>CM054057.1:408221124-408821124 GCA_028641055.1 Alopecurus myosuroides | reverse complement strand
CGGAGGGATTCCCAAGCTAACGTCGTCAGACTTCAAACCTGTTGACTGCAATATTGAATATGCAGCCACGAAAAAGGATTCGTGGGTCAGTACGGTTAAGTACTGGCAAGTGGATAAACCATACTCACAAGATACCGGCGTAGCCAGTCATCACAAGATACAAATACTTTGGGTTCAACGGGAGGAAAGGATTATTGCAAATAAGCGGCAGCGGGCTGCACTAACCAACTACGGAGACTCACTACAACATCCGGCTAAAAGAGGGGGGATAAGATAGCGTATCGGAACCAACTACAACTACTCACCAAACAAACCCATCCAATGTTACCCCCTACTAAGGAAGCAACCCCAAGGATAACTCACACTGTTGGATTAAGAATGGATCAACTTATTGTGTCAATAAGACTATTACTAGTCAAGTTATCAGTAGTTAGGTGTAAGTTGTTCTGAGTACTTGTTAGCCAGTACTTTCACCAAGTCAACCATAACCGCGGAAAACACGGCTTCTCGAGAAGATTTAACCCTGCAGGGATGCACCAATTTGGCCGTACACGTAAGAATAACCCGCCAGATGGGGGATCAACCCACCAAGCGAGGTACTCAACACAACCCAACTCTTCTTCGCATCAAGCCCAAAGCACCACGTGCTGTGCGTGCACGGCTAATCGAGCCCCACGAAGAAAAGGGGACCCTCATAGCACTGGAAGACCACGCCGCCCTAAATGCCGACTACAAAAGTTCCACCCTGGCGCCGAGGGTTCGTACCTGCATATGCGTGCATCAAATGGAAAGCCCGAACTAAGTGTGGCGATTTGGACGAGATGCGAATCGAGTCAAATTGAGGGGGGCGCCCATACTCGCTTCCCACATGCGGTTAGTGCGCTCATCATGGATCAGTAGACAAGACCCTTTTCCTAATTAGGGTCGACACTAGCAGGCTTCAAAACCACGCCGGGCCTCCTGTCGGTGCCTTATCATCAAATTGTTATTACCCAAGACATTAACATGTTGTTGATTGAATTGAAACTCAACTATCAACTAAACAGGTGATCAGACGGACAACATGACTTGAGCGCAAACAACACTAAGCATGCAACTATGACACGAGGGACAACAGGGTAAACAAACAACAGTTAATAGGAAGTGGAAGGAAAGGCTATATCATGGCTGCAAGGTAAACAATAATAGGATCGAGACACAAGCATCGTATCAACAGGCTAGAATAAGAACAACGGAAAGAATCGGTAACAAGTGATGAAAGGCAGCCATTTGGCAGCAAGTGAGTATACTTGCCTGGAATCCAGCAAGTAGAGGTACATCCACAGCACTTGTCGTTGCTCACATCATCTCAACGTCCTATCCGGGAAGAAGCAATGAACCTCGAACAAACACCGGATGCAACAATTACTACTACGGCAAAAGGTCCAGCATGATCAAGATATGGATGCATGACAATTTAATGGATGCATCAGAATAAACTAGTGGACATGATAAACAGGTTTAAATGGACCCATATGCAATTTGGGTTGCATATGAAAAGCCCATGAATTATGGTTGAAACAATTGTTTTACAACTAACCAACAGGTGAAAGTTGTTTAGTATGATGCATGGATGAGGAAAACAACAAAATAACAACAATAGAACCAATTGGAAATAAGGTTTACCCATTTTGAAATTCACTTATTAAGTGTTGGGAATTTTGGTTACTTAAAGGTGTCACACAAGCATTTGTTGTTTTCATTAAGTTTAATTGTTCAAAACAGATAACAAAGTTCATATTTGATAAGAACACACAGTTTTAGGTGGATTGCATGTTTCACTTGTTGAAAAAGGATTTCAAATAAATTATTTATGAATTAAACAAGTTTAAGCAAGAATTAAATGAATTTAATTCAAACATGAACTTATTTGAAGTTTTATTTGTTCAAAACATTAAATGAGATTCATATTTGAAAAGCTTATAATTTTATGGTTGGAAAACATATTTTATATGTCCCAAAAGAATTTAAATTGACCAAGTTATGAATTTAACAATATTAAATGATTTAAAAAAGGTTTAAATCATTTAACCAATTTTAATTATTCAAAACATGAAACAAATTTTATATTTGAAAAGGTGGTTTAATTTTGCATGGAAAACATATTTCATTTGTTGAAATTGGATTTAAAATGAGCAAGTTATTATTTTGGCAATTTTAAATGCATTAAACAAGAAACAGTTGTTTTCAGCAATTTAAATTATTCAAAACAGCAAACAAAATTGATATTTGCAAAGTTTAGAGAATTTTGATTGGAAAACATATTTTACTTTTCAAATTTGGAGTTGAAATGAATTACTTATGATTTATGCAATTAAACAATTTAAATTGAGCCGGAAGCCCAACATTTAATTTAGGAGGTTCGAGTTATTTATCTACCCACAAAAAATGCAATGCAACACATGAATGGTTTAATATGCACGATATAGATGACATTTAGAAAATAGGCATATAGGTATAGAGTTGGGGTTTGGGTTCGCACGTTGGAGAGATGATCTTCGGGTTCGGCGCCGGTGTCTTCGGGGTGTAGGGGAAGTTGAAGAAGAGGAGGAAGTAGACGACGAAGAGGAAGTAGACGAAGTCGTCGTAGCAGGGGAAGTAGACATTCCGTTGTCGATGTAGTCGAAGTCGGGGTCTTCGGGTCATAGAGGAAATAGTCGACGTAGTCGTGGTAGTGGAAGTAGTCGACGTCGTTGTAGTAGGGGAAGTAGTCGACGTCGAGGAAGTAGTCGTAATTGCACCACCGCATCATCGTCTTCGGGGCGTCGAGGAGATAATTGTTCTCGTGTCGTCGTCGAAGTAGTCATTCACGTCTGGAGTCGAAGTGGTCGTCGTAGTCGTGGCCGAACCGTGACAACATCGTCTTCGGGGTCGGAGGCGAACCTGACGGTCCCGGTCTTCGGGCGCGCACGAAGGCGGCCAATGCGAAACGGACACGGTCGAGGGTTCGCCGAGATGGATGTTCACGGCTCGGGGTAGTGGTACGTGTCGGCGAAGAACTCGTCGACGAGGCACGGGTCACAGACACGAAGAGCTTGACATGGACACGGCATGAAAGCATTGACCCCAACAAACCAAACATGAGCACGAACGGAAGCCCGCGAGGAGTCCAGCCTCTTGCGGGATTTTTGTCGAACACCAACAAATGTCAGGGAATCATAGCAGAGGCCTGGACATCCTCGTCGGCGACATGAGCAGACTCGCCGGTCAGGAACAGTTCCTTTGGATCCCAATGCCGACGACGGCGTCATGTGCGGTGGGCCTTGGTGGCGAGCAGCTTGAGACCTAGTGTCACATCCAAGGTAGAGGGAGGCCAGCCGAGCCATCCCAGGAGCGCCGCGCGAACTGGCCGGCCACCTTCACCGAACGATCGGCGGGCGCGGCCTTATCTTGTTGCTCGGACAACACGTCTGGTGCGACGGAAGAGGAGGGCGCCGGATCCCGTGGCCACCGGTGGTCGGCATCGGTCTTTGTTCCCGGCGAGCACGTCGAATGCAGCGGCGCCGGAACCCGCGGACAGAAACATGGCGGCAGTGAAGGAGGCGAACGGCATCGCCGTCAGTCGCCGCTCATCCTTGATCCGTGGGCGTGGGTCTCTTGAGGAAGCTAGGGCATGGCGGCCGGCCGGGAGAGGGAGGCCAGGAGGCGGCTGAGGAGGGACGGCGGCCATCCGCGCAGGGAGAGGAGCGGCAGCGGCGCCGGCCGCCGTCGGCCGGAAGAGGTGAGAGGGAGGCGGAGGTGGAGCTTGGGGAGAGGGAGACGGGCAGGGGAGCGACGAGGGAGAGGGTGCACGGGCCGGCGGCGGGGAGAGGGGAGGCGAGGTGGGCGAGCTCGGGAGGAGGGAGGCGACGAGCGCTGGGAGAGGCGCAGCGATCGGGGGGGATCGAGCGATGCTCTCCCTCCCTCCCGTGCGTGCGTTTCCTGGAAGGGGTGTGGGAGGACCTAACTGCAATTAACAGAAACGGCGGCGGGGGGGGGGGTTTGCGAGGGAAGAAATTAGGGTAGGGAGGGAGTTCGGTGGGGGCTGGCTGGGCTCCTTGCTGGGTCGGAAATTGGGCAGGCTGGCTGGCTGCTCTCTTTTCTTTTCTTTTTTTTCTCTTTTTTTTTCCAGAAATTGGTTAGGCACAAATAAAAATAGCTTTTAGGCATCAAATGAATTCCAGAAGGTTTTTAGAAACTGTGACTTGATGAATTCAATAAAGTTTGCAAGTTTTTAGTGCACGATGATGCATTAGGATGTCATGCGATGCAAAAATAAAAACCACGATCAAATCTATTAGGGGAAAAACCCCGGACGTTACAGACGACACCACTAACAAGGGATTGCGCCCTCGCAATCCGCTCACAACCACGGGAGAGGAAAGAAGTTCGACTATCGATTCTTCATGCTTCCAGCTGATCTCCTCGACACCACTAACAAGGGTTTCTTGACACCACTAACAAGAGATTCTTACTCGGAGTGACGACGATGTTCTTCCACCAGGAACCTTCCGATGATCCAACCTATTAGTTTAAGGGCTCAGAAGACGTCCACCCACGTAGGATCCTAACACTTTGAAAGATAGACAAGGGGGGAGACTCCAAAACAAATAAGATGGGAGGGTAAATAGAATAGGGATAAGGAGAAAAACAAGAATCCTATTTAGAGGTTTTCCAAAATAGTTTAGCAGAAATAGTTTTCGACACTCTAGAAACAACAACCGTTAGCTAGGTTATCCTACAGGCTTTGCGGACTCGTTGCTTCGATAACCATTCGTATTGAAACAATCTCGGGAATCGGAACCAAGGCTCTGATACCATTTGTGACGCCCCGAGATCGAGCACTATGCAGATTTCAGCATTCCCACCAAAATCCACATAATAACCGATTCCAGGTTGCCACTTGTGATAACATTACAGCAGTTCACGAATAATCCACAACAACAACAGAAAAGATATATACAAGGGGACTCAAACGAGTCAAGGATACAACTGATACAATACAAAGATCCAAATAACAGCGGAAGAAACAACATAGCGTCCGACTACGGACAAGATACAAGTTGGACTAAGAGTCCTGAAGATAACCGAGAGCGTCCAATCCCTGCTGTCGAACCCGGATTTCTAAAGGATACTCGCCGTTCCGTTGAACAGTAGTAGATTGGATTACGGGGCTTACCGGCACCCGCGTCCTCTTACGAGTAGGCCAACACACGAATGTGTGACAACCAACCCCTATCTGTTCAGCGTCGACGTAAACTATCCCATAGAAATCAGGATACTTCCATTGACGTACTTCAAAACATACACACATGGTACGTCAACGGCATTGGAACAAGTGATATCACAACAGATCTCTACGACACAAAAGATTAAAATAAGTTGCAAATGGCTCTCATTAGAGCAGAGATAGCAAATACAATCATTCAGAGGACACATGTCCCAACAATTCATCATTACGTCGCAGCGGAAGCATTCAACATGTCTGAGTACAGACAATAACCAAATAGGCTTAAGAGGCCGGAAACGAAAAGACGGAGCCCATCCACGAAGTCTCGGATCCTGCCCGGGTCCGCTATCTACTCGTCAGCAGTCTCGTCAAACTCCACGTAGTAGCCACCATGTAGATCCTTGGAAACGTAGTCTGCGGAAACCACAGCCCCAAAGGGGTCAGTACATAAACGTACTGGCAAGCAAGACTCACAGTTCACCAAAGTGTAACCCGTCAACACCAAGCACAAATGCTTTGGGTTCAACGGAAGGAAGGGGATATAAAAGATGCTGCAACTGGCTGCTCTACCAACTACAGAGTTACTACCACTTCCGGCTATCAGAAAGGAGATAAGATCGTGTATCGTAACGAATTATAACTACCTCCAAACAAACCCATCATGGATCTCGCCCCTTATCCAAAGAAGCAATCCGAGGATAACTCACACAGTTGAATTAATGATGGTTCATATTATTGTGTCAATAAGCCTATTACTAGTCAAGTTGTTAATCATTGGGTGTAAGGTTGTCAATCATTAGGTTTAAGTTGTCCTGAGTACTTGTTAGCGAGTACTTTCACCAAGTAATCCATAACCGCGGAAAACACGGCTTCTCGAGAAGATTATCCCTGCAGGGTTGCACCAATTTGGCCGTACACGTATGAATAACCCGCCAGATGGAAAGGCCCTTCCACCAAGCGGGGCACTCAACACAACTCAACTCTTCTTCGCATCAAGCCCAAAGCACCTTGGGCGCACGGCTAATCGAGCCCAGAAGAAAATGGACCCTCATAGCACTCTAAGAACGTGTCCCCCTATATGCCGACTACGAAAGTTCCACCCGGGTACCAAGGGCTCGCAAGATCATGCATGCAGCAAATGGAAAACCCGAACTAAATGAGGCGATTTGGACGAGATGCGAATCGAATCAAATTGAGGGGTGCGCCCATACTCGCTTCCCACATGCGGGTAGTGCGCTCATCATGGATCAGTAGACAAGACCCTTTTCCTATTAGGGTCGACACTAGCAGGCCTCAAAACCACCCTAGGCCTCCTGCCGGTGCCTTATCATCAAATTTATTATTTAACAATAACATTAGCATGATTGATTGATTAAACATCGAGCCCCAGAACATAATAGAAATAGTAACAGAAAGTAACAGGTAACAGACTCGAGCAAAACAACCCTAAGCATGCTAGTAAGACACGGGCAACAAGCAATGGCTATAGGTATGGAGGTGAGGCAATATCAGGGTTAAAGGATACATGTGATAGGTTCGTAACAGAAACAACTAATCATAGGGCTAGCAGAATAGACAACGGAAAGTATCGGTAACCAATGTTGAAAGGAACACAATGGTTCATGTGAGTGATAACTTGCCTGCAAAACCCAGTAGCCTCGTACTGAGCTAAATCCTTAGAAGGGGTGTCGTAAGTATCGTCGGTCTCATCGTCGTCGTGTATCCGAGAAGAAGCAAACAGACAATGCCGAAAGATAAACAATCAATAACATGGCATAGTGCACAAACATGGGATGATGCATGACCATTTAATTGATGCATAAAAATAAACTAGTTGACAAGATAACAACATGATTAAGTGGACCCACATGCAATTGGATTGCATATGGAAAGCCCATGAATTATGGTTGAATTAATTGTTCTACAACTAATCATCATGTGGAAGTGAATTAGCATGATGCATGGATGAGGAAAACAGCAAAATAACAACAATAGAGCAAATAGAAATAAGGTTTACCAAGTTTGGAAATTCATTTATTAAGTTAAGAAATTTTGGTTACTTAAAGGTGTCACACAAGCATTTGTTGTTTTCACCACTTTAAATTGTTCAAAATAGATAACAAAGTTCATATTTGATAATAACACACAATTTTAGGTGGAATACATGTTTCACTTGTTGAAAAAAAGGATTTCAAATAAATTATTTATGAATTAAACAAGTTTAAGCAAGAATTTAATGAATTTAGTTCAAACATGAACTTATTTGAATTTTTATTTGTTCAAAACATTAAACCAAATTCATATTTCAAAGGTTTATACTTTTATGGTTGGAAAACATATTTTATATGTTCCAAAAGAATTTAAGTTGATCAAGTTATGAATTTGGCAATATTAAATGATTTAAACAAGGTTTAAATCATTTAACCAATTTTAATTATTCAAAACATGAAACAAATTTTATATTTGAAAAGGTGGTTTAATTTTGCATGGAAAACATATTTCATTTGTTTAAATTGGATTTAAAATGAGCAAGTTATTATTTTGGCAATTTTAAATGCAATAATTAAGAAACAGTTGTTTTCAGCAATTTAAATTATTCAAAACATCAAACAAAATTTATATTTGGAAAGTACATGAAAAGTTGATTGGAAAACATATTTATTTTGTTGAATTTGGAATTTTTTATGCCCAAGTTATGAATTTTGCAAATTAAGTGAATTAAACAAGATTTCAAATTTTGCACCAATTTAAAATATTCAAAACAGTAACAAATTGCATTGCAAAGGTTGCAAACATGTAGCAAAGGTTTCATTGAACATTTTGGGCTATCAAACATAATTTTTGGGTGATTATTGAATTTATTATGCCATTTTCCATAAATAGTTTTATTCTGCCCTTTTTAGTAAACAGAGGAAAACATGTTCAAAATTAATTCCATTGTGCCCAAATAAAATACCAATGTGTAGAGTTTGTTAAGACAAATTTTTAGAGTCCAAAATTGCTTAAATTGGATGAGCCAAACTCAAGTTATGAAATTCCAAAGTTTCCACTTTTTATGGCATTTTCAGTAATTAATTATTTAGGGCAAAAAGTATTACAGCAACATGTTGCAATTTTGTTACTAGTAGAAAGAGCACAAAAATTTGAATCCATAGAAACTCGAATCATTCAATTTGGAGCAAGATTCATTTTTTAATGGATTTTACAAGTAATGTTTCAGATCTGCTTTTCTGAATTTCGAGCAGAAAAGAAAAAAAAAACAGCAGAAAATAAAAGGGGGGCTTGGGGATCGAACCCAGCATCTCTTGCTGCGCGCACAAGGAGCTAACCAGTGGGGCTGGCTTGTGTTTGTGACAGAGAAGGGGCTCGGGGGTGGATAAGGTGTGTCCGCGGCCTTAACTGAATTTTACAGAGCTGAACCGATCTGTTGCATCGACAGGGACAGAGACTCGCCGGAGGCTGCTGCTGCTGCGGCCTGGGGGCGCCGGGCGGGTGCTGTAGGGTGCGGTGCTGGTGCGGGTGGGTGGTGCAGGAGGGAGGAAAGGCGAGGGGATGGTCGAGGGCTCACCTCGAGGCGGCTTCAGGAGGCGGTCGGGTGCAGGGAGATCGTGGGCGGACAGCAGCAGGAGGAGGGCCGCGGCTAGAGGAGCACGGCGGCGGCGACCTGGGCAGTATCCGGCGATGAGGCCTTCAGCAATCTTGGAGCGGGAGGGGAGCCGGTTCCATTCCCGGGGACGGAAAGTCCTCGAGGTGACCGTGGTGGGGGGCGGCAGCGAGCTTGCTGCTCTCTGTAACTCGCTCGCTACAGAGGTTCAGAGACATGAGGGGATGGGGAGATGGAGGTGGAAGAAGGAGGAGGGGATCGGCGGCTGGAGGAGGAAGGAGGGGCTCCTAGGGTTTAGGTGAGGCAGAGGGTAGGAGGTTGGTCTTATGGGGGGAGGAGGTGGTACGGCGAGCATCAGAGGGTGGGGGAGGTGATCGTGTGGAGGAGGTGGGTTCGTACAGATGGAGGAGGAAGACTGTCGTGGGATAATCACGGCAGATGTTACCGGGGGTAACTGATCTTGGGGCAAGACGACACAGGCGTTTGGGAGAGGGTTTAGCTCAGAGGAAAACATGATGCGATTCGATCTAGTAGCCGGCAATCAAAGTCGCCGAGTCTCCGATCTTGATACAATAACTCAACTCTGGGATTACACTGGATGCTCGATGTCAAGCGATATTGCTAGGGCTCTTAGATCTCTGCCTAAACTAGACCTGGGGGTCGGTTTATAAAGCACCCGTACCCCCTGGCTTATTCTCCAAGGCGCATCCTGGATCCTACCCGGACACGGCGCACAAACCCTAACTTTCTTCTATCATAACCCACAATCCGGGTTACTGGGCCTACAAGCTTGGGCCTTTACAGGTTTCCTTATCCTTAGCCGGGATCTTGCACAGCGTCCTTTGGGCCGGGTTACTCCTTGGAGTTTGGCCTACCGGGTTATCATCCCCCCATCAGTAGTCCCCAGAATAGCCTGGGCTTCACGGGTCCTCCTTGAAGCGCTTGCTATTCCCTGCAAATATATCAAACACATAGGCATGTGGAGACCGGGTTAAGATGCTTTGACAAGTGGCTAGGCCTAACTCCATGGTGGCCATATAGTAACCCGGGCTTTCCCAAACTCTTTAGTTTAATTTTCCAGGTCCAAACCCTAATAAAAATGCCAAAATCCCATACTCGATGACCAACCCTGATATCGCGGAGTGGATTTCCTCCTTTCTCTTGTCCAGATGCCTTGCCCAATACTTGGCGCATATCTTGCAGAATCCACGTGGATAACCATCACCCCACGATTTCCGGCTTCTGGCCGTTGAGATAGAACCACCCTCGCCTTATAAATAGTACTCAGAGGGTAACCTCAAACCCATCACTACGCCTCAGCTTCCCCTTTTCCTTCATTGCTCCGTACACCCTCGCAGCGCCAGCGCAAGGAGCTTGCGCTCACCATCGAGGCCAAGTCACCGCCGGCCGCGCTCGCCCTCGAACCATCTCGCGCCGCCGTCGCGCTAGACTGCCGCACTTTCGTTCTTCACGCCAAGAGCCGCAAGGGGGCATTCGAGCCACGCCTCTCGCCGCCGTCGCGCTAGACTCCAATCTCTCCGGTAAGCCTCTTGCAGCCGTTTTAATTTGGCCCCGCAATTTTTCAGTTCATCCAGGATCTGATCTAGGTCAACCCGTGAATCATTTTTCCGATTGCATCAAATTAGATCGATTCGATGCTTGCCAACTCCTTTAACCACCTGCTAGATAGTTACAACTCATCCTCCTATCATTACTAATCACCAAATCTCCAGTGAAATCGCTCGCAAACTTTCCCATCTAGATCCATTCTCCTTAATTTTCCGCTCATCACATTAACACCCGGAAAACCCTCCTTTTCCAGCTATTTTGCTTGCAGTATACACATGGGCAACCATCCATCTTCCCCAAATGATTTTCCATACGTAAGTGACCAATAATTTCCACAATTATACTCAACACCCGGATACCTTGTAGTCTCCACCTCATAGCGTGATACCCGGATAATTTTTAGCTTCATACTTTCTTGATATCTTATACTCGGATAATCCAACACTCCCGGGTCTTATTTCCTATGCCTCTTTTTCTTGTGCTTTGCAGGTTGATCCCATGGCTCCCAAACGACAAGGAAAACAGCCGGCTCAGGCGAGGACTACCCAAACCATATCTGCCAACTGGGGGCGTTCCACAGCTACGAAGGCCAAGTTGGACGAGCTAGCCGAATTAGGAATTCTCCCTTCTCAGAAGGACATTCACTGGAGGGCGCCGGGCAACGAGACCCGGCCCACACCCGCTGATAACGAGGTAATTTGCTTCGTAGAACACGTGACCCGGGGATTCCGTCCTCCGGGTCACCCTTTCTTCCGGGAGGTCTTAAGCCATTATGGCCTCCGGGTATTTGACATAGGGCCTAACTCTATGTTGAATATTACCCACTTCATCGTTCTATCCGAGTCATACTTGTGCATACCGCCAAGTCTGACTCTCTTCATCGAACTATTCCAGTGTAAGCCGTGCCGCGAAAGTGGTGACGGAGCACTTCTTACTTGCGGCAGGGTATCCATCCAACGCCGCAAGAATTCACCGATGCCCACTCTCAATTTAAACTCCCACGTCAAACATTGGCAGCTGTCTTTCTTTTACTGCCACAATACCTCCCCAGACGGCGAAAAGAAACTGTCGGGTTACTCAGAAAACCTCCTCGAACCTTCCGAGTCTTTCAATGCCTTCGCGCCAGACTCAGACAGGGAGGCGATCCTTCCCTCATTAGCCAAGATAGCCATCCTTTCAGCCCAAGGCCTCCTCGGGCTAAATTTAGTAAAAACATGGGTTGATTTTCGGATCCAACCCAACTCCATCCGCACCAAATTGATGTGCGAGTATTCGGGGCACACCACAGATGCACTCCGCTACTCCACCAAGAGCTTTGCGACCGGCGATACTAATAAGACCATCAAGGGCTTCTTAACAGAGAAACTAGAGGTGATCAAGGGCATCACCGGGTTACCCCCGTTTACTCGGGAAAACCCGGCTCCAGCGGTAATACCCGATATTCATAACTTATTTCCACATTTTGACTTGATACAGCTTCTAACCCTTAGCCTCATTCCTTTGTCTTAGGCTGATGACCCTTTCTGGAGAGTTGAACCCTTCCCTCCTTCCAGAGACCCGGAAGAAGAGGACGAGCCGGCTGACAACAGTGAAGGTATTTGCACAGAATTTGTATATCTTTACTTGTATTATTTTCCTCCCATTTACCTTTTTTCCAACGAGCACACATCCGGTTCGCAGAGCTGGAGGACGAAGGCGAGACCAACGAGGATGACCCGGAAGCAACCGAGTCTGACCCAGAGGCAACAGTTGGAGGCAAGTGGAAGGCCAGGGGGCAGTGTCCAAGGTTCCTTTTTCTTCATTATCCTCTGAACCTTACTCCTTTGACGCCATGCGACGACTTAACCATCAATTATCAAATTCGTCGTGCTTGAAGGATTCTTTCCCAGCCAAACGCAGAGTAACACGGAGCTCCCCGGGTGAAGATCCCCTTAACCCGGGCATCTCTACCCCCTCGGTCCCTCGTGCCAGCGCCCCTCCGTCTCGTCCTTCCGACTCTCCTCAACGCCACCCTTCTCCTAACCATCCACGTGCCGGGCAATTCCGGGTTCCATTAGTGGTCCCTGTGACGACCTCATCTGCTTCTAGCGGCGAGCTCCCGCCGGACTACACCGTGAATGCCGGGTAAGTTTTTGCTACATGATTTCCTTTTACGCCTGACAAATTTTCACTCAAGCCACCGTCATTACTAATAACCGCCTTTTCTCATTTTTCTTTTAGCACTCAAGTCACCGTCAGTGACCCGGAAAACGTGGAAACAGATAACTGTCGGGTGGAGAAGCCGACTGATAACGCAGGCACCGCGACCGGCGGTGATGCGGCGAATAACCAGGAACAAGGCCCTCTGAACAATCCGCTTCCCCGAGCCGCCGGATCTCCTTCCTCATCGGAACCGGTAGACGAGGAGATCGAGGTTCTGGATACAAGGATGGGTTCTCCCAACCCGGGTACTCAAACTGTCCGGGTCTCAACTCCAAGGGCGGGGAGAGCCCCCCACCAGGCGACCAAGATGCCGGCTCTTCCGGTACTCGATCCGAGGAACTGACGTTTGCCCAGATGCTGGAAACCCTGCGCACTTTAAGGGCTAATGAAGAAAACATCTTGGGGGCTTTAATAGCCAAACATGAGGTAAATCCGATTAATGTTGCTTGTGCCTTTGTCCAGTCCCCAAGTTCCGAGTGAATTGATTCATAATTTGCTTGGGACTTTATTATACAAGCGACTGATAACTTGCTCCTCTACCCGACTGATCCTTGTTTGCATGCGTGCAGTCTTTCGTGACTCAATCTGAGGAGAAACTGGCAGACGCCACCAAGCTCATCGAAAAGGAGGTAGCTTTGCGTGAAGCAGCCGAAGCTGAGGCCAGGAGGAATAGGCTGATAATGAGGAAATATAGGAAAAGGGCTCACAAAGCCGAAGATGATCTAACAAGCCTTTCCGTCCAAATATCAGACACATATCGTGCTTTACTTGGTACGTTTCCTCCTCCGGGTTTACCCTTTTGATAGATAACAACGGTTTTCCCGACTTACGTTTCCACTCCTTCAGGCCCGGACGAAACCATGCCGGAAGAAGATGACATCGCCAAGCTGAAAACCATGAAGAGTGTTCTCCGGCAGCTATGTGCCGGAACCAAATGGATCCTGGAGGAGTTACGGTGGCCGGGTAGAGGGCATGTTGATCTGAAGAGGATGCTGGATGCCTTCTCCACTATTCCTGAGTGGATTTGGCACTGGAAACGCTCGTCTTGCCAGGTTGGAATGACCCGGGGGCTTGCACTCGCCAAGGCTTATTTCCCCAAGCTCGAACTAGCGAAGCTCATGGGCGGCTTCCCAGAGTTCAAGCTTGATGGGTCCAAGTTCTCAGTGAAGGATTTTCAGGCCGTCCAGAAAGAGGTCCGTTACCCGGCCAGCGTGATTGCTGATGAACTGGACGTTAATATCCTTGTTCCAGCATATGATGCTGCTGGTGTAGCAATTAAGTCGGATCTTCCCGAGCCGTATGATATGCTGGCTCGGTGGAAGGAGGAAGCTGCTGCGTTGAGGGCGGAGGCTGCAAAGAAGCAAGCTGAAGCCGGCTCTGCCTCCGCTACCTCGACACCAGTCGTCCCACCTCCTGCACGGGCTGGTACCGCTGATCCGGGTGCTGCTGCTACCACCAATGATGGCAAGGGCAAGGCCAAGATGAACGCCGAGTGATATCTGGTCTCTAATGCCTCTTCTCATGCACCGGTCGGTCAACATGTTGTTTAAACAATTGTATTTTGGGTGGTGCGCCTGTGCACCTTTGATATCTTTTCGCCGAGATTTTGTAATGCACGCTAAGGTCTTGATATACTCTATGCCTCTTCCGTCCTTTTTAAGTTTATCCATTATTGAGCTCATCTGTTCTCGATATCCGGCTTTCTTTACTGTTCCTTTTGTGAAAACTCGATTTCCGGGTCTCATGGGTATTGTCAAGCGGATTTGCTTCTAAGTCCCCAAGTCCTCAAGACTCGGATATTTGGGTTTTTGGAATTCTACAAATAAGCAATTTTTTCTCTTTTCGAGATTTCAAGTCACCCGGACCCGGATCTCCAAGCCTAGGACACTTGATCTTGAAAGGGGAACGACCTGCCTACTGCCAAATTCACAAAGATCCCTGAGTTGTTTCACATAGGATTTGAAGTTATGCTTAATAATCGTTGAGTTTCCAGCTGTTTAGCCTTGTACTCTGCATAACTTGTGGTTTAGATGACCCTTTTGACTATCTTGTACTGTAAGCCGGCTTTCGCGTGGATACCATGTTGTTACATCCATACGAAAACGTAGCCACTCAAGCCCCGTCGGGTTTCATGACTGACTGTAATCGTAAGCGAACAAATCATGCCACTTTAATGCGAGTCACATCGAGCTTAAGTAAGAATAGCCAAGGAATTTGGACTTCTTTGTCCGGTTATAAGATTGTAGCCGTACTCGTTTGCAAGTAATCGGCCCTTATAACTCATAGGCATCATGGCCGGGTCTTTGAGTTTGTAACTGTGCTATTCAAGCGACCAGCCCCCAAGACCTAGATATACGCATCAGATTGAGAGTACATAACCTGATAATAACCATCTCTTTTCTTGATAATCACCTCTTTACTTGATATGAAAAATCTAGGTCAGCAAGCCGCCTCATTAAAAACCCGTCCAGTCCCCAAAGGTACCCTGGATGGGAAAAGAGTACGTCTGAAAACCTGCTGCCTATTACATCGTTCAATGCCAATACAATTTTTGCTAAGTATAATATGGACGTAGCTGAGCCACGTTCCACGGTCTGTCTCTTTCTTGCATAGATGAAGTGGTGTGAGCAGTGTCATTAACTGTGGTCGACTCTTCCCTTGCATCTATCAAGTAATACGACCCATTATGCAAATTCCGGCTTATGATAAACGGTCCTTCCCAGGGTGGTGATAACTTGTGCTTTCCTTCGTTCGACTGTACCAGGCGCAGAACTAGGTCTCCTTCCTGGAAGACCCGGGTTTTCACGTGCCGGCTATGATACCTTCGTAGATCCTGCTGATATATGGCTGATCTTTCCAAGGCTTGTTCCCTTTGCTCTTCTAACATATCCACGGCGTTTTGCCGGGTCTTTTCATTCTCCACTTCAACGTATGCTGATACTCGTGGTGAATCATGAATAATATCACTCGTTAGTACTGCCTCCGCGCCATAGACCATGAAGAAGGGTGTCATCTGAGTAGATCTATTAGGCGTAGTATTGATGCCCCAAACCACAGAAGGGAGTTCTTCGACCCATGCGCCAGCTGCCCTGATACAGGGGACTCGTAGTCTTGGTTTTAACCCGCGTAGCAATTCTTGATTTGCCCTCTCCACTTGTCCGTTGGCCTGCGGATGAGCCACTGACGCGACGTCAAGTCGGATTCCATTGTTGCCATAGAACTTCTCCATCTCACCAAGGGACATGTTGGTTCCATTGTCGGTAATTATGTTGTGGGGATACCCGAACCGGTAGATAATCCTCTTCAGGAACTTGACTGCTGTGGCTGATTCGCAATTAGTAACTGGCATAACCTCAACCCACTTGGTAAACTTATCAATGGCCACCAAAAGATGTGTCTTCTTGCATGGCGACATGTGAAAGGGGCCAACCATGTCCATACCCCAGACAGCGAACGGCCAAGTTAACGGGATGGTCCGTAACTCCATAGCCGGCACATGGGTTTGGCGAGCGTACCTTTGACATCCATCACACCTTGCTACCAATCGCTCCGCATCTGCTAGAGCCGTGAGCCAGAAAAATCCGTGTCGATAAGCTTTAGCCACGAGAGATCTTGTGGATGCGTGATATCCACAGTCGCCTTCATGTATTTCCTTGAGAATCTGTCGGCCTTCTTCTGGCGCTACGCAGCGCAAAAAGACCCCTGCTGCGCTTCTCTTATATAGTTCCCCGTTGATGATAGAATATCCCTTTGCTCGCCTCAAAATTTGCCTTGCTAATACCTCCTGCTGTGGTAACTCGCCTCGCGATAGGTAGGCCAAAAACGGTTCTGTCCATTCGGGAACAGTGCGTACAGTAGCCACAAGTCCTGAATCCGGGTCTTGATTTGCCAATTCCTCCTCTGACTCGGTTTTAACTGATGGTCGCCATAATTCGTCCAGGAAAACGTTAGGTGGGACCGGCTCTCTGCGCGAGCCGAGTCTAGCGAGCGCGTCGGCTGCCTCATTCTTTCTTCTGTCTATATGTTCCACCTCATACCCGGAAAAACATCCTGCAACCCTATCAACTTCCCTGCGGTATGCTGCCATAGTTGCGTCCTTTCTATCCCAAGTTCCTGATACCTGCTGTACCACGAGGTCCGAATCTCCAAAACACCGTATCCTCTTGACGTTCATCTCCTTAGCTGCCCTTAGGCCGTGCAATAGGGCCTCATACTCGCCACGTTGTTGGAACAGTCGAAGTGAATTTGTAGTACGTAACTTAATTTATCTCCTTTGGGTGACGTTAGCACCACCCCAGCTCCTGATCCCTCGTATTGCTTAGATCCGTCGAAGTGCATGATCCATGACTCGGAATTTGGAACCGTCGTAGTCATGCCTGTATGTGTCCAGTCGTTAACGAAATCAATTAAAGCTTGGGACTTGATTGCTGACCTGGGTTCGTAGTTGATGTGATAATCCCCCATCTCTATTGCCCACTTGGCTATTCTTCCCGTCGCGTCCGAGTTTCTGATGATATCCGACATTGGTATTGAACTAACCACTGTTATGGGATGTTCTTGGAAATACGGCTTCAACTTCCGGCTGGCCATAAAGACCCCAAACACCAACTTTTGCCAATGTGGATAGCGCTGCTTTGCTTCTGATAATACCTCGCTGACGTAATAAACCGGCCTCTGAACCGGGTAACCTTTCCCATCCTCTTTGCGCTCCACAACAACTACTGCGCTGACGGCTCGGGGGCCAGCTGCCACGTATAACAACATAGGCTCTTTAGGACCCGGCGCCGCTAGTACTGGTGCTTCAGATAACTGCTTCTTTAGTGCCTCAAACGCCTCATCTGCCTATTGATCCCACACGAATTTATCTGATTTCCGCAAGAGCCGGTACAGGGGTATTGCCTTTTCTCCGAGTCTGGATATGAATCGGCTCAAGGCTGCTACGCAGCCCGTGAGCTTTTGAACATGCTTCAAATTTTCCGGTTTTTTGAGACTCTGGATGGCCTTGATTTTATCCGGGTTTGCCTCGATTCCTCTCTCGGAAACTATAAAGCCGAGTAATTTCCCAGCTGGAACTCCGAACACGCATTTTGTCGGCTTAAGCTTCATCTGGATCCTCCTCAAGTTTTTGAATGTCTCCTTTAGATCATCGATAAATGTCTCCGCCTTCCTGGTCTTGATGACCACATCATCCACATAGGCATGGACGTTGCGTCCAATTTGGTCCTCGAAGCACTTTTGAATACACCGTTGGTAAGTTGCACCGGCGTTCTTCAATCCAAACGTCATAGTTTTATAACAGAAGGCCCCAAAAGGGGTTATGAACGATGTTTTCTCCCAATCCTCCCTCTTGAGCTTAATCTGATGATACCCGGAATATGGGTCCAGGAAGCATAACAGATCGCTTCCAGCTACTGCATCTATGATCTGATCTATCCTTGGTAGCGCGAACGGATCCTTTGGGCAATGTTTGTTGAGACTCGTAAAATCAATGCACATCCTCCACTCATTGGTCTTTTTCATCACTAGAACCGGGTTCTCCAACCAATCCGGGTGAAATACTTCCATGATAAAGCCGGCTGCCAATAGCCGAGCGATCTCTTCGCCTATAGCCTTCCTTCTTTCCTCATTCATTTTCCTCAAACCCTGCTTCACGGGCCTGGACTTGGGATCCACATGCAAACTGTGCTCGGCCAGCTCTGTAGGGATACCCGGCATGTCGCTAGGCGTCCAGGCGAACACATCCGCATTTGAACGAATAAACTCCACAAGCGCTTCCTCCTGCTCTTTTCCCAAGTTAGACCCTATGGTAAACTGCTTAGTGGAATCACCTTCGACAAAATCTATCTTCTTGGTGTCTTGTGCTGCCTTGAATTTTGCTCTCTCATCCTCGGTATTCGGCTTTTTCAAGGCTGTTCTATCATCCGGATTTACTTGAGACCGGTAATATTCGAGCTCTTCCTTTCTGCATGCTTGCTCAGCCATAACCGAATCTCCTTCGTCACACTCGGCCGCTATATCCCGGTTCCCATATATGGTGATGGTCCGTTTAGGACCCGGGATCTTCAACTGCAAATACACGTAGCACGGCCTAGCCATGAATTTGGCGTAAGCCGGTCTTCCGAACAGCGCGTGATAAGGACTGCGCAATTTGACCACCTCGAACGTGAGCCACTCAACTCGATAATTATCCGTCGATTCTCCAAAAGCAACCTCCAAAGTGATCTTTCCCTCGGGGCTCGCCGAGTGACCTGGCACGATCCCATGAAAGATTGTCGAACTTTTCTGTAACTGGGACTCTTTGAGACTCATCCGTAAGAAGGTTTCCCAATAAAGGATGTTGATGCTACTTCCATCGTCCATCAGGACCCTCTTTAGTTCGTAACCATTAACCTGTGGAGCGACCACCAACGCCAAGACTCCTGGACGCTCTACTTTTTCCGGATGATCTCTTCTACTCCACGTTACCTCTTGTTCTGCCCATCTAAGGCATCCCGGCGCGGCTGACGAAACCGAGTTTGCCGCTTGCTTTAATGTCTCTTTGTCCCTGCTAGAAGTTCCTGTAGTATGCACATGATACTGTACTTTTAAATTAGGCGTTCGTACCATACCGACGAAGATGCTGATCCGGCCGACCGTCACCATAGATCCGGACTCGAGGTGATCCGACTCTGGCCCCCAGCCGGAATCGTCCACCATCTTTTCTCCTTTGTGGTCGATGTAGATTTCGCCGACGACAAGATTCTCCATGCTCTTCCGAGCTTCTCCCGTGATGTAAACACCTTTGGACGCAGGCCCCACGGTGGGCGCCAACTGTCGTGGGATAATCACGGCAGATGTTACCGGGGGTAACTGATCTTGGGGCAAGACGACACAGGCGTTTGGGAGAGGGTTTAGCTCAGAGGAAAACATGATGCGATTCGATCTGGTAGCCGGCAATCAAAGTCGCCGAGTCTCCGATCTTGATACAATAACTCAACTTTGGGATTACACTGGATGCTCGATGTCAAGCGATATTGCTAGGGCTCTTAGATCTCTGCCTAAACTAGACCTGGGGGTCGGTTTATAAATCACCCGTACCCCCTGGCTTATTCTCCAAGGCGCATCCTGGATCCTACCCGGACACGGCGCACAAACCCTAACTTTCTTCTATCATAACCCACAATCCGGGTTACTGGGCCTACAAGCTTGGGCCTTTACAGGTTTCCTTATCCTTAGCCGGGATCTTGCACAGCGTCCTTTGGGCCGGGTTACTCCTTGGAGTTTGGCCTACCGGGTTATCATCCCCCCATAAAAGACGACAAGGGGGAGAAGGTGTATCGGGCTGGAAGTGGAAAGTGGGCTTGGGGGAAAAAGGGAAAAAGGGGTGGGCTGCCTCTCTTCTCTCCCTTTTCTATTCCTTTTTTTTTCCTTATGAATATTTTTGTTGTAAAGGATGAGAAAGGAAAGAGGGATAGAAAAGAAATAGGGTTTTCCTTTTAGGAATTATTTCTGTTAATTTTCCCAAAACAGTAATTAAAAGCAATTTACCATTAACTTCAAAATTTGGAATATTAGTTTGATTTTGTTAAATTGGTTAGTTGAATTTCAAATAATGTTTGATTTGGGAATTTTTGGAAATAAATAAATTCTATTTGATAAGCTCAAGCAATTATGAGAAGATTGTTGAATTTAATTGTTTGCAATAAATTGATGTTTAAACCACAATTTTGAAACATGTCAATTATGAATTGATTTGAAATTTAAATTGCCATTAGGGTGTTGATAAAAAGGAATGTTATTCACAAGCAATTTAAATCAACTTCAAACTATTGAAAACAATATTTGAATAGGGTGATCAAATGCTTTTAATTGGAAACAAATGAAATTTGAATTTGAATGTGAATTGATTCAAATGAGTTATTAAATAGAAATAACAAGTTAATGGTTCTATTTAAATAGAAACAACTAGTTGTTTTAATTGAAACTTTTATTTGGAAATTTGTAACATAACAAGTATGAACAATTATTTGGATGTTGGTTTGGAGTTTCAAATGGAAAACAAATTGAATTTGAAAAGGGTTTGATTATTGGATGCATTTTTATAGAAACAACACAATAGTTTGGAATCACAACTTTTAATGGAAACAATTGATTGTTTTATTTTGAAATATCATTTTGGAAATTGTAACATCACAAGGATGAAACAAAAGGTTTGAATTTTGGTTTGAAATTCAAATAGAAAACAAGGGAAAACAAATGAAAACAGTTGGAAAACAAAACAAAACAGAGAATAACAAATGGAAAACAAACAAAACAATTGCAATCAACATGATGCCATGATGCAAAACATAAAATAACAGAGAGCAAACATTCTAATGGCTATTTTTCATACTTGGGATGTTACAAAACGCCCCCCCTTGAAGGAATCGCGCCCCGAGATTCCTACTGAGAAAAGAAAAGGTCCGGAAACTTCTTGGGAAGATCCTCTTGAGCTGTTACACGTGAAACACATCGTGCACCTTGGATAGGCGAGGACTACCCAAACCATATCTGCCAACTGGGGGCGTTCCACAGCTACGAAGGCCAAGTTGGACGAGCTAGCCGAATTAGGAATTCTCCCTTCTCAGAAGGACATTCACTGGAGGGCGCCGGGCAACGAGACCCGGCCCACACCCGCTGATAACGAGGTAATTTGCTTCGTAGAACACGTGACCCGGGGATTCCGTCCTCCGGGTCACCCTTTCTTCCGGGAGGTCTTAAGCCATTATGGCCTCCGGGTATTTGACATAGGGCCTAAACTCTATGTTGAATATTACCCACTTCATCGTTCTCCGAGTCGTACTTGTGCATACCGCCAAGTCTGACTCTCTTCTCGAACTATTCCAGTGTAAGCCGTGCCGCGAAAGTGGTGACGGAGCACTTCATACTTGCGGGGGGTATCCATCACAACGCCGCAAGAATTCACACAGATGCCCACTCTCAATTTAAACTCCCACGTCAAACATTGGCAGCTGTCTTTCTTTTCTACTGCCACGATACCGGGTCCCAGATCGGCGAAAAGAAACTGCCGGGTTACTCAGAAAACCTCCTCGAACCTTCCGAGTCTTTCAATGCCTCGCGCCAGACTCAGACAGGGGAGGCGATCCTTCCCCTCATTAGCCAAGATAGCCATCCCTTTCAGCCGAAGGCCTCCTCGGGCTAAATTTAGTAAAAACATGGGTTGATTTTCGGATCCAACCCAACTCCATCCCGCACCAAATTGATGTGCGAGTATTCGGTGGCACACCACAGATGCACTTCCGCTACTCACCAAGAGCTTTGCGACCGGCGATACTAATAAGACCATCAAGGGCTTCTTAACAGAGAAACTGGAGGTGATCAAGGGCATCACCGGGTTACCCCCGTTTACTCGGGAAAACCCGGCTCCAGCGGTAATACCCGATATTCATAACTTATTTCCACATTTTGACTTGATACAGCTTCTAACCCTTAGCCTCATTCCTTTGTCTTAGGCTGATGACCCTTTCTGGAGAGTTGAACCCTTCCCTCCTTCCAGAGACCCCGGAAGAAGAGGACGAGCCGGCTGACAACAGTGAAGGTATTTGCACAGAATTTGTATATCTTTACTTGTATTATTTTCCTCCCATTTACCTTTTTTCCAACGAGCACACATCCGGTTCGCAGAGCTGGAGGACGAAGGCGAGACCAACGAGGATGACCCGGAAGCAACCGAGTCTGACCCAGAGGGAACAGTTGGAGGCAAGTGGAAGGCCAGGGGGCAGTGTCCAAGGTTCCTTTTTCTTCATTATCCTCTGAACCTTACTCCTTTGACGCCATGCGACGACTTAACCATCAATATCAAATTCGTCGTGCTTGAAGGATTCTTTCCCAGCCAAACGCAGAGTAACACGGAGCTCCCCGGGTGAAGATCCCCTTAACCCGGGCATCTCTACCCCCCTCGGTCCCTCGTGCCAGCGCCCCTCCGTCTCGTCCTTTCCGACTCTCCTCAACGCCACCCTTCTCCTAACCATCCACGTGCCGGGCAATTCCAGGTTCCATTAGTGGTCCCTGTGACGACCTCATCTGCTTCTAGCGGCGAGCTCCCGCCAGACTACAACGTGAATGCCGGGTAAGTTTTTGCTACATGATTTCCTTTTACGCCTGACAAATTTTCACTCAAGCCACCGTCATTACTAATAACCGCCTTTTCCTCATTTTTCTTTCAGCACTCAAGTCACCGTCAGTGACCCGGAAAAACGTGGAAACAGATAACTGTCGGGTGGAGAAGCCGACTGATAACGCAGGCACCGCGACCGGCGGTGATGCGGCGAATAACCAGGAACAAGGCCCTCTGAACAATCCGCTTCCCGAGCCACCGGATCTCCTTCCTCATCGGAACCGGTAGACGAGGAGATCGAGGTTCTGGATACAAGGATGGGTTCTCCCAACCCGGGTACTCAAACTGTCCGGGTCTCAACTCCAAGGGCGGGGAGAGCCCCCACCAGGCGACCAAGCTGCCGGCTCTTCCGGTACTCGATCCGAGGAACTGACGTTTGCCCAGATGCTGGAAACCCTGCGCACTTTAAGGGCTAATGAAGAAAACATCTTGGGGGCTTTAATAGCCAAACATGAGGTAAATCCGATTAATGTTGCTTGTGCCTATGTCCAGTCCCCAAGTTCCGAGTGAATTGATTCATAATTTGCTTGGGACTTTATTATACAAGCGACTGATAACTTGCTCCTCTACCCGACTGATCCTTGTTTGCATGCGTGCAGTCTTTCGTGACTCAATCTGAGGAGAAACTGGCAGACGCCACCAAGCTCATCGAAAAGGAGGTAGCTTTGCGTGAAGCAGCCGAAGCTGAGGCCAGGAGGAATAGGCTGATAATGAGGAAATATAGGAAAAGGGCTCACAAAGACGAAGATGATCTAACAAGCCTTTCCGTCCAAATATCAGACACATATCGTGCTTTACTTGGTACGTTTCCTCCTCCGGGTTTACCCTTTTGATAGATAACAACGGTTTTCCCGACTTACGTTTCCACTCCTTCAGGCCCGGACGAAACCATGCCGGAAGAAGATGACATCGCCAAGCTGAAAACCATGAAGAGTGTTCTCCGGCAGCTATGTGCCGGAACCAAATGGATCCTGGAGGAGTTACGGTGGCCGGGTAGAGGGCATGTTGATCTGAAGAGGATGCTGGATGCCTTCTCCACTATTCCTGAGTGGATTTGGCACTGGAAACGCTCGTCTTGCCAGGTTGGAATGACCCGGGGGCTTGCACTCGCCAAGGCTTATTTCCCCAAGCTCGAACTAGCGAAGCTCATGGGCGGCTTCCCAGAGTTCAAGCTTGATGGGTCCAAGTTCTCAGTGAAGGATTTTCAGGCCGTCCAGAAAGAGGTCCGTTACCCGGCCAGCGTGATTGCTGATGAACTGGACGTTAATATCCTTGTTCCAGCATATGATGCTGCTGGTGTAGCAATTAAGTCGGATCTTCCCGAGCCGTATGATATGCTGGCTCAGTGGAAGGAGGAAGCTGCTGCGTTGAGGGCGGAGGCTGCAAAGAAGCAAGCTGAAGCCGGCTCTGCCTCCGCTACCTCGACACCAGTCGTCCCACCTCCTGCACGGGCTGGTACCGCTGATCCGGGTGCTGCTGCTACCACCAATGATGGCAAGGGCAAGGCCAAGATGAACGCCGAGTGATATCTGGTCTCTAATGCCTCTTCTCATGCACCGGTCGGTCAACATGTTGTTTAAACAATTGTATTTTGGGTGGTGCGCCTGTGCACCTTTGATATCTTTTCGCCGAGATTTTGTAATGCACGCTAAGGTCTTGATATACTCTATGCCTCTTCCGTCCTTTTAAGTTTATCCATTATTGAGCTCATCTGTTCTCGATATCCGGCTTTCTTTACTGTTCCTTTTGTGAAAACTCGATTTCCGGGTCTCATAGGTATTGTCAAGCGGATTTGCTTCTAAGTCCCCAAGTCCTCAAGACTCGGATATTTGGGTTTTTGGAATTCTACAAATAAGCAATTTTTTCTCTTTTCAAGATTTCAAGTCACCCGGACCCGGAATCTCCAAGCCTAGGACACTTGATCTTGAAAGGGGAACGACCTGCCTACTGCCAAATTCACAAAGATCCCTGAGTTGTTTCACATAGGATTTGAAGTTATGCTTAATAATCGTTGAGTTTCCAGCTGTTTAGCCTTGTACTCTGCATAACTTGTGGTTTAGATGACCCTTTTGACTATCTTGTACTGTAAGCCGGCTTTCGCGTGGATACCATGTTGTTACATCCATACGAAAACGTAGCCACTCAAGCCCCGTCGGGTTTCATGACTGACTGTAATCGTAAGCGAACAAATCATGCCACTTTAATGCGAGTCACATCGAGCTTAAGTAAGAATAGCCAAGGAATTTGGACTTCTTTGTCCGGTTATAAGATTGTAGCCGTACTCGTTTGCAAGTAATTGGCCCTTATAACTCATAGGCATCATGGCCGGGTCTTTGAGTTTGTAACTGTGCTATTCAAGCGACCAGCCCCCAAGACCTAGATATACGCATCAGATTGAGAGTACATACCTGATAATAACCATCTCTTTTCTTGATAATCACCTCTTTACTTGATATGAAAAATCTAGGTCAGCAAGCCGCCTCATTAAAAACCCGTCCAGTCCCCAAAGGTACCCTGGATGGGAAAAGAGTACGTCTGAAAACCTGCTGCCTATTACATCGTTCAATGCCAATACAATTTTTGCTAAGTATAATATGGACGTAGCTGAGCCACGTTCCACGGTCTGTCTCTTTCTTGCATAGATGAAGTGGTGTGAGCAGTGTCATTAACTGTGGTCGACTCTTCCCTTGCATCTATCAAGTAATACGACCCATTATGCAAATTCCGGCTTATGATAAACGGTCCTTCCCAGGGTGGTGATAACTTGTGCTTTCCTTCGTTCGACTGTACCAGGCGCAGAACTAGGTCTCCTTCCTGGAAGACCCGGGTTTTCACGTGCCGGCTATGATACCTTCGTAGATCCTGCTGATATATGGCTGATCTTTCCAGGGCTTGTTCCCTTTGCTCTTCTAACATATCCACGGTGTTTTGCCGGGTCTTTTCATTCTCCACTTCAACGTATGCTGATACTCATGGTGAATCATGAATAATATCACTCGTTAGTACTGCCTCCGCGCCATAGACCATGAAGAAGGGTGTCATCTAAGTAGATCTATTAGGCGTAGTATTGATGCCCCAAACCACAGAAGGGAGTTCTTCGACCCATGCGCCAGCTGCCCTGATACAGGGGACTCGTAGTCTTGGTTTTAACCCGCGTAGCAATTCTTGATTTGCCCTCTCCACTTGTCGTTGGCCCTGCGGATGAGCCACTGACGCGACGTCAAGTCGGATTCCATTGTTGCCATAGAACTTCTCCATCTCACCAAGGGACATGTTGGTTCCATTGTCGGTAATTATGCTGTGGGGATACCCGAACCGGTAGATAATCCTCTTCAGGAACTTGACTGTTGTGGCTGATTCGCAATTAGTAACTGGCATAACCTCAACCCACTTGGTAAACTTATCAATGGCCACCAAAACATGTGTCTTCTTGCATGGCGACATGTGAAAGGGGCCAACCATGTCCATACCCCAGACAGCGAACGGCCAAGTTAACGGGATGGTCCGTAACTCCATAGCCGGCACATGGGTTTGGCGAGCGTACCTTTGACATCCGTCACACCTTGCTACCAATCGCTCCGCATCTGCTAGAGCCGTGAGCCAGAAAAATCAGTGTCGATAAGCTTTAGCCACGAGAGATCTTGTGGATGCGTGATGTCCACAGTCGCCTTCATGTATTTCCTTGAGAATCTGTCGGCCTTCTTCCGGCGCTACGCAGCGCAAAAAGACCCCTGCTGCGCTTCTCTTATACAGTTCCCCGTTGATGATAGAAATATCCTTTGCTCGCCTCAAAATTGCCTTGCTAATACCTCCTGCTGTGGTAACTCGCCTCGCGATAGGTAGGCCAAAAACGGTTCTGTCCATTCGGGAACAGTGCGTACAGTAGCCACAAGTCCTGAATCCGGGTCTTGATTTGCCAATTCCTCCTCTGACTCGGTTTTAACTGATGGTCGCCATAATTCGTCCAGGAAAACGTTAGGTGGGACCGGCTCTCTGCGCGAGCCGAGTCTAGCGAGCGCGTCGGCTGCCTCATTCTTTCTTCTGTCTATATGTTCCACCTCATACCCGGAAAAACATCCTGCAACCCTATCAACTTCCCTGCGGTATGCTGCCATAGTTGCGTCCTTTCTATCCCAAGTTCCTGATACCTGCTGTACCACGAGGTCCGAATCTCCGAAACACCGTATCCTCTTGACGTTCATCTCCTTAGCTGCCCTTAGGCCGTGCAATAGGGCCTCATACTCGGCCACGTTGTTGGAACAGTCGAAGTGAATTTGTAGTACGTAACTTAATTTATCTCCTTTGGGTGACGTTAGCACCACCCCAACTCCTGATCCCTCGTATTGCTTAGATCCGTCGAAGTGCATGATCCATGACTCGGAATTTGGAACCGTCGTAGTCATGCCTGTATGTGTCCAGTCGTTAACGAAATCAATTAAAGCTTGGGACTTGATTGCTGACCTGGGTTCGTAGTTGATGTGATAATCCCCCATCTCTATTGCCCACTTGGCTATTCTTCCCGTCGCGTCCGAGTTTCTGATGATATCCGACATTGGTATTGAACTAACCACTGTTATGGGATGTTCTTGGAAATACGGCTTCAACTTCCGGCTGGCCATAAAGACCCCAAACACCAACTTTTGCCAATGTGGATAGCGCTGCTTTGCTTCTGATAATACCTCGCTGACGTAATAAACCGGCCTCTGAACCGGGTAACCTTTCCCATCCTCTTTGCGCTCCACAACAACTACTGCGCTGACGGCTCGGGGGCCAGCTGCCACGTATAACAACATAGGCTCTTTAGGACCCGGCGCCGCTAGTACTGGTGCTTCAGATAACTGCTTCTTTAGTGCCTCAAACGCCTCATCCGCCTCTTGATCCCACACGAATTTATCTGATTTCCGCAAGAGCCGGTACAGGGGTATTGCCTTTTCTCCGAGTCTGGATATGAATCGGCTCAAGGCTGCTACGCAGCCCGTGAGCTTTTGAACATGCTTCAAATTTTCCGGTTTTTTCAGACTCCGGATGGCCTTGATTTTATCCGGGTTTGCCTCGATTCCTCTCTCGGAAACTATAAAGCCGAGTAATTTCCCAGCTGGAACTCCGAACACGCATTTTGTCGGCTTAAGCTTCATCTGGTACCTCCTCAAGTTTTTGAATGTCTCCTTTAGATCATCGATAAATGTCTCCGCCTTCCTGGTCTTGATGACCACATCATCCACATAGGCATGGACGTTGCGTTCGATTTGGTCCTTGAAGCACTTTTGAATACACCGTTGGTAAGTTGCACCGGCGTTCTTCAATCCAAACGTCATAGTTTTATAACAGAAGGCCCCAAAAGGGGTTATGAACGATGTTTTCTCCCAATCCTCCCTCTTGAGCTTAATCTGATGATACCCGGAATATGCGTCCAGGAAGCATAACAGATCGCTTCCAGCTACTGCATCTATGATCTGATCTATCCTTGGTAGCGCGAACGGATCCTTTGGGCAATGTTTGTTGAGACTCGTAAAATCAATGCACATCCTCCACTCATTGGTCTTTTTCATCACTAGAACCGGGTTCTCCAACCAATCCGGGTGAAATACTTCCATGATAAAGCCGGCTGCCAATAGCCGAGCGATCTCTTCGCCTATAGCCTTCCTTCTTTCCTCATTCATTTTCCTCAAACCCTGCTTCACGGGCCTGGACTTGGGATCCACATGCAAACTGTGCTCGGCCAGCTCTGTAGGGATACCCGGCATGTCGCTAGGCGTCCAGGCGAACACATCCGCATTTGAACGAATAAACTCCACAAGCGCTTCCTCCTGCTCTTTTCCCAAGTTAGACCCTATGGTAAACTGCTTAGTGGAATCACCTTCGACAAAATCTATCTTCTTGGTGTCTTGTGCTGCCTTGAATTTTGCTCTCTCATCCTCGGTATTCGGCTTTTTCAAGGCTGTTCTATCATCCGGATTTACTTGAGACCGGTAATATTCGAGCTCTTCCTTTCTGCATGCTTGCTCAGCCATAACCGAATCTCCTTCGTCACACTCGGCCGCTATATCCCGGTTCCCATATATGGTGATGGTCCGTTTAGGACCCGGGATCTTCAACTGCAAATACACGTAGCACGGCCTAGCCATGAATTTGGCGTAAGCCGGTCTTCCGAACAGCGCGTGATAAGGACTGCGCAATTTGACCACCTCGAACGTGAGCCACTCAACTCGATAATTATCCGTCGATTCTCCAAAAGCAACCTCCAAAGTGATCTTTCCCTCGGGGCTCGCCGAGTGACCTGGCACGATCCCATGAAAGATTGTCGAACTTTTCTGTAACTGGGACTCTTTGAGACTCATCCGTAAGAAGGTTTCCCAATAAAGGATGTTGATGCTACTTCCACCGTCCATCAGGACCCTCTTTAGTTCGTAACCATTAAACTGTGGAGCGACCACCAACGCCAAGACTCCTGGACGCTCTACTTTTTCCGGATGATCTCTTCTACTCCACGTTACCTCTTGTTCTGCCCATCTAAGGCATCCCGGCGCGGCTGACGAAACCGAGTTTGCCGCTTGCTTTAATGTCTCTTTGTCCCTGCTAGAAGTTCCTGTAGTATGCACATGATACTGTACTTTTAAATTAGGCGTTCGTACCATACCGACGAAGATGCTGATTCGGCCGACCGTCACCATAGATCCGGACTCGAGGTGATCCGACTCTGGCCCCCAGCCGGAATCGTCCACCATCTTTTCTCCTTTGTGGTCGATGTAGATTTCGCCGACGACAAGATTCTCCATGCTCTTCCGAGCTTCTCCCGTGATGTAAACACCTTTGGACGCAGGCCCCACGGTGGGCGCCAACTGTCGTGGGATAATCACGGCAGATGTTACCGGGGGTAACTGATCTTGGGGCAAGACGACACAGGCGTTTGGGAGAGGGTTTAGCTCAGAGGAAAACATGATGCGATTCGATCTGGTAGCCGGCAATCAAAGTCGCCGAGTCTCCGATCTTGATACAATGACTCAACTCTAGGATTACACTGGATGCTCGATGTCAAGCGATATTGCTAGGGCTCTTAGATCTCTGCCTAAACTAGACCTGGGGGTCGGTTTATAAAGCACCCGTACCCCCTGGCTTATTCTCCAAGGCGCATCCTGGATCCTACCCGGACACGGCGCACAAACCCTAACTTTCTTCTATCATAACCCACAACCCGGGTTACTGGGCCTACAAGCTTGGGCCTTTACAGGTTTCCTTATCCTTAGCCGGGATCTTGCACAGCTTCCTTTGGGCCGGGTTACTCCTTGGAGTTTGGCCTACCGTGTTATCATCCCCCCATCAAAGACGACAAGGGGGAGAAGGGGTATCGGGCTGGAAGTGGAAAGTGGGCTTGGGGGAAAAAGGGAAAAAGGGGTGGGCTGCCTCTCTTCTCTCCCTTTTCTATTCCTTTTTTTTCCTTATGAATATTTTTGTTGTAAAGGATGAGAAAGGAAAGAGGGATAGCAAAGAAATAGGGTTTTCCTTTTAGGAATTATTTGTGTTAATTTTCCCAAAACAGTAATTAAAAGCAATTTACCATTAACTTCAAAATTTGGAATATTAGTTTGATTTTGTTAAATTGGTTAGTTGAATTTCAAATAATGTTTGATTTGGGAATTTTTGGAAATAAATAAATTCTATTTGATAAGCTCAAGCAATTATGAGAAGATTGTTGAATTTAATTGTTTGCAATAAATTGATGTTTAAACCACAATTTTGAAACATGTCAATTATGAATTGATTTGAAATTTAAATTGCCATTAGGGTGTTGATAAAAAGGAATGTTATTCACAAGCAATTTACATCAACTTCAAACTATTGAAAACAATATTTGAATAGGGTGATCAAATGCTTTTAATTGGAAACAAATGAGATTTGAATTTGAATGTGAATTGATTCAAATGAGTTATTAAATAGAAATAACAAGTTAATGGTTCTATTTAAATAGAAACAACTAGTTGTTTTAATTGAAACTTTTATTTGGAAATTTGTAACATAACAAGTATGAACAATTATTTGGATGTTGGTTTGGAGTTTCAAATGGAAAACAAATTGAATTTGAAAAGGGTTTGATTATTGGATGCATTTTTATAGAAACAACACAATAGTTTGGAATCACAACTTTTAATGGAAACAATTGATTGTTTTATTTTGAAATATCATTTTGGAAATTGTAATATCACAAGGATGAAACAAAAGGTTTGAATTTTGGTTTGAAATTCAAATAGAAAACAAGGGAAAACAAATGAAAACAGTTGGAAAACAAAACAAAACAGAGAATAACAAATGGAAAACAAACAAAACAATTGCAATCAACATGATGCCATGATGCAAAACATAAAATAACAGAGAGCAAACATTCTAATGTCTATTTTTCATACTTGGGATGTTACAAAACGCCCCCCCTTGAAGGAATCGCGCCCCGAGATTCCTACTGAGAAAAGAAAAGGTCCGGAAACTTCTTGGGAAGATCCTCTTGAGCTGTTACACGTGAAACACATCGTGCACCTTGGATAGTTTTTCCTAGAAGTTCAAAACGATAAGAATTCCTGGCAACTCTTCTCGAAAGATGTCAGGGAATTTGGAAACCACCGGAACATTTTCAAGTAAAGGGAGAGGTTTTGTATGGAGGGTGTATAGCTGGATAGAACTTGTTTCATTTGGAGAATAGATTATCTGGAATGTGGTGCTTCAGGAATGCTTCCTCGAAACAACCCCAGGTGATAGGAATGCCAGCTCTCATAGCCTGGAATCAACAACAACAACCTTTCTGGCCAGATAGACTTGATATTTGGGAAGTTTTGATTAGACGCCGGTAGAAGAACTGAACTGGAAAACAGCAACAAGGTTTCAACGGACGAAAAGGATGTTGAGAAGAACAGGATATTGAAGCAACACCGGGAAAAACGAGAACAAAACACTCCTGAGGTACTACGGAAAACCCATCCGGGCTTCTAAAGGATCAATATCTACTGCTTAAGGAATAGAGGATCTGCTTCCGGGGCTTACACGCCTCCGTTCTCAATCATGAGTAGGCAACATGATAAATCATGTCACAACCACCTCCATTCCTATGGTCTAGTAGATATAACCATCCTAGAGAAACCAGAATTCGTGAAATCCTAACTTGAAAGTTTAGATGAGAAGGGAAAACAACGTTACACTTCCTTACCAGAAAAAGGGAGGGTGGGTGGGAAAGAAGAAAAAGAACAGAATTCCTACTCTCACGTTTCATTTTTCCTATATAGCTACAAAATAGTTTCTAGACTCAACTGCGACCAGTAAAAAGGGATCCTACAGGCAGACAGGCTCTGATACCATTTGTCGCACCCGGATTTCTATAGGATACTCGCCGTTCCGTTGAACAGTAGTAGATTGGATTACGGGGCTTACCGGCACCCGCGTCCTCTTACGAGTAGGCCAACACACGAATGTGTGACAACCAACCCCTATCTGTTCAGCGTCGACGTAAACTATCCCATAGAAATCAGGATACTTCCATTGACGTACTTCAAAACATACACACATGGTACGTCAATGGCATTGGAACAAGTGATATCACAACAGATCTCTACGACACAAAAGATTGAAATAAGTTGCAAATGGCTCTCATTAGAGCAGAGATAGCAAATACAATCATTCAGAGGACACATGTCCCAACAATTCATCATTACATCACAGCGGAAGCATTCAACATGTCTGAGTACAGACAAGAACCAAATAGGCTTAAGAGGCCGGAAACGAAAAGACGGAGCCCATCCACGAAGTCTCAGATCCTGCCTGGGTCCGCTCTCTACTCGTCAGCAGTCTCGTCAAACTCCACGTAGTAGCCACCATGTAGATCCTCGGAAACGTAGTCTGCGGAAACCACAGCCCCAAAGGGGTCAGTACATAAACGTACTGGCAAGCAAGACTCACAGTTCACCAAAGTGTAACCCGTCAACACCAAGCACAAATGCTTTGGGTTCAACGGAAGGAAGGGGATATAAAAGATGCTGCAACTGGCTGCTCTACCAACTACAGAGTTACTACCACTTCCGGCTATCAGAAAGGAGATAAGATCGTGTATCGTAACCAATTATAACTACCTCCAAACAAACCCATCCTGGATCTCGCCCCTTATCCAAAGAAGAAATCCGGGGATAACTCACACAGTTGAATTAATGATGGTTCATATTATTGTGTCAATAAGCCTATTACTAGTCAAGTTGTTAATCATTAGGTGTAAGGTTGTTAATCATTAGGTTTAAGTTGTCCTGAGTACTTGTTAGCCAGTACTTTCACCAAGTAATCCATAACCGCGGAAAACACGGCTTCTCGAGAAGATTATCCCTGCAGGGTTGCACCAATTTGGCCGTACACGTATGAATAACACGCCAGATGGAAAGGCCCTTCCACCAAGCGGGGCACTCAACACAACTCAACTCTTCTTCGCATCAAGCCCAAAGCACCTTGGGCGCACGGCTAATCGAGCCCAGAAGAAAATGGACCCTCATAGCACTCTAAGAACGTGTCCCCCTATATGCCGACTACGAAAGTTCCACCCGGGTACCAAGGGCTCGCAAGATCATGCATGCAGCAAATGGAAAACCCGAACTAAATGAGGCGATTTGGACGAGATGCGAATCGAATCAAATTGAGGGGGGCGCCCATACTAGCTTCCCACATGCGGGTAGTGCGCTCATCATGGATCAGTAGACAAGACCCTTTTCCTATTAGGGTCGACACTAGCAGGCCTCAAAACCACCCTGGGCCTCCTGCCGGTGCCTTATCATCAAATTTATTATTTAACAATAACATTAGCATGATTGATTGATTAAACATCGAGCCCCAAAACATAATAGAAATAGTAACAGAAAGTAATGGGTAACAGACTCGAGCAAAACAACCCTAAGCATGCTAGTAAGACACGGGCAACAAGCAATGGCTATAGGTATGGAGGTGAGGCAATATCAGGGTTAAAGGATACATGTGATAGGTTCGTAACAGAAACAACTAATCATAGGGCTAGCAGAATAGACAACGGAAAGTATCGGTAACCAATGTTGAAAGTAACACAATGGTTCATGTGAGTGATAACTTGCCTGTAAAACCCAGTAGCCTGGTACTGAGCTAAATCCTTAGAAGGGGTGTCGTAAGTATCGTCGGTCTCACCGTCGTCGTGTATCCGAGAAGAAGCAAACAGACAATGCCGAAAGATAAACAATCAATAACATGGCATAGTGCACAAACATGGGATGATGCATGACCATTTAATTGATGCATCAAAATAAACTAGTTGACAAGATAACAACATGATTAAGTGGACCCACATGCAATTGGATTGCATATGGAAAGCCCATGAATTATGGTTGAATTAATTGTTCTACAACTAATCATCATGTGGAAGTGAATTAGCATGATGCATGGATGAGGAAAACAGCAAAATAACAACAATAGAGCAAATAGAAATAAGGTTTACCAAGTTTGGAAATTCATTTATTAAGTTAAGAAATTTTGGTTACTTAAAGGTGTCACACAAGCATTTGTTGTTTTCACCACTTTAAATTGTTCAAAATAGATAACAAAGTTCATATTTGATAAGAACACACAATTTTAGGTGGAATACATGTTTCACTTGTTGAAAAAAAGGATTTCAAATAAATTATTTATGAATTAAACAAGTTTAAGCAAGAATTAAATGAATTTAGTTCAAACATGAACTTATTTGAATTTTTATTTGTTCAAAACATTAAACCAAATTCATATTTCAAAGGTTTATACTTTTATGGTTGGAAAACATATTTTATATGTTCCAAAAGAATTTAAGTTGATCAAGTTATGAATTTGGCAATATTAAATGATTTAAACAAGGTTTAAATCATTTAACCAATTTTAATTATTCAAAACATGAAACAAATTTTATATTTGAAAAGGTGGTTTAATTTTGCATGGAAAACATATTTCATTTGTTGAAATTGGATTTAAAATGAGCAAGTTATTATTTTGGCAATTTTAAATGCAATAATTAAGAAACAGTTGTTTTCAGCAATTTAAATTATTCAAAACATCAAACAAAATTTATATTTGGAAAGTACATGAAAAGTTGATTGGAAAACATATTTATTTTGTTGAATTTGGAATTTTTTATGCCCAAGTTATGAATTTTGCAAAATTAAGTGAATTAAACAAGATTTCAAATTTTGCACCAATTTAAAATATTCAAAACAGTAACAAATTGCATTGAAAAGGTTGCAAACATGTAGCAAATGTTTCATTGAACATTTTGGGCTATCAAACATAATTTTTGGGTGATTATTGAATTTATTATGCCATTTTCCATAAATAGTTGTATTCTGACCTTTTTAGTAAACAGAGGAAAACATGTTCAAAATTAATTCCATTGTGCCCAAATAAAATACCAATGTGTAGAGTTTGTTAAGACAAATTTTTAGAGTCCAAATTTGCTTAAATTGGATGAGCCAAACTCAAGTTATGAAATTCCAAAGTTTCCACTTTTTATGGCATTTTCAGTAATTAATTATTTAGGGCAAAAAGTATTACAGAAACATGTTGCAATTTTGTTACTAGTAGAAAGAGCACAAAAATTTGAATCCACAGAAACTTGAATCATTCAATTTGGAGCAAGATTCAATTTTTAATGGATTTTACAAGTAATGTTTCAGATCTGCTTTTCTGAATTTCGAGCAGAAAAGAAAAAAAAACAGCAGAAAATAAAAGGGGGGCTTGGGGATCGAACCCAGCACCTCTTGCTGCGCGCACAAGGAGCTAACCAGTGGGGTTGTCTTGTGTTTGTGACAAAGAAGGGGCTCGGGGGTGGATAAGGTGTGTCTGCGGCCTTAACTGAATTTTACAGAGCTGAACCGATCTGTTGCATCGACAGGGACAGAGACTCGCTGGAGGCTGCTGCTGCTGCGGCCTGGGGGCGCCGGGCGGGTGCTGTAGGGTGCGGTGCTGGTGCGGGTGGGTGGTGCAGGAGGGAGGAAAGGCGAGGGGATGGTCGAGGGCTCACCTCGAGGCGGCTTCAGGAGGCGGTCGGGTGCAGGGAGATCGTGGGCGGACAGCAGCAGGAGGAGGGCCGCGGCTAGAGGAGCACGGCGGCGGCGACCTGGGCAGTATCCGGCGATGAGGCCTTCAGCAATCTTGGAGCCGGAGGGGAGCCGGTTCCATTCCCGGGGACGGAAAGTCCTCGAGGTGACCGTGGTGGGGGCGGCAGCGAGCTTGCTGCTCTCTGTAACTCGCTCGCTACAGAGGTTCAGAGACATGAGGGGATGGGGAGATGGAGGTGGAAGAAGGAGGAGGGGATCGGCGGCTGGAGGAGGAAGGAGGGGCTCCTAGGGTTTAGGTGAGGCAGAGGGTAGGAGGTTGGTCTTATGGGGGGAGGAGGTGGTACGGCAAGCATCAGAGGGTGGGGGAGGTGATCGTGTGGAGGAGGTGGGTTCGTACAGATGGAGGAGGAAGACGACAAGGGGGAGAAGGGGTATCGGGCTGGAAGTGGAAAGTGGGCTTGGGGGAAAAAGGGAAAAAGGGGTGGGCTGCCTCTCTTCTCTCCCTTTTCTATTCCTTTTTTTTTCCTTATGAATATTTTTGTTGTAAAGGATGAGAAAGGAAAGAGGGATAGAAAAGAAATAAGGTTTTCCTTTTAGGAATTATTTGTGTTAATTTTCCCAAAACAGTAATTAAAAGCAATTTACCATTAACTTCAAAATTTGGAATATTAGTTTGATTTTGTTAAATTGGTTAGTTGAATTTCAAATAATGTTTGATTTGGGAATTTTTGGAAATAAATAAATTCTATTTGATAAGCTCAAGCAATTATGAGAAGATTGTTGAATTTAATTGTTTGCAATAAATTGATGTTTAAACCACAATTTTGAAACATGTCAATTATGAATTGATTTGAAATTTAAATTGCCATTAGGGTGTTGATAAAAAGGAATGTTATTCACAAGCAATTTACATCAACTTCAAACTATTGAAAACAATATTTGAATAGGGTGATCAAATGCTTTTAATTGGAAACAAATGAGATTTGAATTTGAATGTGAATTGATTCAAATGAGTTATTAAATAGAAATAACAAGTTAATGGTTCTATTTAAATAGAAACAACTAGTTGTTTTAATTGAAACTTTTATTTGGAAATTTGTAACATAACAAGTATGAACAATTATTTGGATGTTGGTTTGGAGTTTCAAATGGAAAACAAATTGAATTTGAAAAGGGTTTGATTATTGGATGCATTTTTATAGAAACAACACAATAGTTTGGAATCACAACTTTTAATGGAAACAATTGATTGTTTTATTTTGAAATATCATTTTGGAAATTGTAACATCACAAGGATGAAACAAAAGGTTTGAATTTTGGTTTGAAATTCAAATAGAAAACAAGGGAAAACAAATGAAAACAGTTGGAAAACAAAACAAAACAGAGAATAACAAATGGAAAACAAACAAAACAATTGCAATCAACATGATGCCATGATGCAAAACATAAAATAACAGAGAGCAAACATTCTAATGGCTATTTTTCATACTTGGGATGTTACAAAACGCCCCCCTTGAAGGAATCGCGCCCCGAGATTCCTACTGAGAAAAGAAAAGGTCCGGAAACTTCTTGGGAAGATCCTCTTGAGCTGTTACACGTGAAACACATCGTGCACCTTGGAGAGTTTTTCCTAGAAGTTCAAAACGATAGGAATTCCTGGCAACTCTTCTGGAAAGATGTCAGGGAATTTGGAAACCACCGGAACATTTTCAAGTAAAGGGAGAGGTTTTGTATGGAGGGTGTATAGCTGGATAGAACTTGTTTCATTTGGAGAATAGATTATCTGGAATGTGGTGCTTCAGGAATGCTTCCTCGAAACAACCCCAGGTGATAGGAATGCCAGCTCTCATAGCCTGGAATCAACAACAACAACAACAACAACAACCTTTCTGGCCAGATAGACTTTATATTTGGGAAGTTTTGATTAGACGCCGGTAGAAGAACTGAACTGGAAAACAACAACAAGGTTTCAACGGACGAAAAGGATGTTGAGAAGAACAGGATATTGAAGCAACACCGGGAAAAACGAGAACAAAACACTCCTGAGGTACTACGGAAAACCCATCCGGGCTTCTAAAGGATCAATATCTACTGCTTAAGGAATAGAGGATCTGCTTCCGGGGCTTACACGCCTCCGTTCTCAATCATGAGTAGGCAACATGATAAATCATGTCACAACCACCTCCATTCCTATGGTCTAGTAGATATAACCATCCTAGAGAAACCAGAATTCGTGAAATCCTAACTTGAAAGTTTAGATGAGAAGGCAAAACAACGTTACACTTCCTTACCAGAAAAAGGGAGGGTGGGTGTGAAAGAAGAAAAAGAACAGAATTCCTACTCTCACGTTTCATTTTTCCTATATAGCTACAAAATAGTTTCTAGACTCAACTGCGACTAGTAAAAAGGGATCCTACAGGCAGACAGGCTCTGATATCATTTGTCGCACCCGGATTTCTAAAGGATACTCGTCGTTCCGTTGAACAGTAGTAGATTGGATTACGGGGCTTACCGGCACCCGCGTCCTCTTACGAGTAGGCCAACACACGAATGTGTGACAACCAACCCCTATATGTTCAGCGTCGACGTAAACTATCCCATAGAAATCAGGATACTTCCATTGACGTACTTCAAAACATACACACATGGTACGTCAACGGCATTGGAACAAGTGATATCACAACAGATCTCTACGACACAAAAGATTGAAATAAGTTGCAAATGGCTCTCATTAGAGCAGAGATAGCAAATACAATCATTCAGAGGACACATGTCCCAACAATTCATCATTACATCACAGCGGAAGCATTCAACATGTCTGAGTACAGACAAGAACCAAATAGGCTTAAGAGGCCGGAAACGAAAAGACGGAGCTCATCCACGAAGTCTCGGATCCTGCCCGGGTCCGCTATCTACTCGTCAGCAGTCTCGTCAAACTCCACGTAGTAGCCACCATGTAGATCCTCGGAAACGTAGTCTGCGGAAACCACAGCCCCAAAGGGGTCAGTACATAAACGTACTGGCAAGCAAGACTCATAGTTCACCAAAGTGTAACCCGTCAACACCAAGCACAAATGCTTTGGGTTCAACGGAAGGAAGGGGATATAAAAGATGCTGCAACTGGCTGCTCTACCAACTACAGAGTTACTACCACTTCCGGCTATCAGAAAGGAGATAAGATCGTGTATCGTAACCAATTATAACTACCTCCAAACAAACCCATCCTCGATCTCGCCCCTTATCCAAAGAAGCAATCCGAGGATAACTCACACATTTGAATTAATGATGGTTCATATTATTGTGTCAATAAGCCTATTACTAGTCAAGTTGTTAATCATTAGGTGTAAGGTTGTTAATCATTAGGTTTAAGTTGTCCTTAGTACTTGTTAGCCAGTACTTTCACCAAGTAATCCATAACCGCGGAAAACACGGCTTCTCGAGAAGATTATCCCTGCAGGGTTGCACCAATTTGGCCGTACACGTATGAATAACCCGCCAGATGGAAAGGCCCTTCCACCAAGCGGGGCACTCAACACAACTCAACTCTTCTTCGCATCAAGCCAAAGCACCTTGGGCGCACGGCTAATCGAGCCCAGAAGAAAATGGACCCTCATAGCACTCTAAGAACGTGTCCCCCTATATGCCGACTACGAAAGTTCCACCCGGGTACCAAGGGCTCGCAAGATCATGCATGCAGCAAATGGAAAACCCGAACTAAATGAGGCGATTTGGACGAGATGCGAATCGAATCAAATTGAGGGGGGCGCCCATACTCGCTTCCCACATGCGGGTAGTGCGCTCATCATGGATCAGTAGACAAGACCCTTTTCCTATTAGGGTCGACACTAGCAGGCCTCAAAACCACCCTGGGCCTCCTGCCGGTGCCTTATCATCAAATTTATTATTTAACAATAACATTAGCATGATTGATTGATTAAACATCGAGCCCTAAAACATAATAGAAATAGTAACAGAAAGTAATGGGTAACAGACTCGAGCAAAACAACCCTAAGCATGCTAGTAAGACACGGGCAACAAGCAATGGCTATAGGTATGGAGGTGAGGCAATATCAGGGTTAAAGGATACATGTGATAGGTTCGTAACAGAAACAACTAATCATAGGGCTAGCAGAATAGACAACGGAAAGTATCGGTAACCAATGTTGAAAGTAACACAATGGTTCATGTGAGTGATAACTTGCCTGCAAAACCCAGTAGCCTGGTACTGAGCTAAATCCTTAGAAGGGGTGTCGTAAGTATCGTCGGTCTCACCGTCGTCGTGTATCCGAGAAGAAGCAAACAGATAATGCCGAAAGATAAACAATCAATAACATGGCATAGTGCACAAACATGGGATGATGCATGACCATTTAATTGATGCATCAAAATAAACTAGTTGACAAGATAACAACATGATTAAGTGGACCCACATGCAATTGGATTGCATATGGAAAGCCCATGAATTATGGTTGAATTAATTGTTCTACAACTAATCATCATGTGGAAGTGAATTAGCATGATGCATGGATGAGGAAAACAGCAAAATAACAACAATAGAGCAAATAGAAATAAGCTTTACCAAGTTTGGAAATTCATTTATTAAGTTAAGAAATTTTGGTTACTTAAAGGTGTCACACAAGCATTTGTTGTTTTAACCACTTTAAATTGTTCAAAATAGATAACAAAGTTCATATTTGATAAGAACACACAATTTTAGGTGGAATACATGTTTCACTTGTTGAAAAAAGGATTTCAAATAAATTATTTATGAATTAAACAAGTTTAAGCAAGAATTAAATGAATTTAGTTCAAACATGAACTTATTTGAATTTTTATTTGTTCAAAACATTAAACCAAATTCATATTTCAAAGGTTTATACTTTTATGGTTGGAAAACAAATTTTATATGTTCCAAAAGAATTTAAGTTGATCAAGTTATGAATTTGGCAATATTAAATGATTTAAACAAGGTTTAAATCATTTAACCAATTTTAATTATTCAAAACATGAAACAAATTTTATATTTGAAAAGGTGGTTTAATTTTGCATGGAAAACATATTTCATTTGTTGAAATTGGATTTAAAATGAGCAAGTTATTATTTTGGCAATTTTAAATGCAATAATTAAGAAACAGTTGTTTTCAGCAATTTAAATTATTCAAAACATCAAACAAAATTTATATTTGGAAAGTACATGAAAAGTTGATTGGAAAACATATTTAGTTTGTTGAATTTGGAATTTTTTATGCCCAAGTTATGAATTTTGCAAAATTAAGTGAATTAAACAAGATTTCAAATTTTGCACCAATTTAAAATATTCAAAACAGTAACAAATTGCATTGAAAAGGCTGCAAACATGTAGCAAATGTTTCATTGAACATTTTGGGCTATCAAACATAATTTTTGGGTGATTATTGAATTTATTATGCCATTTTCCATAAATAGTTTTATTCTGCCCTTTTTAGTAAACAGAGGAAAACATGTTCAAAATTAATTCCATTGTGCCCAAATAAAATACCAATGTGTAGAGTTTGTTAAGACAAATTTTTAGAGTCCAAATTTGCTTAAATTGGATGAGCCAAACTCAAGTTATGAAATTCCAAAGTTTCCACTTTTTATGGCATTTTCAGTAATTAATTATTTAGGGCAAAAAGTATTACAGAAACATGTTGCAATTTTGTTACTAGTAGAAAGAGCACAAAAATTTGAATCCACAGAAACTTGAATCATTCAATTTGGAGCAAGATTCAATTTTTAATGGATTTTACAAGTAATGTTTCAGATCTGCTTTTCTGAATTTCGAGCAGAAAAGAAAAAAAAACAGCAGAAAATAAAAGGGGGGCTTGGGGATCGAACCCAGCACCTCTTGCTGCGCGCACAAGGAGCTAACCAGTGGGGCTGGCTTGTGTTTGTGACAGAGAAGGGGCTCGGGCGTGGATAAGGTGTGTCCGCGGCCTTAACTGAATTTTACAGAGCTGAACCGATCTGTTGCATCGACAGGGACAGAGACTCGCCGGAGGCTGCTGCTGCTGCGGCCTGGGGGCGCCGTGCGGGTGCTGTAGGGTGCGGTGCTGGTGCGGGTGGGTGGTGCAGGAGGGAGGAAAGGCGAGGGGATGGTCGAGGGCTCACCTCGAGGCGGCTTCAGGAGGCGGTCGGGTGCAGGGAGATCGTGGGCGGACAGCAGCAGGAGGAGGGCCGCGGCTAGAGGAGCACGGCGGCGGCGACCTGGGCAGTATCCGGCGATGAGGCCTTCAGCAATCTTGGAGCGGGAGGGGAGCCGGTTCCATTCCCGGGGACGGAAAGTCCTCGAGGTGACCGTGGTGGGGGGCGGCAGCGAGCTTGCTGCTCTCTGTAACTCGCTCGCTACAGAGGTTCAGAGACATGAGGGGATGGGGAGATGGAGGTGGAAGAAGGAGGAGGGGATCGGCGGCTGGAGGAGGAAGGAGGGGCTCCTAGGGTTTAGGTGAGGCAGAGGGTAGGAGGTTGGTCTTATGGGGGGAGGAGGTGGTACGGCAAGCATCAGAGGGTGGGGGAGGTGATCGTGTGGAGGAGGTGGGTTCGTACAGATGGAGGAGGAAGACGACAAGGGGGAGAAGGGGTATCGGGCTGGAAGTGGAAAGTGGGCTTGGGGGAAAAAGGGAAAAAGGGGTGGGCTGCCTCTCTTCTCTCCCTTTTCTATTCCTTTTTTTTTCCTTATGAATATTTCTGTTGTAAAGGATGAGAAAGGAAAGAGGGATAGAAAAGAAATAGGTTTTTCCTTTTAGGAATTATTTCTGTTAATTTTCCCAAAACAGTAATTAAAAGCAATTTACCATTAACTTCAAAATTTGGAATATTAGTTTGATTTTGTTAAATTGGTTAGTTGAATTTCAAATAATGTTTGATTTGGGAATTTTTGGAAATAAATAAATTCTATTTGATAAGCTCAAGCAATTATGAGAAGATTGTTGAATTTAATTGTTTGCAATAAATTGATGTTTAAACCACAATTTTGAAACATGTCAATTATGAATTGATTTGAAATTTAAATTGCCATTAGGGTGTTGATAAAAAGGAATGTTATTCACAAGCAATTTACATCAACTTCAAACTATTGAAAACAATATTTGAATAAGGTGATCAAATGCTTTTAATTGGAAACAAATGAGATTTGTATTTGAATGTGAATTGATTCAAATGAGTTATTAAATAGAAATAACAAGTTAATGGTTCTATTTAAATAGAAACAACTAGTTGTTTTAATTGAAACTTTTATTTGGAAATTTGTAACATAACAAGTATGAACAATTATTTGGATGTTGGTTTGGAGTTTCAAATGGAAAACAAATTGAATTTGAAAAGGGTTTGATTATTGGATGCATTTTTATAGAAACAACACAATAGTTTGGAATCACAACTTTTAATGGAAACAATTGATTGTTTTATTTTGAAATATCATTTTGGAAATTGTCACATCACAAGGATGAAACAAAAGGTTTGAATTTTGGTTTGAAATTCAAATAGAAAACAAGGGAAAACAAATGAAAACAGTTGGAAAACAAAACAAAACAGAGAATAACAAATGGAAAACAAACAAAACAATTGCAATCAACATGATGCCATGATGCGAAACATAAAATAACAGAGAGCAAACATTCTAATGGCTATTTTTCATACTTGGGATGTTACACCTGCCCAGGCCAAGCCGGAGGGATTCCCAAGCTAACGTCGTCAGACTTCAAACCTGTTGACTGCAATATTGAATATGCCGCCACGAAAAAGGATTCGTGGGTCAGTACGGTTAAGTACTGGCAAGTGGATAAACCATACTCACAAGATACCGGCGTAGCCAGTCATCACAAGATACAAATACTTTGGGTTCAACGGGAGGAAAGGATTATTGCAAATAAGCGGCAGCGGGCTGCACTAACCAACTACGGAGACTCACTACAACATCCCGCTAAAAGAGGGGGGATAAGATAGCGTATCGGAACCAACTACAACTACTCACCAAACAAACCCATCCAATGTTACCCCCTACTAAGGAAGCAACCCCAAGGATAACTCACACTGTTGGATTAAGAATGGATCAAGTTATTGTGTCAATAAGACTATTACTAGTCAAGTTATCAGTAGTTAGGTGTAAGTTGTTCTGAGTACTTGTTAGCCAGTACTTTCACCAAGTCAACCATAACCGCGGAAAACACGGCTTCTCGAGAAGATTTAACCCTGCAGGGATGCACCAATTTGGCCGTACACGTAAGAATAACCCGCCAGACGGGGGATCAACCCACCAAGCGAGGTACTCAACACAACCCAACTCTTCTTCGCATCAAGCCCAAAGCACCACGTGTTGTGCGTGCACGGCTAATCGAGCCCCACGAAGAAAAGGGGACCCTCATAGCACTGGAAGACCACGCCGCCCTAAATGCCGACTACAAAAGTTCCACGCTGGCGCCAAGGGTTCGTACCTGCATATGCGTGCATCAAATGGAAAGCCCGAACTAAGTGTGGCGATTTGGACGAGATGCGAATCGAGTCAAATTGAGGGGGGCGCCCATACTCGCTTCCCACATGCGGTTAGTGCGCTCATCATGGATCAGTAGACAAGACCCTTTTCCTAATTAGGGTCGACACTAGCAGGCTTCAAAACCACACCGGGCCTCCTGCCGGTGCCTTATCATCAAATTATTATTACCCAAGACATTAACATGTTGGTGATTGAATTGAAACCCAACTATCAACTAAACAGGTGATCAGACGGACAACATGACTTGAGCGCAAACAACACTAAGCATGCAACTATGACACGAGGGACAACAGGGTAAACAAACAACAGTTAATAGGAAGTGGAAGGAAAGGCTATATCATGGCTGCAAGGTAAACAATAATAGGATCGAGACACAAGCATCGTATCAACAGGCTAGAATAAGAACAACGGAAAGAATCGGTAACAAGTGATGAAAGGCAGCCATTTGGCAGCAAGTGAGTATACTTGCCTAGAATCCAGCAAGTAGAGGTACATCCACAGCACTTGTCGTTGCTCACATCATCTCAACGTCCTATCCGGGAAGAAGCAATGAACCTCGAACAAACACCGGATGCAACAATTACTACTACGGCAAAAGGTCCAGCATGATCAAGATATGGATGCATGACAATTTAATGGATGCATCAGAATAAACTAGTGGACATGATAAACAGGTTTAAATGGACCCATATGCAATTTGGGTTGCATATGAAAAGCCCATGAATTATGGTTGAAACAATTGTTTTACAACTAACCAACAGGTGAAAGTTGTTTAGTATGATGCATGGATGAGGAAAACAACAAAATAACAACAATAGAACCAATTGGAAATAAGGTTTACCCATTTTGAAATTCACTTATTAAGTGTTGGGAATTTTGGTTACTTAAAGGTGTCACACAAGCATTTGTTGTTTTCATTAAGTTTAATTGTTCAAAAAAGATAACAAAGTTCATATTTGATAAGAACACACAATTTTAGGTGGATTGCATGTTTCACTTGTTGAAAAAGGATTTCAAATAAATTATTTATGAATTAAACAAGTTTAAGCAAGAATGAAATGAATTTAATTCAAACATGAACTTATTTGAAGTTTTATTTGTTCAAAACATTAAATGAGATTCATATTTGAAAAGCTTATAATTTTATGGTTGGAAAACATATTTTATATGTCCCAAAAGAATTTAAATTGACCAAGTTATGAATTTAACAATATTAAATGATTTAAACAAGGTTTAAATCATTTAACCAATTTTAATTATTCAAAACATGAAACAAATTTTATATTTTAAAAGGTGGTTTAATTTTGCATGGAAAACATATTTCATTTGTTGAAATTGGATTTAAAATGAGCAAGTTATTTCTTTTGGCAATTTTAAATGCATTAAACAAGAAACAGTTGTTTTCAGCAATTTAAATTATTCAAAACAGCAAACAAAATTGATATTTGCAAAGTTTAGAGAATTTTGATTGGAAAACATATTTTACTTTTCAAATTTGGAGTTGAAATGAATTAGTTATGATTTATGCAATTAAACAATTTAAATTGAGCCGGAAGCCCAACATTTAATTTAGGAGGTTCGAGTTATTTATCTACCCACAAAAAATGCAATGCAACACATGAATGATTTAATATGCACGATATAGATGACATTTAGAAAATAGGCATATAGGTATAGAGTTGGGGTTTGGGTTCGCACGTTGGAGAGATGATCTTCGGGTTCGGCGCCGGTGTCTTCGGGGTGTAGGGGAAGTTGAAGAAGAGGAGGAAGTAGACGAAGAATAGGAAGTAGACGAAGTCGTCGTAGCAGGGGAAGTAGACATTCCGTTGTCGATGTAGTCGAAGTCGAGGTCTTCGGGTCATAGAGGAAATAGTCGACGTAGTCGTGGTAGTGGAAGTAGTCGACGTCGTTGTAGTAGGGGAAGTAGTCGACGTCGAGGAAGTAGTCGTAATTGCACCACCGCATCATCGTCTTCGGGGCGTAGAGGAGATAATTGTTCTCGTGTCGTCGTCGAAGTAGTCATTCACGTCTGGAGTCGAAGTGGTCGTCGTAGTCGTGGCCGAACCGTAACAACATCGTCTTCGGGGTCGGAGGCGAACCTGACGGTCCCGGTCTTCGGGCGCGCACGAAGGCGGCCAATGCGAAGCGGACACGGTCGAGGGTTCGGCGAGATGGACGTTCACGGCTCGGGGTAGTGGTACGTGTCAGCGAAGAACTCGTCGACGAGGCACGGGTCACGGACACGAAGAGCTTGACATGGACACGGCATGAAAGCATTGACCCCAACAAACCAAACACGAGCACGAACGGAAGCCCGCGAGGAGTCCAGCCTCTTGCGGGATTTTTGTCGAACACCAACAAATGTCAGGGAATCATAGCAGAGGCCTGGACATCCTCGTCGGCGACATGAGCAGACTCGCCGGTCAGGAACAGTTCCTTTGGATCCCAATGCCGACGACGGCGTCATGTGCGGTGGGCCTTGGTGGCGAGCAGCTTGAGACCTAGTGTCACATCCAAGGTAGAGGGAGGCCAGCCGAGCCATCCCAGGAGCGCCGCGCGAACTGTCCGGCCACCTTCACCGAAAGATCGGCGGGCGCGGCCTTGTCTTGTTGCTCGGACAACACGTCTGGTGCGACGGAAGAGGAGGGCGCCGGATCCCGCGGCCACCGGCGGTCGGCATCGGTCTTTGTTCCCGGCGAGCACGTCGAATGCAGCGGCGCCGGAACCCGCGGACAGAAACATGGCGGCAGTGAAGGAGGCGAACGGCATCGCGGTCAGTCGCCGCTCATCCTTGATCCGTGGGCGTGGGTCTCTTGAGGAAGCTAGGGCATGGCGGCCGGCCGGGAGAGGGAGGCCAGGAGGCGGCTGAGGAGGGACGGCGGCCATCCGCGCAGGGAGAGGAGCGGCAGCGGCGCCGGCCGCTGTCGGCCGGAAGAGGTGAGAGGGAGGCGGAGGTGGATCTTGGGGAGAGGGAGACGGGCAGGGGAGCGACGAGGGAGAGGGTGCACGGGCCGGCGGCGGGGAGAGGGGAGGCGAGGTGGGCGAGCTCGGGAGGAGGGAGGCGACGAGCGCTGGGAGAGGCGCAGCGATCGGGGGGGATCGAGCGATGCTCTCCCTCCCGTGCGTGCGTGCGTTTCCTGGAAGGGGGGTGGGAGGACCTAACTGCAATTAACAGAAACGGCGGGGGGGGGGGGGTTTTGCGAGGGAAGAAATTAGGGTAGGGAGGGAGTTCGGTGGGGGCTGGCTGGGCTCCTTGCTGGGCCGGAAATTGGGCAGGCTGGCTGGCTGCTCTCTTTTCTTTTTTTGTTCTCTTTTTTTTCCAGAAATTGGTTAGGCACAAATAAAAATAGCTTTTAGGCATCAAATGAATTCCAGAAGGTTTTTAGAAACTGTGACTTGATGAATTCAATAAAGTTTGCAAGTTTTTAGTGCACGATGATGCATTAGGATGTCATGCGATGCAAAAATAAAAACAACGATCAAATCTATTAGGGGAAAACCCTGGACGTTACAGACGACACCACTAACAAGGGATTGCGCCCTCGCAATCCGCTCACAACCACGGGAGAGGAAAGAAGTTCGACTATCGATTCTTCATGCTTCCAGCTGATCTCCTCGACACCACTAACAAGGGTTTCTCGACACCACTAACAAGAGATTCTTGCTCGGAGTGACGACAATGTTCTTCCACCAGGAACCTTCCGATGATCGAACCTATTAGGTTAAGGGCTCAGAAGACGTCCACCCACGTAGGATCCTAACACTTTGAAAGATAGACAAGGGGGGAGACTCCAAAACAAATAAGATGCGAGGGGAAATAGTATAGGGATAAGGAGAAAAACAAGAATCCTATTGAGAGGTTTCCCAAAATAGTTTAGCAGAAATAGTTTTCGACACTCTAGAAACAACAACCGTTAGCTAGGTTATCCTACAGGCTTTGCGGACCCGTTGCTTCGATAACCATTCGTATCGAAACAATCTCGGGAATCGGAACCAAGGCTCTGATACCATTTGTGACGCCCCGAGATCGGGCACTATGCAGATTTCAGCATTCCCGCCAAAATCCACATAATAACCGATTCCAGGTTGCCACTTGTGATAACATTACAGCAGTTCACGAATAATCCACAACAACAACAGAAAAGATATATACAAGGGGACTCAAACGAGTCAAGGATACAACTGATACAATACAAAGATCCAAATAACAGCGGAAGAAACAACATAGCGTCCGACTACGGACAAGATACAAGTTGGACTAAGAGTCCTGAAGATAACCGAGAGCGTCCAATCCGTGCCCAGGCCAAGCCGGAGGGATTCCCAAGCTAACGTCGTCAGACTTCAAACCTGTTGACTGCAATATTGAATATGCAGCCACGAAAAAGGATTCGTGGGTCAGTACGGTTAAGTACTGGCAAGTGGATAAACCATACTCACAAGATACCGGCGTAGCCAGTCATCACAAGATACAAATACTTTGGGTTCAACGGGAGGAAAGTATTATTGCAAATAAGCGGCAGCAGGCTGCACTAACCAACTACGGAGACTCACTACAACATCCGGCTAAAAGAGTGGGGATAAGATAGCGTATCGGAACCAACTACAACTACTCACCAAACAAACCCATCCAATGTTACCCCCTACTAAGGAAGCAACCCCAAGGATAACTCACACTATTGGATTAAGAATGGATCAAGTTATTGTGTTAATAAGACTATTACTAGTCAAGTTATCAGTAGTTAGGTGTAAGTTGTTCTGAGTACTTGTTAGCCAGTACTTTCACCAAGTCAACCATAACCGCGGAAAACACGGCTTTTCGAGAAAATTTAACCCTGAAGGGATGCACCAATTTGGCCGTACACGTAAGAATAACCCGCCAGACGGGGGATCAACCCACCAAGCGAGGTACTCAACACAACCCAACTCTTCTTCGCATCAAGCCCAAAGCACCACGTGATGTGCGTGCGCGGGTAATCGAGCCCCACGAAGAAAAGGGGACCCTCATAGCACTGGAAGACCACGCCGCCCTAAATGCCGACTACAAAAGTTCCACCCTGGCGCCAAGGGTTCGTACCTGCATATGCGTGCATCAAATGGAAAGCCCGAACTAAGTGTGGCGATTTGGACGAGATGCGAATCGAGTCAAATTGAGGGGGGCGCCCATACTCGCTTCCCACATGCGGTTAGTGCGCTCATCATGGATCAGTAGACAAGACCCTTTTCCTAATTAGGGTCGACACTAGCAGGCTTCAAAACCACGCCGGGCCTCCTGTCGGTGCCTTATCATCAAATTATTATTACCCAAGACATTAACATGTTGTTGATTGAATTGAAACCCAACTATCAACTAAACAGGTGATCAGACGGACAACATGACTTGAGCGCAAACAACACTAAGCATGCAACTATGACACGAGGGACAACAGGGTAAACAAACAACAGTTAATAGGAAGTGGAAGGAAAGGCTATATCATGGCTGCAAGGTAAACAATAATAGGATCGAGACACAAGCATCGTATCAACAGCCTAGAATAAGAACAACGGAAAGAATCGGTAACAAGTGATGAAAGGCAGCCATTTGGCAGCAAGTGAGTATACTTGCCTGGAATCCAGCAAGTAGAGGTACATCCACAGCACTTGTCGTTGCTCACATCATCTCAACATCCTATCCGGGAAGAAGCAATGAACCTCGAACAAACACCGGATGCAACAATTACTACTACGGCAAAAGGTCCAGCATGATCAAGATATGGATGCATGACAATTTAATGGATGCATCAGAATAAACTAGTGGACATGATAAACAGGTTTAAATGGACCCATATGCAATTTGGGTTGCATATGAAAAGCCCATGAATTATGGTTGAAACAATTGTTTTACAACTAACCAACAGGTGAAAGTTGTTTAGTATGATGCATGGATGAGGAAAACAACAAAATAACAACAATAGAACCAATTGGAAATAAGGTTTACCCATTTTGAAATTCACTTATTAAGTGTTGGGGATTTTGGTTACTTAAAGGTGTCACACAAGCATTTGTTGTTTTCATTAAGTTTAATTGTTCAAAACAGATAACAAAGTTCATATTTGATAAGAACACACAATTTTAGGTGGATTGCATGTTTCACTTGTTGAAAAAGGATTTCAAATAAATTATTTATGAATTAAACAAGTTTAAGCAAGAATGAAATGAATTTAATTCAAACATGAACTTATTTGAAGTTTTATTTGTTAAAAACATTAAATGAGATTCATATTTGAAAAGCTTATAATTTTATGGTTGGAAAACATATTTTATATGTCCCAAAAGAATTTAAATTGACCAAGTTATGAATTTAACAATATTAAATGATTTAAACAAGGTTTAAATCATTTAACCAATTTTAATTATTCAAAACATGAAACAAATTTTATATTTGAAAAGGTGGTTTAATTTTGCATGGAAAACATATTTCATTTGTTGAAATTGGATTTAAAATGAGCAAGTTATTTCTTTTGGCAATTTTAAATGCATTAAAAAAGAAACAGTTGTTTTCAGCAATTTAAACTATTCAAAACAGCAAACAAAATTGATATTTGCAAAGTTTAGAGAATTTTGATTGGAAAACATATTTTACTTTTCAAATTTGGAGTTGAAATGAATTAGTTATGATTTATGCAATTAAACAATTTAAATTGAGCCGGAAGCCCAACATTTAATTTAGGAGGTTCGAGTTATTTATCTACCCACAAAAAATGCAATGCAACACATGAATGATTTAATATGCACGATATAGATGACATTTATAAAATAGGCATATAGGTATAGAGTTGGGGTTTGGGTTCGCACGTTGGAGAGATGATCTTCGGGTTCGGCGCCGGTGTCTTCGGGGTGTAGGGGAAGTTGAAGAAGAGGAGGAAGTAGACGAAGAAGAGGAAGTAGACGAAGTCGTCGTAGCAGGGGAAGTAGACATTCTGTTGTCGATGTAGTCGAAGTCGGGGTCTTCGGGTCATAGAGGAAATAGTCGACGTAGTCGTGGTAGTGGAAGTAGTCGACGTCGTTGTAGTAGGGGAAGTAGTCGACGTCGAGGAAGTAGTCGTAATTGCACCACCGCATCATCGTCTTCGGGGCGTCGAGGAGATAATTGCTCTCGTGTCGTCGTCGAAGTAGTCATTCACGTCTGGAGTCGAAGTGGTCGTCGTAGTCGTGGCCGAACCGTAACAACATCGTCTTCGGGGTCAGAGGCGAACCTGACGGTCCAGGTCTTCGGGCGCGCACGAAGGAGGCCAATGCGAAGCGGACACGGTCGAGGGTTCGGCGAGATGGACGTTCACGGCTCGGGGTAGTGGTACGTGTCGGCGAAGAACTCGTCGACGAGGCACGGGTCACGGACACGAAGAGCTTGACATGGACACGGCATGAAAGCATTGACCCCAACAAACCAAACATGAGCATGAACGGAAGCCCGCGAGGAGTCTAGCCTCTTGCGGGATTTTTGTCGAACACCAACAAATGTCAGGGAATCATAGCAGAGGCCTGGACATCCTCGTCGGCGACATGAGCAGACTCGCCGGTCAGGAACAGTTCCTTTGGATCCCAATGCCGACGACGGCGTCATGTGCAGTGGGCCTTGGTGGCGAGCAGCTTGAGACCTAGTGTCACATCCAAGGTAGAGGGAGGCCAGCCGAGCCATCCCAGGAGCGCCGCGCGAACTGGCCGGCCACCTTCACCGAACGATCGGCGGGCGCGGCCTTGTCTTGTTTCTCGGACAACACGTCTGGTGCGACGGAAGAGGAGGGCGCCGGATCCCGCGGCCACCGGCGGTCGGCATCGGTCTTTGTTCCCGGCGAGCACGTCGAATGCAGCCGCGCCGGAACCCGCGGACAGAAACATGGCGGCAGTGAAGGAGGCGAACGGCATCGCGGTCAGTCGCCGCTCATCCTTGATCCGTGTGCGTGGGTCTCTTGAGGAAGCTAGGGCATGGCGGCTGGCCGGGAGAGGGAGGCCAGGAGGCGGCTGAGGAGGGACGGCGGCCATCCGCGCAGGGAGAGGAGCGGCAGCGGCGCCGGCCGCCGTCGGCCGGAAGAGGTGAGAGGGAGGCGGAGGTGGAGCTTGGGGAGAGGGAGACGGGCAGGGGAGCGACGAGGGAGAGGGTGCACGGGCCGGCGGCGGGGAGAGGGGAGGCGAGGTGGGCGAGCTCGGGAGGAGGGAGGCGACGAGCGCTGGGAGAGGCGCAGCGATCGGGGGGATCGAGCGATGCTCTCCCTCCCGTGCGTGCGTGCGTTTCCTGGAAGGGGGTGGGAGGACCTAACGGCAATTAACAGAAACGGCGGGGGGGTTTTGCGAGGGAAGAAATTAGGGTAGGGAGGGAGTTCGGTGGGGGCTGGCTGGGCTCCTTGCTGGGCCGGAAATTGGGCAGGCTGGCTGGCTGCTCTCTTTTCTTTTTTTTCTCTTTTTTTTTCCAGAAATTGGTTAGGCACAAATAAAAATAGCTTTTAGGCATCAAATGAATTCCAGAAGGTTTTTAGAAACTGTGACTTGATGAATTCAATAAAGTTTGCAAGTTTTTAGTGCACGATGATGCATTAGGATGTCATGCGATGCAAAAATAAAAACAACGATCAAATCTATTAGGGGAAAAACCCCGGACGTTACACAACCATCGTCTAGCTTCCTAGGGATAGAGGCTTCACATCTTAATTCAACCTCTCTAATTTGCATGAGAGCATTTGTGAAAGCCATATTCATAGCACTAGCATTAGGAAAACTAGCAAGCTTTTGCAAGAACTTAATCACTTCAGTTATGTTGCAATCATAAAATTCAAGATCATTTTTATCAAAGATAATGGGACCATTGTCTCCCATGTTTCTAAAAATTTCAGCACTTTTATCAGGAACATTTTTAGCAGTTTCGGGCAGTTTTGCATTTTTAATAGCAGAAGTGGGAGTGTTTCCAACACCAATTACTTTAGCATTGATACTAGAAAGTTTTCTAGCATGATAAGCTTAAGTTTTAGTAGTGGTGGTAATGGTGCAAACATTAGCTATATTATTCTTTCTAGTTATTTCATCTTCTTTTTCCCATCTAGCATGCAATTCAGCTAACATCCTAACATTATCATCAATTCGAATTTGAATAGCATTCAAAGTTTTGTTTTATTTAACATCATGAGGCATAACCTTTAGTTTCAGAAAATCAACATCAAGAGCAACGCTATCAACTTTAGAAGTAAGAACAACAATTTTGCCAAACTTTTCCTCAACAGATTTATTAAAAGCAGTTTGTGTACTAATAAAATTCTTAAGCATGTTCTCAAGATCAGAGGGTACACTTTTATTGGTGTTGTAGGAATTACCATAAGCATTACTATTATTGGGAGGATATGGCCTATAATTGTTCCTACTAAAATTATTCCTATAAGCATTGGTGTTGAAATTATTATTTTTAATGAAGTTCACCTCAACATGCTCTACTTGAGAAACCAAAGAGGCTAAAGGAACATTATTTGGATCAATAGGAGCATGGCCATTCACAAGCATAGATATAATAGCATCAAGTCTTTCATTTTAAAGAGGAGGTTTCTTCAACAGAATTTACCTCCTTACCAGTTGTAGCTCTCTCAGTGTGCCGCTCAGAATAATTTAACATCATATCATCAAGAAGCTCTGTTGCTGACCCCAAGGTAATGGACATAAAGGTTCCTTTAGCAGCTGAATCCAGAAGGTTTCTTGAAGAAAAATTCAGACCTGCATAAAAGGTTTGGATGATCATCCAAGTAGTCAGTCCATGAGTGGGACAATTCTTTACTAAATATTTCATTCTTTCCCAAGCTTTAGCAACATGTTCATTATTAAGTTGCTTAAAATTCATAATGCTACTTCTTAAAGATATAATCTTAGTAGTAGGATAATATATTCCAATGAAAACATCTTTACACTTAGTCCAAGAATCAATACTATTTCTAGGCAAAAGTGTTCTCAGGAGTTGGTGCTAGTGAAGTCACACAACTTAGTGTTCTCAGGAGTAGTCATTTTAACAAGACTAAAAACAGGAATAAAACTACAGCTAGAATAAGAACTTATTTTTTTGTGTTTTTTGATTAAAAAGAAGCAAACAAGACAAAATAAAATAAATTAAGCAAAACAAAAACAAAGTAAAGAGATTGGAAGTGAGAGACTCCACTTGCAGAAATTCTCTTCCTCCCCGGCAACGGCGCCAGAACACTTGATGGGAGGCTTCTTGCTCTCGTTGGTAAACCCCAAGAGAAAGGTTGTGAAGAGTGCAGCGGCAAGTTTTCCCTCATAAAAGAAACGAAGGTTGAATCGACAAGTAGGAGGACAAGCAATCTCTCAAGGTTGATGCAGCTGAGGTGGCAGGGCGCACTATTGGTTCAGCAGAAATGTGGAACCTACACAACACAATCAAATCACTTTGCCCCAACAAAGCAGTGAGATTGTCAATCTCACCGGTTTTGCTGAACACAAAGAGGTTAAATGTATGGTGTGGAAAATAGTAGGAAAACAATATGAAATCAGTAGTAACAGTATGAAAGCAGTAGGTGTTTAATCAGTATGAGGAAAAAGGACCGGGGTCCACAGTTCACTAGTGGTGTCTCTTCGTGAAAGATAAATAACATGTGTGTTGAACAAATTACAGTTGGGCAATTGACATAAATGAAGGCTACACCGTAGTGCATATGCAAGACATAAATATTAATATGTGATTCATGCGGGCATTACAACAAAATACATAGACCGTCATCCAACTGCATCTATGTCTAATAATCCACCCTCCGAATATCATCCGAACAAACGTTGAGTATTAAGTTGCTAGCAAAAGATTATCGTTGTAAGCAAAGTGTGTAATGTAAACAATGTAAACTAGGTAAACACCATTGTTTTCTCCGTAATGGAAACATCACATCCTCCATCCGTCACGTTTCTATCACTCGAGCACAGATGCAAAGGAGGCATGAACCCACTATCGAGCATAAATACTGCCTCTTGGAGTTACTAGCATCTACTTGGCCAGAGCATCTACTAATAACAGAGAGCATGAAAGATCATAAATAACATAAGTATGAAGATAACATGATAGATTGATAATCAGAAGACATAACATTCAACATTCATCAGATCCCAGCAAACACAACATGTGGCATTACAAAAAGATGATCTCGATCATGTGAGGCACCTCACGAGATCTAAACATGAGGTATAAAGTGGATAGAACAACCATCTAGCTACTGTTATGGACCCGTAGTCCAGGGATGAACTACTCGCGCATCACTTCGGAAGAGAGCATGGTGGTGTAGACCCCTCCGGTGATGAATTCCCCTCCCGGAGCGGTGCCGGGAAGAGCTCCAGAACCCTCCCGGTCTCGGGATGACGATGTGTAACATCCCAGTGTTTGGGAGGTTATAAGGATCTAAATTTAATATGTGCATCTGCAAAGCATGCACCTAAAAGTACAGGAAATTTTGGCGTGAAAGTTTAAACAAAGCAAAGTGACCAAAGTTTCACTTGACATGATGAAATAGGTCTAGTTCATCTAGACAGGAGTACATTTGGAGTGATCTTTATAACATAGCATCTCTACAAAACCCAAATCATTTGGTAACACAAACCATAATGGGTTGTGACCAACACAAACTCTCACCAACCTTAACCACAAGTCTATAAGTGACTTGGGATAGTCACTAGGTATCTAGAACCCAAAGAGGGGTGAGTATCCAGAGCACATAACTGATGATCATACTTTCACAAATGAGTAATGCATAATTGAACCATCTCATCAACAGAGATGTGATCTTCTATAAAACAACAACTCTCTAAGTTATCAACCATTCACACTATACCTTTATAAATTATCTCATAACTATTAAGTGCATCTTCACAATCAAATAACAAAGGCTTAATAGAAAACAAATGATACCCACAAGTCTTAACTCAAAACCCACCAATGGGACATGATATAACAATTGTATTAACACATTTATCGAATATGTACATATCTCATCAACTATAAAAGAAGTACCTAAGAGAAGAATCAAATCTTCTTCAACCACTGTTAAAATCTTGATCATCACATAAGATCTTTCCAAACACTGTGTCTGAATCATGAATACAAATGAATAATATAAGATAACAACATGACACTCTGAGTAACCAACTGACAACTATTACATAAGTCATTAAAACCTAATAACATTCACATGCTCATTGTCTTATTCATCTTATATAAGTGAGCCTATGAGATCTCAACACATCAAGGAACCACTTGATCAACTTACTATCGTAAGGCATCATCCCACAAACACTATATTTCCACCCACATCAATAATCAACAAAGCAAATATCCCTCGATACAAGTAATGAATAACAACAAGATATAACCTCTATTAGAGGAATTGGATTGAAAGCTGAATAAAACCAATCATGTATGAGATAAGTATCTATCTTATGGGAAGCAAAACAAGAAATGTATGGACGGATAATAAAAGCACGAATTAAATCTTAATCTAGATCTTGTTAGTTTGGCTAGACCAATGTATCTTGTTTCCTCAATCTCTTCTAATATATTCTGCAAGAGAAGAAACCACAAGACAGGAGGAACTTCCACATGAAGATCCCCAAGAAGATTATTTAGGGTGTGCTTGAAGTGCTACTCTAATATTTTATAAGAGTACTTGGAAACTCTTATATCTTGATATGATCTTATTAACTCTCTTGAAAGAGTGTGATACTCCAATGTTTGTGTTATATAGAAGTAGTTTGGTAGCAAGACTAATTACCTTGTTAACAGGTCACTTTTGTATACTCTAACAATTGAGTGTCATACACAAACAAACCGAAGATTGAATAACCTGGTACATCTCAGCCTATTGTATATGAGTAGTAATTTGGAGGCAAGATTAGCTACCTTGTTTACAAATTCTTCTTCTATGCATAGAGTAACTTGATGTCCCTAAATAAACTCACATTCTTTTATACTCATCTAAGTAAAATCTTTGTTTGGAGAAAGTAGTTGTTTACACCACAATGGTGAGACAGTTGAGGTTGGAAACCAAGAGAGGAATCTATCTACAATGGACAAAGGCAATTTGAAGACAAGTGGCAATTAGAGAGAACCTAAAGCAACATAAGACCACAAGAAGCAACACTGCCTCAGTAAGGGAATATAAGAAACTATCCAGTGAAGAATTGGTTAACATTAGAGAAACTATAACCTTGTCAAGCTCATCAAAGATGATGAACTCATAATAAGATCTTTAATGCAAATAATTATCAAGAGAGAAAATAATAACAAGCACTTGCACCCATATACCTTGTGGTATGTTGAGGTAGGTGGAAACAAACTAATTTCCTTGTTTTCCAGATCTTTCTTATCCATAATACAAATGGATAACAACAAGAATTCATCTATACACCCACATGTAAATGAATACATGTTCTAAAAACAACATGTCATAACATCTATACTTGAAAAAAAGGTTGGAAAACAAACATATAGTATCTTGATATTGGGAATCAATGTGAGCATCCTAAGCCACTTATATTCTCCACTTTATCCAGAACTAAAAAAACAGAAAACATGACCTACACACACTTAATTAAAATATCAACCAAACTTTCTAAGAGTTTTAAATATGAGCATAACAAAGTCACACAAAGGAAAGCAAGTCCATTTGATATCCAACAACATTTGGTATGTCATAGAATAACATTCCCTATTTGTTGATTTTGTTACTATGCATAAAAAATTAAACACTATAAAGTAGTTTTACCAATTGTTTCCTCAGTGACTTGTACCTAAAAATTCTCAATAGAAAACATACCATTATATCAATAACATGTTAGTGGTGTTGTTTTCATGACATAGCATACACAAAGTAAATTTTAATTCATATGAAATTCAAATAGAGAGAAAATAACAAAAACCACTTAATCTAGCACCTAAATAAAAACAAATCTTCAAATTCACCAAAATAAAACATGGTGAGATGTAAATTTTGATAAGGAATTCAAATATAATTTTTACTAATTTTTCTGTTCACAAAAAGGCCCTGAAAACAAGAGATTCTTCTCAGTTTTAAAGACAGAGGGACCTATTTGTAAATTTTGGAGATTCCAGGGGGTTATCGAAAACGGGCATTTCCTTTCTTTCTTGACCGCCTCCGACGCTGTGCCACCTCGTCCTCGTCGTTGTTCCACGGGTATAAAGCGTGGGGAGACGTCCGCATCAAGGCCTCTACCCCCTCATGCACGAACTCTCTGTCTCTCTCTCTCTCTATGATGGACTCAAACCCTAACCCTAACTCGCTCGGACATCGGCCGTCGCCGTCGATTTCGACCATCCTAGGAGGTGCTGAGACCACCATTAGGTGCGCGATGACCTCCTCTACCGTCGTGAGGAGCCTCGTTTGCCGAGATGGCGGGAGGCCGGAGAATTTGGCCAATCCCTTTCCCTCTGCCGCCGGCGACCATGGCCGATTCCCGTTGATTGCGGGCACCACTTGCTTCCTCGACTCTCCTACGAGCCTAAGGGTGAGCCAGGGAACCTCCCGGTACTTTCCGTTGTGTAAAACGTGGACTTTTGAGCTTTGGTCACCGTAGCCGTACTTCGCCGCCGTCAAATGCCGCCGCCGGCGACCCTCCGACAACCTTATGGAAGCGGCGCTGCCACCAATAGCCTCCCCTTCGCACCCTCTCTCGATTGGGAGCAACGGGAGAGTCCAATTCGCGACGAATCGCGCGATTGCGATTGATCTGTGAGGATCAAGCTCGGGTGATGTCATTGTGACATCACCATGACGTCAAATCTAAATTTATTTTTCTTTTCTTTTGTTTTTGATTTAAAAATCAATATGACAGGTGGGACCCACCTGTCAATTTAAAATAGGGCAGAAATTAATTAAACCTTATTAATTCAATAACTTTAATTCTGATTATCAGAAAAATATGAAATAAATATAGAAATGTTTAGAAAAATACAATCTAAATGATTATCAACTTTTCAAAAATATTTAATAAAATTTAAATTTAAATATTTTGTTTAATTAAATTAAATCATTTAAAATTGAGAAAATAATAAATAATTCATAAAATCAGAAAAATACAAGTTATATACCAAAATGCTCCAAATAACATATACAACTCATCTATGATGTTTTGAAAGTCATTTGACCAAGTTTTTATGTGTGCAATGTTTTGCCTAATCAATTAAGTCATTTAAATTTAATAAATTAATAACTTATTCAAATATTCTTAAAGGGCATAAAATGTTATATCAAATTAAAGAGAAAATCACTTCCAACTCAAATATGTCAAACAGAAAACATTTTGTCTAACTCATAAAAAAATTTCCACACATATACTGGAATTCTATAATATTCCAATATAACCAGAAATAGCTGCCACAACATTATTTTCCTTAGTAATAAAACCCTCATGTTTTCACACCTACTAAAACCTATCATCACAAGTCATTAGCAAGTATGTGATGATAGAGTTAGTTGTATTAGTCTCACATTTTCAATTAAACCCTTTGTCATTAGCCTACAGTTTTGAACATAAAATCCAACATGTGTATCATCTTGTCAATAGTTGTTTTCCACCTATGATTTTTTTCTCGTTTAATCATGTAATAACTAATTATAACCTAAACCTGATAACAATTGTTTTCTAAGTAAAAGTGAAACACATGTAAGTCTAAAAGAACTAATAACCACATCACCACAAGTAATGAAACCATTCACCTAAAACCTGTGTGATTAAGATATCATATCAAACGTGGCTTACACTTGTAAGCTGGGGTGTTTTCCAGGGTAATTCACGATGCATATCATTACTATGCATGTATCATCTTGCCAGAGTTTTCTGTAGTCCTTACCATGACTACTTTGCTATCTTCCGGATGTCAAGGTTTTCTACGCGACCCTTGAACCCGAAGACATTGATCATTATGGTTATTTCAATCTCAGGCAAGTTCATCACTTGCTCATATCCTTTGTAGTACTTCATAAAAAACTAATTGCAAAAACCCTATCGTATTATCACCTACTCTCAAAAGAATGCATGATCCTTTTTTATCATAATATGACTAATTGAATGACTACCCGAGTGGGAGTGTTCTGTTTGGTGGGCGGATGGAACCATGGTAAGATGAATAGGTCAAAGGAAGGTTCCATCTGCATGGGAACGTATTACCTAGGAATTTATCACAATTACCGTCAGAACTCGGTGCGCCGTAAATACCGCGTTAACCATGGGTCTTTGTAACACCTGGGGTGTTCTCCCTAAGTTAGAAAGTTGGTTGTTTTTCTTTTTGCTTTGCATCACATGCATCATCTGCACCTTGTTTGCAAACCAATTCAAAAACAAAACAAAAATTCAATCAATTTAAAATTCTCAAACAATGCACCTGTACTTTCAAACCCAATTGTTTTCCAATAAAAACAATTGAATTGGAATTAATATTTGCTTGGTTAAACAAATCACCTTTTATTAGAACCCTAATTTGAGTTCAAATTCAAATCAAATCTTTCATACTTGGCATGTTCCAAATGTGGTTCAAAATTAAAATCTTGCAAACATTTAAATTTAATAAGTTTTCATAATGGGTTGAGCTTATTGAATAAAAATTGGTTATTTCAAAAATCAAATCCCTATGTCACCCTATTTGAAATTCAAATAGCAAATTCAAAACAAATTAACATTTCAAATTTCTGAAATTAATGTTTACATACTTTGCACTTGCTGTTTTTTAAACCAATAAAAATTAATTCATAAAATGAAAACCCCAAAACCTCTCTCTTTTTCTCTCTCTTTCTTTCTACAAAAAAAATGTGTAAACAACAAAAAAAAAAGAGAAACCCCGGGGGAGGCAGGCCAGCCCACCTACCACCCCTCTTTCCCACCTCCTTGCAGCCCACCAGGCTCTCTCCCCCTCCATCTTTCGGGCCCAGCCCTTCTTCATCTTCCTCCGTACGCTCCCGTGGAAAGACGACAGCGACAGCCACCGCACGCACCCCTCCTACCTCCACCTGCTCCCCTCCCTCCTCCTATTTCTACCCGAGAGCACCAAACCCTAGCTAGAGCCTCCCTGCGCCGCCACCTCCATTCTTTCCCTCTTGTTTCCCCTCCTATCTCTTCCGATTAACTTCTGAATTTTCTGAACCCTACCACTAGCCGCCATGGCCGAGGTTTGAGGGGGCTGGGTAATCGCGGTGGTCGTCGTCGAGGGGACCTTCTCGGTGGGAACGAGATCCCGCCACCTCCGTCTACCCCTACGCCTCCAGGGAGGGCCACGAGGCGCTCCACCGCGCCGTCGACGAGCTCGCCTGTCGCCCCCGTTGCCTCTGCTCCGAGCCGCGGCAGTCCCTGCACCCGGTGGTGAGCACCACCCTGGTAACCCCTTCCCCCTTCCTCTCTCCCTCCTGCTTGTATGTGCACATACTCCCCTGCACATCGTAAACACCCGGAGCGCCGCCAGTCACCGTCGCTTCTCCGATCGCCGTTGTCGAGCTGCAGCAGACGCACGCAGACTGAAAACGTTCTTCAGTTTCGACAGTTAACAGGGCGGGTTGCCTCTTATTCAGTCACGCCCTGTTCCCATCACCAAACAGCAGCAGCGCAGTGGGAGCGCACCACGCGCGCACACCCTCGATCGCCGGTTCGATCCCTGGGAGAGGCACGCCCCCTTTTTTTCCCTTGTTTTATCGCGCGCAGGGGCCAGGGCCCACCAGTCGGTGACCCTGGGAGCCACCTCATCCACACCCACGCACACGTGGACGCCACTGTGGCGCTGGCCCCGCACGGCAGTGACACAGGGCCAAGGGCGCTGTGTGAGAAACCTCCCAGGGGCCTCCCTGTGGTTTCTTTTTCATTATAAGTCCCTGGAAATCACAGATCAGTCCCTGGATTTCCAAACCCTATAAAAATTGCAAAACACATCCAAATTCAAAATGTAAGACATGTAAACCACTCTAAATAAAATGAACTTTCCAAATATGCAGTTTGTGCACTGTTTTGAACATTTCAAATGGTTTCAAAAATTCAAATCCAAACAACTCTTTTGAATTTGATTAAATTCATAACTAATTCAAATATAATTCAAATGGCCCATATAAAATATGTTTTCCATCCAAAATTTCATGCTCTTTCCAAATATAACATTTTTTCTGTTTTGGATAAATAAAATTAATGCAATTACTTAATGCTTTAATTAAATCATTTAAATGGTGAGTTTCATAACTTGCTCAATTAAAATCCAATTTCAACAAATAAAATATGTTTTCCATCCCATTTTTCATGAACTTTGCAAATATGAACTTTGTTTTCTATTTTGAATAAATTAAATTGCTGAAAACAAATATTTCTTATTTAATGCATTTAAAATTGCTAATTTGATAACTTGCTCATTCTAAATCCAAATTCAACAAATGAAATATGTATTCCATCTAAAATTTTGTGTTCTTTCCAAATATAAATTTGGTTATCTGTTTTGAACATTTAAAATTGGTGAAAACAACAAATGTTTGTTTAAATCATTTAAAATGCCAAAGTTCATAACTTAATAAATAAAATTCCAAACTTGGTAAACACCATATCAAATTGAAGCTATTGTTGTTTTCTTATTGTTTTCCTCATCCATGTATCATTCTAATCAACTTTCATATGATGGTTATTTGTAGATCATTTAATTCAACATCAATTCATGGGCTTTTCCATATGCATTCCAAATTGCATATGGGTCCATTTAAATACGTTTACCATGTCAACTAGTTTATCTTTGATGCATCCTTAAACTTGTCATGCATCCATATTTTGATCATGCTGGATCTTTTGCCGTAGAAGTAATTGTTGCATCCGGTGTGTGTTCTAGTTCGTTGCTTCTTCACGGATAGGACGTTGAGATGATGTGAGCAACGACAAGTTCTGTGGATGTACCTCTACTTGCTGGATTCCAGGCAAGTATACTCACTTTCTGCCTATGGCTGCCTTTCATCACTTGTTACCGATTCTTTCCGTTGTTCTTATTCTAGCCTTTTGATGCGATGCTTGTGTCTCGATCCTATCATATGTTTACCTTGCAGCCATGATATAGCTTTCCTTCCACTTCCTATTACCTGTTGCTTGTTTACCTTGTTGGCCCTCGTGTCGTAGTTACATGCTTAGTGTTGTTTGCGCTCAAGTCTTGTTGTCCGTCTTATCACCTGTTTAGTTTGATAGTTGGGTTTCAATACAATCAACAACATGTTAATGTTTTGGGTAATAATAATTTGATGATAAGGCACCGGCAGGAGGCCCGGCGTGGTTTTGAGGCCTGCTAGTGTCGACCCTAATTAGGAAAAGGGTCTTGTCCATTGAACCATGATGAGCGCACTAACCGCATGTGGGAAGCGAGTATGGGCGCCCCCCGCAATTCTGATTCTATTCGCATCTCGTCCAAATCGCCTCATTTAGTTCGGGTTTTCCATTTGCCGCATGCATATGCAGGTGCGAACCCTTGGCGCCAGGGTGGAATTTTTGTAGTCGGCATTTAGGGAGACACGTTCTTAGAGTGCTATGTGGGTCCCCTTTTCTTCGTGGGGCTTGATTAGCCGTGCGCTCAATTGCACGGGGTTCTTTGGGCTTGATGCGAAGAAGAGTTGGGTTGTGTTGAGTACCTCGCTTGGTGGGTTGATCCCCCGTCTAGCGGGTTATTCTTACGTGTACGGCCAAATTGGTGCATCCCTGCAGGGTTAAATCTTCTCGAGAAGCCGTGTTGTCCGCGGTTATGGATGACTTGGTGAAAGTGCTGGCTAACAAGTACTCAGATAACTTACACTTACCGATGATAACTTGACTAGTAATATAGATTACCTCCACCATAAAAATGAATGTCATCTTAATCAACAGTGTGAGTTTCCTTGGGTTGCTTCCTTGGTAGGGGGTAACATTGGATGTGTATTGTTTGGTGAGTAGTTGTAGTTGGTTCTGATACGCTATCTTATCCCTTTCTTTTAGCCGGATGTTGTAGCGAGTCTCTGTAGTTAGTTAGTGCAGCCCGCTGCCGCTTCTTTGCAATAATACCTTCCTTTCCGTTGTACCCAAAGTATTTGTATCTGGTGATGATTGGTTACGCTGGTATCTTGTGAGTATGGGTTATCCACTTGCCAGTACTTAACCGTACTGACCCACGAATCCTTTTCGTGGCTGCATATTCCACATTGCAGTCAACAGGTTTAAAGTCTGACGACGTTAGCTTGGGAATCCCTCCGGCTTGGCCTGGGCAGGGATTGGACGCCATCAGTTATCTTCAGGACTCTTAGTCCAATTTGGATCTTGTCCGTAGTCGGACACTATGTTGTTTCTTCCGCTGTTATTTGGATCTTTGTATTGTATCAGTTGTATTCTTGACTCGTTTGAGTCCTCTTGTATAAACCTCCTCTGTTGTTGTTGTGGATTATTCGTGAACTGTTGTAATGTTATCACAAGTGGCAACCTGGAATCGGTTATTATGTGGATTTCGGCGAGAATGCTGAAATCTGCATAGTGCCCGATCTCGGGGCGTCACAAATGGTATCAGAGCATGGTTTCCGATTCCCAAAGTTGTTTCGATACGAATGGTTATCGAAGCAACGGGTCCGCAAAGCCTGTAGGATAACCTAGCTAACGGTCGTGTTTGTAGAGTGACAAACTATTTGTGCTAAACCTATTTTGAAAATATCTGAATAGGATTCTTGTTTTCTCCTTATCTCTATTCTACTTCTCCTTCTATCTCAGTTGTTTTGGAGTCTCCCTCTCAATCTTTCAAAGTTCTAGGATTCTACGTGGGTGGACGTTTTCTGAGCCGTTAACCTAATAGGTTCGATCATCGGAAGATTCCTGGTGGAAGAAGATCGTCATCAACCCGAGCAGGAATCTCTTGTTAGTGGTGTCGAGAAGCCCTTGTTAGTGGTGTCGAGGAGATCGACTGGAAGCATGAAGAATCGATAGTCGAACTTCTTTCCCCTCCCGGTTAGTGGCGGATTGCGAGGGCGCAATCCCTTGTTAGTGATGTCGTCTGTAACACCTGGGGTGTTCTCCCTAAGTTAGAAAGTTGGTTGTTTTTATTTTTGCTTTGCATCACATGCATCATCTGCACCTTGTTTGCAAACCAATTCAAAAACAAAACAAAAATTCAATCAATTTAAAATTTTCAAACAATGCACCTGTACTTTCAAGCCCAATTGTTTTCCAATAAAAACAATTGAATTGGAATTAATATTTGCTTGGTTAAACAAATCACCTTTTATTAAAACCCTAATTTGAGTTCAAATTCAAATCAAATCTTTCATACTTGGCATGTTCCAAATGTGGTTCAAAATTAAAATCTTGCAAACATTTAAATTTAATAAGTTTTCATAATGGGTTGAGCTTATTGAATAAAAATTGGTTATTTCAAAAATCAAATCCCTATGTCACCCTATTTGAAATTCAAATAGCAAATTCAAAACAAATTAACATTTCAAATTTCTGAAATTAATGTTAACATACTTTGCACTTGCTGTTTTGTAAATCAATAAAAATTAATTCATAAAATGAAAACCCCAAAAACTCTCTCTTTTTCTCTCTCTTTCTTTCTACAAAAAAATGTGTAAACAACAAAAAAAAAAGAGAAACCCAGGGGGAGGCAGGCCAGCCCAAGTGGGCTAGCCCACCTACCACCCCTCTTTCCCACCTCCTTGCAGCCCACCAGGCTCTCTCCCCCTCCATCTTTCGGGCCCAGCCCTTCTTCCTCTTCCTCCGTACGCTTTCGTGGAAAGACGACAGCGACAGCCACCGCATGCACCCCTCCTACCTCCACCTGCTCCCCTCCCTCCTCCTATTTCTACCCGAGAGCACCAAACCCTAGCCAGAGCCTCCCTGCGCCGCCACCTCCATTCTTTCCCTCTTGTTTCCCCTCCTATCTCTTCCGATTACCTTCTGAATTTTCTGAACCCTACCACTAGCTGCCATGGCCGAGGTTTGAGGGGGCTGGGTAATCGCGGTGGTCGTCGTCGAGGGGACCTTCTCGGTGGGAACGAGATCCCGCCACCTCCGTCTACCCCTACGCCTCCAAGGAGGGCCACGAGGCGCTCCACCGCGCCGTCGACGAGCTCGCCTGTCGCCCCCGTTGCCTCTGCTCCGAGCCGCGGCAGTCCCTGCACCCGGTGGTGAGCACCACCCTAGTAACCCCTTCCCCCTTCCTCTCTCCCTCCTGCTTGTATCTGCACATACTCCCCTGCAAATCGTAAACACCCGGAGCGCCGCCAGTCACCGTCGCTTCTCCGATCGCCGTTGTCGAGCTGCAGCATACGCACGTAGACTGAAAACGTTCTTCAGTTTCGACAGTTAACAGGGCGGGTTGCCTCTTATTCAGTCACGCCTTGTTCCCATCACCAAACAGAAGCAGCGCAGTGGCAGCGCACCACGCGCGCACGCCCTCGATCGCCGGTTCGATCCCTGGGAGAGGCACGCCCCCTTTTTTTCCTTGTTTTATCGCGCCAGGGGCCAGGGCCCACCAGTCGGTGACCCTGGGAGCCACCTCATCCACACCCACGCACACGTGGACGCCACTGTGGCACTGGCCCCGCACGGCAGTGACACAGGGCCAAGGGGCGCTGTGTGAGAAACCTCCCAGGGGCCTCCCTGTGGTTTCTTTTTCATTATAAGTCCCTTGAAATCACAGATCAGTCCCTGGATTTCCAAACCCTATAAAAATTGCAAAACACATCCAAATTCAAAATGTAAGACATGTAAACCACTCTAAATAAAATGAACTTTCCAAATATGTAGTTTGTGCACTGTTTTGAACATTTCAAATGGTTTCAAAAATTCAAATCCAAACAACTCTTTTGAATTTGATTAAATTCATAACTAATTCAAATATAATTCAAATGGCCCATATAAAATATGTTTTCCATCCAAAATTTCATGCTCTTTCCAAATATAACATTTGTTTTCTGTTTTGGATAAATAAAATTAATGCAATTACTTAATGCTTTAATTAAATCATTTAAATGGTGAGTTTCATAACTTGCTCAATTAAAATCCAATTTCAACAAATAAAATATGTTTTCCATCCCATTTTTCATGAACTTTGCAAATATGAACTTTGTTTTCTATTTTGAATAAATTAAATTGCTGAAAACAACTATTTCTTATTTAATGCATTTGATAACTTGCTCATTCTAAATCCAAATTCAACAAATGAAATATGTATTCCATCTAAAATTTTGTGTTCTTTCCAAATATAAATTTGGTTATCTGTTTTGAACATTTAAAATTGGTGAAAACAACAAATGTTTGTTTAAATCATTTAAAATGCCAAAGTTCATAACTTAATAAATAAAATTCCAAACTTGGTAACCACCATATCAAATTGAAGCTATTGTTGTTTTCTTATTGTTTTCCTCATCCATGCATCATTCTAATCAACTTTCATATGATGGTTATTTGTAGATCATTGAATTCAACATCAATTCATGGGCTTTTCCATATGCAATCCAAATTGCATATGGGTCCATTTAAATATGTTTACCATGTCAACTAGTTTATCTTTGATGCATCCTTAAACTTGTCATGCATCCATATTTTGATCATGCTGGATCTTTTGCCGTAGAAGTAATTGTTGCATCCGGTGTGTGTTCTAGTTCGTTGCTTCTTCACGGATAGGACATTGAGATGATGTGAGCAACGACAAGTTCTGTGGATGTACCTCTACTTGCTGGATTCCAGGCAAGTATACTCACTTGCTGCCTATGGCTGCCTTTCATCACTTGTTACCGATTCTTTCCGTTGTTCTTATTCAAGCCTTTTGATGCGATGCTTGTGTCTCGATCCTATCATATGTTTACCTTGCAGCCATGATATAGCTTTCCTTCCACTTCCTATTACCTGTTGCTTGTTTACCTTGTTGGCCCTCGTGTCGTAGTTGCATGCTTAGTGTCGTTTGCGCTCAAGTCTTGTTGTCCGTCTTATCACCTGTTTAGTTTGGTAGTTGGGTTTCAATACAATCAACAACATGCTAATGATTTGGGTAATAATAATTTGATGATAAGGCACCGGCAGGAGGCCCGGCGTGGTTTTGAGGCCTGCTAGTGTCGACCCTAATTAGGAAAAGGGTCTTGTCCATTGATCCATGATGAGCGCACTAACCGCATGTGGGAAGCGAGTATGGGCGCCCCCCGCAATTCTGATTCTATTCGCATCTCGTCCAAATCGCCTCATTTAGTTCGGGTTTTCCATTTGCCGCATGCATATGCAGGTGCGAACCCTTGGCGCCAGGGTGGAACTTTTGTAGTCGGCATTTAGGGATACACGTTCTTAGAGTGCTATGCGGGTCCCCTTTTCTTCGTGGGGCTTGATTAGCCGTGCGCTCAATTGCACGGGGTTCTTTGGGCTTGATGCGAAGAAGAGTTGGGTTGTGTTGAGTACCTCGCTTGGTGGGTTGATCCCCCGTCTGGCGGGTTATTCTTACGTGTACGGCCAAATTGGTGCATCCCTGCAGGGTTAAATCTTCTCGAGAAGCCGTGTTGTCCGCGGTTATGGATGACTTGGTGAAAGTGTTGGCTAACAAGTACTCAGACAACTTACACTTACCGATGATAACTTGACTAGTAATATAGATTACCTCCACCATAAAAATGAATGTCATCTTAATCAACAGTGTGAGTTTCCTTGGGTTGCTTCCTTGGTAGGGGTTAACATTGGATGGGTATTGTTTGGTGAGTAGTTGTAGTTGGTTCTGATATGCTATCTTATCCCTTTCTTTTAGCCGGATGTTGTAGCGAGACTCTGTAGTTAGTTAGTGCAGCCCGCTGCCGCTTCTTTGCAATAATCCCTTCCTTTCCGTTGTACCCAAAGTATTTGTGTCTGGTGATGATTGGTTACGCTGGTATCTTGTGAGTATGGGTTATCCACTTGCCAGTACTTAACCGTACTGACCCACGAATCCTTTTTGTGGCTGCATATTCCACATTGCAGTCAACAGGTTTGAAGTCTGACGACGTTAGCTTGGGAATCCCTCCGGCTTGGCCTGGGCAGGGATTGGACGCCATCGGTTATCTTCAGGACTCTTAGTCCAATCTGGATCTTGTCCGTAGTCGGACACTATGTTGTTTCTTCCGCTGTTATTTGGATCTTTGTATTGTATCAGTTGTATTCTTGACTCGTTTGAGTCCTCTTGTATAAACCTCCTCTGTTGTTGTGGATTATTCGTGAACTGTTGTAATGTTATCACAAGTGGCAACCTTGAATCGGTTATTATGTGGATTTTGGCGAGAATGCTGAAATCTGCATAGTGCCCGATCTCGGGGCGTCACAAATGGTATCAGAGCATGGTTTCCGATTCCCAAAGTTGTTTTGATACGAATGGTTATCGAAGCAACGGGTCCGCAAAGCCTGTAGGATAACCTAGCTAACGGTCGTGTTTGTAGAGTGACAAACTATTTGTGCTAAACCTATTTTGAAAATATCTGAATAGGATTCTTGTTTTCTCCTTATCTCTATTCTACTTCTCCTTCTATCTCAGTTGTTTTGGAGTCTCCCTCTCAATCTTTCAAAGTTCTAGGATTCTACGTGGGTGGACGTTTTCTGAGCCGTTAACCTAATAGGTTCGATCATCGGAAGATTCCTGGTGGAAGAAGATCGTCATCAACCCGAGCAGGAATCTCTTGTTAGTGGTGTCGAGAAGCCCTTGTTAGTGGTGTCGAGGAGATCGACTGGAAGCATGAAGAATCGATAGTCGAACTTCTTTCCCCTCCCGGGTTAGTGGCGGATTGCGAGGGCGCAATCCCTTGTTAGTGGTGTCGTCTGTAACACCTGGGGTGTTCTCCCTAAGTTAGAAAGTTGGTTGTTTTTATTTTTGCTTTGCATCACATGCATCATCTGCACCTTGTTTGCAAACCAATTCAAAAATAAAACAAAAATTCAATCAATTTAAAATTTTCAAACAATGCACCTGTACTTTCAAACCCAATTGTTTTCCAATAAAAACAATTGAATTGGAATTAATATTTGCTTGGTTAAACAAATCACCTTTTATTAAAACCTAATTTGAGTTCAAATTCAAATCAAATCTTTCATACTTGGCATGTTCCAAATGTGGTTCAAAATTAAAATCTTGCAAACATTTAAATTTAATAAGTTTTCATAATGGGTTGAGCTTATTGAATAAAAATTGGTTATTTCAAAAATCAAATCCCTATGTCACCCTATTTGAAATTCAAATAGCAAATTAAAAACAAATTAACATTTCAAATTTCTGAAATTAATGTTAACATACTTTGCACTTGCTGTTTTGTAAATCAATAAAAATTAATTCATAAAATGAAAACCCCAAAAACTCTCTCTTTTTCTCTCTCTTTCTTTCTACAAAAAAATGTGTAAACAACAAAAAAAAAAGAGAAACCCAGGGGGAGGCAGGCCAGCCCAAGTGGGCTAGCCCACCTACCACCCCTCTTTCCCACCTCCTTGCAGCTCACCAGGCTCTCTCCTCCTCCATCTTTCGGGCCCAGCCCTTCTTCCTCTTCCTCCGTACGCTCCCGTGGAAAGACGACAGCGACAGCCACCGCATGCACCCCTCCTACCTCCACCTGCTCCCCTCCCTCCTCCTATTTCTACCCGAGAGCACCAAACCCTAGCCAGAGCCTCCCTGCGCCGCCACTTCCATTCTTTCCCTCTTGTTTCCCCTCCTATCTCTTCCGATTACCTTCTGAATTTTCTGAACCCTACCACTAGCTGCCATGGCCGAGGTTTGAGGGGGCTGGGTAATCGCGGTGGTCGTCGTCGAGGGGACCTTCTCGGTGGGAACGAGATCCCGCCACCTCCGTCTACCCCTACGCCTCCAAGGAGGGCCACGAGGCGCTCCACCGCGCCGTCGACGAGCTCGCCTGTCGCCCCCGTTGCCTCTGCTCCGAGCCGCGGCAGTCCCTGCACCCGGTGGTGAGCACCACCCTGGTAGCCCCTTCCCCCTTCCTCTCTCCCTCCTGCTTGTATCTGCACATACTCCCCTGCACATCGTAAACACCCGGAGCGCCGCCAGTCACCGTCGCTTCTCCGATCGCCGTTGTCGAGCTGCAGCAGACGCACGTAGACTGAAAACGTTCTTCAGTTTCGACAGTTAACAGGGCGGGTTGCCTCTTATTCAGTCACGCCTTGTTCCCATCACCAAACAGCAGCAGCGCAGTGGCAGCGCACCACGCGCGCATGCCCTCGATCGCCGGTTCGATCCCTGGGAGAGGCACGCCCCCTTTTTTTCCTTGTTTTATCGCGCGCAGGGTCCAGGGCCCACCAGTCGGTGACCCTGGGAGCCACCTCATCCACACCCACGCACACGTGGACGCCACTGTGGCGCTGGCCCCGCACGGCAGTGACACAGGGCCAAGGGCGCTGTGTGAGAAACCTCCCAGGGGCCTCCCTGTGGTTTCTTTTTCATTATAAGTCCCCTGAAATCACAGATCAGTCCCTGGATTTCCAAACCCTATAAAAATTGCCAAACACATCCAAATTCAAAATGTAAGACATGTAAACCACTCTAAATAAAATGAACTTTCCAAATATGTAGTTTGTGCACTGTTTTGAACATTTCAAATGGTTTCAAAAATTCAAATCCAAACAACTCTTTTGAATTTGATTAAATTCATAACTAATTCAAATATAATTCAAATGGCCCATATAAAATATGTTTTCCATCCAAAATTTCATGCTCTTTCCAAATATAACATTTGTTTTCTGTTTTGGATAAATAAAATTAATGCAATTACTTAATGCTTTAATTAAATCATTTAAATGGTGAGTTTCATAACTTGCTCAATTAAAATCCAATTTCAACAAATAAAATATGTTTTCCATCCCATTTTTCATGAACTTTGCAAATATGAACTTTGTTTTCTATTTTGAATAAATTAAATTGCTGAAAACAACTATTTCTTATTTAATGCATTTAAAATTGCTCATTTGATAACTTGCTCATTCTAAATCCAAATTCAACAAATGAAATATGTATTCCATCTAAAATTTTGTGTTCTTTCCAAATATAAATTTGGTTATCTGTTTTGAACATTTAAAATTGGTGAAAACAACAAATGTTTGTTTAAATCATTTAAAATGCCAAAGTTCATAACTTAATAAATAAAATTCCAAACTTGGTAACCACCATATCAAATTGAAGCTATTGTTGTTTTCTTATTGTTTTCCTCATCCATGCATCATTCTAATCAACTTTCATATGATGGTTATTTGTAGATCATTGAATTCAACATCAATTCATGGGCTTTTCCATATGCAATCCAAATTGCATATGGGTCCATTTAAATATGTTTACCATGTCAACTAGTTTATCTTTGATGCATCCTTAAACTTGTCATGCATCCATATTTTGATCATGCTGGATCTTTTGCCGCAGAAGTAATTGTTGCATCCGGTGTGTGTTCTAGTTCGTTGCTTCTTCACGGACAGGACGTTGAGATGATGCGAGCAACGACAAGTTCTGTGGATGTACCTCTACTTGCTGGATTCCAGGCAAGTATACTCACTTGCTGCCTATGGCTGCCTTTCATCACTTGTTACCGATTCTTTCCGTTGTTCTTATTCTAGCCTTTTGATGCGATGCTTGTGTCTCAATCCTATCATATGTTTACCTTGAGATGATATGGGGTGGCCCAATCTTCTCAATGAGCTTCTCTCTCTCTTTTTGTATTTTCTGAATATATGTGGATAACTAGTGCTACACTGAGACCTCTCTCTTGGATGACCCTTGTTGCCAATGCAACAACAATCAAGCCCTTTGGATATTCTCAACTACACACTCTTGCACAAGCAATCAATGATCACAGGTGGTCCTGTATCCCCCTAATTCCCAATGGAATAGCAAGATATCACGCAAACTTTGACTTGGTATACTTCAAGATGAATGCTTAGCAGCAATACAATCTCAAGGCTAGGGTTTTCTTTGTCTAAATTGTTCTCCCCTAATCCACACGCAGGTGGAGACTATAAATAGGTGGAGGGTGCGGCTACAAGGCTCTCCTTGCGCAAGCAAACCTCCCCCTACTAGGACTAGGACTCCTACTAGGACTAGGACTCACAAATATGGATACAAACCGATTCCACACACAAAGGAATTCGGCCCAATTGGTATACAAACCAAACCTACTTGAAATAGGATTTATTATGGCGCATTTGACTTGGTGGAGGCGCCTATCCCCTTGTCTTGATGAATAACAATTGTTTTCATGGAATAACAATTGTTATTTATTGTTTTCACCATCTTTCTTTATTGTTTTCACCATTGTAATCTTGTTTTCACCATCTTGAATGATTGTTTTCACCATGATCATGTGGCCTTCTATCAACTCTCCATCCAAGCTTGTGATAACATAGTCCTTAGGGATATCCCTATCATCCTCCCTTTCTTCAAGACAAGACGTCCTCGGCTTGTTATATCCTGAAATTGGCAAAAACAAAAAGAACAAAGTGTATGCACAATATATGTATCTATAAGAGCACTCATTAGTTGTTAGGAAAACATAATATAGTGCATATGAATTGTGATCACGAAATTTGTATAAAAACAACACATAAAAGTCATAGTTTTTCAATCCATAGCAATCATAATTGCATATATAAGTGAAATTTATTTGAATAGCATATGTATCTAATGAAACTTGTGGTAAACCAAACATATTTGTAATATTATGCCCATATGTAAAAAATTTGTAATTCATCCCGAGGTAACATATCATATAATTCGGCCACATTATCATTGGTTATACATATGTAATGTACCATGAAAATTTTATCCAAGTTATAATCACCAATTAAATAAAATTTGAAACTATTATCATATGTGCTAGAATCATCATAACCAAATTTATTCATAGCACATTGCACATCAATTGGTTCTTTTAACATGTCATAAAATATAATATCTCTAGATGGTCTCTTAGCAAGTACTTCTTTATGTGTAATAAGAACCACATTGTGAAATTTTGAATTCATTATAATATTATATGGTTGTAAATTATCACATAATTCACTACTTGTTGTTACCAACCCGAAATCAATACCTTTATCAATACTAACCTCCTCATGTGTAGTAGGTATGAAATCATCAATCTCTTGTGAATTTGAAGGTTGTAGCTCCCTTTCTTCAAAAATAACCTTCATATCACAAGTAAGAGCTCTTGTATCCGTGGTATAATCCTCCAATTTTTGTGATGATTGTGATGTTTCTTTGTGCTCCCTTTCTTCAATAGCAACCTGTACACAAGAAACAACACTAGGAAAAATTATGTTATTAGTTAAAAGGCTCTTTCCACTCGGTCTAGACTTGTCTTCCTCCAAAGAATTGGTGTTTCCACTCTCCTTCTCTTGAAGCATCTCAATTTTGTGTCTTGATTCATTCACAATCTGTTGTGGTGTCATAGGCCTCAAAATAATATCCTTATTGTTCCAATTCAAGTGATATGTGTTAGCTCTTCCCATATGTGTAACCTTTTTATCAAATTGCCAAGGTCTTCCAAATAACAAGTGACAAACTATCATGGGAACCACATCACATTCAATTGTATCTTTGTATGGTCCAATTTGAAAATCCACTCTCACCATATGGCATACCTTGATTTCTTCCTTGTTATTTAACCATTGAATATAATATGGTTGTGGGTGTGGATTATAATGCAACCTTAGCTTTGCACATAGCTCCTTGCTTGCTAGATTTCTACAACTCCCTCCATCAATTATCACCTTGCAAGCCATATTGGGTCCAACAATTGCCTTGGTTTGAAATAAATTGCATCTTTGGCTCTCATCATTGCTAGGATAACACTCAAAGCCTTGGTGCAAACAATGGTTGGATAATTGGTAGCAAAAGCATTAAGGGGACCATCATCATCATCATTATCATATGTATCCTCTCCATTAGGATCAGCATCATCTCCACTCTCATACTCCTCATTAGCATTGATCACCATGACTTTCTTATTAGGACAATCTCTCTTAAAGTGCCCTCTTCCTCCACAAGTATGGCATGTCATGTCTCTATGTCTAGTTGTTGATTGAGTAGAACCACTTCCACTAGCTGCGGGTTGTGGTGTTTTCCTTGTATTGGAGATGCTTGGCTCGGGTTTGGATGGTGTACTATCTCGAGTTGGAGTAATTGTAGGTGTAGGTGGTGAAAAGGAAGAGGATCTCGAGGGCCAAATTTCCTTGGAGCCAAAGTAACTCCTCGGCCAACCTCTTTTCTGCCTCCCTTGATTGATGTAACACTTCTGTCATATTGTTATATTGCACATGCCTCACAATGCATCTAATTTGAAAAGATAATCCTGATAGAAATCTTTGCATTGTTTGCTCTTTTGCTTCAACAACTCGAGCTCTTTGTAGCACTAATTCCATCTCCTTGTAATATTGATCCACTGAATTTGTTCCTTGTTTCAAATTTTGCAACTTGTCATAGAGAGTCCTCAAATAATTTGTTGGAACAAACCTCTCAGTCATAAGTTGTTTCATCTCAGCCCATGTAGTAATTTCTGGTTGATTTTGTGTTTCCCTCAATCTTATGATGCCATCCCACCACAAGAGAGCATAACCATCAAATCCAGAAGATGCTAGCTTGATTTTTCTCTCATCAGTGTAATTATGCATTCTCCATAGCTTTTCTATCTTCAATTCCCACATCAAGAACTCCTCAGCATCATCATTATCACATGTGAGAGTAGGCACAAAGAATTTTGGTTTCCCAAGGCCATCCTCTTCTCTATTATCATCCAATGGAATTCTTCTAGGTGGAAAATTGCCACGGCCTCCATAAGCAATGGCTCGGCCTTCTTCATGATTACCACCAAGATTAGCTATTTGTAATTGTGTGGAGATATTTGCAACTTCCCTTGTGAGATTATTCATGGCCTCTTGAAGAACACGAATTGAATTTGTAGCCTCAGTTTGTTTCTCAATAACCACTGTCAAATCCTTCCTTAGGATATCATCATATTCCTCAATTTTCTTCTCAACTCTTTGCTCAATCCGATTAGCAACTCCTTCTCTAAAGAGATTAAAATCTGCCCGTGTACATGTATCATTAGCAGTCTTTGTTTTGGGCATCAAATCAGCTTTCTCCTTTTCACCCTGCACAGAAGATTCACTAGCAAAACTCATGATTAATGGGTTAGTGAAAACAAATAATAAATGGGTTGTGGTGCCTCTCTAACTCACTCAAACCAGCAAAGAAAAGGTTCACTTACTGTTCCAAAGTGAATAAGGATCAACTTACCAACAAGTACCAATGAAAACTGTGTCAAGTGTGAGAAGAGAATACCCAGGCTCTCAAGTGTTACAATGCAAAACAAGGTATTTGGTGGGGCTTGGTTGGGATTCCTAACAACACCAAAATAACAACTCCAATGCACTGCTCAATGTGATAAAAATAACTAAAGGAAACACACTCACACTTGGAGACAATTGTGGCTTAGCAAATATATGGTAGAGATTTTGCAAGCACTAGAAAGACACTAGCAAATACTCAATGAAACAGGCACAAGATTGCTCAATATGTCCACAAAAATTCCAATATGAAATAGCTTCCACTAGTGATATGTAGCTCGGCCTCTTTTGCTTTTTCTTTCTTTCTATTTTTTTTATACTTTTTCCTTTTTTCTCTATTTTTTTTGATTTTTTAATGGCCTTTGAATCAACTAGGAGCAATAAGTAGATGGAAAACAAAATTAGTGGACAGATTAGATCAAATGAGCAGCCTGTAGAGCAATAAAATAGCTAGTCTTTGGGTTTTGGGAACCTAAATATAGCTGTAGAATGGCTTTGTCTAAGGCTTATCAAGGATCAGAACAGAAACCTAGAGATAAAAGAAGGAAAAACAAAAGAAAAACTAAGAAAAATCGATGTTAATCGAGCCCACGGCAGAGATTTTGGTCACGGCAGAGAAACTGCGTGTTTTTGGTGCCGCGGCAGAGCGCGTGGGTGCTGTTGGTGTGCTGCGTTACGGCGCGCGGGGCTGTTTTGTAAGCGCGCGCAAGCAATCCGAGCGCGGCTAGGAACGAGCGGTGGCGGCAGAGATTCTGCGCGTTTCTGTGCCGCGGCAGACTCGAATCCGAGTTCGGGTGGGATGTGGAGTACGCGCGCGGTAAGGAAAAAGGGGCACCACGAGGCGGTTTGGTAAGCGCGTTACGGGGCGAATCCGAGTACGGATGAAACACGGTGGCGGCAGCGATTTGAGCTATTTTTGTGCCACGGCAGGAACCCGAAAGCAAATAGAATTGCAAATATGATATGGATCAAAACAGCAACCGCAGCAATGGAACCTTATGAACCCTAGGAACTAGATCAACTTGTAAACAAGATGTAGGTCTAAAAATTCCAAGGAAAAACAAGATCCACAATATTTTTGGTGGGGATTTTCGGATAGCAAACACAAGAACTAGATGAACCCTAAAAAGATGAAAACCTAAAAACAGAAAAACAGAAACGCAAATCAACAAAAAGCAGCAACTAGTAGATGCAAATTGGTGTTGATCTAGGCTCTGGCAATGATCTAAATAACTATTTTTGTGTGGCTTTTTCTGGATAGGAATAAAAACAACTAAAACTAGGGATAACTTTGCTCACCGAGTAAACCTGGAGAATCTGATACCAAGATGATATGGGGTGGCCCAATCTTCTCAATGAGCTTCTCTCTCTCTTTTTGTATTTTCTGAATATATGTGGATAACTAGTGCTACACTGAGACCTCTCTCTTAGATGACCCTTGTTGCCAATGCAACAACAATCAAGCCCTTTGGATATTCTCAACTACACACTCTTGCACAAGCAATCAATGATCACAAGTGGTCCTGTATCCCCCTAATTCCCAATGGAATAGCAAGATATCACGCAAACTTTGACTTAGTATACTTCAAGATGAATGCTTAGCAGCAATACAATCTCAAGGCTAGGGTTTTCTTTGTCTAAATTGTTCTCCCCTAATCCACACGCAGGTGGAGACTATAAATAGGTGGAGGGTGCGGCCACAAGGCTCTCCTTGCGCAAGCAAACCTCCCCCTACTAGGACTAGGACTCCTACTAGGACTAGGACTCACAAATATGGATACAAACCGATTCCACACACAAAGGAATTCGGCCCAATTGGTATACAAACCAAACCTACTTGAAATAGGATTTATTATGGCGCATTTGACTTGGTGGAGGCGCCTATCCCCTTGTCTTGATGAATAACAATTGTTTTCATGGAATAACAATTGTTATTTATTGTTTTCACCATCTTTCTTTATTGTTTTCACCATTGTAATCTTGTTTTCACCATCTTGAATGATTGTTTTCACCATGATCATGTGGCCTTCTATCAACTCTCCATCCAAGCTTGTGATAACATAGTCCTTAGGGATATCCCTATCACTTAAACTTGTCATGCATCCATATTTTGATCATGCTGGATCTTTTGCCGTAGAAGTAATTGTTGCATCCGGTGTGTGTTCTAGTTCGTTGCTTCTTCACGGATAGGACGTTGAGATGATGTGAGCAACGACAAGTTCTGTGGATGTACCTCTACTTGCTGGATTCCAGGCAAGTATACTCACTTGCTGCCTATGGCTGCCTTTCATCACTTGTTACCGATTCTTTCCGTTGTTCTTATTCTAGCCTTTTGATGCGATGCTTGTGTCTCGATCCTATCATATGTTTACCTTGCAGCCATGATATAGCTTTCCTTCCACTTCCTATTACCTGTTGCTTGTTTACCTTGTTGGCCCTCGTGTCGTATTTGCATGCTTAGTGTCGTTTGCGCTCAAGTCTTGTTGTCCGTCTTATCACCTGTTTAGTTTGATAGTTGGGTTTCAATACAATCAACAACATGTTAATGTTTTGGGTAATAATAATTTGATGATAAGGCACCAGCAGGAGGCCCGGCGTGGTTTTGAGGCCTGCTAGTGTCGACCCTAATTAGGAACAGGGTCTTGTCCATTGATCCATGATGAGCGCACTAACCGCATGTGGGAAGCGAGTATGGGCGCCCCCCGCAATTCTGATTCTATTCGCATCTCGTCCAAATCGCCTCATTTAGTTCGGGTTTTCCATTTGCCGCATGCATATGCAGGTGCGAACCCTTGGCGCCAGGGTGGAACTTTTGTAGTCGGCATTTAGGGATACACGTTCTTAGAGTGCTATGCGGGTCCCCTTTTCTTCGTGGGGCTTGATTAGCCGTGCGCTCAATTGCACGGGGTTCTTTGGGCTTGATGCGAAGAAGAGTTGGGTTGTGTTGAGTACCTCGCTTGGTGGGTTGATCCCCCGTCTGGCGGGTTATTCTTACGTGTACGGCCAAATTGGTGCATCCCTGCAGGGTTAAATCTTCTCGAGAAGCCGTGTTGTCCGCGGTTATGGATGACTTGGTGAAAGTGTTGGCTAACAAGTACTCAGACAACTTACACTTACCGATGATAACTTGACTAGTAATATAGATTACCTCCACCATAAAAATGAATGTCATCTTAATCAACAGTGTGAGTTTCCTTGGGTTGCTTCCTTGGTAGGGGGTAACATTGGATGGGTATTGTTTGGTGAGTAGTTGTAGTTGGTTCTGATACGCTATCTTATCCCTTTCTTTTAGCCGGATGTTGTAGCGAGTCTTTGTAGTTAGTTAGTGCAGCCCGCTGCCGCTTCTTTGCAATAATCCCTTCCTTTCCGTTGTACCCAAAGTATTTGTATCTGGTGATGATTGGTTACGCTGGTATCTTGTGAGTATGGGTTATCCACTTGCCAGTACTTAACCGTACTGACCCACGAATCCTTTTTGTGGCTGCATATTCCACATTGCAGTCAACAGGTTTGAAGTATGACGACGTTAGCTTGGGAATCCCTCCGGCTTGGCCTGGGCAGGGATTGGACGCCATCGGTTATCTTCAGGACTCTTAGTCCAATCTGGATCTTGTCCGTAGTCGGACACTATGTTGTTTCTTCCGCTGTTATTTGGATCTTTGTATTGTATCAGTTGTATTCTTGACTCGTTTGAGTCCTCTTGTATAAACCTAATCTGTTGTTGTGGATTATTCGTGAACTGTTGTAATGTTATCACAAGTGGCAACCTTGAATCGGTTATTATGTGGATTTTGGCGAGAATGCTGAAATCTGCATAGTGCCCGATCTCGGGGCGTCACAGTCTTCTATGGGGGGAGTAAGTCAGTTGTGATCTTTTCTCGTTCGCATGTCAACGGACTGCCAGAGACATACGTTGTAGGTTCTGCGGGACTGCATGCACATGGGTGGGAGCCCTTACGTCCCACGGACTCTAGGGTCTATGAGTGTCTGCCAGGGGCGTGTAGATCTCCATCGTGAGGGGTGGAATCAGGCGTTCAACCTGCTGGCGGAAATGGGTGGGCATGCGTTGTGCGGAGAAGCACGGTTTGGCTTGGACCAACAACCAGGCCCCACACCTGAGTGGGAGTGGACAGGAATGTACACCTGGTTGTGCAACATGGTCTTGGTCGTCCATAGGTAAAGTAACGCACCTCTAAAGAGTGTAAAAGGATGTGGCATGTTACCCCCTGTTCCGGGAAGGAACTGCGAACGCTATAGGAAAGGCAACTCCATGAAGTTCTAGCTCCTGTGATGGTCTGGCGGGCATAGTTTTCATAAGTAAAAGCAATCTCTTGAAGAAAGTTTTGCAAAACCTTGCATTATCTTATGACTCTTTCGAGTCTGAAGCTGTAGTTAGTACATCAAACTACCCTCTATATATCATGAACTTGCTGAGTAACGCCCGTTACTCATTCGTTCCCGTTTGACCCCTGCTTAGAGTTGAAGCCCTATGGAAGTCGTCATCGTGAAGCATCGTCATCAACAACGCTGATGGAGGAAAAGCTATCAAGGTGTAGGTGGAGTCCAATCTTGGAGTTAGCAGTTATAAGCCATAGATTAGGGCTGGCATCAGCCGTAGTAGATTAGGTTATGAGCTAGATTTATTCTCCAGCTTGGAACTTTGAATTGTTTCTTCTGATGTTTTATTTGCAGGAGATCTTCTTGATTCATCAATGAGATTCTCAAGATTCTGTAGTGAAGTTTGTATCCTACAGTTTTGCATGGTCCCGCTGTGTTTCTGTTGTACTACTCTAAGGGATGTAATATTCACGGATAAGTCCTTCTGTGAGTATTATGTCATCGACTTGCGCACTACACATGCAGTGGTGTGATGGGTCACCACAGATGATATCAGAGCGAAGCGACCTTAGGTTTAAAACCTTTTAGGAGATCTGTAGGTTGGTAAGGATTATAGGAAGCCATCTTATCTGAACCCTACTTCCTACAACTATGATGATCATCCATTTCAGAATGATATGATCATACTTGTATAGAATTTCTTACTCAACTTGAGTAACTCTACTTACCTATTTTCTTTATACCTAGGTATGGATAGTTAGAAGTCTAACATGTGACAGTGTTATTGAGAAAAAGAGAGTTCTGACATAGTCAGAGATGATTAAAGTCAAAGTGATGATTACCCCATTCTATGAATAAATAGGATGGAGTAGAACAGGGTATAGATTAAGTATAGGAGTCATTAAGAAGGAATGTTTGGGAATCATGAAGAGTCATTAGACCATGGTAACTATGGGGTATATACCATATCCTTTGTTATCAAGTCTAGAGGTGAATCAATATAGTATGGTATAGTGTAGAATCAGGAGAAGGCATAAGCATTGATGGAAGCTACATTAATACTCCTAAGGAGGGATCAACAACTTGAAGGATCAACAGATGCAATTGGGGTAATTACCTATATGGAACCAAGTTATAAAAAACTATAGGATCATTTTGTCTTGGTTTATTCCATTGCAGTAAGGCATGCAATTGGGGTAATTACCTGGGCAAAGAGTGGTTGTGTAGACTAGGATTACAAGGTAATATATACCTACTTGTAGTGTATAGCATTTAAGAGCATTGGGTACTTGAGATTTCTTACTCTAAGTACTTTTATTTCATGGGATTTTGATGCATGAGTGACAAATGCATTTGGGATTTATTGGATCTTATTTGGATCTTTAATTGACTAGATCTGTACATGAAGATTGAACTTGATGTGCATATGCATGTGCAAACACTGAGTTCTTTCTTGATGTTACTGGTCTAGAGGGTACAGGAATAGTATGAGAGCGGTCTGAATTACCAGCAGATGGAAGCATCTACCAAAGCTCTCGACGTCTTTGAAGTCAAGAAAGCAGAAGTTAATAAATCCACTGATGGGAATGGACCACATTCCACCTCTTGTTTGGAGTTGGAAATATACTTCATCAACACATGAAGATATACCACAGGTGATGCCAAGAAAATAACATGAGTAGTTATATCCTAGAAAGAAATATGTAGAAGTCCAAACCCAAAGATATAAAAGGACCATAGGAAGTCACCAGTGGAATAGGTTATAGTCACCTATAGGGAAGAGTTAAAACTCGAGGAAACTCGAAGATATTTTCACTAAAAAATTGAGTCTTAGTCAATGTACACTACGTGTACAAGTTTCTTTGAGAAGTATTCCTCTTGAGACCATTAGATTGAAACAAATGGAGTCCTAACCATAGAAAATACCCATTATACTAGAAGAATTTTATTGGTTATTCATCACCTGGTGGTTATACCAAATGTTTTTCAGAAAGTTCTCAGAGGTAGGAAACCATACCTATTCATCGAAGAACGAAACTTGGTATCCACTATGTGGTGGAAATACCACGTGTTCTTCGTGAAACCATTAGGAAGGATAGTAACCAACAGAGTTGTCATAATAACATACCTAGTGTTAGGTTATCATGCAAGACAATGGAAGGAGAAAAATAAAGACAAGATGCTACACATGCCAAGGACAACACAAGAAAACAGATGTGAAGATTCAACGGTCTACAGAAGTCCTCTCTACCTATTTGTACGTGAGAGAAGTTGAACTTCGGGACGAAGTTCTTGTTAAGGGGGAGATACTGTAACATCCAGTGTTTGGGAGGTTATAAGGATCTAAATTTAATATGTGCATCTGCAAAGCATGCATCTAAAAGTACGGGAAATTTTGGCGCGAAAGTTTAAACAAAGCAAAGTGACCAAAGTTTCACTTGACATGATGAAATAGGTCTAGTTCATCTAGACAGGAGTACATTTGGAGTGATCTTTATAACATAGCATCTCTACAAAACTCAAATCATCTAGTAACACAAACCATAATGGGTTGTGACCAAAACTAACTCTCACCAACCTTAACCACAAGTCTATAAGTGACATGGGATAGTCACTAGGTATCTAGAACCCAAAGAGGGGTGAGTATCCAGAGCACATAACTGATGATCATACTTTCACAAATGAGTAATGCATAATTGAACCATCTCATCAACAGAGATGTGATCTTCTATAAAACAACAACTCTCGAAGTTATCAACCATTCACACTATACCTTTATAAATTATCTCATAACTATTAAGTGCATCTTCACAATCAAATAACAAAGGTTTAATAGAAAACAAATGATACCCACAAGTCTTAACTCAAAACCCACCAATAGGACATGATATAACAATTGTATTAACACATTTATCGAATATGTACATATCTCATCAACTATAAAATAAGTACCTAAGAGAAGAATCAAATCTTCTTCAACCACTGTTAAAATCTTGATCATCACATAAGATCTTTCCAAACACTGTGTCTGAATCATGAATACAAATGAATAATATAAGATAACAACATGACACTCTGAGTAACCAACTAACAACTATTACATAAGTCATTAAAACCTAATAACATTCACATGCTCATTGTCTTATTCATATTATATAAGTGAGCCTATGAGATCTCAACACATCAAGGAACCACTTGATCAACTTACTATCTTAAGGCATCATCCCACAAACACTATATTTCCACCCACATCAATAATTAACAAAGCAAATATCCATGGATACAAGTAATGAATAGCAACAAGATATAACCTCTATTAGAGGAATTGGATTGAAAGCTAAATAAAACCAATCATGTATGAGATAAGTATCTATCTTATGGGAAGAAAAACAAGAAATGTATGGAAGGATAATAAAAGCATGAATTAAATCTTAATCTAGATCTTGTTAGTTTGGCTAGACCAATGTAAGTTGTTTCCTCAATCTCTTCTAATATATTCTGCAAGAGAAGAAACCACAAGACAGGAGGAACTGCCACATGAAGATCCCCAAGAAGATTATTTAGGGTGTGCTTGAAGTGCTACTCTAATCTTTTATAAGAGTACTTGGAAACTCTTATATCTTGATATGATCTTATTAACTCTCTTGAAAGAGTGTGATACTCCAATGTTTGTGTTATATAGAAGTATTTTGGTAGCAAGACTAATTTACCTTGTTAACAGATCACTTTTGTATACTCTAACAATTGAGTGTCATACACAAACAAACCAAAGATTGAATAACCTGGTACATCTCAGCCTATTATATATGAGTAGTAATTTGGAGGAAAGATTAGCTACCTTGTTTACAAATTCCTCTTCTATGCATAGAGTAACTTGATGTCCCTAAATAAGCTCACATTCTTTTATACTCATCTAAGTAAAATCTTTGTTTGGAGAAAGTAGTTGTTTACACCACAATGGTGAGACAGTTGAGGTTGGAAACCAAGAGAGGAATCTATCTACAATGGACAAAGGCAATTTGAAGACAAGTGGCAATTAGAGAGAAGAACCTAAAGCAACATAAGATCACAAGAACCAATACTGCCTCAATAAGGGAATATAAGAAACTATCCACTGAAGAATTATTTAACATTAGAGAAACTATAACCTTGTCAAGCTCATCAGAGATGATGAACTCATAATAAGATCTTTAATGGAAATAATTATCAAGATAGAAAATAATAACAAGCACTTGCACCCATATACCTTGTGGTATGTTGAGGTAGGAGGAAACAAACTAATTTCCTTGTTTTTCCAGATCTTTCTTATCCATAATACAAATGGATAACAATAAGAATTCATCCATACACCCACATGTAAATGAATACATGTTCTGAAAACAACATGTCATAACATCTATACTTGAAAACAAGGTTGGAAAACAAACATATAGTATCTTGATATTGGGAATCAATGTGAGCATCCTAAGCCACTTATATTCTCCACTTTATCCAGAACTAAAAAAACAGAAAACATGACCTACACACACTTAATTAAAATGTCAACCAAACTTTCTAAGAGTTTTAAATATGAGCATAACAAAGTCACACAAAGGAAATCAAGTCCATTTGATATCCAACAGCATTTGGTATGTCATAGAATAACATTCCCTATTTGTTGATTTTGTTACTATGCATAAAAAATTAAACACTATAAAGTAGTTTTACCAATTGTTTCCTCAATGACTTATACCTAAAAATTCTCAATAGAAAACATACCATTATATCAATAACATGTTAGTGGTGTTGTTTTCATGACAGAGCATACACAAAGTAAATTTTAATTCATATGAAATTCAAATAGAGAGAAAATAACAAAAACCACTTAATCTAGCACCTAAATAAAAAATATAAATATTCTTCAAATTCACCAAAATAAAACATGGTGAGATGTAAATTTTGATAAGGAATTCAAATATAATTTTTACTAATTTTTCTGTTCACAAAAAGGCCCTAAAAACAAGAGATTTTTCTCAGTTTTAACGACAGAGGGACCTATTTGCAAATTTCGGAGATTCCAGGGGGTTATCGAAAACGGGCATTTCCTTTCTTTCTTCTTCAACCTCTGGCCAGAAAGCCAGAGGAGTGTGACCGCCTCCGACACCGTGCCACCTCCTCCTCGCCGCTGTTCCACGAGTATAAAGCGTGGGGAGACGTCTGCATCAAGGCCTCTACCCCCTCACGCACGAACTCTCTGTCTCTCTCTCTTTGTGATGGACTCAAACCCTAACCCTAACTCGCTCAAACGTCGGCCGTCGCCGTTGATTTCGACCATCCCAGGAGGAGCTGAGACCACCATCAGGTGCGCGATGACCTCCTCTACCGTCGTGAGGAGCCTCGTTTGCCGGGATGGCGGCAGGCCGGAGAATTTGGCCAATCCCTTTCTCTCTGCCGCCGGCGACCATGGCCGATTCCCGTCGATTGCGGGCACCACTTGCTTCCTCGACTCTCCTACGAGCCTAAGGGTGAGCCAGGGAACCTCCCGGTACTTTCCGTTGTGTAAAACGTGGACTTTTGAGCTTTGGTCACCCTAGCCGTACTTCGCCGCCGTCAAATGCCGCCGCCGGCGACCCTCCGACAACCTTATGGAAGCGGCGCTGCCACCAATAGCCTCCCCTTCGCACCCTCTCTCGATTGGGAGCAACGGGAGAGTCCAATTCGCGACGAATCGCGCGATTGCGATTAGTCTGTGAGAATCAAGCTCGGGTGATGTCATTGTGACATCACCATGACGTCAAATCTAAATTTCTTTTTCTTTTCTTTTGTTTTTGATTTAAAAATCAATATGACAGGTGGGACCCACCTGTCAATTTAAAATAGGGTAGAAATTAATTAAACCTTATTAATTCAATAACTTTAATTCTGATTATCAGAAAATATGAAATAAATATAGAAATGTTTAGAAAAATACAATCTAAATGTTTATCAACTTTTCAAAAATATTTAATGAAATTTAAATTTAAATATTTTCTTTAATTAAATTAAATCATTTAAAATTGAGAAAATAATAAATAATTCATAAAATCAGAAAAATACAAGTTATATACCAAAATGCTCCAAATAACATGTACAACTCATCTATGATGTTTTGAAAGTCATTTGACCAAGTTTTTATGTGTGCTATGTTTTTCCTAATCAATTAAGTCATTTAAATTTAATCAATTAATAACTTATTCAAATATTCTTAAAGGGCATAAAATGTTATATCAAATTAAAGAGAAAAGCACTTCCAACTCAAATATGTCAAATAGAAAGCATTTTGTCTAACTCATAAACTTGTTTCCACACATATACTGGAATTCTATAATATTCCAATATAACCAGAAATAGCTGCCACAACATTATTTTCCTTAGTAATAAAACCCTCATGTTTTCACACCTACTAAAACCTATCATCACAAGTCATTAGAAAGTATGTGATGATAGAGTTAGTTGTATTATTCTCACATTTTCAATTAAACCCTTTATCATTAGCCTACACTTTTGAACATAAAATCCAACATGTGTATCATCTTGACAATAGTTGTTTTCCACCTGTGATTGTTTTCTCGTTTAATCATGTCATAACTAATTATAACCTAAACCTGATAACAATTTTTTTCTAAGTAAAAGTGAAACACATGTAAGTCTAAAAGAACTAATAACCACATCACCACAAGTAATGAAACCATTCACCTAAAATCTGTGTGATTAAGATATCATATCAAACGTGGCTTACACTTGTAAGCTGGGGTGTTTTCCAGGGTAATTCACGATGCGTCTCATTACTATGCATGTATCATCTTGCCAGAGTTTTCTGTAGTCCTTACCAGGACTACTTTGCTATCTTCCGGATGTCAAGATTTTCTACGCGACCCTTGGACCCGAAGACATTGATCATTATGGTTATTTCAATCTCAGGCAAGTTCATCACTTGCTCATATCCTTTGCAGTACTTCATAACAAACTAATTGCAAAAACCCTATCGTATTATCACCTACTGTCAAAAGAATGTATGATCCTTTTTTATAATAATATGACTAATTGAATGACTACCCGAGTGGGAGTGTTCTGTTTGGTGGGCGGATGGAACCATGGTAAGATGAATAGGTTAAAGGAAGGTTCCATCTGCATGGGAACGTATTACCTAGGAATTAATCACAAATGCCGTCAGAACTCGGTGCGCCGTAAATACCGCGTTAACCATGGGTCTTCTATGGGGGGAGTAAGTCAGCTGTGATCTTTTCTCGTTCGCATGTCAACGGACTGCCAGAGACGTACGATGTAGGTTCTGCGGGACTGCATGCACATGGGTGGGAGCCCTTACGTCCCACGGACTCTAGGTCTATAAGTGTCTGCCAGGGGCGCGTAGATCTCCATCTTGAGGGGTGGAATCAGGCGTTCAACCTGCTGGCGGAAATGGGTGGGCATGCTTTGTGCGGAGAAGCACGGTTTGGCTTGGACCAACAATCGGGCCCCACACCTGAGTGGGAGTGGACAGGAATGGACACCTGGTTGTGCAACATGGTCTTGGTCGTCCATGGGTAAAGTAACGCACCTCTGCAGAGTGTAAAAGGATGTGGCATGTTACCCCCTGTTCCGGGAAGGAACTGCGAAAGCTACAGGAAAGGCAACTCCATGAAGTTCTAGCTCCTGTGATGGTGTGGCGGGCATAGTTTTCATAAGTAAAAGCAATCTCTTGAAGAAAGTTTTGCAAAACCTTGCATTAGCTTATGACTCTTTCGAGTCTGAAGCTGTAGTTAGTGCATCAAACTAACCTCTATATATCATGAACTTGCTGAGTAACGCCCGTTACTCATTTGTTCCCGTTTGACCCCTGCTTAGAGTTGAAGCCCTATGGAAGTCGCCATCGTGAAGAATCGTCATCAACAAGGATGATGGAGGAAAAGCTATCAAGTTGTAGGTGGAGTCCAATCTTGGAGTTAGCTGTTATAAGCCATAGATTAGGGTTGGCATCAGCCGTAGTAGATTAGGTTCTGAGCTAGAGTTATTCTCCAGCTTGGAACTTCCAATTGTTTCTTCTGATGTTTTATTTGAAGGAGATCTTCTTGATTCATCAATGAGATTCTCAAGATTCTGTAGTGAAGTTTGTATCCTATAGTTTTGCCTGGTCCCATTGTGTTTATGTTGTACTCCTCTGAGGGATGTAATATTCACGGATAAATTCTTCTGTGAGTATTATGTCATCGACTTGCGCACTACACATGCAGTGGTGTGATGGGTCACCACAGATGGTATCAGAGCGAAGCGACCTTAGGTTTAAAACCTTTTAGGAGATCTGTAGGTTGGTAAATATTATAGGAAGCCATCTTATATGAACCCTACTTCCTACAACTATGATGATCATCCATTTCAGAATGATATGATCATACTTGTATAGAATTTCTTACTCAACTTGAGTAACTCTACTTACCTATTTTCTTTATACCTAGGTATGAATAGTTAGAAGTCTAACATGTGACAGTGTTATTGAGAAAAAGAGAGTTCTGACATAGTCAGAGATGATTAAAGTCAAAGTGATGATTACCCCATTCTATGAATAAATAGGATGGAGTAGAACAGGGTATAGATTAAGTATAGGAGTCATTAAGAAGGAATGTTTGGGAATCATGAAGAGTCATTAGACCATGGTAACTATGGGGTATATACCATATCCTTTGTTATCAAGTCTAGAGGTGAATCAATATAGTATAGTATAGTGTAGAATTAGGAGAAGGCATAAGCATTGATGGAAGCTACATTAATACTCCTAAGGAGGGATCAACAACATGAAGGATCAACAGATGCCATGAGAAGCTTATCATAATCAAGATGAAGTACTTCAATTGACATGGTACTTAGTCCTATATGGAACCAAGTTATACAAAACTATAGGATCATTTTGTCTTGGTTTATTCCATTGCAGTAAGGCATGCAATTGGGGTAATTACTTGGGCAAAGAGTGGTTGTGTAGACTAGGATTACAAGGTAATATATACCTACTTGTAGTGTATGGCATTTAAGAGCCTTGGGTACTTGAGATTTCTTACTCTAAGTACTTTTATTTCATGGGATTTTGATGCATGAGTGATAAATGCATTTGGGATTTATTGGATCTTATTTGGATCTTTGATTGACTAGATCTGTACATGAAGATTGAACTTGATGTGCATATGCATGTGCAAACATTGAGTTCTTTATTGATGTTACTAGTCTAGAGGGTATAGGAATAGTATGAGAGCGGTCTGAATTACCAGAAGATAGAAGCATCTACCAAAGCTCTAGAAGTCTTTGAAGTCAAGAAAGCAGAAGTCAATAAAGCCACTGATGGGAATGGACCACATTCCACCTCTTGTTTGGAGTTGGAAATATACTTCATCAACACATGAAGATATACCACAGGTGATGCCCAGAAAATAACATGAGTAGTTATATCCTAGAAAGAAATATGTAGAAGTCCAAACCCAAAGATATAGAAGGACCATAGGAAGTCACCAGTGGAATAGGTTATAGTCACCTATAAGGAAGAGTTAAAACTCGAGGAAACTCGAAGATATTTTCACTAAAAAATGAGTCTTAGTCAATGTACACTACGTGTACAAGTTTCTTTGAGCAGTATTCCTCTTGAGACCATTAGATTGAACCAAATGGAGTCCTAACCATAGAAAATACCCATTATACTAGAAGAATTTTATTGGTTATTCATCACCTGGTGGTTATACCAAATGTTCTTCAGAAAGTTCTCAGAGGTAGGAAACCATACCTATTCATTGAAGAACGAAACTTGGTATCCACTATGTGGTGGAAATACCACGTGTTCTTCGTGAAACCATTAGGAAGGATAGTAACCAATAGAGTTGTCATAATAACATACCTAGTGTTAGGTTATCATGCAAGACAATGGAAGGTGAAAAATAAAGACAAGATGCTACACATGCCAAGAACAACACAAGAAAACAGATGTGAAGATTCAACGGTCTACAGAAGTCCTCTCTACCTATCTGTACGTGAGAGAAGTTGAACTTCGGGACGAAGTTCTTGTTAAGGGGGAGATACTGTAACATCCAGTGTTTGGGAGGTTATAAGGATCTAAATTTAATATGTGCATCTGCAAAGCATGCATCTAAAAGTACGGGAAATTTTGGCGCGAAAGTTTAAACAAAGAAAAGTGACCAAAGTTTCACTTGACATGATGAAATAGGTCTAGTTCATCTAGACAGGAGTACATTTGGAGTGATCTTTATAACATAGCATCTCTACAAAACCCAAATCATCTGGTAACACAAACCATAATGGGTTGTGACCAACACAAACTCTCACCAACCTTAACCACAAGTCTATAAGTGACTTGGGATAGTCACTAGGTATCTAGAACCCAAAGAGGGGTGAGTATCCAGAGCACATAACTGATGATCATACTTTCACAAATGAGTAATGCATAATTGAACCATCTCATCAACAGAGATGTGATCTTCTATAAAACAACAACTCTCTAAGTTATCAACCATTCACACTATACCTTTATAAATTATCTCATAACTATTAAGTGCATCTTCACAATCAAATAACAAAGGTTTAATAGAAAACAAATGATACCCACAAGTCTTAACTCAAAACCCACCAATGGGACATGATATAACAATTGTATTAACACATTTATCAAATATGTACATATCTCATCAAGTATAAAAGAAGTACCTAAGAGAAGAATCAAATGTTCTTCAACCACTTTTAAAATCTTGATCATCACATAAGATCTTTCCAAACACTGTGTCTGAATCATGAATACAAATGAATAATATAAGATAACAACATGACACTCTGAGTAACCAACTAACAACTATTACATAAGTCATTAAAACCTAATAACATTCACATGCTCATTGTCTTACTCATCTTATATAAGTGAGCCTATGAGATCTCAACACATCAAGGAACCACTTGATCAACTTACTATCTTAAGGCATCATCCCACAAACACTATATTTCCACCCACATCAATAATCAACAAAGCAAATATCCCTGGATACAAGTAATGAATAACAACAAGATATAACCTATATTAGAGGAATTGGATTGAAAGCTAAATAAAACCAATCATGTATGAGATAAGTATCTATCTTATGGGAAGCAAAACAAGAAATGTATAGAAGGATAATAAAAGCATGAATTAAATCTTAATCTAGATCTTGCTAGTTTGGCTAGATTAACGTATCTTGTTTCCTCAATCTCTTCTAATATATTATGCAAGAGAAGAAACCACAAGACAGGAGGAACTGCCACATGAAGATCCCCAAGAAGATTATTTAGGTGTGCTTGAAGTGATACTCTAATCTTTTATAAGAGTACTTGGAAACTCTTATATCTTGATATGATCTTATTAACTCTCTTGAAAGAGTGTGATACTCCAATGTTTGTGTTATATAGAAGTAGTTTGGTAGCAAGACTAATTACCTTGTTAACAGATCACTTTTGTATACTCTAACAGTTGAGTGTCATACACAAACAAACCGTATATGAGTAGTAATTTGGAGGCAAGATTAGCTACCTTGTTTACAAAATCTTCTTTTATGCATAGAGTAACTTGATGTCCCTAAATAAACTCACATTCTTTTATACTCATCTAAGTAAAATCTTTGTTTGGAGAAAGTAGTTGTTTACACCACAATGGTGAGACAGTTGAGGTTGGAAACCAAGAGAGGAATCTATCTACAATGGACAAAGGCAATTTGAAGACAAGTGGCAATTAGAGAGAAGAACCTAAAGCAACATAAGATCACAAGAAGCAACACTGCCTCAGTAAGGGAATATAAGAAACTATCCAGTGAAGAATTAGTTAACATTAGAGAAACTATAACCTTGTCAAGCTCATCAGAGATGATCAACTCATAATAAGATCTTTCATGGAAATAATTATCAAGAGAGAAAATAATAACAAGCACTTGAACCCATATACCTTGTGGTATGTTGAGGTAGGTGGAAACAAACTAATTACCTTGTTTTCCAGATCTTTCTTATCCATAATACAAATGGATAACAACAAGAATTCATCCATACACCCACATGTAAATGAATACATGTTCTGAAAACAACATGTCATAACATCTATACTTGAAAACAAGGTTGGAAAACAAACATATAGTATCTTGATATTGGGAATCAATGTGAGCATCCTAAGCCACTTATATTCTCCACTTTATCCAGAACTAAAAAAACAGAAAACATGACCTACACACACTTAATTAAAATGTCAACCAAACTTTCTAAGAGTTTTAAATATGAGCATAAAAAAAGTCACAAAAAGGAAATCAAGTCCATTTGATATCCAACAACATTTGGTATGTCATAGAATAACATTCCCTATTTGTTGATTTTGTTACTATGCATAAAAAATTAAACACTATAAAGTAGTTTTACCAATTGTTTCCTCAATGACTTATACCTAAAAATTCTCAATAGAAAACATACCATTATATCAATAACATGTTAGTGGTGTTGTTTTCATGACATGGCATACACAAAGTAAATTTTAATTCATATGAAATTCAAATAGAGAGAAAATAACAAAAACCACTTAATCTAGCACCTAAATGAAAAAATATAAATATTCTTCAAATTCACCAAAATAAAACATAGTGAGATGTAAATTTTGATAAGGAATTCAAATATAATTTTTAATAATTTTTCTGTTCAGAAAAAGGCCCTGAAAACAAGAGATTCTTCTCAGTTTTAAAGACAGAGGGACCTATTTGTAAATTTCGGAGATTCCAGGGGGTTATCAAAAACGGGCATTTCCTTTCTTTCTTCTTCAACCTCTGGCCAGAAGGCCAGAGGCGTGTGACCGCCTCCGACGCCTTGCCACCTCCTCCTCGCCGCTGTTCCACGAGTATAAAGCGTGGGGAGACGTCCGCATCAAGGCCTCTACCCCCTCACGCACGAACTCTCTGTCTCTCTCTCTCTCTCTCTCTCTCTCTCTCTCTGTGATCGACTCAAACCCTAACCCTAACTCGCTCGGACGTCGGCCGTCACCGTCGATTTCGACCATCCCAGGAGGAGCTGAGACCACCATCAGGTGCGCGATGACCTCCTCTACCGTCGTGAGGAGCCTCGTTTGCCGGGATGGCGGGAGGTCGGAGAATTTGGCCAATCCCTTTCTCTCTGCCGCCGGCGACCATGGACGATTCCCGTCGATTGCGGGCACCACTTGCTTCCTCGACTCTCCTACGAGCCTAAGCGTGAGCCAGGGAACCTCCCGGTACTTTCCGTTGTGTAAAACATGGACTTTTGAGCTTTGATCACCATAGCCGTACTTCGTCACCGTCAAATTCCGCCGCTGGCGATCCTCCGACGACCTTATGGAAGCGGCGCTGCCACCAATAGCCTCCCCTTCGCACCCTCTCTCGATTGGGAGCAACGGGAGAGTCCAATTCGCGACGAATCGCATGATTGCGATTGGTCTGTGAGGATCAAGCTCGGGTGATGTCATTGTGACATGACCATGACGTCAAATCTAAATTTCTTTTTCTTTTCTTTTGTTTTTGATTTAAAAATCAATATGACAGGTGGGACCCACCTGTCAATTTAAAATAGGGCAGAAATTAATTAAACCTTATTAATTCAATAACTTTAATTCTGATTATCAGAAAAATATGAAATAAATATAGAAATGTTTAGAAAAATACAATCGAAATGTTTATCAACTTTTCAAAAATATTTAATAAAATTTAATTTAAATATTTTCTTTAATAAAATTAAATCATTTAAAATTGAGAAAATAATAAATAATTCATAAAATCAGAAAAATACAAGTTATATACCAAAATGCTCCAAATAACATATACAACTCATCTATGATGTTTTGAAAGTCGTTTGACCAAGTTTTTATGTGTGCAATGTTTTGCCTAATCAATTAAGTCATTTAAATTTAATGAATTAATAACTTTTTCAAATATTCTTAAAGGGCATAAAATGTTATATCAAATTAAAGAGAAAAGCACTTCCAACTCGAATATGTCAAACAGAAAACATTTTGTCTAACTCATAAACTTGTTTCCACACATATACTGGAATTCTATTATATTCCAATATAACCAGAAATAGCTACCACAACATTACTTTCCTTAGTAATAAAACCCTCATGTTTTCACACCTACTAAAACCTATCATCACAAGTCATTAGCTAGTATGTGATGATAGAGTTAGTTGTATTATTATCACATTTTCAATTAAACCCTTTGTCATTAGCCTACACTTTTGAACATAAAATCCAACATGTGTATCATCTTGTCAATAGTTGTTTTCCACCTGTGATTGTTTTCTCGTTTAATCATGTAATAACTAATTATAACCTAAACCTGATAACAATTGTTTTCTAAGTAGAAGTGAAACACATGAAAGTCTAAAAGAACTAATAACCACATCACCACAAGTAATGAAACCATTCACCTAAAACCTGTGTGATTAAGATATCATATCAAACGTGGCTTACACTTGTAAGCTGGGGTGTTTTCCAGGGTAATTCACGATGTGTCTCATTACTATGCATGTATCATCTTGCCAGAGTTTTCTGTAGTCCTTACCAGGACTACTTTGCTATCTTCTGGATGTCAAGATTTTCTACGCGACCCTTGAACCCGAAGACATTGATCATTATGGTTATTTCAATCTCAGGCAAGTTCATCACTTGCTCATATCCTTTGCAGTACTTCATAACAAACTAATTGCAAAAGCCCTATCGTATTATCACCTACTCTCAAAAGAATGCCTGATCCGTTTTTTTATAATAATATGACTAATTGAATGACTACCCGAGTGGGAGTGTTCTGTTTGGTGGGCGGATGGAACCATGGTAAGATGAATAGGTCAAAGGAAGGTTCCATCTGCATGGGAACGTATTACCTAGGAATTAATCACAAATGCCGTCAGAACTCGGTGCGCCGTAAATACCGCGTTAACCATGGGTCTTTTATGGGGGGAGTAAGTCAGCTGTGATCTTTTCTTGTTCGCATGTCAACAGATTGCCAGAGACGTACGCTGTAGGTTCTGCGGGACTGCATGCACATGGGTGGGAGCCCTTACGTCCCGCAGACTCTGGGGTCTATGAGTGTCTGCCAGGGGCGCGTAGATCTCCATCGTGAGGGGTAGAATCAGGCGTTCAACCTGCTGGCGGAAATGGGTGGGCATGCGTTGTGCGGAGAAGCACGGTTTGGCTTGGACCAACAATCGGGCCCCACACCTGAGTGGGAGTGGACAGGAATGTACACCTGGTTGTGCAACATGGTCTTGGTCGTCCATGGGTAAAGTAACGCACCTCTGCAGAGTGTAAAAGGATGTGGCATGTTACCCCCTGTTCCGGGAAGGAACTGCGAACGCTACAGGAAAGGCAACTCCATGAAGTTCTAGCTCCTGTGATGGTCTGGCGGGCATAGTTTTCATAAGTAAAAGCAATCTCTTGAAGAAAGTTTTGCAAAACCTTGCATTAGCTTATGACTCTTTCGAGTCCGAAGCTGTAGTTAGTGCATCAAACTACCCTCTATATATCATGAACTTGCTGAGTAATGCCCGTCACTCATTCGTTCCCGTTTGACCCCTGCTTAGAGTTGAAGCCCTATGGAAGTCGCCATCGTGAAGCATCGTCATCAACAACGATGATGGAGGAAAAGCTATCAAGGTGTAGGTGGAGTCCAATCTCGGAGTTAGCTGTTATAAGCCATAGATTAGGGCTGGCATTAGCCGTAGTAGATTAGGTTCTGAGCTAGAGTTATTCTCCAGCTTGGAACTTCGAATTGTTTCTTCTGATGTTTTATTTGCTGGAGATCTTCTTGATTCATCAATGAGATTCTCAAAATTCTGTAGTGAAGTTTGTATCCTATAGTTTTCCCTGGTCCCGCTGTGTTTCTGTTGTACTACTCTGAGGGATGTAATATTCACGGATAAGTCCTTCTGTGAGTATTATGTCATCGACTTGCGCACTACACATGTAGTGGTGTGATGGGTCACCACAGATGGTATCAGAGCGAAGCGACCTTAGGTTTAAAACCTTTTAGGAGATCGGTAGGTTGGTAACGATTATAGGAAGCCATCTTATCTGAACCCTACTTCCTACAACTATAATGATCATCCATTTCAGAATGATATGATCATACTTGTATAGAATTTCTTACTCAACTTGAGTAACTCTACTTACCCATTTTCTTTATACCTAGGTATGAATAGTTAGAAGTCTAACATGTGACAGTGTTATTGAGAAAAAGAGAGTTCTGACATAGTCTGAGATGATTAAAGTCAAAGTGATGATTACCCCATTCTATGAATAAATAGGATGGAGTAGAACAGGGTGTAGATTAAGTATACGAGTCATTAAGAAGGAATGTTTGGGAATCATGAAGAGTCATTACACCATGGTAACTATGGGGTATATACCATATCCTTTGTTATCAAGTCTAGAGGTGAATCAATATAGTATAGTATAGTGTAGAATTAGGAGAAGGCATAAGCATTGATGGAAGCTACATTAATACTCCTAAGGAGGGATCAACAACATGAAGGATCAACAGGGTCCATGAGAAGCTTAACATAATCAAGATGAAGTACTTCAATTGACATGGTACTTAGTCCTATATGGAACCAAGTTATAAAAAAACTATAGGATCATTTTGTCTTGGTTTATTCCATTGCAGTAAGGCATGCAATTGGGGTAATTACCTGGACAAAGAGTGGTTGTGTAGACTAGGATTACAAGGTAATATATACCTACTTGTAGTGTATAGCATTTAAGAGCCTTGGGTACTTGAGATTTCTTACTCTAAGTACTTTTATTTCATGAGATTTTGATGCATGAGTGATAAATGCATTTGGGATTTATTGGATCTTATTTGGATCTTTGATTGACTAGATCTGTACATGAAGATTGAACTTGATGTGCATATGCATGTGCAAACACTGAGTTCTTTCTTGATGTTACTTGTCTAGAGGGTATAGGAATAGTATGAGAGCGGTCTGAATTACCAGCAGATGGAAGCATCTACCAAAGCTCTAGAAGTCTTTGAAGTCAAGAAAGCAGAAGTCAATAAAGCCACTTATGGGAATGGACCACATTCCACCTCTTGTTTGGAGTTGGAAATATACTTCATCAACACATGAAGATATACCACAAGTGATGCCAAGAAAATAACATGAGTAGTTATATCCTAGAGAGAAATATGTAGAAGTCCAAACCCAAAGATATAGAAGGACCATAGGAAGTCACCAGTGGAATAGGTTATAGTCACCTATAGGGAAGAGTTAAAACTCGAGGAAACTCCAAGATATTTTCACTAAAAAATTGAGTCTTAGTCAATGTACACTACGTGTACAAGTTTCTTTGAGCAGTATTCCTCTTCAGACCATTAGATTGAACCAAATGGAGTCCTAACCATAGAAAATACCCATTATACTATAAGAATTTTATTGGTTATTCATCACCTGGTGGTTATACCAAATGTTCTTCAGAAAGTTCTCAGAGGTAGGAAACCATACCTATTCATCGAAGAACGAAACTTGGTATCCACTATGTGGTGGAAATACCACGTGTTCTTCGTGAAACTATTAGGAAGGATAGTAACCAAAAGAGTTGTCATAATAACATACCTAGTGTTAGGTTATCATGCAAGACAATGGAAGGTGAAAAATAAAGACAAGATGCTACACATGCCAAGGACAACACAAGAAAACAGATGTGAAGATTCAACGGTCTACAGAAGTCCTCTCTACCTATCTGTACATGAGAGAAGTTGAAACTTCGGGACGAAGTTCTTGTTAAGGGGGAGATACTGTAACATCCAGTGTTTGGGAGGTTATAAGGATCTAAATTTAATATGTGCATCTGCAAAGCATGCATCTAAAAGTACGGGAAATTTTGGCGCGAAAGTTTAAACAAAGCAAAGTGACCAAAGTTTCACTTGACATGATGAAATAGGTCTAGTTCATCTAGACAGGAGTACATTTGGAGTGATCTTTATAACATAGCATCTCTACAAAACCCAAATCATCTGGTAACACAAACCATAATGGGTTGTGACCAACACAAACTCTCACCCACCTTAACCACAAGTCTATAAGTGACTTGAGATAGTCACTAGGTATCTAGAAGCCAAAGAGGGGTGAGTATCCAGAGCACATAACTGATGATCATACTTTCACAAATGAGTAATGCATAATTGAACCATATCATCAACAGAGATGTGATATTCTATAAAACAACAACTCTCTAAGTTATCAACCATTCACACTATACCTTTATAAATTATCTCATAACTATTAAGTGCATCTTCACAATCAAATAACAAAGGTTTAATAGAAAACAAATGATACCCACAAGTCTTAACTCAAAACCCACCAATGGGACATGATATAACAATTGTATCCACTATAAAAGAAGTACCTAAGAGAAGAATAAAATCTTCTTCAACCACTGTTAAAATCTTGATCATCACATAAGATCTTTCCAAACACTGTGTCTGAATCATGAATACAAATGAATAATATAAGATAACAACATGACACTCTGAGTAACCAACTAACAACTATTACATAAGTCATTAAAACCTAATAACATTCACATGCTCATTGTCTTATTCATCTTATATAAGTGAGCCTATGAGATCTCAACACATCAAGGAACCACTTGATTAACTTACTATCTTAAGGCATCATCCCACAAACACTATATTTCCACCCACATCAATAATCAACAAAGCAAATATCCATGGATACAAGTAATGAATAACAACAAGATATAACCTCTATTAGAGGAATTGGATTGAAAGCTAAATAAAACCAATCATGTATGAGATAAGTATCTATCTTATGGGAAGCAAAACAAGAAATGTATGGAAGGATAATAAAAGCATGAATTAAATCTTAATCTAGATCTTGTTAGTTTGGCTAGACCAATGTATCTTGTTTCCTCAATCTCTTCTAATATATTCTGCAAGAGAAGAAACCACAAGACAGGAGGAACTGCCACATGAAGATCCCCAAGAAGATTATTTAGGGTGTGCTTGAAGTGCTACTCTAATCTTTTATAAGAGTACTTGGAAACTCTTATATCTTGATATGATCTTATTAACTCTCTTGAAAGAGTGTGATACTCCAATGTTTGTGTTATATAGAAGTAGTTTGGTAGCAAGACTAATTACCTTGTTAACAGATCACTTTTATGCATAGTTTGGTAGCAAGATTGAATAAACTGGTACATCTCAGCCTATTGTATATGAGTAGTAATTTGGAGGCAAGATTAGCTACCTTGTTTACAAATTCTTCTTCTATGCATAGAGTAACTTGATGTCCCTAAATAAACTCACATTCTTTTATACTCATCTAAGTAAAATCTTTGTTTGGAGAAAGTAGTTGTTTACACCACAATGGTGAGACAGTTGAGGTTGGAAACCAAGAGAGGATTCTATCTACAATGGACAAAGGCAATTTGAAGACAAGTGGCAATTAGAGAGAAGAACCTAAAGCAACATAAGATCACAAGAAGCAACACTGCCTCAGTAAGGGAATATAAGAAACTATCCAGTGAAGAATTAGTTAACATTAGAGAAACTATAACCTTGTCAAGCTCATCAGAGATGATGAACTCATAATAAGATCTTTAATGGAAATAATTATCAAGAGAGAAAATAATAACAAGAACTTGCACCCATATACCTTGTGGTATGTTGAGGTAGGTGGAAACAAACTAATTTCCTTGTTTTCCCGATCTTTCTTATCCATAATACAAATGGATAACAACAAGAATTCATCCATACACCCACATGTAAATGAATACATGTTTTGAAAACAACATGTCATAACATCTATACTTGAAAACAAGGTTGGAAAAAAAACATATAGTATCTTGATATTGGGAATCAATGTGAGCATCCTAAGCCACTTATATTCTCCACTTTATCCAGAACTAAAAAAACATAAAACATGACCTACACACACTTAATTAAAATGTCAACCAAAATTTCTAAGAGTTTTAAATATGAGCATAAAAAAGTCACACAAAGGAAAGAAAGTCCATTTGATATCCAACAACATTTGGTATGTCATAGAATAACATTCCCTATTTGTTGATTTTGTTACTATGGATAAAAAATTAAACACTATAAAGTAGTTTTACCAATTGTTTCCTCAATGACTTATACCTAAAAATTCTCAATAGAAAACATACCATTATATCAATAACATGTTAGTGGTGTTGTTTTCATGACATAGCATACACAAAGTAAATTTTAATTCATGTGAAATTCAAATAGAGAGAAAATAACAAAAACCACTTAATCTAGCACCTAAATAAAAAAATATAAATATTCTTCAAATTCACCAAAATAAAACATGGTGAGATGTAAATTTTGGTAAGGAATTCAAATATAATTTTTACTAATTTTTCTGTTCACAAAAAGGCCCTGAAAACAAGAGATTCTTCTCAGTTTTAAAGACAGAGGGGCCTATTTGTAAATTTCGGAGATTCCAGGGGGTTATTGATTTAAAAATCAATATGACAGGTGGGACCCACCTGTCAATTTAAAATAGGCGGAAATTAATTAAACCTTATGTAAGGACCCCAGACCGGCAGTCTAAAACCCTCCGTATGCATACATTCACGATCCCAGAAAGATCAGTCGTGAACAACATACAAAGTTGGCACACAGAAATACATCATCCATTACACGAATACATAAAGGTATTACATAAATGATCACATGATCAAGTCTAACACAACTGTCACAAAGGGCAGGCAACTTAACAAACACAGCGGAAGACAATTAAAACTCAACGTAGTTGAGCCCAAGTCACGCCTTAACCTACAGGCTGCTGACCCGGAGACGATCCTAGTTCGCAAAAGCCGTCAACTCCGTACTTCTCTTCATAGATCTCCTTCGGAGGCGCCTTCTCAAATTCTGGCAAGTAGATACCAGGGGCGAAACCATAATGAGTACATTTGAATGTACTCATCAAGACATCCATCATATCACTTACCAACATGCAAGTATGCTTATATGGTGGATTAGGTAGGCTATAAATAGGGTTCACTATCAATGGTGTTCATATATGATGACACCACAGTTGCAGTCAGGTTAATCTGTATCGTCGTTGAAGAAGATACTTCAGAAGAAAATAAAATAATATAGTTTTATTTCTCTTGTAGATATCACATGTACAAGAGGTTTTGTAAAACTTTGTTAAAGAATATTTTCTCTTTGCAAAACTTCTTGGAATCAGTTTCCAGAATTCTTGCTTAGAGTAGAAAAGGTTTTCTTTGCAAAACATTTTGTTTTGTATAGCATCATCTGGCTTTTCATCATCGACGATACCTCCACGGTATAAGTTTCCATTCCTTTCCGAACTTCACAAGTTCAACACTTCCTTTCCAAAATTCCCTTTTCAAAAACTTCCTCTTTTGAAAACATTGACACAATGCTAGCTACATGGCCATTCAACCGTCCATATCCGAGGACGCGGCTATCTCGAAATAGTTTTACTCTGCAGAGGTGTACACATTTCCACTAGATCCAGAATCCGCCATGAAACAACCATGGACTGTTCCCAACCTATGAGAACATCAGATAACTGATCTTGACTATCCACTATGTGCAAGCTAGTACATGACTATCTCTTCAATTGGGGTTTCCCTCCCTGGCAAGCCGTGTCCCACACCGCCCAAACAGGAGACCCAACTGCTGCATCCGGAGGGAAAATTAATCCCACACTTTAGATGTCCCGTATTCCCCACTCCTAGCGACATTTCGGTTCGGAGGATCCCATCCCCTATAGCACTTGAGATAGCACACATACTAACCATAACAAGTTTTTAATCTAGCCCCTACCCATATTGGGGTAAAGTGGCAGTACGATAAAGGTTGTCCAGCGAAGACTAGGTTATGTGTCATTTTTGAAAACACCACTTTCTCAAAAATGTCCACTTCCACATTCCTCCGGAGAACAAGGATCCGCCTTTTCTCCGGGTTTTTCCGTAAAGCCTTTGTTTTGTAGAATCACAATTTTAGGGTGTCCACTTAGGGACTAGTATATTTGATGGTAATAAATACCATATGGTGGCTTATGGGCTTGGTATTACCAAGTTTAACTACTGGCATGATAGTAACCTATATACTAGTATAGTAGTAATAGCCACATCAAAAATAGTTTTGATAAACAAGTTTTGTAAAACTTCAGAGGTAAAACATGCATGATAGATAATGATAAGTATTGTATCAGCAAGCATCAGGATGGCTTGCCTGGTATCTCCTTGTGTCCCTGGTTTTGGAGTGACTGGAACTTGAAACAGAGCTTCACGACACTTCCTTCCCCTTCGTTGTTCTAACGTCGTAAAGAGAATAAAGGACACACATTCAGAACCAATCAAGGCAAGCAACCATGCATAACCATACATACAGCAAGGAAATCTAATAATAACCAATCACACAATTATTAATGGAGACAAACAATCAAACAAACCTACTTGGCAGAAATGCCATTTAATAAGACAACTTAAGGTTGGAGGAACATATCTCACAACCTTAATATCATGGATTCAGTGGGTGTGCCACTATCATACCAAGATATTAATAAACCCAAAATACACTTAGTTTCACAAGGGTTAGACTACTAAAAGTATACAAAACATGCACAATATTAATCATGGCAATGGTTCTATCAACCAAACCACAACAAGAAAAAGGTAGCTATGCTACTGAGCCTAAATTCACCTCAAGAATAAATAAGACACATGATTTGCAAAAGTTACTTTTACAAATCAGTGAGCCTACACAAGTGTAACAAGGTAATAGACTCATCACAAAACACACAATTTCTCATAGTGAGAACAATAGAAACAATGACTAACAAGGAGGAATTCCTATAGACATGTTTCTACTAAAAGTTTGCTATGCAAGCAAGCATAATAAGTAAAGTACTAAAATGCAAACAAGGAACCATGTTATCATAATGGGAATGAAAGCATGTCCTCATGCAAGGATACACAAATTTCTACCAAACACAAGTTGGCAGGAAAAATAATTCAATACAAAAATGCTTGGGAAACTAGTACTACTCAAACATGAAGAATCAATGGATGCATTTCAATCAAGTAATTGAAATACAACCAGAGGGTCCATGTCATAAAAACAGTAGTGAAAAACATCTATACTTGCTATAACAAAAATATCCCATTTGATAAAACAATGCATCAATTTGCAGGGCAACTCCTACATACTAGTAGTAATGAAAAGGGCATTACTAGAGGAATCAAACAACACTTCAAGAATGTATTTTTCCTAGCAAGACACACATGATTATAACCACTTACAAACAGATGCATACACATTTTCATTTAGCACAAAAATTCCCAAAGCAAAAATACTAGGCACTCATTAGTTATAGAACTATATAAAGGAAATACATCTAGTGTGGGGGAAATAATGTTTCCACCAAAAATGCAATGATACCAGTGGGTGTTACACTAGCATATCAAAGCATTAAGAGGTCACAAAGCCTCTGGTCATACTTGCTAAAAATTAACAAAAGACTAAACTAGCATCTAGTGCAATAACCATACTAGTAGAAAATAACAGGGTGCTAACATAAGTAAGGTAAATGCTACTCATGCTATTGTTTTCACACAAGTGAAAACTCTAGGGGTCAAGTACTCATAAAAACATAATCAACATGCTACTGGTCCTATGAACACAACACAAAAATATGTGGCTATACAACCACAAATTTTTATGCCAAAAATTCTACACATGAGAGAACTTTTCCAAACATTTTTATAGTCATGACAAAACTACTCATGCTTTTCTACCGATTCAAATGCAAGCTAGCAGAGGTGATAACAACACAATATGAGTATCAACATGGTGCTGTATCTAATCTCTCAACACAAAAATACAAGTGCTTGCACATAATTTTATCCCTCAAAAATACTATGCAATTATTAACTAGAGATAAAACATATGCTATTAACAAAAATCCTATTTCTTCTCAACTCAAGTCCACACAATCTAACATGATAAAAAGCTAAATAAAACTTAGAAAACAAGTTCACACCACTTTTACATGCTAGAAAACAATATTGCAACACAAAAATATAATCACAACAATTAATTACCTAAAATGCCAAAATGGCAGAAATATGCAATTTAAAGATCTGTCCACCAAATTTTCTATGATGCTCTAAAAATTAAACACAACTAGGTTTGGATAGCACTAAACATATACAAGACCATCCAATTGAGTTTGCATCAAAAATCATTTTTAGTTATTTTATAAAAATCACCAAAGTGCTCTCTGGTGTTTTACCAAATTGCATGCCATTTCAAAAATATTAGGAATTTGGAAGCAAGGTTAATTGCTCCTGTTAGGAAATTTCAAGGGCTTTCCAATTCAACTGGCCTCACTTCATTCTGAGTTGTGAAATAAAAATGGTGCTCATTTTTCTGTTTCTGGTACCTGTTGCCAAACCATTTTTCATTTCAAAAGTATCTATCCAAATGTAGATCTACAACTTGGAGATGGTTTAGATTTAGTTTCTTTACATCTGTGAATTTTGGTTTGGTCAAATTCGTCTTTTAGGTAGGTTTTTAGAGCCAAAAGTAAACCTACAAGTTTCTGTAAAAATAAAATTGAAAAACAACTGCTGCTGGGCCAGATTCACTAACTGGGCCGGCCTGGTCGATCTACACCGCGGGGAAAACTAGCCTCTGCCGCTGACCAGCGGGCCAGCGGCCACGCAGCCAGCCACGCAGGCAAGGCCAGGCCCCACGGGCCAGTTTGACTGCACTGCGCGCGGTCAAGGGCTTTGACGTGAGCGCGACGTCACCACTGCGTCATCGCCGGCGGGAGACGTCTCCGGCGAGCTGCTAACCGGCTATTCCGGCCACCAAAAAGCGATTAAAACACACCCCCACGTTGCTCTCAACGCGGGCTACCGAACAGAGGTGGACTCGTTTCCGGGGAGACGCCGGAAGGTAATCGGCGACGGCGGCCCGCGGCGGCCAGACGGCGACCACGGCACGGCGTCGTTCAAGAGGGAGAGGGAGGGGGAAAAAGGTCGGCGGGGGTTCGCCTGCTCACCGTGAACGCCACGGAGGGCTCGTCGAGGACGAAGGAGGATCGAATCGGCAGGAATCCCTCGCCGGAGTCCTCCCGGAGCCGAAGAAGGAGAAGGATGGCGCGGGGTCCACGCTGCGTTTCGCCTCGGTCCCTTCGGGACCGAGGGCCAGCACGACTTGGCGGAGACGATGGGCAGCACGGCAGCCGGCGGCGAGCTCGCCTGCGGCCAAATCGACGGCGACCTCCATAGCTAGGGTTCGGTTTTGGGCAAAAACTTGAAGAGAGAGAGAGAGCTCAAGTGGGGGAGGGGAGAGAGAGCATGTGGGAGACACAGCACATGGGGGGGCCTCCTTATCCTCCTCGATTCCTTCTAATCGAAGCAATGGCTAGGTCTTCTGTATCTACAGAGAGCCTAGGTTGAAGAAGATGACTGGGATTACATTTTGGTCCCTAGCAATTTACAACAAGGTCCCTGTCCTTTCTGAAAAAAGATGTTTTCACTAGGAAAACAAAGTCTAAAATTAAATTACCTTTGCCCAAAATTCTTATTAGTATAGATGCACAACATATGTGAAAATTGGCTCAATTGGAGAAACTTGATAATTCAAAGTTGTTCAAATTTGAATTCTTACATAAATGGACATTGAATTTATTAGACTCCTTAGGTGCTTCCAAAAATGATAATTTTTGGCACACATTCCTTATTTGATATGTTCCTTATGTGGTAGAAAATTCAAGTCATTTTGAGTTACTTCATAGAACAAACTTGTTCAAATTTCAAAAAGGTGTTGTCTAGAAAACAGGGTTTTTTGGCAACTTAAGTTATTCATAAACTTGTGCCCTTTTGGTTTTCATCCTTATTTATGATATAGAGCATGTGGTATTTATTTCATGGCATTTTGAAAAAGTTTGTAGAACAAAAATTTCAAAATTCCAAATGTTGCTGTGGAGAAAACTCATGTTTTCAGGGCTTTAATGGATTCAATTTTTGGTCTCCTCTTGTGTGTGTTCCTTATTTGATATAAGGAAGCAATGGTATTAATTTCAGCTCATTTGAAGAAAGTTTCCAATAGTAACTTGTTTGAGTTTCTTGTTTTTGGAAATATTGGAAATTCTATTTAATAAGGCACTTGGCTTTTCTTTATCAATGCTTTGCCAAAATATTTATGTGACTAGGGATAGCAAGTCAATACTCTCCAATACTTTTGTTTTTAATCTTGTAAGGTTGGAAAAACATTTGATAAGATTTTGGTGAAGCAGCTAAGAATGCCTCTTTTTCCTGATAATCTTTTAGGGAAAATTATTAAGTGTTTCCTCTTTCTTAATTTAGGTCTTGGAATAATATTCAACAAGTATGAGTTTCATAAGATAGTTTTTGGAAAACTCTTTGATCAACATTTACTTTAGAAAATATTGCCAAGGTCATTGGAACAATATGTTGAATATTTTTAGTTTACTGCTTTGCTATCTTTTTAAGTTTGCAAGTTTATAATTAGTTTGTTTAGTTGCACTCAAACAAATACAACCAAAGTTTAATTGTCAAGCAATTAGCAAAACAACTGTGTTATCAGGTATTCCAAAATTGGGATGTGACAGGTCTTCCCCCCTTAAAAAGAATCTCGTCCCCGAGATTCGCAAGCGAGGACTAAGGGAGGGCCAACAAACACAATGTTAGTGTTGGAGTGCAGGTGCTTCCCCCCTTTGACTTTTCTTGGGAGGAGGGAGTACTTCCCTAAATTAGAAAATCCTTCAAAAAAAATTCTCTAGCTATCAATTTACTGAACCGCCAATTTTTAAAATTTCTGATAACGTCACTACTGCCAACTAGCTCCTTTTAGTGCAGAACTGCCTGGAAACGTATCGTCAATTTTTACATGAGTTCCTAGCTATATCCCACCTATTACATACCACATATGGGGTGGTATACCACTCTCATAACAAGGTATATAATAAGCTAAAAATATAGCTTGTGGGTGCAAAGGTTAGGTTGCTAAGGTAACAACAAACAGACAGAACAATACCCATGGCAGTGGATATTACTCACCACAAGCAACTATCATTTAATATGTTCATGATTTTAGTTCGATGTTTTGTTTTCATAAGATACTCTTAAGCACAACCATAACACAAGTATTAATTCATGCTAAGGTAAAACATTTAAACAACATCCAATAAGCCAGCAAACAACACCACAGATGAATAGACTATTTATTCACTAGGTTATTGTTTATTAGAGGTTTTGGAATCCATCAATCATGAACAATTAGAAAACAACCAGTAGCTAAAAACTAATGGATTCAATCATAAAGATGCTCTAAAACATCATCTTCACACAAGATAATACTCCTATTTCACAGGCATAAAAAAATAGGACTGCACAAATAACACACTAGTATGAAAAATCTACACCAGCATGCTATAAGAGATAATCATATCCTATAACCATATAACATGCAACTAAATAATTCATGGCATGATAACAGAAGTAATAACCTCCTAAACATGCTATATCAACACATACACTCAAAAAATAAAAAGAGGGTAATACTAGAGCAAAAATCACCATTTTTCTAGTGGTGAAACTAGTTTCACTCTAGAGAAGCAAACAATGCTATCATGATGTTTAAACTTAAACAAGCAAGTCATGAATATAAGTGTACCTAATAGCAGTACACAAAACTTACTCGTGTTAGTAAGCACAAACACCAAAGTAATTCTATGAATCAACCATTTAGCATGCAAAAATTTCTTCTAGCAATTTCTGTTTTCTTTAACCAATTACTAGCAAACAAGCAAGGTATAACTCACAAAACCAGTAGCTATGCAATTAATGAAAAGTTATCTAAACCTTTTCAAAAATCCATACACTCAATTTAAACTTATTCACAAACAATCTACCAATCAAGAGGAATTTATTTTATTTGCGAACAATTTAATTTTAGCACACGATAGTGAAACATTCCTTAACATGATACCCCTAAGGAATATTATGCTAACAAAAGGATCACACCTAAACATATTAGTATTTACTAATAATAAATAAGCTTCTCACTTGCATAGGTGAAAAGAAACAATTATATTGTCCATGGTGGAAAATAGAAATCAATCACCTAGTGAACATGCTATTTTCACACATGTGTATGGTTGGGGATTTTTATCCTCAAGCCAAAATTCAATGGGACCAGTGGGCTATGGCCTACTAATACCAAGTAAAAATAGGTACTAAGCCTCTGGTTACTCATGAAAAACTTTGCATACAAGATAAAAATATAAGTCTATTTAATCTAGTGAAGCAATACTAGTGCATATTGATAGCAATGCTTACATATGCTTTACTATTAAGAGACATGCAAGCTAACATATGTACAAGCATCAAAATAACAGTACCTAAATGGTACTGGACTCAAGGAAAAACATAGCACAAAATCTACTAAGAAAGTATACACAGATCTAGTTCTCACAATACTTCCAATTAATAAACTAGAAGGTGACAAATGCTATTTCATTTTTATTCGAGTTTCCAATCATGCACACACTTTCTAGGGTAGATTTATTATAAGAAAACAACATAATAACAAGTCCTAACAACTCCATATAAGTTAGGAAGCAAGATTGAATAAAACACAAATTTATTTCAATCAAGAGCACACAAAGAAACAACAACAGGAAAACTGTTGTTTTCTAGATCTATCATTACCATTCTCTCGTTCACTTAACTTCTAAACCCCGAATTTCATAGTACCTAAAATGTACAATAAGATTTGGTTTCCAAAGTATATACACCTGATATCCTATTGACTAGTAAACGAATAGGTCATCATCTTATTTTCTCGTGACTTCTCCTTTTTACCAACTAGATTAAAAGGTGTCGTAAGTCACTTAATTCCTTGGTTTAGAAAGAGTTGTCAGTAGCTGGCATGCTTTGGTTAGGTGTCAACCTAAGATTAGACAAAGCATGTTAGTCTTGTTAGCTTTCTATTTAATCATGTTTGTCCGACAAGATACGACTAGTGTCATCGTACGTCGAATATTGAATTGTGCTCTTTTGAGTTGGCTTTTGAGGGGGTTGCGCATCATGGCATGTGAAGACTTCTTTTTGCACCTTTCTCCAGAGGAGGGAGGTATATAACTTTTAAAAGGGGATCTCTCTAGTTTGGTCTTTTAAAAGGGGACATAAAGAGGTGCAGCATTAGCCAACAGGGCAAAACGAGTCTTTTGCAAACAGACAAAACACAGAGGTTTTGGTCAGTATTGGTTGGTTTTATTCACGCCTTTTCTTCTTTGAAGGTTGTCGTTGTTGGAGCTTTATCGGTTGGAGTGCATTACTGGTAGCAACGCTATCAGTTCGTGTGGCTTGATGGTCCTCTATTTAGGCCCAACAGTGCTTTCATTGAAGGTGGGGGAGATGGTGGTGGTTCACGACGGGTGGCATTTCGAAGCGAAAACAAGTATAAGTCTAAGCAACAAATTCTTGTTTTTGAATGCTATACAAACATTTTTTGCTTGCAAAAATTTAACAGGATGCGATTCAAAAACAAGAGCGGGGCAAGCACAAATCTGCAAATTTTGAGCACCCCACGAACATATAGAAGCCTAGATGAACCAAATTCTACACCACACAATAGCACAAAGCCTTACGGACACACATAAGCAAGCCAAAACACACAAGCAAGGCTCTATTGGAGCTACGTCGGGGGAGGCGACTCATGGAGTCATCGCTAAATTACTCCAAACTAGACTAATCCAAAATCCTAGAAGTGGCTGAAGAACTATATCTACTTCTGACCATCATCACTGTAGAGTTAGGCAATTATTTTGGTCTCTCGGGACATCGGCAAGTATACAAGTTTTTGGGTGGAAACAAGATAATAGAAGTAAAGTTTTGATAAAAACTTTTAACGGACTATGTAACAATTTGTTTTTGAAACCCCAACTATTTTCTGGACAGAAAACTTCAAATACGAGAGATGTTTCAAAAACAGAGCGGAGAAGTTGTAAACAAGTAAGAAATAAACTCTTATCCGAGAGAGATACCAACTCTGTAAGGCCCGCCCTTCGAACCACTGTTCAAGGACGCCCTTGATATGCATTTAGAATCTTTGGAAAAGATAATAAGGAGGGAAAATATACTAAAATTCCCTTGGATAAAAATAATGTAGATAGTAAATGGGTTTTTACTCAAAAATACTTTTCTTTCCTATCTGACGTCCATGCTAACTAAGGTCTCCTAAGGTCAGGATGGCTCTGATACCAACTCTGTAAGGACCCCAGACCAGCAGTCTGAAACCCTCTGTATGCATACATTCACGATCCCAGAAAGATCAGTCGTGAACAACATACAAAGTTGGCACACAGAAATACATCATCCATTACACGAATACATAAAGGTATTACATAAATGATCACATGATCAAGTCTAACACAACTGTCACAAAGGGCAGGCAACTTAACAAACACAGCGGAAGACAATTAAAACTCAACGTAGTTGAGCCCAAGTCACGCCTTAACCTACAGGCTGCTGACCCGGAGACGATCCTAGTTCGCAAAAGCCGTCAACTCCGTACTTCTCTTCATAGATCTCCTTCGGAGGCGCCTTCTCAAAGTCTGGCAAGTAGATACCAGGGGCGAAACCAAAATGAGTACATTTGAATGTACTCAGCAAGACATCCATCATATCACTTACCAACATGCAAGTATGCTTATATGGTGGATTAGGTAGGCTATAAATAGGGTTCACTATCAATGGTGTTCATATATGATGACACCACAGTTGCAGTCAGGTTAATCTGTATCTTCGTTGAAGAAGATACTTCAGAAGAAAATAAAATAATATAGTTTTATTTCTCTTGTAGATATCACATGTACAAGAGGTTTTGTAAAACTTTGTTAAAGAATATTTTCTCTTTGCAAAACTTCTTGGAATCAGTTTCCAGAATTCTTGCTTAGAGTAGAAAAGGTTTTCTTTGCAAAACATTTTGTTTTGTATAGCATCATCTGGCTTTTCATCATCGACGATACCTCCACGGTATAAGTTTCCATTCCTTTCCGAACTTCACAAGTTCAACACTTCCTTTCCAAAATTCCCTTTTCAAAAACTTCCTCTTTTGAAAACATTGACACAATGCTAGCTACATGGCCATTCAACCGTCCATATCCGAGGACGCGGCTATCTCGAAATAGTTTTACTCTGCAGAGGTGTACACATTTCCACTAGATCCAGAATCCGCCATGAAACAACCATGGACTGTTCCCAACCTATGAGAACATCAGATAACTGATCTTGACTATCCACTATGTGCAAGCTAGTACATGACTATCTCTTCAATTGGGGTTTCCCTCCCTGGCAAGCCGTGTCCCACACCGCCCAAACAGGAGACCCAACTGCTGCATCCGGAGGGAAAATTAATCCCACACTTTAGATGTCCCGTATTCCCCACTCCTAGCGACATTTTGGTTCGGAGGATCCCATCCCCTATAGCACTTGAGATAGCACACATACTAACCATAACAAGTTTTTAATCAAGCCCCTACCCATATTGGGGTAAAGTGGCAGTACGATAAAGGTTGTCCAGCGAAGACTAGGTTATGTGTCATTTTTGAAAACACCACTTTCTCAAAAATGACCACTTCCACATTCCTCCGGAGAACAAGGATCCGCCTTTTCTCCGGGTTTTTACGTAAAGCCTTTGTTTTTTAGAATCACAATTTTAGGGTGTCCACTTAGGGACTAGTATATTTGATGGTAATAAATACCATATGGTGGCTTATGGGCTTGGTATTACCAAGTTTAACTACTGGCATGATAGTAACCTATATACTAGTATAGTAGTAATAGCCACATCAAAAATAGTTTTGATAAACAAGTTTTGTAAAACTTCAGAGGTAAAACATGCATGATAGATAATGATAAGTATTGTATCAGCAAGCATCAGGATGGCTTGCCTGGTATCTCCTTGTGTCCCTGGTTTTGGAGTGACTGGAACTTGAAACAGAGCTTCACGACACTTCCTTCCCCTTCGTTGTTCTAACGTCGTAAAGAGAATAAAGGACACACATTCAGAACCAATCAAGGCAAGCAACCATGCATAACCATACATACAGCAAGGAAATCTAATAATAACCAATCACACAATTATTAATGGAGACAAACAATCAAACAAACCTACTTGGCAGAAATGCCATTTAATAAGACAACTTAAGGTTGGAGGAACATATCTCACAACCTTAATATCATGGATTCAGTGGGTGTGCCACTCTCATACCAAGATATTAATAAACCCAAAATACACTTAGTTTCACAAGGGTGAGACTACTAAAAGTATACTTAACATGCACAATATTAATCATGGCAATGGTTCTATCAACCAAACCACAACAAGAAAAAGGTAGCTATGCTACTGAGCCTAAATTCACCTCAAGAATAAATAAGACACATGATTTGCAAAAGTTACTTTTACAAATCAGTGAGCCTACACAAGTGTAACAAGGTAATAGACTCATCACAAAACACACAATTTCTCATAGTGAGAACAATAGAAACAATGACTAACAAGGAGGAATTCCTATAGACATGTTTCTACTAAAAGTTTGCTATGCAAGCAAGCATAATAAGTAAAGTACTAAAATGCAAACAAGGAACCATGTTATCATAATGGGAATGAAAGCATGTCCTCATGCAAGGATACACAAATTTCTACCAAACACAAGTTGGCAGGAAAAATAATTCAATACAAAAATGCTTGGGAAACTAGTACTACTCAAACATGAAGAATCAATGGATGCATTTCAATCAAGTAATTGAAATACAACCAAAGGGTCCATGTCATAAAAACAGTAGTGAAAAACATCTATACTTGCTATAACAAAAATATCTAATTTGATAAAACAATGCATCAATTTGCAGGGCAACTCCTACATACTAGTAGTAATGAAAAGGGCATTACTAGAGGAATCAAACAACACTTCAAGAATGTATTTTTCCTAGCAAGACACGCATGATTGTAACCACTTACAAACAGATGCATACACATTTTCATTTAGCACAAAAATTCCCAAAGCAAAAATACTAGGCACTCATTAGTTATAGAACTATATAAAGGAAATACATCTAGTGTGGGGGAAATAATGTTTCCACCAAAAATGCAATGATACCAGTGGGTGTTACACTATCATATCAAAGCATTAAGAGGTCACAAAGCCTCTGGTCATACTTGCTAAAAATTAACAAAAGACTAAACTAGCATCTAGTGCAATAACCATACTAGTAGAAAATAACAGGGTGCTAACATAAGTAAGGTAAATGCTACTCATGCTATTGTTTTCACACAAGTGAAAACTCTAGGGGTCAAGTACTCATAAAAACATAATCAACATGCTACTGGTCCTATGAACACAACACAAAAATATGTGGCTGTACAACCACAAATTTTTATGCCAAAAATTCTACACATGAGAGAACTTTTCCAAACATTTTTATAGTCATGACAAAACTACTCATGCTTTTCTACCGATTCAAATGCAAGCTAGCAGAGGTGATAACAACACAATATAAGTATCAACATGGTGCTGTATCTAATCTCTCAACACAAAAATACAAGTGCTTGCACATAATTTTATCCCTCAAAAATACTATGCAATTATTAACTAGAGATAAAACATATGCTATTAACAAAAATCCTATTTCTTCTCAACTCAAGTCCACACAATCTAACATGATAAAAAAGCTAAGTAAAACTTAGAAAACAAGTTCACACCACTTTTACATGCTAGAAAACAATATTGCAACACAAAAATATAATCACAACAATTAATTACCTAAAATGCCAAAATGGCAGAAATATGCAATTTAAAGATCTGTTCACCAAATTTTCTATGATGCTCTAAAAATTAAACCCAACTAGGTTTGGATAGCACTAAACATATACAAGACCATCCAATTGAGTTTGCATCAAAAATCATTTTTAATTATTTTATAAAAATCACCAAAGTGCTCTCTGGTGTTTTACCAAATTGCATGCCATTTCAACAATATTAGGAATTTGGAAGCAAGGTTAATTGCTCCTGTTAGGAAATTTCAGGGGCTTTCCAATTCAATTGGCCTCACTTCATTCTGAGTTGCGAAATAAAAATGGTGCTCATTTTTCTGTTTCCGGTACCTGTTGCCAAACCATTTTTAATTTCAAAAATATCTATCCAAATGTAGATCTACAACTTGGAGATGGTTTAGATTTAGTTGCTTTACATCCGTGAATTTTGGTTTGGTCAAATTCATCTTTTAGGTAGGTTTTTAGAGCCAAAAGTAAACCTACAAGTTTCTGTAAAAATAAAATTGAAAAACAACTGCTGCTGGGCCAGATTCACTAACTGGGCCGGCCTGGTCAATCTACACCGCGGGGGAAACTAGCCTCTGCCGCTGACCAGCGGCCACGCAGCCAGCCACGCAGGCAAGGCCAGGCCCCACGGGCCAGTTTGACTGCACTGCGCGCGGTCAAGGGCGTTGACGTGAGCGCGACGTCACCACTGCGTCATCGCCGGCGGGAGACGTCTCCGGCGAGCTGCTAACCGGCTATTCCGGCCACCAAAAAGCGATTAAAACACACCCCCACGTTGCTCTCAACGCGGGCTACCGAACAGAGGTGGACTCGTTTCCGGGGAGACGCCGGAAGGCAATCGGCAACGGCGGCCCGCGGCGGCCGGACGGCGACCACGGCACGGCGTCGTTCAAGAGGGAGAGGGAGGGGAAAAAGGTCGGCGGGGGTTCGCCTGCTCACCGTGAACGCCACGGAGGGCTCGTCGAGGACGGAGGAGGAGCGAATCGGCAGGAATCCCTCGCCGGAGTCCTCCCGGAGCCGAAGAAGGAGAAGGATGGCGCGGGGTCCACGCTGCGTTTCGCCTCGATCCCTTCGGGACCGAGGGCCAGCACGACTTGGCGGAGACGATGGGCAGCACGGCAGCCGGCGGCGAGCTCGCCTGCGGCCAAATCGACGGCGACCTCCATAGCTAGGGTTCGGTTTTGGGCAAAAACTTGAAGAGAGAGAGAGCTCAAGTGGGGGGGAGAGAGAGCATGTGGGAGACACAGCACATGGGGGGGCCTCCTTATCCTCCTCGATTCCTTCTAATCGAAGCAACGGCTAGGTCTTCTGTATCTACAGAGAGCCTAGGTTGAAGAAGATGACTGGGATTACATTTTGGTCCCTAGCAATTTACAACAAGGTCCCTGTCCTTTCTGAAAAAAGATGTTTTCACTAGGAAAACAAAGTCTAAAATTAAATTACCTTTGCCCAAAATTCTTATTAGTATAGATGCACAACATATGTGAAAATTGGCTCAATTGGAGAAACTTGATAATTCAAAGTTGTTCAAATTTGAATTCTTACATAAATGTACATTGAATTTATTAGACTCCTTAGGAGCTTCCAAAAATGATAATCTTTGGCACACATTCCTTATTTGATATGTTCCTTATGTGGTAGAAAATTCAAGTCATTTTGAGTTACTTCATAGAACAAACTTGTTCAAATTTCAAAAAGGTGATGTCTAGAAAACAGGGTTTTTTGGCAACTTAAGTTATTCAAAAACTTGTGCCCTTTTGGTTTTCATCCTTATTTATGATATAGAGAATGTGGTATTTATTTCATGGCATTTTGAAAAATTTTGTAGAACAAAATTGTTCAAAATTCCAAATGTTGCTGTGGAGAAAACTCATGTTTTCAGGGCTTTAATGGATTCAATTTTTGGTCTCCTCTTGTGTGTGTTACTTATTTGATATAGGGAAGCAATGGTATTAATTTTAGCTCATTTGAAGAAAATTTCCAATAGTAACTTGTTTGAGTTTCTTGTTTCTGGAAATATTGGAAATTCTATTTAATAAGGCACTTGGCTTTTCTTTATCAATGCTTTGCCAAAATATTTATGTGACTAGGGATAGCAAGTCAATACTCTCCAATACTTTTGTTTTTAAGCTTGTAAGGTTGGAAAAACATTTGATAAGATTTTGGTGAAGCAGCTAAGAATGCCTCTTTTTCCTGATAATCTTTTAGGGAAAATTATTAAGTGTTTCCTCTTTCTTAATTTAGGTCTTGGAATAATATTCAACAAGTATGAGTTTCATAAGATAGTTTTTGGAAAACTCTTTGATCAACATTTACTTTAGAAAATATTGCCAAGGTCATTGGAACAATATGTTGAATATTTTTAGTTTACTGCTTTGCTATCTTTTTAAGTTTGCAAGTTTATAATTAGTTTGTTTAGTTGCACTCAAACAAATACAACCAAAGTTTAATTGTCAAGCAATTAGCAAAACAACTGTGTTATCAGGTATTCCAAAATTGGGATGTGACACCTTATTAATTCAATCTTATATTTACTAATTGGAGGCACCATTAAAGCCTCCACGTTAATCCACATCATCAAGATTAATTAAGCCGTTAGATGTTAGATTTATGGTTAGGATCAACCGTTTGAAAAAAGTTACGTAGACCATAATAAGTAATCTGGCACGACAGTTGACATAAGTCGTACATGTACATGTAATGCGATCATGCAAAAAAAAAGTAACGATACCATTACCATCTGGACTCTTCGAATTAAATATTATTAAAAATAGTTGGGATATTAGATACAATTTACCGTTTGCATCAGCCGTGTGGGACACGTGACCAGCAAACCAGTACCGTACATGCACGGAGAACCAAAACAATCCATGAGACGTAACCACCTGAAGTTCCAAGTTTACATGCTATTTTTTCTACCGACTTGCGAAATTGAACAGATTAAACTTCCTGCAGATAAAAGAAAGTATTTTTATTCTACTCAGCTCTCAGCCCTTATATCTGCATACGCGTGGAGATTCCGGTGGCGATGAGTTTGAGTGTGCACGGAAACTGGGTAGCAGTGGCCGGACGATATTGCTGATCCAAGTATCCAACTAGCTAGGAAACCAGGGATTGGTGCCGCTGATTGCCCTCCATGTCTCTCCTCTGTTTATCACTCCTATTTGGTAATCTCCCCACGGATCCCCAAGCCTGATAGCTTCAATGGCATATTTCTGGGTGGTATAGGCTAATTCGCTTATTTATTCCCGCAGCTTACTTACTCTCGAAGTCATCAGCGATGGAATCTAATTTCATCTTAGATACCATATCAATTTCCTTTAGTTGATATCGGTATCAACGGCAGCTGGTGATGAGCGAGGTGTTGCAGACATGAAGTTGGAACTGGTGAAAAATAATCCATATTCGGTTCATGGTCGGTACTAACTTCTTTCTGATAAAATTTCTTTCCAAACATTGAATATTTTCCAGCTCAATTTTTTAGATGCTCAAGTAGTAATTTCGACCATGCTGCAATCTTACTTTTCTGTATATTTTTATAAGCAAATAAATTCTCACGATGGCTAATGTATATTGGAGAAGATGTCCTACTTGCAGGTTGATCCAAATATGACTTTTGTTGTAGTCGTCCATCAAAGAGGAGTCCTCCGAGCTTCCTGGTACTCCCTAGATCAGTTCACTATTAAAAACTACAACAAGGAGGCGAGGATGGATAGCGGCCGACAGCGTGTAACTGATGGCAGCGTAACATGGCGTCCGGCGGCAAGGGGAGGCACACTTGATATCATCTACAGTAGGTTTTACTCATGTCAACGTTTTGGGGGGGGGAGAATTCGCTTCACCATAGTCTTGTGTCGAATATGTTTTTTAACTAAATCCAGGCCTAATTCTGACTTTGCTCACTAATGTCACTCTTTAAATTATGAATTCAAGTTTAATGGTTTTCCCCTTTGTCAAGTTTGCATTTAGCAAAGATTCAGGAGTTAAGCCTCATGATGCAATGCCACATGGCTCTTGACTCCATGGCCGTCGAGGCATCTTATGAAGCAGCTGAAGCCCTACGTGTATGTAAGTAATGTTTTTCGTTGCTCTAATTAGGGCATACACGTTGCACAGCAGACTACAAAGGTTCACCTTATACCCAATGACAGGTCAGGCCCTCGCTCGAACTGGTAGACATTGAGACGAACTGGTAATATTAAAAAAAAAATTGTGGCTTGGACGTGTTGAAAAGGAGTGTGCTTTTGTTCCAAAATAAATGAAGATGTATATCTCCATGTTGCATATATATTGAAAAGCTATCTCCATACGGGTTGTCTTGACTCCTCTTTTGGGGGTAGTTACATTTTGCAACAAATAAACGAAAAATGTTTCCATATCTATCGGCCATAATTGGGTCCATATTTTACCTCATCCAAGTTTATTTGTATATTTCTTGGTATTTCCATTTGTACAATTCAAATTTATATTTTATTTTTATTGAAAATCCAGGATTAAAAATTAAAATGAGTGAATATGAACTATGCAATGATGCACCTGAAATATAATATAATTAAATATTGAAAGGAAAAAATAAAAATAATTAAATGTTTGGAATCCAAATTAAAGACTAATCTAGATTCAATATATGTACAATGATATACTCTACAAGTGAAAATAATTAAATATCTATACCTAAACTTGATATGTAAGGGTGGGAGGAAATTCAGTAAGTGAATACAAAACCCAATATTACAAAGCAAAGGCTAAATGATGACTGGTTGCAAAATGACTAGCCCGTGCGGACGCACGGGTTGATGACTAGTAACTTTAATTCTGATTATCAGAAAAATATGAAATAAATATAGAAATGTTTAGAAAAATACAATCTAAATGTTTATCAACTTTTCAAAAAAAATGATAAAATTTAAATTTAAATATTTTCTTTAATTAAATTAAATCATTTAGAATTGAGAAAATAATAAATAATTCATAAAATCAGAAAAATACAAGTTATATACCAAAATGCTCCAAATAACATATACAACTCATCTATGATGTTTTGAAAGTCATTTGACCAAGTTTTTATGTGTGCTATGTTTTGCCTAATCAATTAAGTCATTAAAATTTAATAAATTAATAACTTATTCAAATATTCTTAAAGGGCATAAAATGTTATATCAATTAAAGAGAAAAGCACTTCCAACTCAAATATGTCAAACATAAAACATTTTGTTCACCTTATACCCAATGACAGGTCAGGCCCTCGCTCGAACTGGTAGACATTGAGACGAACTGGTAATATTAAAAAAAAAATTGTGGCTTGGACGTGTTGAAAAGGAGTGTGCTTTTGTTCCAAAATAAATGAAGATGTATATCTCCATGTTGCATATATATTGAAAAGCTATCTCCCATACGGGTTGTCTTGACTCCTCTTTTGGGGTAGTTACATTTTGCAACAAATAAACGAAAAATGTTTCCATATCTATCGGCCATAATTGGGTCCATATTTTACCTCATCCAAGTTTATTTGTATATTTCTTGGTATTTCCATTTGTACAATTCAAATTTATATTTTATTTTTATTGAAAATCCAGGATTAAAAATTAAAATGAGTGAATATGAACTATGCAATGATGCACCTGAAATATAATATAATTAAATATTTGAAAGGAAAAAATAAAAATAATTAAATGTTTGGAAATCCAAATTAAAGACTAATCTAGATTCAATATATGTACAATGATATACTCTACAAGTGAAAATAATTAAATATCTATACCTAAACTTGATATGTAAGGGTGGGAGGAAATTCAGTAAGTGAATACAAAACCCAATATTACAAAGCAAAGGCTAAATGATGACTGGTTGCAAAATGACTAGCCCGTGCGGACGCACGGGTTGATGACTAGTAACTTTAATTCTGATTATCAGAAAAATATGAAATAAATATAGAAATGTTTAGAAAAATACAATCTAAATGTTTATCAACTTTTCAAAAAAAATGATAAAATTTAAATTTAAATATTTTCTTTAATTAAATTAAATCATTTAGAATTGAGAAAATAATAAATAATTCATAAAATCAGAAAAATACAAGTTATATACCAAAATGCTCCAAATAACATATACAACTCATCTATGATGTTTTGAAAGTCATTTGACCAAGTTTTTATGTGTGCTATGTTTTGCCTAATCAATTAAGTCATTTAAATTTAATAAATTAATAACTTATTCAAATATTCTTAAAGGGCATAAAATGTTATATCAAATTAAAGAGAAAAGCACTTCCAACTCAAATATGTCAAACATAAAACATTTTGTCTAACTCATAAACTCCACGCATATACTGGAATTCTATAATATTCCAATATAACCAGAAATAGCTACCACAACATTATCTACACTACTTATAAAAGAGCAAACTTCGTAGATACATTAAATCTCAGCCATTAAACAAGCTCGATCAAACGGACTATATTGTTTTAATGTTGAGCTCTCCAAGTTGAAATAATTTACCCACCCTTGCCACCCGGTAAGTTACGTACCGATTCATGTATATTCTTTTTTTTTCGGTCCGCTCACATCGTTACAAAATCAGCGTTGTTGTGTCGTTACAAAAATCAGCCCATACATCGACCCAGCCTGGGTCACGAGCTCTACTAGAAAACGCGTCCTTCTGCCCTGTCACGAGCATCGCTCCTCCTCCGACGATACGAACTCTCCTAGAACACACGTCCTTGTGCTGAATTAATTCCTTCCATGTTCAGGAAGGCGAAGAGAATTAATTCCACGTTCGGTAGGCTTAGGTAAGGATTGGACTCACTAGACCGAAGCCCAATCCAATTGCAATTTCCTGTGCCATACCTGAAGATTCCAAAGTCGTCGTTCTGCCGGTTCAGCCGAGCTTCCAATCTCGTCGTTCCGCCCATGCACCGACATTGATGGAACTCCGTACTCCAGATTAGCCGTCGTCTCGCCCAGGACATCAGTGAAGGATGCGCCGCTGCTGAGCAAGACGAGTTGTATTTGCGCGCCGTGAGGACGAGCCATCCCTCGGCCATGGCCTGGCCACCGAGTCGCCGCCACCGCAGGCGGCCGCGGTCTGTCGAGCAAGATAAGCTGCATATGCGTGCGCTCGGAGACTGCACATGTCGAGGACAAGCCGTTCGTTAAACATGGCCTACCCAACAACCGAGTGCCCGTTACCGCGGGCGGCCGGTCAAAGTGCGTCGTGAGCGCAACCACTTGGATGGCAGATGACAGTCGTAGGCTCGGCGCTCATGGTGCGCCGAAGTCCCTCGCCCCCGTGCACTCCGCCGTGTCGGTAACCATCGTCTGCTTCATGGTGCCCAGTTCGGTTGCAGCGGCGGCAACAACATGGTCGTCCATGTAAGCGATTATCATCCTGCCAATAGTTTCTCACAGGTATACCTGAGGCTCAGCGCTCGCTTATCAGATGTCAATCGTGTGCTTGCTTGCTTCAGGCTTGATGATTCTACCTTATGCATCCAAATAATTTAGAAATTTGTTGTTCCTGGTTCTCCTATTTCAGATTGCTTTGGTCCGTCTTCCATACTGATGCTGCAGATTCTTCTAATAAGTACTTGGATGATTAGTTCGGGACAGCGATGTATTGTTTTCTTGAATAACATCAAATGTTGAAGAATTGCTCTGTCTTGAGTAAGCAATATTTTCACTACAACAATCAAATATATGCTGAGAGGTAGGATTCAACACTTTAAAAGAGAAATGCTCAAACTACTAGATTCTGTAGTAGTGATCTCTCTTTTATCAGTGTAGACACATGAGGAGTTTTCTGCAGGCTACCCGTTTCTTGATGAGAAATGACTCTAACATATTCATCTAATATCGGTGGGAGTTTTTTACCTTCCGATTTTAAGAAACCAAAGTTGTCAATGGAGGTGGATGGAACTGTATAGAAGGAAGAATCAATGTGATGGTAGCATAGTTATACAAATCACACTGCTAGAAATCCGAAAAAATGGTTTTATTGACATTCCTTGTTTACTTTTACCTTTCCACCTTCATAGAAAAAACTTATCTGACAATGCTTAGCAAGAGACTTTGTTGGTCTCTTTATTCAGTATTTATCAACATATGTAGGTGTTACAGAGAAGTATACATACATTGGCATATATTTTCCCTATAGTTCATTTAAGGAAAGAATAAGCTATGTGGTCAAATTATCTCCCAGGAACCCACGAGTCATAATATTGCAACTACTGCCGAGCTTTTTTTTCCTAGCTAGGTATACTACTTTTAGAATGAATCTTGTTGATAGATCCTATGTCCTATGGGTAAAATAACTAGGGAATTGCCTATTGAGATATTTTTCTATACACAAGTCAATTAGAATTGTCGTTCAATATCAAGGTCCGAGAATCTTTTCAGGTCTATGGTTGCAACCTGTGGATCTCAACATGAAAGAAATTACATGCAACTTGATAACTATCATATGGAGTATGGACGCAATGTTATTTAACATTTTTTGTGCGAACTCATCACATAGATAATGGATATTAAATTTACACTTTAAAATTCTATAAAAAATTGTTTGTTTGATAATAAAGACGTGCATGGCACGTACACGTCAACTAGTTTTCCTTAGTAATAAAACCCTCATGTTTTCACACCTACTAAAACCTATCATCACAAGTCATTAGCAAGTATGTGATGATAGAGTTAGTTGTATTCTTCCCGCATTTTCAATTAAACCCTTTGTCATTAGCCTACACTTTTGAACATAAAATCCAACATGTGTATCATCTTGTCAATAGTTGTTTTCCACCTGTGATTGTTTTCTCGTTTAATCATGTAATAACTAATTATAACCTAAACCTGATAACAACTGTTTTCTAAGTAAAAGTGAAACACATGTAAGTCTAAAAGAACTAATAACCACATCACCACAAGTAATGAAGCCATTCACCTAAAACCTGTGTGATTAAGATATCATATCAAACGTGGCTTACACTTGTAAGCTGGGGTGTTTTACAGGGTAATTCACGACGCGTCTCATTACTATGCATGTATCATCTTGCCAGAGTTTTCTGTAGTCCTTACCAGGACTACTTTGCTATCTTCCAGATGTCAAGATACGCGACCCTTGAACCCGAAGACATTGATCATTATGGTTATTTCAATCTCAGGCACGTTCATCACTTGCTCATATCCTTTGCAGTACTTCATAACAAACTAATTGCAAAAACCCTATCGTATTATCACCTACTCTCAAAAGAATGCATGATCCTTTTTTATAATAATATGACTAATTGAATGACTACCCGAGTGGGAGTGTTCTGTTTGGTGGGCGGATGGAACCATGGTAAGATGAATAGGTCAAAGGAAGGTTCCATCTGCATGGGAACGTATTACCTAGGAATTAATCACAAATGCCGTCAGAACTCGGTGCGCCGTAAATACCGCGTTAACCATGGGTCTTCTATGTGGGGAGTAAGTCAGCTGTGATCATTTCTCGTTCGCATGTCAACGGACTGCCAGAGACGTACGCTGTAGGTTCTGCGGGACTGCATGCACATGGGTGGGAGCCCTTACGTCCCACGGACTCTGGGGTCTATGAGTGTCTGCCAGGGGCGCGTAGATCTCCATCGTGAGGGGTGGAATCAGGCGTTCAACCTGCTGACGGAAATGGGTGGGCATGCATTGTGCGGAGAAGCACGGTTTGGCTTGGACCAACAACCGGGCCCCACGCCTGAGTGGGAGTGGACAGGAATGTACACCTGGTTGTGCAACATGGTCTTGGTCGTCCATGGGTAAAGTAACGCACCTCTGCAGAGTGTAAAAGGATGTTGCATGTTACCCCCTGTTCTGGGAAGGAACTGCGAACGCTACAGGAAAGGCAACTCCATGAAGTTCTAGCTCCTGTGATGGTCTGGCAGGCATAGTTTTCAGAAGTAAAAGCAATCTCTTGAAGAAAGTTTTACAAAACCTTGCATTAGCTTATGGCTCTTTCGAGTCTGAAGCTGTAGTTAGTGCATCAAACTACCCTCTATATATCATGAACTTGCTGAGTAACGCCCGTTACTCATTCGTTCCCGTTTGACCCCTGCTTAGAGTTGGAGCCCAATGGAAGTCGTCATCGTGAAGCATCGTCATCAACAACGCTGATGGAGGAAAAGCTATCAAGGTGTAGGTGGAGTCCAATCTTGGAGTTAGCTGTTATAAGCCATAGATTAGGGCTGGCATCAGCCGTAGTAGATTAGGTTCTAAGCTAGAGTTATTCTCCAGCTTGGAACTTCGAATTGTTTCTACAGATGTTTTATTTGCAGGAGATCTTCTTGATTCATCAATGAGATTCTCAAGATTTTGTAATGATGTTTGTATCCTAATGTTTTGCCTGGTCCCGCTTTGTTTCTGTTGTACTACCCTGAGTGATGTAATATTCACGGATAAGTCCTTCTGTGAGTATTATATCATCGACTTGCGCACTACACATGCAGTGGGGTGATGGGTCACCACACGATGAAGGCGGCCTGGGGTGTTTTTCGGGACGAAGTGGTATATCTTTAGGGTTTACGTCTCGGGGGTTATAAATAGGCGAAAGGGAAAAGGCGGTGGAGGCCTAGGGGCCCCACACCACCCCATGGCGTGGCCAGGGGCGCACCGCCCTATGGTGTGGGCCCCTAGTGGCCCCCCTCCGGGTCTCTTTGGGACTCTGTGGAACCTTCGGGAATTCTAGGACCTCCGGACTTCGAATTTTCCAATTCCGAGAATATTTCCAGAACAAATTTTCTAAAACTAAAAACAGCTGAAAACATGGAACTCGCTCTGTGGCATCTTGTCAATAGGTTAGTCCGGAAAATCGATAATAATGACATAAAGTATATAGCAAACATGTGGGAAATAACATGGAACATCAGAAATTAAGGATACGTTTATGACGTATCAGCAGCCCAAACTTTGGGGTCACGGGGTGCGTGAAAGAGACAGAGAGAAATCAGGAGATAGAGAAGGCTCTTCTGATTTATTAATTGTCTAACCTCCTAATTTTTAATAAAAAAGTGCACCCCTGCCCCTCCTTATATAGGTGGAGGGGGGAGTCCAATTCCTCCCCTCCCAATGTGGGACTAAAGCGGAGAGGGTGGAGGAGGGGTGCGGCCACCCTAAGGCAGCCGCATGGGCCCTTGGCTGGCCCATGTGGGCTGCCTGCACCTTCCTCCTTTTTTATTTTTTTATTTTTTATTCATTTAATATTAAATTAATTAATTAATATATTTTAATTAATAAATATATTTAAATTTAATAATTCTTTTTAATATTAAATCAAATAAAATTATATATGAATATATTGAATTCACAATTAAATATATTTGCATATTATTTAAATTATATTTAATATAAAAATCAATTAATTCATAATTAATTCATCTATACCTAATAATAAAAGCGTCAAGCCTTCCTTGGTTTGGTAGGTCATTGAAATTGTCCCTAAAGTTAGATATAAATTACCCACCTTGCCACCGGTAATCTTTACCTAATAGGTCGGTCGGTCGGTTTGGTACATCATGTATTCACGTGAGATTAGCTGGGTTCAATTCGTATCCGTTTAGGTACATACATCGTCCGGTTCTTGTTTTCTCTCTTCCCACGTATGGCAGTTCCTGGTTAAATCTGAATCCAACACGTATAATCTACAAAGCCTTAGGCCTAGCCAGCTTTATAAACTAAGGATCGGGGGAGTCGAGGATCCTAAATATCATGTATGGTCACGTGAGTCCAAAGCGTAGGTTCGGTTTATATGCTTTACCTGCACGTACGGGTGTTTTCTGATATATATACACGCTTCCGAACTCGATCGAGACAATCTTCGCGGATGCACCGTCCGTTGCTTGATACGTTGGTCCGTTCTGTAAGTCCTCCGAGCACGGCCCCGAAGCCTATGGGCAGAACGAGAAGCAACACCCTAACCAGTAGATCTTAATCTGCGCGATCAAACTCAACGCCTCCTCTAAACATGTAAGAGCATCCACAACGCGGTGACGCTAAAACTGACGCTTATTTAGTTGGTTACCGCATGCAGTAAGCGCCCGCCGCTTAGTAGCACTATTTTGTACTACATTTTTAAGCGTCAGACTCTTATTTAAGCGTCGGACTCTTATTTACCACCGGGATTTAGGCAAAACGGCCGGGATTTAATCCCTAGCGCCTGTGAATAAGCGCCCCAGTGTGGATGCTCTAAGGCAGTGTTGCGGCACGAGACATATCGTCGACATGTGCACTACCGCGTGCCCTGTTTTCAGTAGCTCTTCTACGGTGGCCGCAACACGACGGAGACCTTCAGTCATGCGTGGTCACAGCCAGGGCCACGCCGAAGAGGGCGAGCCCATCGCGCATGCGCTGACGAATGCTGAGCCCGCGGGCGTGGCCGTGAGCCCGTGGGCGTGGCCATGAGCCGAGACAAACAAGGACCTACCACATGGTGAGTGTGAGATTGCGAGGACGACGAAGGATACCACGGGGACGTCCACGCCGCTCCATCGTCTTGGCCGTACGGTCAGGGAACCTACGGTTCTTGGAGCTGGCGATGAGCGCTCTCCTATCGGCGTCTGCCTTGAGGTAGAAGGGGCGAGCCGAGGAGGAAAATTGTGACTGCGTAAGCACGGTGAGCATGAGCACGACGGACATCCCTTGGCCTGCTGTATGTAGACGAGGACGAGGGCCGCGAACACAATGGAGAGCCGCAGCACGGTGTAGTACTAGACTACCAGACTACCAGTTGAAGAAAGTTTGCATCATGTGCGTATGTTCTTTGTGATGTTGTCCCGCTTGTTCAGCTGGCCCGCCCCGAACGTCTGAGCGCACGAACGGATGTCGCCGGCCGCGCCGACCAACATAAGTAGAAACGGCATGAGCAACAGCCGCAGTTGGCACGCGGCAACGGCGTCCACTCCCAGGGGTGCACCGCGCACTGCGGGTTCTTCTTGTATACCAGCGGCATGCATATCCTCTACAGCATACACGTACTCAACAAGATTGACGTTCGACCGATGCAAGACATTAAAGCGCCGATATAATGGTATAAACTGCTTATTACTATGAGGCTGAAGAAGGATACGAGGGAGATGACCCGGAACCGGTCGAGGTAAATGTCGGAGAGCACGACACCATAGATGGGCAAGTTGTTGGTGATGTCGCTCCAAGAGGTAGAGCGCCATGGTGCCGTCGGAAACAACCCTCAAGCAGTGAAAAATACACGAGCATCCTACATGTGCTAATTAATTGCACATAAAAATATCCGGATGTGACGCAAGCTGAAAAGTGCACAAATTGGTAACAAAATCCTAACCCTAATTAGCTACATTCATAAGTGCTCCCTTACTTTGGTTCACGTCATTACATATAGCTTCAAACCTGATTTGTGCGGTCAGAAAGTATTTTAGGCGAGTTGCAATAACTTTAAAGTAGCTACATAAGCTTTATTTACGATGCAGGATTTAATCAATGCAGGATTTAATCAGATTCCTCTTTTCAACCAATCACAAATAATTTTGGATGCAATCTCCAATACACAAATTTTATTATCTGATGTCAGAAACTCCACAGAAGTTCCCTCCCATATTTTGATTTTCGTTATTATGATTAATAGGCCGGTGTGAAATGGTTTGTCACTAGGCATCCGTGGCTTTATCCACAAAGGTGTATTGATATGGGATGAAAAACATTGTGTATATACCAATGTTATTACTTCAAATAATATACTTCGTATGATCCCAAGAAAGTGTCGCCATGGATACTTTGTGAGATATCTATTTATACTGTAGGCTGCGACACATTTTTCGGATCAGAGTGAGCATTAAAATCCTTTGAATTACTATAATCAAACTCTCGAAAGAATATTCTTCAAAGTCGGGAAAAAAGGCCACAATCTTTTTTCTCTCGATCAAACTCTTGCATGCACCCTGAAGGGCTTGAGTATGCTTTTCTCCATGTATACCCCTTGGTATGGACAACGACAATCCTAAATGGGTTAATTGATAAAAAAGGAACTCCAAACTTTGAATAAATTGTTTAGAGACAAAAGGAATTAAACAAATTAATCCCTTAGCAACGCACGGGCATTTTTGCTAGTTTATATATAATTCTCGTGCCGGAAACCATTCCGGACAATTCCGAACTTTTTCGGCACCCCGAAACGCTTTCAGTATCGCTCTTAATTTGCTCAGAAACAATTCCAGTATCTCTTTTGTCGCACCCTGGGCTTCTAGAGGATACTCTTCGCACGAACTGGAAGTCAGGTGCTTGGATTATGGGGCATACATGCTCCCACGTCCCAGCTTCCTGGTAGGCCTGCGCTTATGCGCGACAACACAAGCCCTGCTTCCACCGTCGAAGTAAACTATCCGCTAGGAACCTAAAGGCACTACTGTCGACGTACTTCATAATCAAACACGCACGGTACGTCAACAGTTTGGTACGAATGATAGCACAGAATGTCTCTAAGACACAAAAGAATGAAATAAGTGCAACTGGCCTTCACTAAGGCAGAAAATATCGAATACAGTCATCCAGAGGACACATGTCCCAACATATCATCCATTACAACAGCGGAAGCAATCAAAGGGGGTCTGAGTACAGACAAATCCATGGCTTAAGAAGCCGGAGAAAATAAAGAAAAGCGAAGCCCATCCACGACGGTCTGGATCCTGCCCTGGTCCAGCTAACTACTCGTCTGCAGCGTCATCGAACTCCACAAAGTAGCCATCCTGGGAAGCATCGTAGTCGTAGTAGTACTCTGCGTAAACCACAGCCCCAACGGGGTCAGTACATCCAAGTACTGGCAAGCAAGACTCACAGTTCATCAAAGGGTTACCCGTCAACACAAGCATTGATGCTTGGGATCAACGGAAGAAAGGGGGTGATATAAAAATTGCTGCTGGCTGCTCTAAACAACTACAGAATATAACTACAAATTCCGGCTAACAGAAAAGATAAGATCGAGGATTGTAACCAACTGAAAGATAACTTCAACCAAACCCATCCTGGATCTCGCCCCTTATCCAAAGAAGCAATCCGAGGATAACTCACACAGTTGTAATAAGGTGAATCAAGTTATTGTGTGAATAACCTATTACTAGTCAGGTTATTAATCATTGGGTGAAACATGATTGCTCATTATGTTGAAGTTGTCCTGAGTACTTGTTAGCCAGTACTTTCACCAAGTAATCCATAACCGCGGAAAACACGGCTTCTCGAGAAGATTATCCCTGCAGGGTTGCACCAATTTGGCCGTACACTCAAGAATAACCCGCCAGATGGAAATGCACTTCCACCAAGCGGGGTACTCTACACAACCAACCATTCCTCGCATCAAGCCCAAAGCACCTTGGGCGCACGGCTAATCGAGCCCAGAAGAAAATGGACCCTCATAGCACTCTAAGAACGTGTCCCCCTATATGCCGACTACGAAAGTTCCACCCTGCGCTGGGCTCGCAAAAACATGCATGCGGCAAATGGAAAACACGAACTAAATGAGGCGATTTGGACGAGATGCGAATCAGGTCAAGTTGAGGGGGGCGCCCATACTCGCTTCCCAAATGCGGGTAGTGCGCTCATCATGGATCAGTAGACAAGACCCTTTTCCTATTAGGGTCGACACTAGCAGGCTCCAAAACCACTCATGGGCCTCCTGCCGGTGCCTTATCATCAAATTATTATTACCATTAGCAATTAACAGGATTGATTGATTAACAACGAGCCCCGGTACAAGATAATAAGATAGTAAAAGTAGTAACCGACAACAGACTCGAGTAAAAGCAACCCTAAGCATGCTAGATAATACTAAGGCACAAACAAAGGCTGTAGGTATGGAGGTGATGGCAATATCATGGCTCAAGGTATCATGTGATGGGTTCGGAGAACAAGCAACGATACATAGGGCTAGCAATAGTAGACACAAAGATAGTATCGACAACAAGTGTGGAAAGGAACTCAATGATTCATGTGAGTGATAACTTGCCTGGCAGCTCAGCCTCGTACTGGGCTAGGTCCTGAGTAGTGGTGTCGTAAAGCTCGTCGGTACCAACGTCGTCGTCTAATCGAGAAGAAGCAAAACAACAACGAAGGAAGACGGGCAATCAATACATAGCATAAGTGCACAAGCATTGGATGATGCATGTCATGTTTAATAGATGCACCAAAATAACTTGCTTGACATGAAACACAAGTTTAAATGGATTCCATATGCAAAAGGGTGCATATGGAAGCCCATGCTTGGAGTTGAATTAATTGTTCTATCACTAAGCATCATGTGTAAGTGACTTAGTATGATGCATGCATGATGAGGAACAATAAGATAACAAGTTAATTGCAATTGGAATGATAGTTAATCATTTTAGAAAACATTAACAAGTTTGGAATTATTGGTACTTAATGGTGTTGAACAAGTATTGATTGTTTTCAACAATTTAAAGTATGCAAAACCAATTACAAATTTTATATTTGAAAAGTTTATCAAATTTTAGTTGGATTACATGTTTCACAATTTGAAATTGGACTTTGGATTAATTAGTTATGAATTAAACAATTTTAAACAATTTTTAATTGAATTAAACAAGAATTAAATAGATTAGGCAATTTAAATTGTTCAAACCAGAAAGCAAAATTTATATTTGAATAGAGCATTCAAAATGGTGTGAAAAACATATTTTATTTGAATTATTTGAAAACAGAATGAATTAGTTATGAATTATTTCAAATTGCATTTGAATTATTTGAATTTGAATTTAGATTGCATTTTGAAATTTCAAAACAGAACACAAATTGCATATTTGAAAGTTTATAAAATTTGGATCAGAATAGACATCAAGTTTGTATTTATTGGGTTCATATAATAAAAGTTATTGCATTTCCAATTTAGATGTTTATTCTGCCCATTTGAAAGAAATAAAAAAAATTAACAGATTTGCGTTTTTACTTTTGCTACCGAGAGGGCCTATACCCGCTGCCACTGATATGCGGGTCCAGGCCAGCGTGGCAGTGCACGTGGCAGCCAGCGTGGACAGGGAAGAAAAACCAGCAAAAAGGGGGCTTGCGCCTCCGGGGGTTCGACCCCGAGACCTCCTGCACCGCGCGCAAGGGAACTGGCCAGCTGCGCTAGCGATCGAATCGTGACAGGGTACAGGTGCGCGGAAGGTTAAGCCTCAGAACGGAGTTAACTGAATTTTAACGCTGGTTCGCTAACTGAACCTGACGGAGCAGAGCTCGACGCCGGCGAGACAGCGGCTGCTCGCCGCGGCGGATCACTGCGACGACGGGCGCGGGTGCTTGTGCTACTGGTGGATGACCTAGGCGCGCTCGGTGCGTTTGCAGAGAGGAAGAAAGACGAGGGGAAGGCGACGGAGACGCTCACCGCGGTTGCAGACACTCGTCGGAGAAACGCGGACGGCGGCGTGGACCTGGTTCTCCTCAAGTCCTACCCGGGTGTCGATGATGAAGGTGGGAATGGGGGCTACCAATTCCCGTGGCTATCCCACGACGAATGCCATCGGAGACGGCGCCCGTTGCCGGATTTCAGAGGGACGGCGGCGGGAAGTTCAGAGCTTTGGGGTTCAGAGAGAAAGGCAGGGCTTGGGGGGAGAGGATGGGAGATTGGCGGCTCAGAGGAGAAGGTGGCTAGGGTTGAGTGGCCGGAGGGGGGGCGCCGCGGTGTTTTATGGGCTCGAGGGAGCTGTACGGCGGCGCATCGGTGGGGGTTCTGTGGCGATCAACGGAGGAGGAGGCGTCGTACGCGTGACGTCAGGCAGGAGGGGGGACGACAGCGACGTGCGAGGAAGGTTATCGGGCCAGAGGGAAAAAAATAACGGGCTGGGCCTAGCTCCTCTCCTCTCCTGGCTTTTATTTTTTTTTGTACACTGTTTTTTTTTGTAGTTTGAGCAAATGGAAACAAAACAAGATGTTGTTTACTGAAATTTTTGAAACAAAAATAGGGGGTAAATTTATTAGTGGAAAATTGCAACCTTTTGGTAGTTTTTGTTTTCCAAAAAATTATTGTTTGTTTGTTGTTTTAAAATTAAACCAATTTAGATGAAATTGCAATATTAATCAATATTGGTAAAACAAAACATTTTCCATAGGGTTTTCCCCTAGGGTTTTTAAAGTGATTTAAGAATTTCAATTAGTGGTGAATTGTTATGTTTTCAAAAGAGTGCTGATTTCAAACTTGGTTTGAAATGGAAAATGATTTAGGAGTTAATGACTTAATTGATTTGATAATTGGTTTGATTAAAGCAACAATTTGAGAAGTGGAAAACAAGGAATAAAAGGGGTTGTTTTAATTTGTTATTTTGGTTCCAATAGTTGTAACAGAGCAAGTATGAAACCAGGTTTGAAAAAGGTTTGAATTTGAATTGTGAAAACATGATAAAACAGATGGAAAACAAATGCAAACAATAAGTAAACATGATGACATGATGCATTGCTTGAAATAAAACAAAGAACAAAGCATTCTAGGGGTATTTTCATACTTGGGATGTTACAAAACGCCCCCCCCCCTTGAAGGAATCGCGCCCCGAGATTCCCTACTGAGAAATGAACAGGTCCGGATACTTCTTGCGAAGATCCTCTTCGGTCTCCCACGTTGCCTCTTTATCAGAATGATGCGACCATTGGACTTTCAAGAACTTGGTGCTCTTGTTGCGAGTCTTACGCTCGGTCTCATCGAGAATACGAATAGGGTGCTCCTCATAAGATAGATCATCTTGCAGCTCAATGGAATCATGATCAACTGCACGATCTGGATCTTTGAAACACTTCTTGAGTTGTGACACGTGGAACACATCGTGCACTTTGGATAGTTTTTCTGGAAGTTCAAGACGATAAGCATTCTCTGCACGTCTTGAGAGGATGTTGAAAGGGCCAATGTATCTTGGTGCAAGCTTTCCTTTTACACCGAAACGATGAGTGCCTCTGAGGGGAGTTACACGGAGATATGCCTTATCACCAGGTGCATAGACCATATCCCTGTGCTTGCTATCATAATAGCTCTTCTGACGAGACTGAGCAATCCTGAGATTGTCACGAATGATACGAACTTTCTCCTCGGCTTCCTTAACAATGTCAGGGCCTAAAAGTGAACGTTCACCAGCTCCAGACCAATTGATTGGACTCCTGCATCTGCGACCATACAGTGCCTCAAATGGTGCCATGCCTAGGCTTGCCTGGTAGCTGTTGTTGTAGGAGAATTCAGCATATGGAAGGCAATCCTCCCATTTCATGCCAAAGGAGAGACCACATGCTCTGAGCATATCCTCGAGAATCTGATTGACTCTTTCGACTTGCCCCTGAGACTGAGGGTGATAAGCTGTGCTGAACAGAAGTTTAGTGCCCAATGCTTCTTGAAAGCTCTTCCAGAAATGAGAAGTGAAAATACTTCCACGGTCTGAGCTTATTTCCAATGGAACACCATGAAGGGGAACAACCTTTGCTGTGTAGAGCTCTGCTAACTGGCTAGCTGAGATAGTTTCCTTTACAGCATAGAAGTGAGCAACCTTAGTGAGACGATCAATAACAACGAAGATTGCATCGTTGCCCTTTTTGGACTTTGGAAACCCAGTAACGAAGTCCATTTCAATCATGTCCCACTTCCACTCAGGAATTTTCAGAGGTTGGAGTAGACCTGCTGTCTTCTGATGGACTGCCTTAACACGTTGACAAACGTCGCATTCAGAAACGTATTGAGCAATTTCACGTTTCATGCCAGACCACCAATACAGAGTCTTGAGATCCTGGTACATCTTTGTACTTCCAGGGTGAATGGATAGAGGAGTTTCATGAGCCTCCTTGAGAATGATATCCTTGAGACTTTGAATCTGAGGGACTGCAATGCGTCCTTCGAAGAACACAGTTCCCTTGTCATCAATTGAGAAGGACTTGAACTTATCATTGCCCTCCTTGATGTGATCCACAATCTTCTTGATTTCATTATCACGAAGTTGTTCAGAACGAATCTTGTCCTCTAGAGTTGGGCTGGCTGTCAAGCTAGCAAGGTATCCTTCAGGAACAAGACCAAGGTTCAGCTTCTGGAATTCTTCATGAAGTGGAGGTTGGCTTTCCATGATCATGAGATTATTGCAATAGGATTTGCGACTGAGAGCATCGGCCATAACATTAGCCTTGCCTGGAGTGTAAGAAATGGTGAGATCAAAGTCTTTAATCTTCTCAATCCATCTCCTTTGCCTGAGGTTCAGATCTGGCTGAGTGAAGATGTATTTCAGACTCTTGTGATCGGAAAAGATTTCAGTTTTGTTACCCAACAAGTATTGTCTCCATTTCTTGAGGGCAAACACAACTGCTGCAAGTTCAAGATCATGTGTGGGATAGTTTTGCTCATGTGGGTTCAACTGACGTGAAGCATAGGCCACAACTTGACGTTCTTGCATAAGAACTGCTCCTAAGCCTTGGAGAGATGCATCACAGAATATCTGGAAAGGTTTGGTGGTATCTGGGCCAACTAGAACAGGTGTGGAAGTGAGTTTAGTCTTCAGGAGGTTGAAACTCTCATCACATTGTGGAGTCCAAACGAACTTTTTGTCCTTCTTTGTGAGATCAGTGAGAGGTTTAGCAATCTTGGAAAAGTTTTGGACGAAACGACGGCAATAGCTAGCCAAGCCAAGAAAGCTTCTAACTTGTTTCACCGTCTTAGGGGGTTTCCAATCAACAATTGCCTTAACCTTTTCCGGGTCAATGGCAATGCCTTTGGCAGAGATGATATGACCAAGATATGCAACTTCTGGAATCCAGAACTCACATTTGGAAAACTTGGCATACAGACGATGCTCGCGAAGTTTCATGAGAGTGAGACGAAGGTGTTCTCCATGCTCTTCCTCGGATTTTGAGTAGACTAGAATGTCATCAAGATATACCACAACGAACTTGTCGAGGTATTCATGGAAGACAGAATTCATGAGTCTTGAGAACGTTGCCGGTGCATTGGTGAGACCAAAGGACATGACGGTGTATTCATATAGACCGTACCGAGTGGTGAAAGCTGTCTTAGGAATATCTTCCTTTCTGATCTTTATCTGATGGTAACCCATCCTCAAGTCCAACTTTGAGAATATTGAGGCTCCAGCAAGTTGATCAAAAAGATCATCGATACGAGGAAGTGGATACTTGTTCTTGATGGTTTTCTCGTTGAGAGGACGATAGTCAACCACGAGTCTCTTAGTTTGATCCTTCTTGGCAACAAACAGGGTTGGGCAACCCCAAGCGGAGGAACTAGGCTGAATGAAACCTTTGTCCATATACATATCGATTTGCTCCTTCAACAACTTCAGTTCAGGAGGAGCTATCTTGTATGGATGCTTAGAGATTGGAGCAGTACCTGGCTCAAGCTCGATCACGAACTCAACTGCTCTGTCCGGAGGCATCCCTGGCAACTCTTCTGGAAAGACGTCAGGGAATTCACAAACCACCGAAACATTCTCAATTGCAGGAAGGGGTTTGGCATCGAGGCTGAACAGCTGAACAGAAGTTGATCCATATGGAGAATAGACTATCTGGCCTGAAGTGTGGGAGAGAGTTATTGACTTTTGAGCACAGTCAATTTTAGCTTTGTGGGTCTTCAACCAATCCATACCCAGAATGACATCAATGTCAGAATTTCCCAGCAACATGAGTGAAGCAAGGAATATGCGACCTCCAATTAGGATCTCATTGTCCATGCTTATCTTGGAAGTCAACATTTGCGGTCCCGGAGAGTGAACAGTCATTTGATTGCTTAGCGGAACCAGAGCTAGGTTGTATGCTTTTGCAAAAATCTTTGACACAAATGAATGCGATGCTCCAGTATCAAACAACACTTTAGCTGGAATAGAGTTTACGGGTAATATACCGAGAACGACGTCAGCAGCCTCTTCGGCTTTGTCGGCCTTGATATGGTTCACCCTCGCGTTCCTCCCGACAGGCCTATTGTTGGAGTTGAAGGCTTTAGCCGGAGGAGCACGAACCATAGCCTGGTTGGTGTTGGGGCGAGGAGGTAGGGGTAGCTGCTTCTGAGTGCACTTGTCAGCATAGTGTCCAGTATCCTTGCACTTGTAGCAAGTGGCGATACGAGAAGGACCTGGCCTTGGCTGCCCCATCGGGAACCTCTGACCCTGCATCTGAGATGGGTTGGGTGGGCGGGGACCAAAGCCTGGAGAAGCTTGGGCATTTGGAGCCCGAGTGACAGCACCATTTGGCACCCAGATGCGGCGCTTCTGCGGAGGGGTGGTCATGTTGGAGGAGGAACCACCCTCACGCGAGTGCTTGCGCGACTCTTCGAACGCCTTGCGCCCATTCTCCTCATTGAGCGCGGTGTTCACAAGCTCGACGAAGTCCTTGCACTTGATGTTTGTGAGAGCGTACTTCAGTTCCGGGTTAAAACCTCGGCGGAACCTTGCCATCTTCTTGGCTTCGGTGGACACTTCGTCACCAGCGTACCGAGCGAGACGATTGAACTCGTTCTGGTAGCCGAGAACGTCCAGCTTGCCCTGTCTGAGAGAGCAGAATTCCTCACGCATCTTTTCCATGAGACCATCCGGGATGTGGTGCTTCAGGAAGGCATCTCTGAAACATCCCCAGTTGATAGGAAAGCCAGCCCTCATGGCCTGGTAGTTCTCCCACCAAGTAGCTGCCTGACCCTTCAGTAGGTAGGTGGCGTACTTGACCTTATCCTCTTCAGCAACATGAGCTATCTCCAGAGCTCTTGCTACGTCACGGATCCAGTCATCAGCATCCAGGGGCTCACGTGTTGCCACGAAAGCTTTTGGGCCCAAGCTGAGGAAGTCCTTGATGGTGACCCTTGGAGCATTCTGGTTGTGTTGCTGGTTAGCCTGGATCTGGGCCATCTGTGTCACCACTTGGGTCATCTGAGCCAACAGCTCCCCCATTGGTGGTGGCGGAGGCGGGTTGTTCCTGGTTGGAGGCATCCTGAACAGAAATTCATTTTAGCACAACAACAGAAAAGGATAGACTTGGTAACCGAAAGATAGATTATTCCGACGCATGAATAGATAACCAACAGGTACATCATCACATGTTCAAATACATCAGAATATCCAACAGACCAATACATGGTTCGAAAACGAAAGGATAAACTAGACACAGCTAGTAATGGATACAACGGTACTCCCATGCTCATCACGCAGGACGGCGGTGAGTAGTACGACGAGAGATACGGTGAGGAGGAATCCCACGGAAGTAGGTATCACGACGATCCATGTAGATAGGAACTGCTCTGAGAGCAACTCTCGGTGTGGTGAAGTGGAAAGCGTCGTATCCCTGTGCTCCATAGCGGGGAATCCCTGTGTAACCAGCTCCGAGGTCGAGAAGTGGGCCTCTGATCGGCTCGTAACCTCCAGCATCTGGCAACGGAAGACCAGCTGGCTGAACGACACGTGCGAAGCGCTCGTCTCCAACAAAGTCTGTGGTGTACGTCGCCAGACGAGTGAGAGCAAGGTGGAGCTGCTCCCTGACTGAGGCTAACTCCTGAGAAAGTGCGGAAGCAACGGCATCACTGTGACTAGCGAACTGGGCAGTGACCTGGAGCCTGGAGCTATCAGTCTCGTAGGTATCCATGTCGCGGTGGATAGTGAAGTGAGCTCCCGTTGCCGTGATGTAACCACGGGGAATGTGACGAAAACTGGACTTATCAAACCCCCAGTAGTCAGCACGGAGAACGGTGACACTCACGTACGCTGCCTGCTGCACGGCCATATCCACGGTGGACCCTACTGCCTCGTACTGGTGTGCAATGCTCCTGCCATCATCCGACAGAATGTAGACGATAGCCCGGTAGCAAGTCTGGTCAAACTCTCGCTGGTGCTCGTAGACCTGGTACTCTGGTGCCCAACGGAACCCCAGAAAGGTAACCATGTCTCTCAGCAACTCCGGAAAACCGGCGGTGCTCTCACAGCGAGTCATGCGAACCACCTGCGGATAGTAGTTGAGACCCATCTGCAGATGATTTGGAATGTTTTGATTAGACTCCGGTAGATGAAAAAGGATGTGGAAAACAACAACAAGGTTCAATGGACGAAAAGGATGTTGAAAAGAACATGATATTGAAGCAACATCGGGAAAACTAGACCAAAAATCCTGAGGTACTACAGATAACCCAAAACACGTGAAATCCTAACTTGAAAGTTTAGGTGAGAACAGAAAACAACGTTGCACTTCCTTACCAGAAAAGGGTGGGTGGGTGGGGAAAGAAGAAAAATGGCAGAATTCCTACTCTCACGTTTCATTTTTCCTATATAGCTACAAAATAGTTTCTAGACTCAACTGCGACCAGTAAAAAGGGATCCTACAGGCAGACAGGCTCTGATACCATTTGTCGCACCCTGGGCTTCTAGAGGATACTCTTCGCACGAACTGGAAGTCAGGTGCTTGGATTATGGGGCATACATGCTCCCACGTCCCAGCTTCCTGGTAGGCCTGCGCTTATGCGCGACAACACAAGCCCTGCTTCCACCGTCGAAGTAAACTATCCGCTAGGAACCTAAAGGCACTATTGTCGACGTACTTCATAATCAAACACGCACGGTACGTCAACAGTTTGGTACGAATGATAGCACAGAATGTCTCTAAGACACAAAAGAATGAAATAAGTGCAACTGGCCTTCACTAAGGCAGAAAATATCGAATACAGTCATCCAGAGGACACATGTCCCAACATATCATCCATTACAACAGCGGAAGCAATCAAAGGGGGTCTGAGTACAGACAAATCCATGGCTTAAGAAGCCGGAGAAAATAAAGAAAAGCGAAGCCCATCCACGACGGTCTGGATCCTGCCCTGGTCCAGCTAACTACTCGTCTGCAGCGTCATCGAACTCCACAAAGTAGCCATCCTGGGAAGCATCGTAGTCGTAGTAGTACTCTGCGTAAACCACAGCCCCAACGGGGTCAGTACATCCAAGTACTGGCAAGCAAGACTCACAGTTCATCAAAGGGTTACCCGTCAACACAAGCATTGATGCTTGGGATCAACGGAAGAAAGGGGGTGATATAAAAATTGCTGCTGGCTGCTCTAAACAACTACAGAATATAACTACAAATTCCGGCTAACAGAAAAGATAAGATCGAGGATTGTAACCAACTGAAAGATAACTTCAACCAAACCCATCCTGGATCTCGCCCCTTATCCAAAGAAGCAATCCGAGGATAACTCACACAGTTGTAATAAGGTGAATCAAGTTATTGTGTGAATAACCTATTACTAGTCAGGTTATTAATCATTGGGTGAAACATGATTGCTCATTATGTTGAAGTTGTCCTGAGTACTTGTTAGCCAGTACTTTCACCAAGTAATCCATAACCGCGGAAAACACGGCTTCTCGAGAAGATTATCCCTGCAGGGTTGCACCAATTTGGCCGTACACTCAAGAATAACCCGCCAGATGGAAATGCACTTCCACCAAGCGGGGTACTCTACACAACCAACCATTCCTCGCATCAAGCCCAAAGCACCTTGGGCGCACGGCTAATCGAGCCCAGAAGAAAATGGACCCTCATAGCACTCTAAGAACGTGTCCCCCTATATGCCGACTACGAAAGTTCCACCCTGCGCTGGGCTCGCAAAAACATGCATGCGGCAAATGGAAAACACGAACTAAATGAGGCGATTTGGACGAGATGCGAATCAGGTCAAGTTGAGGGGGGCGCCCATACTCGCTTCCCAAATGCGGGTAGTGCGCTCATCATGGATCAGTAGACAAGACCCTTTTCCTATTAGGGTCGACACTAGCAGGCTCCAAAACCACTCATGGGCCTCCTGCCGGTGCCTTATCATCAAATTATTATTACCATTAGCAATTAACAGGATTGATTGATTAACAACGAGCCCCGGTACAAGATAATAAGATAGTAAAAGTAGTAACCGACAACAGACTCGAGTAAAAGCAACCCTAAGCATGCTAGATAATACTAAGGCACAAACAAAGGCTGTAGGTATGGAGGTGATGGCAATATCATGGCTCAAGGTATCATGTGATGGGTTCGGAGAACAAGCAACGATACATAGGGCTAGCAATAGTAGACACAAAGATAGTATCGACAACAAGTGTGGAAAGGAACTCAATGATTCATGTGAGTGATAACTTGCCTGGCAGCTCAGCCTCGTACTGGGCTAGGTCCTGAGTAGTGGTGTCGTAAAGCTCGTCGGTACCAACGTCGTCGTCTAATCGAGAAGAAGCAAAACAACAACGAAGGAAGACGGGCAATCAATACATAGCATAAGTGCACAAGCATTGGATGATGCATGTCATGTTTAATAGATGCACCAAAATAACTTGCTTGACATGAAACACAAGTTTAAATGGATTCCATATGCAAAAGGGTGCATATGGAAGCCCATGCTTGGAGTTGAATTAATTGTTCTATCACTAAGCATCATGTGTAAGTGACTTAGTATGATGCATGTATGATGAGGAACAAGAAAATAACAAGTTAATTGCAATTGGAATGATAGTTAATCATTTTAGAAAACATTAACAAGTTTGGAATTATTGGTACTTAATGGTGTTGAACAAGGATTGATGGTTTTCAACAATTTAAAGTATGCAAAACCAATTACAAATTTTATATTTGAAAAGTTTATCAAATTTTAGTTGGATTACATGTTTCACAATTTGAAATTGGACTTTGGATTAATTAATTATGAATTAAACAATATTAAACAATTTTTAATTCAATTAAACAAGATTTAAATAGTTTGGGCAATTTAAATTGTTCAAACCAGAAAACAAAATTTATATTTGAATAGAGCATTCAAAAAGGTGTGAAAAACACATTTTATTTGAATTATTTGAAAACAGATTGAATTAGTTATGAATTATTTCAAATTGCATTTGAATTATTTGAATTTGAATTTAGATTGCATTTTGAAATTTCAAAACAGAACACAAATTGCATATTTGGAAAGTTTATAAAATTTGGATCAGAATAGACATCAAGTTTGTATTTATTGGGTTCATATAATAAAAGTTATTGCATTTCCAATTTAGATGTTTATTCTGCCCATTTGAAAGAAATAAAAAATTAACAGATTTGCGTTTTTACTTTTGCTACCGAGAGGGCCTATACCCGCTGCCACTGATATGCGGGTCCAGGCCAGCGTGGCAGTGCACGTGGCAGCCAGCGTGGACAGGGAAGAAAAACCAGCAAAAAGGGGGCTTGCGCCTCCGGGGGTTCGACCCCGAGACCTCCTGCACCGCGCGCAAGGGAACTGGCCAGCTGCGCTAGCGATCGAATCGTGACAGGGTACAGGTGCGCGGAAGGTTAAGCCTCAGAACGGGGTTAACTGAATTTTAACGCTGGTTCGCTAACTGAACCTGACGGAGCAGAGCTCGACGCCGGCGAGACAGCGGCTGCTCGCCGCGGCGGATCACTGCGACGACGGGCGCGGGTGCTTGTGCTACTGGTGGATGACCTAGGCGCGCTCGGTGCGTTTGCAGAGAGGAAGAAAGACGAGGGGAAGGCGACGGAGACGCTCACCGCGGTTGCAGACACTCGTCGGAGAAACGCGGACGGCGGCGTGGACCTGGTTCTCCTCAAGTCCTACCCGGGTGTCGATGATGAAGGTGGGAATGGGGGCTACCAATTCCCGTGGCTATCCCACGACGAATGCCATCGGAGACGGCGCCCGTTGCCGGATTTCAGAGGGACGGCGGCGGGAAGTTCAGAGCTTTGGGGTTCAGAGAGAAAGGCAGGGCTTGGGGGGAGAGGATGGGAGATTGGCGGCGCAGAGGAGAAGGTGGCTAGGGTTGAGTGGCCGGAGGGGGGGCGCCGCGGTGTTTTATGGGCTCGAGGGAGCTGTACGGCGGCGCATCGGTGGGGGTTCTGTGGCGATCAACGGAGGAGGAGGCGTCGTACGCGTGACGTCAGGCAGGAGGGGGGACGACAGCGACGTGCGAGGAAGGTTATCGGGCCAGAGGGAAAAAAATAAGGGCTGGGCCTAGCTCCTCTCCTCTCCTGGCTTTTTTTTTTTTTGTACACTGTTTTTTTTTGTAGTTTGAGCAAATGGAAACAAAACAAGATGTTGTTTACTGAAATTTTTGAAACAAAAATAGGGGGTAAATTTATTAGTGGAAAATTGCAACCTTTTGGTAGTTTTTTGTTTTCCAAAAAATTATTGTTTGTTTGTTGTTTTAAAATTAAACCAATTTAGATGAAATTGCAATATTAATCAATATTGGTAAAACAAAACATTTTCCATAGGGTTTTCCCCTAGGGTTTTTAAAGTGATTTAAGAATTTCAATTAGTGGTGAATTGTTATGTTTTCAAAAGAGTGCTGATTTCAAACTTGGTTTGAAATGGAAAATGATTTAGGAGTTAATGACTTAATTGATTTGATAATTGGTTTGATTAAAGCAACAATTTGAGAAGTGGAAAACAAGGAATAAAAGGGGTTGTTTTAATTTGTTATTTTGGTTCCAATAGTTGTAACAGAGCAAGTATGAAACCAGGTTTGAAAAAGGTTTGAATTTGAATTGTGAAAACATGATAAAACAGATGGAAAACAAATGCAAACAATAAGTAAACATGATGACATGATGCATTGCTTGAAATAAAACAAAGAACAAAGCATTCTAGGGGTATTTTCATACTTGGGATGTTACATCTTTTCTCTTCTGGAACCATTCGGGTAATTCTCTTTATCTCTTTGTAACCATTCCGATCTTTCTCTAACTAACTCTGACGCTTCCAAAAATGATCCCTTACGTCGCCCCCCTTAACTGTGTTATCCTATCGGTTCAGGAATACTCCAGACATGACCGGGACACCTCCCTGATTAATGGTCAATAGCGGCACCTGAATATCCATCATGACCCCTATGCATCCATTGAATTAGTCGTCATTGAATCTTAACATGAACTCCTATCCTTTCGTTACTCGGATACATGTCTTGTCTGAGACTGGATTGTTGACATCATTATGTCATGTTCAATCTCCTTACCGACAAGATTCTAACTCGTTCTCATGATCTTTCATCCCCGTGACCTAGTCACACGCTGTAGGCTATTAGATGAAGTCTCAACGGGTGGGTCCGAGTATCTTTCCATTACGTGGATGAAAGAATCCCGCTCTTGACAACACGCTTCAACATATCCCTTTGGAATACCAAAGTACACTTTTATAAGCACCCTGTCACGGTGTGACGTTTGATGCACTCAAAGTAATCTCAAAGATAGTAATTAAATGAAGTCTCTCGGTCTGAGGATTAGGGTACTATGTTTCTAAATACTGCCACTGTGAACTTCGTAATATAATTGTGTCGCAATACTTGTGTATATATGAAGGATATGTTCATCATCTCATTCACTCAATGAAATGGCTCCACTGTCTATTGAAATAAATGTCACATGATCGTGAAACCCACGATCACCAATAACCTAGTGGACTAGTTTAACATAGACGCTAACTAGGAACTTTGGTTATTGAATAACCCCTGGTCGTTTACATATCACACATGTATCAATGTTTCCTATTAATACAGTTATAGCATGATATGAAACTATTATAAACTTAATGAGTTATGACATAAATATTTACCTATTTATTTGGCTCTAGGGCATAACTCCTTCAATCTTCCAATTGCACTAGAGTACAAATAAACTAGCTGCATTTTACTAAATCATATCACACATATCACATAAGTGTTCCTGATTTATGCTTGCTCATGGAAGAGGAAGTATCTTCGGTCTATACAACCTGGTACCGTGCGTCCTTCGCAAAACAATGGTGTTGTTCGGATTGACAATATTCTGTTATCACAATCAATGTTCATGATATCGCTTATCGTTTACATCTCGGCCGGCCTTAAATTAGAGATTAATTGCTTATCGGCCGATTAATTGATTTTATCTGTCGCCTATTTATCGGCTAGTTCTATTGTAAATATCAAGTTTCGGCACTGAAAATTCTAAAATATGCTATGAAAAAACTATATTGGAGTACTAGACAGTAGTGCTATGTTGATGACTTGCCTTTGAGTAAGCACAAATGGTAAATTTTAACCTAATTTATGGTTCTATAATACTATCAACCAATAAATCGGGTTGTCATACCCAATAAGTGGCTAAATTCAAATTAAATCGGCCGAAAAATAAGCTATCACACCAAAAATCGGCTTTAGTGATAAATTGGGCCTATATGTTGTATCGGTCACTCCATGATTCACGAAAAAACGGAAGATTAATCATCATATCGGCCGATTTTTTGAACAGTGATCACAATAACATCTAAAATAATATATATTGGTAACTAAGTGAGACTTACGTTTTTTGGTGTTCCAAAATCCTTTCAAATGATGCTTGTTTCAACAAGTACACCAAAAACACACTTACCCGGAGAAACGCCTTTTTTTACCAACATATTTATTTTCTTTGAGTATAGAAATACTCTCATATTACTGCAGATACTAATACCCCTTTTATTCTACATCGCACTGATGTTTCCAACATGTTTTTCCCTTTAATCCCGTTCCTTTTCAATCTTTAAGGTGGATGTTCAAAAACATCTAACATAACACTTGTTAGATTTGCCAGCTTACATTGACTTGAAAAATATATTCTCAGTCTTTCTCAAATACTGAAATATGTATACACCTGATTTTAATGCTTATTGAATTTCACCTAATTCATTTCAGCATTTCTTCTTCATAAGAATATTGGTCACATTTTGTCGAGTATATAACATAGTTTTCATATGTTGTTTACTATGGCTAGAGCATAGAGATATGTCATATCCTTTTACTATCTATAATGTATCCCTCCTTTCCAATCAGTGCAGTCTTTCTTGGTTTACTATGGTCGATTTTATAAACATACTTACAATGAAGAACCTCTTTATTGGTTTGTCTTATTCTGAATCCTCCGAATCTAATATAAAACACCTCGACTTTAATGTTAATTAAACTTTTTTCAACTTCGTATAATTATTTCTAATTATTCCAATGGTACTAACTATATGGATCAGGCTCCCACTTAAATATGACATTCACAATTAGGTAAGCCTTTTACCTCCCACTCAAACAGTCATATTACTTAGGTGAACAACTTAGCTCCCACTCAATTACATGTAAGTCCTTTCGATAATTTTAACTTTTAAAATTCCTTGATCGATCATCAAGTCGAATACTGCATTATACGATGTATAGCACTTTCCTGATAAAAATCCATCAGACTTTAAGCATGTCTACATTCTTATGTAGCTAACACTTTAATTTTGTTCAAGACAATCTTTATGACAAAACTAGTCGTCAACCCGTGCGCTTGCACGGGCTAGACAAATCATGTGATATCCATTAGCAGCAAATTTTTTGACCTCAAAGTATATAAAAACATAGTAGTATGTTTCCAAAAACGGGTAAAAATATGTACATTCATCTACAACCATGTGACAATGATTGTGTCATGTGGTTGCATGTTAACATTGTATGTACTTTTTATCGGTGTTTTAGCTCGATGACTACATTGGCGATACATGTGTGAGAATATATAATTTAATGCTCTAATCTATATATAGCTTTTCTGATCACGTTTTAACGACTATATGCTTACATCGGGTAAATATATAAACTTTATTGCAAACACTCCAAATATTTTTATCCTTTTTTTTCGAACACTTGTTATAGATTAGGTTAGAGGTAATCCATGGAATTGCCATGTGAGTAACCGTTTCTGGAGTAAGGTGGGCATTATGGTTTAAAATATATTTATAATGTTCAGGACGAATCAACACGCATATTATTAGAGATGTCTAATCTAATTGTTTAAAATATATTATTAGTACATGCCAAAAAGTTCTACTTTTTTGTGTCCGGATTGAAAAATCTTCAAAAACCATAGGAGTAATCTCATTTACTAAAATTGGAGGACATTATTATTTTTCTATTAAATATATGTGTACAAAAATATTAAAGCGTACATGTTTATTCGATTTTTTCAACCATTTTCGCAATACAATTTTACCACCATTGCCAAAATATCTGCTTTTGCAGAATTTTCTTGTATTCAAGTTTATAATGTGTGAAAATTATACACATGTAGCCTCGGTTTACTAAAACTAAATGATGACCATGTTAAGTAATAGTTGGACACCCCCACTTCAAGAAAACTAAGGCGTTCCGGGCCGTACCTTAAACTAAAAATACATGTTTAAATTATATTATGCATTGTAACGTCTCCTAATTTCCAAAATAAAGAACAAAAGGTCTGATTTTTTTTTAATATGCATACTGAACACATTTGTGAGAGTGTTACATTAATTTCCATATATATAGAATATCAGGATTTACGTGTTGGCAGAATTCACCGTGATGGTAGGAAAAATAGTAGCGGACAATGTGTCTTGATTCATGAAAAATACATTGAACATAAGCCGAAGATTGAAGCATTTCCTTGGAGTAAGTGCAAGTAATTTTTCTTAGAGAAAAGAAAATTAAATGCCCTGACTTTAAGAAAGCAAAAACCTCAGAATCTTACAACTGAATCGGCACCCAGACTCGCCAAGGAAAAAGGTAAGTGCAAGTAATCTTCTGCTAGTAGAGTACCTCTGTTAGGGATAGAGGTACCAAGCTGAATCTACTGTTGTTATGACGGTCCAAATGAAAATCCTATGGGAAGAAATTCTACATGCATATCAGGCTAATATTATACTTTAAGAATAGAACACTTTTAAATTCTAATTTCATTGAGCTTCATGTTTAACCTGACATCCGACACCGAGAAGAGTGATCAGCAATGTCCGGTGGCTGCAGCATTGAGACCCTAGTGTCCGCGCATTGTGTGGCACCGAGGAGAGTTGTACGTAATGTCTTCTAGTGGCTGGAGCCTTTACTTGTGTCCTGCGCAACGGCCGTGTATGTACAACGTGTATGCCTTTGATTTGGACTACAAAACTGAAACTATGGAACTTAAATCATAGAGGCCACTCGGTAGCTGGACTACATAGAGAATTAATTAGTGAGTATAATCTAGATGCCACCATAATGATATAAAGGGCAAGCTCGTAAGTAGTGTTGTGTAAAGCCACAGAGGAGCAAATTAAGAAGGTGGAGAAGTCTCTCAGAAAGACAAAAAAGAAGATCGGCTTCGCAAGAAAAACTTCCGTAGTTGGTTGATAGCTGTGTGTTCCACGTGTCGTCAGTTTGTATTTTTATAGGTTGGTCGGGTGTGTTGCCAGTCGGGTGGTGGCTTCAGTTGGTGTTGTTCGCTTGTTGTTGTGGTTTTGTTGTAACGGTTTTCGCCCAGTTTTCCGTTAATTAACTGGGCAACTCTCTTCTTCTCAATTAATAGAATGGGACAAACCTTTTGCCTCTGTTTCAAAAAAAAAAAATCAATCTATTTTTGTACCATGCATGCAATTTTACGTAAATAGTGGTGTGCAAGTTAATCACCGGATGGTACTGACATGCTTGGAATTGAATCTCAGGCTATACCATGAGTGGATGCACCATGAGTGGATGCAGCCGGCCGGTGACGCCATCCACCAGGAGTTTTGGAATAGAGGCCAGAACGTGCATGCAGATCACCCGCTGTTTGTACGCACATATAAAGCATGTTTCCAGCTAGAGGATATCGATCAATTTAATTCGGCACGATAAGTAGCGTCCAAAACCGGCACTTGAGATGGCAACGATCTCCTCTCTTTTTTTTTCATGCAACGTCCTACCAGATTGTGTATCCCATGGCTGATCCTAACGGGAAATCCTAACTATTTTTTTAGGTAGGATTTAAATTGAAGAGTCCAGATTGTAATGGTCTCATCTTTTATTTTCTTCCTGTGGCACGTACAGCCTGATGTTAGGCTATCGTGATAGATAATTGGAAACGTCCAGTGTAACTTTTTTGCACGCTTCATCCTAGCCACAAAGAAAATATCTAAAGGCTTAATTAATTTTGATGATGTGGATTAACGTGGAGGCTTTATTGGTGCCTCCAATTAGTAAATATATAAGATTAGCTTTAAGTCCCTCTAAAATTTAATTCCTCGCATTTAAATATTATAGAGAAGGCCAAGTAATCTCCATTACTTTACTGAGATTTAACTAACAATTATGTAGAAATCTCAAATATAATTTTAATCCACATGATTCATAACTCATAGTCATGTTTCATATTTTAAATCATCAATTATTCTTTGTAGTTCGTAGGTGCATCATGAAAATAATCTGTGGCATTAAAGAAAATATTCTAGAAAACCACTTGAAAAACTTTCTCATGAAATATGATTTACATCATTTATTTCATTTTCAATTTGTAAAGCTTTCATTTCAGGAACGTTTCCGTTGCGTTATGATACAAGATCTCCACCTCATCCACCTTTTCTTCAAATAACTCTTCTGCTGAAAACTATTTTCAATAAATGCCAATCATTAGCGATACATGTGCTATCATTGTCATTTGGTTATTGAAGACATATTCATAAACAATTATGAATTATCACAAAGAACTATTTGTCTTAGTTTCCCATTATCTCATAATCTTAGGAAACCATGATTATGCATTATATTCATGCTATCGTTTTCACGAATTCTAGATGATTTTCTTTCTAACGTGAGCGTTAACTAATCTCAGTTATATACTCTAAATTATACATTTAGAGGATTATTCCAAGACCAGACTTTATCACGATAAATTGTCGCTGCAATGCACATTCATGTCACCACATCAATGTGCATCTCAATATGTTGAACAGATTCACACACGAATATTTTAAGCTAAAATTAACTTGATTCGTGTCATATCGATCAAATCTCATAGACTCAAATTTGCCGTTAATATTATACATACCTTCATTCCTAGAATTATCGATCTCATCAAATAACTTTAGTTTTAATAAATGTTTAGGATAACGCTTATTGTTAACTTATCGGTCAGCCCATGATAAGAGATAAACCGGCTTATCAGCCGATAAATCGATTTTATCGGTCGACTATTTATCGGCCTCTTTTATGGAGAATCCTAGATTTGAGCACTAAAAATATATAAACTATGTTGTATAAATATATCATATCGCCACAAAAAATTCTAAGAATACGATATATAGATATGTTATATTCGCCAATACAAAAAAATCTATGATGTATATCATTTATCACAGGTTCTAGCGTAGCAAAATCGATATATCGGCATATCGGCCAATAAATCTCTTGTTAGACCTATAAATCGGCCCAAACGATGAACTTCACCGATATTCACTTATCTTATCAGTCAACACCCGATAAGCGATAAATCGGCATATCAGAAGATATTTGGAATAGTGGTTTTAATGATTCATATATTCTAACACTTAGAATTATAATGAATGTTTCAATAACAATGGTTACCTTGTTGAATTTTATGATTATCACATAATACTTCAACAATTCTCTTTGCACATTATAGATTCAATGTTCACAGTATTTTAATCATTTTTCTTACAGATTTTGGTTTGTATTCTGGTGATTTCACACAAACCAACATGATTAAAATATGTAGTTGTTTTGGAAACAATATCATTGTTAAACTATGTATAATTTAGCACATATAGACATTCATCGATTCATTCTCAAGATCATAAGAATAAAATATTTGCACAATGAAATATGACCATAAGCAGAACTTATTCATGAAAATATATATAACAACTCTTGTTCATCCCTGAATAACTTATCTTGCCATACACAAGATATCCTTATTACAAATCATTCCCGTATCTTTTATAAAAATTATTCAGATCCACAAATCATCAATGCTAACTTTAGAGGTAGAACGTAACGGGCCATAAAATGTCTCGCCATCACATGTATCAACTCGCCTCATCATCCTATATCACAACAGTGGTCCCGTTTTCACAAAACACAATAAGTATCAAATACTTGATATTGCAAAACATGTTCGGAGAAACATTTATAATAACAATAAGTATATCAAATATACCTTCTGAATCGATGACTTTCCCCACCATGGGTTTCACCTTGACTTCTAGTAGTTGGGTCATGAAATCGTTGAATGACAGTCGACAACTTGACGAATATATATATCCTTGATTTTTGTAACTTGGCGAGAGCAAACGCAACACCTTTTTTATCGCAAAGGCATCATCCATCCAGTACCATACCATAGTGAGGTATTCGTAAACATCAAACATCCTCGTTAGGTGTGTCTCTAGAGAAGCATTCTCTCCCATCGTAACTGAAAGAAGTTCCTCCCAATAATGGTGACAAATTCGCTTGACCTTATCCAAGAATTCATATTTCAATACTTCCAAAGTATCATATGGATCGAAGTTCTCAAAAATTGCCTCCAACTCGGGCTTCGTGCTATGATCTAGGAGGACTTCTTGGAAAGCACTATGCATGTCATTCTCCTCATAATTTGTAGTGGGACTTGGTCTTTCATCCATATGTTCTTCTAACGTGAATAGTATATTGTAACTTTTGAGATTCCCCACTAGCAACTCGTACCAACGCTTGAAGTTTGACTCATCAAGTTTAAGGGGTGGCTTATGGAAAAGGACTTTAAACTCGTACTCAGTGATAGGGTATCCCATCTACAGAAACATTTTGCAAAGAACTAGTAAGACTAAGTTTATAATAATTTGAGTTTAATATTATAAACACTTTATAATTAGCACAACTCCCACTAAGAAGAACATCCCAAACACTATTCTACTGATAAAACGACCCCCATCCACCATGACTCTGTGACGCCCCGAGACCGGGCACTATGCAGATTTCAGCATTTCCGCCAAAATCCACATAATAACCGATTCCAGGTTGCCACTTGTGATAACATTACAACAGTTCATGAATAATCCACAACAACAACAGAATAGATAGATACAAGACGACCCAAACGAGTCAAGGATACAACTGATACGATACAAAGATCCAAATAACAGCGGAAGAAACAACATATCGTCCGTCTACGGACAAGATACAAATTGGACTAAGAGTCCTGAAGATAACCGAGAGCGTCCAATCCCTGCCCAGGCCAAGCCGGAGGGATTCCCAAGCTAACGTCGTCAGACTTCAAACCTGTTGACTGCAATGTTGAATATGGAGCCACGAAAAAGGATTCATGGGTCAGTACGGTTAAGTACTGGCAAGTGGATAAACCATACTCACAAGATACCTGCGTAGCCAGTCATCACAAGATACAAATACTTTGGGTTCAACGGAAAGGAAGGGATTATTGCAAATAAGCGGCAGCGGGCTGCACTAACCAACTACAGAGGCTCACTACAACATCCGGCTAAAAGAGGGGGATAAGATAGCGTATCGTAACCAACTGCAACTAACATCAAACAAACCCATCCTGGATCTCGCCCCTTATCCAAAGAAGCAATCCGAGGATAACTCACACAGTTGAATTAATGATGGTTCAGGTTATTGTGTCAATAAGCCTATTACTAGTCAAATTATCATTAGTTAGGTGTAAGTTATTCTGAGTACTTGTTAGCCAGTACTTTCACCAAGTCAACCATAACCGCGGAAAACACGGCTTCTCGAGAAGATTTACCCTGCAGGGGTGCACCAATTTGGCCGTACACGTAAGAATAACCCGCCAGACGGGGGATCAACCCACCAAGCGAGGTACTCAACACAACCCAACTCTTCTTCGCATCAAGCCCAAAGAACCCCGTGCAATTGAGCGCACGGCTAATCAAGCCCCACAAAGAAAAGGGGACCCTCATAGCACTCTAAGAACGTGTCTCCCTAAATGCCGACTACAAAAGTTCCACCCTGGCGCCAAGGGTTCGCACCTGCATATGCATGCGGCAAATGGAAAACCCGAACTAAATGAGGCGATTGGACGAGATGCGAATCGAATCAAGTTGAGGGGGGCGCCCATACTCGCTTCCCACATGCGGTTAGTGCGCTCATCATGGATCAGTAGACAAGACCCTTTTCCTAATTAGGGTCGACACTAGCAGGCTTCAAAACCACGCCGGGCCTCCTGCCGGTGCCTTATCATCAAATTATTATTACCCAAAACATTAACATATTGTTGATTGAATTGAAACCCAACTATCAACTAAACAGGTGATAGAACAAAGGAAAACAGGACTAGAGCGCAACCAAACCTAAGCATGCAACTACGACACGAGGGCCAACAAGGTAAACAAACAACAGTTAATAGGAAGTGGAAGGAAGGCTATATCATGGCTGCAAGGTAAACATATGATAGGATCGGGACACAAGCATCGAAACATAAGGCTAGAATAAGAACAACGGAAAGAATCGGTAACAAGTGATGAAAGGCAGCTATTTGGCAGCAAGTGAGTATACTTGCCTGGAATCCAGCAAGTAGAGGTACATCCGCAGAACTTGTCGTTGCTCACATCATATCAACGTCCTATCCGCGAAGAATCAACGAACCTCGAACAAACACCGGATGCAACAATTACTACTACGGCAAAAGATCCAGCATGATCAAGATATGGATGCATGACAATTTAATGGATGCATAGAAATAAACTAGTTGACATGATAACATGTTTAAATGGACCCATATGCAATTTGAGTTGCATATGAAAAACCCAGGAATTAAGGTTGGAACAATTGTTTTACAACTAACCAATAGGTGAAAGTGGATTAGCATGATGCATGGATGAGGAAAACAACAAAATAACAACAATAGAACCAATTGGAAATAAGGTTTACCCATTTTGAAATTCACTTATTAAGTTTTTGGAATTTTGGTTACTTAAAGGTGTCACACAAGCATTTGTTATTTTCATCAAGTTAAATTGTTCAAAACAGATAACAAAGTTCATATTTGATTAGAACACAAAATTTTGGGTGGATTACATGTTTCAATTATTGAAAAAGGAATTACAATGATTTAATTATGAATTAAACAAGTTTAAACAAGATTTAATTGAATTTAATTCAAGTGTGAATATTATTTGAATTTTATTTGTTAAAAACATAAATTCAAATTCATAATTGAAAAGGTTATATTTTTCTAGTTTGAAAACATATTTTATATGTTCAAAAATAATTTAATTTGAGCAAGTTATGAATTTAGCAAATTTAAATGATTTAAACAAGGTTTAAATTATTTAAGCAATTTTAATTATCCAAAATATGAAACAAAATTTATATTTGAAAATGTGGTTCAAAATGGCATGGGAAACATATTTCATTTGTGACATTTGAATTAATATTGAATTAGTTATGAATTTCACCATTTAAATGATTTAATTGAAGCATTAAGTAATTGCATTAATTTTATTTATCCAAAACAGAAAACAAATGTTATATTTGGAAAGAGCATGAAATTTTGGGTTGGAAAACATATTTTATATATTAGGAAACAATCTTAAATGATTTGGTTAAGCATATTACCAATTTAATTGCATTAAATAAGAGATGAAACAATTATTCAATTTAGATGTTGCAAACCAGAAAACAAGGTTGATATTCAAGTGTGGCATGTGATTTTGGATGAAATTCATGTTTTGAGTATTTAATTTGGAGCAACCATTTGAAAGTTATTAATTATGCCATTTAATTTGTCACTTTTAAGGATTATTAAATAACCTTAATTTTAATTGCCCAAATTGCAAAACAAAGTTGATAAACAGAAAGTACATTCAATTTTGACTGAAAAACATATTTTACATCTTCAATTTGGAGTTTATTTGCAATTTCTAGGTGTGTTTGAAGTTCAGGGACTGATTTGTGAAAGAAAAAGTGGAGGCAGGGGCTTAACTGCGAAATCTGCGCCCAAAACTGGGTCTGAACCAAGTCACAGTGGCCCTGGGTCGCTGCCAAGCGGGCCCAGGCCACGCTGGCGCTGCCGTGGCAGGGGGTAGGAGGTGACAGGGCACACAGGGCCCATGACAGGTGGGCCTGGGGCTCGCGCGAATAAATCGCAAAAAGGGGGGGGCGGTGCGCCCGCGGGGACTCGACCCTGGGTCTCCCCCAGCGCGCGGACGGAACAGAGCCATTGCGCTGCGAATCATTCGGTGATACAGGATGGGACCGACAGAGGAAATAGAAGCGAACGTCGGTTAACTGAATTTTATTGCAGAAAGATGCAGGTTTCAGTTACGGACAGCGATCAATCGGGGACGGGCTCACCGGAGAACCACGTTGCTGCCGCTCGAGGGCTGGCACAGAGCAAGGGGGAGAGGAAGAGGAATCCCTAGGGCTAGAGGGGGGCTCACCTCGGTGTGGGCGATGAAGGGGAAGGGAGGAGGTCGCTGTCGAGGTGCAGCTGCGGCCTGGCGCGGTGGAGTGGTCGTCGTCGTCGACGGCGCGGCTCCAGGGTCGCTCCCAGCAACCGGCGAGGAGGCGAGGCTGCTGAGGCAGTCACAGCGGTTCCATTCCGGGCCACGGTGCAGCCTCGAGGTGACCGGGGTGACGGCGGGCGGCGAGGCAACCCCCGGTGGCTGCAGCTCCTCTTCGGGTTCAGAGAGAAAAAAGCAGAAGAAGGGAGAGAAAGAGGCGGCGCTATGAGGGGGAAGGAGTAGGGCTAAGGGGTCTAGGGCGAAGGGGAAGATTATATGGGGGGCCGAGCTCGTACGGCGCACATCGGGAGGGGGAGGCGATGATATTACGGTGCTGCTGCTGTTCGTACTGCTGACGACAGCTCGAGGAGGAAGACGACAATCACCGAAGGGGTATCGGGCCAAAACGAGGGGGGGTGGACTGGGCCACTAGGTGGGCTGAGGGAAAAAAGGCTGGCTGCCTCTCTCCTTTCTTTTGATATTTTTTTTCCTTTTCTCTTTTTTTTTGTAAGAGATAAAGAGAGAGAGAGAGAGATAGAAATAGGGGTTGGGGGTTTTTATTTTATAATTAAATTTTATTAATTGCAAAACAGTGAGTAAAAGCAAGGTTAGTATTGATTTCAAAATTTGAAATATTAGTTTGATTTTAAATGGTTAGTTGAACTTCAACTATTAGTTTGATTGGGAAGCTTTGGAAATAAACAAATTTTATTTAATAAGCTCAAGCAATTATGAAAGCATTATTGAACTTAATAGTTTGCCAGAATTTAATGTTTAACCACAATTTGATCATGTCAATTATGAATTGATTTGAAAGTTAATTTGCCATTAGGGTGTTGATAAAAAGGAATTTTATTCATAAGCAATTTAAATAAATCAACTTCAAACTATTGAAAACAATTGGAGTTGTTTGGTTGCAATTTTTAAATTGGAAATTTGGACAATGTTTGAAAGTTTAATTTGGTTTGAAATTTGAGTTGTTTTTGTGAACAGGATGCAATGCTCATGTGATGCATGTGATGCAAAAAAAGAAAAAGGAAGCAACCAACTTTCTAACTTAGGGTAACACCCCAGGTGTTACAGACGACACCACTAACAAGGGATTGCGCCCTCGCAATCCACCTGCTAACCCGGGAGGGGAAAGAAGTTCGACTATCGATTCTTCATGCTTCCAGTTGATCTCATCGACACCGCTAACAAGGGGTTCTCGACACCACTAACAAGAGATTCTTGCTCGGAGTGACGACGATGTTCTCCCACCAGGAATCTTCCGATGATCGAACCTATTAGGTTAAAGGCTCAGAAAACGTCCAACCCACGTAGGATCCTAAAACTTTGAAAGATAGCAAGGGGGAGACTCCAAAACAAATAAGATGGGAGGGGAAATAGAACAGGGATAAGGAGAAAACAGGAATCCTATTGAGATGTTTTCCAAAATAGTTTAGCAGAAATAGTTTTTGACACTCTAGAAACAACGACCGTTAGCTAGGTTATCCTACAGGCTTTGCGGACCCGTTGCTTCGATAACCATTCGTATCGAAACAATATCGGGAATCGGAAACCATGCTCTGATACCATTTGTGACGCCCCGAGACCGGGCACTATGCAGATTTCAGCATTTCCGCCAAAATCCACATAATAACCGATTCCAGGTTGCCACTTGTGATAGCATTACAACAATTCACGAATAATCCACAACAACAACAGAATAGATAGATACAAGACGACCCAAACGAGTCAAGGATACAACTGATACGATACAAAGATCCAAATAACAGCGGAAGAAACAACATATCGTCCGTCTACGGACAAGATACAAATTGGACTAAGAGTCCTGAAGATAACCGAGAGCGTCCAATCCCTGCCCAGGCCAAGCCGGAGGGATTCCCAAGCTAACGTCGTCAGACTTCAAACCTGTTGACTGCAATGTTGAATATGCAGCCACGAAAAAGGATTCGTGGGTCAGTACGGTTAAGTACTGGCAAGTGGATAAACCATACTCACAAGATACCTGCGTAGCCAGTCATCACAAGATACAACTACTTTGGGTTCAACGGAAAGGAAGGGATTATTGCAAATAAGCGGCAGCGGGCTGCACTAACCAACTACAGAGGCTCACTACAACATCCGGCTAAAAGAGGGGGATAAGATAGCGTATCGTAACCAACTGCAACTAACATCAAACAAACCCATCCTGGATCTCGCCCCTTATCCAAAGAAGCAATCCGAGGATAACTCACACAGTTGAATTAATGATGGTTCAGGTTATTGTGTCAATAAGCCTATTACTAGTCAAATTATCATTAGTTAGGTGTAAGTTATTCTGAGTACTTGTTAGCCAGTACTTTCACCAAGTCAACCATAACCGCGGAAAACACGGCTTCTCGAGAAGATTTACCCTGCAGGGGTGCACCAATTTGGCCGTACACGTAAGAATAACCCGCCAGACGGGGGATCAACCCACCAAGCGAGGTACTCAACACAACCCAACTCTTCTTCGCATCAAGCCCAAAGAACCCCGTGCAATTGAGCGCATGGCTAATCAAGCCCCACGAAGAAAAGGGGTCCCTCATAGCACTCTAAGAACGTGTCTCCCTAAATGCCGACTACAAAAGTTCCACCCTGGCGCCAAGGGTTCGCACCTGCATATGCATGCGGCAAATGGAAAACCCGAACTAAATGAGGCGATTTGGACGAGATGCGAATCGAATCAAGTTGAGGGGGGCGCCCATACTCGCTTCCCACATGCGGTTAGTGCGCTCATCATGGATCAGTAGACAAGACCCTTTTCCTAATTAGGGTCGACACTAGCAGGCTTCAAAACCACGCCGGGCCTCCTGCCGGTGCCTTATCATCAAATTATTATTACCCAAAACATTAACATATTGTTGATTGAATTGAAACCCAACTATCAACTAAACAGGTGATAGAACAAAGGAAAACAGGACTAGAGCGCAACCAAACCTAAACATGCAACTACGACACGAGGGCCAACAAGGTAAACAAACAACATTTAATAGGAAGTGGAAGGAAGGCTATATCATGGCTGCAAGGTAAACATATGATAGGATCGGGACACAAGCATCGAAACATAAGGATAGAATAAGAACAACGGAAAGAATCGGTAACAAGTGATGAAAGGCAGCCATTTGGCAGCAAGTGAGTATACTTGCCTGGAATCCAGCAAGTAGAGGTACATCCGCAGAACTTGTCGTTGCTCACATCATCTCAACGTCCTATCCGCGAAGAATCAACGAACCTCGAACAAACACCGGATGCAACAATTACTACTACGACAAAAGATCCAGCATGATCAAGATATGGATGCAGGACAATTTAATGGATGCATAGAAATAAACTAGTTGACATGATAACATGTTTAAATGGACCCATATGCAATTTGAGTTGCATATGAAAAACCCAGGAATTAAGGTTGGAACAATTGTTTTACAACTAACCAATAGGTGAAAGTGGATTAGCATGATGCATGGATGAGGAAAACAACAAAATAACAACAATAGAACCAATTGGAAATAAGGTTTACCCATTTTGAAATTCACTTATTAAGTTTTTGGAATTTTGGTTACTTAAAGGTGTCACACAAGCATTTGTTATTTTCATCAAGTTAAATTGTTCAAAACAGATAACAAAGTTCATATTTGATTAGAACACAAAATTTTGGGTGGATTGCATGTTTCAATTATTGAAAAAGGAATTACAATGATTTAATTATGAATTAAACAAGTTTAAACAAGATTTAATTGAATTTAATTCAAGTGTGAATATTATTTGAATTTTATTTGTTAAAAACATAAATTCAAATTCATAATTGAAAAGGTTATATTTTTCTAGTTTGAAAACATATTTTATATGTTCAAAAATAATTTAATTTGAGCAAGTTATGAATTTAGCAAATTTAAATGATTTAAACAAGGTTTAAATTATTTAAGCAATTTTAATTATCCAAAATATGAAACAAAATTTATATTTGAAAAGGTGGTTCAAAATGGCATGGAAAACATATTTCATTTGTGACATTTGAATTAATATTGAATTAGTTATGAATTTCACCATTTAAATGATTTAATTGAAGCATTAAGTAATTGCATTAATTTTATTTATCCAAAACAGAAAACAAATGTTATATTTGGAAAGAGCATGAAATTTTGGGTTGGAAAACATATTTTATATATTAGGAAACAATCTTAAATGATTTGGCTAAGCATATTACCAATTTAATTGCATTAAATAAGAGATGAAACAATTATTCAATTTAGATGTTGCAAACCAGAAAACAAGGTTGATATTCAAGTGTGGCATGTGATTTTGGATGAAATTCATGTTTTGAGTATTTAATTTGGAGCAACCATTTGAAAGTTATTAATTATGCCATTTAATTTGTCACTTTTAAGGATTATTAAATAACCTTAATTTTAATTGCCCAAATTGCAAAACAAAGTTGATAAACAGAAAGTACATTGAATTTTGACTGAAAAACATATTTTACATCTTCAAATTTGGAGTTTATTTGCAATTTCTAGGTGTGTTTGAAGTTCAGGGACTGATTTGTGAAAGAAAAAGTGGAGGCAGGGGCTTAACTGCGAAATCTGCGCCCAAAACTGGGTCTGCACCAAGTCACAGTGGCCCTGGGTCGCTGCCAAGCGGGCCCAGGCCACGCTGGCGCTGCCGTGGCAGGGGCTAGGAGGTAACAGGGCACACAGGGCCCATGACAGGTGGGCCTGGGGGCTCGCGCGAATAAATCGCAAAAAGGGGGGGGGGCGGTGCGCCCGCGGGGACTCGACCCTGGGTCTCCCCAGCGCGCGGACGGAACAGAGCCATTGCGCTGCGAATCATTCGGTGATACAGGATGGGACCGATAGAGGAAATAGAAGCGAACGTCGGTTAACTGAATTTTATTGCAGAAAGATGCAGGTTTCAGTTACGGACAACGATCAATCGGGGACGGGCTCGCCGGAGAACCACGTTGCTGCCGCTCGAGGGCTGGCACAGAGCAAGGGGGAGAGGAAGAGGAAGCCCTAGGTCTAGAGGGGGGCCTCACCTCGGTGTGGGCGATGAAGGGGAAGGGAGGAGGTCGCTGTCGAGGTGCAGCTGCGGCCTGGCGCGGTGGAGTGGTCGTCGCCGTCGACGGCGCGGCCTCCAGGGTCGCTCCCAGCAACCGACGAGGAGGCGAGGCTGCTGAGGCAGTCACCGCGGTTCCATTCCGGGCCACGGTGCAGCCTCGAGGTGACCGGGGTGACGGCGGGCGGCGAGGCAACCCCCGGTGGCTGCAGCTCCTCTTCGGGTTCAGAGAGAAAAAAGCAGAGGAAGGGAGATAAAGAGGCGGCGCTATGAGGGGGAAGGAGTAGGGCTAGGGGGTCTAGGGCGAAGGGGAAGATTATATGGGGGCCGAGCTCGTACGGCGCACATCGGGAGGGGGAGGCGATGATCTTACGGTGCTGCTGCTGTTCGTACTGCTGACGACAGCTCGAGGAGGAAGACGACAATCACCGAAGGGGTATCGGGCCAAAACGAGGGGGGGTGGACTGGGCCACTAGGTGGGCTGAGGGAAAAAGGGAGAAGGTTGGCTGCCTCTCTCCTTTCTTTTGATTTTTTTTCCTTTTCTCTTTTTTTTGTAAGAGATAAAGAGAGAGAGAGAGAGATAGAAATAGGGGTTGGGGGGTTTTTATTTTATAATTAAATTTTATTAATTGCAAAACAGTGAGTAAAAGCAAGGTTAGTATTGATTTCAAAATTTGAAATATTAGTTTGATTTTAAATGGTTAGTTGAATTTCAACTATTAGTTTGATTGGGAAGCTTTGGAAATAAACAAAATTTATTTAATAAGCTCAAGCAATTATGAAAGCATTATTGAACTTAATAGTTTGCCAGAATTTAATGTTTAACCACAATTTGATCATGTCAATTATGAATTGATTTGAAAGTTAATTTGCCATTAGGGTGTTGATAAAAAGGAATTTTATTCATAAGCAATTTAAATAAATCAACTTCAAACTATTGAAAATAATTGGAGTTGTTTGGTTGCAATTTTTAAATTGGAAATTTGGACAATGTTTGAAAGTTTAATTTGGTTTGAAATTTGAGTTGTTTTTGTGAACAGGATGCAATGCTCATGTGATGCATGTGATGCAAAAAAAGAAAAAGGAAGCAACCAACTTTCTAACTTAGGGTAACACCCCAGGTGTTACAGACTCCCCCGATCGCCACGGTCATTGGCATAGCTTCAAAGGTAGACACAACATATCAATCGTATCGTACATACGACTCGCGCTCGACCTTTCGGACATCCGTGGTCCGAGGCCATGTATGTACATGCTAGGCTCGCCAATCCAACCATAATGTATCCAGTTTTGCGTACATGGCGTACACCCGACGTATGTGAACGCAGAAGAAAGCACCCAATCGTCACGGCCCACTTTTCTACTTTAGACTTTCTTGTCGTTGCCACACTAAGGGAGAACACAATCTTAGTATTAACTTTTAGGGATCATATTATATATAGCTACCGTCGTTATATCTAATATAATATATATGATGCACACAACACACACAAGCAAACATAAAATGCAACAAGTGTGTGTGATATGATATGGTGCTTCATCCTTGCGCTTGATCTCCATCGAGCACTCCGGCGTGATCTCCATCGTCCACCGGTACGACGCTAAGTCCACGACGCAAATATGAAGCTGCAGTTAGCACAATAGTAATACAACCGTTTATCTTAGATGCCTCTACTTTATCTTTTGCAAATTTGACGTGGTTGTAAGGGGTTTTGCAGAAGAACCGTTTCTACCTACGAACTTTCGACCACAACATTGACCATGTAGTTGTTTGTTACATATCCCTTTCGGGCCTCCCATTGTAAATGGCATGCCATCTATTGTAAGAGAAACTGACACCCACATAGTTGCATATGTGGTAAATGGCATGTCATCTATTGTAAGAGAAACTGACACCCACATAGTTGCATATGTGGTACAAGCCACATGTCAAGTGCAATGCTGGTCTCGCGTAAAGTTCGCTTCAGGCCGTTATCATCAAACAATGTCGATGGCACGGACAAGTACACGCGAGGAGGTAACAACTATAAGATTGATGCCCACACAAGCAACATGTGTTCTAACCATACCAACAGAACTACATAGATCAGCTCTGAAACCACTGAAGGGTTTTGTAGCAGAATTTTAGAAAATTTATGACTAGAGAACACCAAAACATAGTTAGAATCTATCAATTAGTAACACGGTAACGGTTAAAGATAGGTTCTGGTGACATACCCTTGTATACTGTTACGCGGGGATTACACCGCCGCACACGAAGGGTTTCGTAGCAGAAGACAAAATATTTCCTAACAACGACAACCGAAAACAGCCATCATCTATTACTATGCAGATATAGAGTAACAGAGAAGGAACGGTGATCATACCCTTGAAGACCGAAATTGGGGATTACCCTCCCGCACAACGGTTGTCGATGAAGACGGCGAAGTTGATCACAAGGTCGAGGAGTCGTTCCGCGACTAGTGCCCCAAGTGTTGCACCTCGTGGGATTACACACGTACGGTGTAGACGATGACTCCCGGTCTCCTGCCCAGCGAAGGTTGCGGAAGTAGAGCGATGGACCGAAGACTAATAGCACAGCGGTATGCTTATAGTGGAGAATTCTCAACTCCAAGCATGACTCCAAAGAGAACCACGGTTGGAGAAGAGAGAAGAGAGAAGAGAGATGGGTTGAATGATAGGAGAAAAGGGGAGGGGAGTCCAACTATAAAAAGGGGGAAGGGGGAGCCTTTCCCCTTGGCCAAGACATGTGGGACTAAACCCCACATGGCCATGCGTCCAAGGAGGTGCACCCGCACCCCCACATGGGGCCCAAGTGGCCCATGTGGGCTCCCCTCCTTTTTCCCTTTTCTTTCTCTCACTTTTCCCCTAATGGCCTCTTTTGCCCGGAAGGCCCATTAGTGGAATAAATGCATTTAAAAATAAAATAAAATGATATTTGATTATTAATTACACTAATTAATAATAAATATATATTTCGTATTTATTTCGAGTCCTGGAACCCCTTCCGGTACACTCCGATCACCATCGGGCATTTCTCCCTTAATTTCGATACACCTTCGGAACTCTTCGATCTCTATCGGATAAATACCAGAACACTTTAGGCGCTCTCTATTATTCTCTTCGGCACTAAGGTCACTCTTAAACATTGTCTACCCTTAAGTATGAGAGCCTATAGTTCGGACTACTCCAGACATTGCCGAGACACCTCTCCGACCAATGACCAATAGAGGGATTTGGACTTCCATAATGTCCCTTGTGCATCCATCGAAGTTTTTGCGTCACTTTGAACCTTAAATGTAAGTCCCCATACCTCTTGCCTTAGCGATATTCTGTTTGTCCGAGAATTGATCTTCCGGTATCTTATACCCCATTCAGTCTCGTTACCGACATAACAATTCTACTCGTTCCCGTGTCCGGGAGTCCCCATCATCTATTCCTTCGGAAGAAATTCCAAAGAATAAGGAAGATGAGGAGGAGGATGGTGAAGAAACTAAAAGATGAATTCCCTTCCCGGCAGGGTGCCGAGGAGAGCTCCAGAACCCTCCCGATCTCGGGATGACGATGACGGCGGCCTCGGGTGTTTTTCGGAATGAAGTGGGACATCTTTAGGGTTTACGTCTCCGGGGGGGGGGGTATAAATAGGCGAAAGAGCAAAGGCGGTGGAGGCCAGGGGGCCCCACACCACCCTATGGCGCGGCCAGGGGCGCGCCTCCCTATGGTGTGGCCCCCCCTGTGGACCCCCTCGAGGTCTCTTTGGGACTCCGTGGAACCTTCGGGAATTCTAAGACTTCTGGGCTTCGAATTTTCCGATTCCGAGAATATTTCTAGAACAACTTTTTCTGAAACTAAAAACAACAGAAAACAGAGAACTGGCTCTGTGGCATCTTATCAATAGGTTAGTCCGGAAAATCGATAAAAATGACATAAAGTGTATAACAAGCATGTGGAAACAATAAGAAAACAACATGGAACATCAGAAATTAAGGATACGTTTATGACGTATTAGCAGTATATTGCCAACTCAACTACACAACCTTCTCGATAATTCAACAAGCAGTAGGGCCAAACCACATGCCTCATCTTCAACAATATTCCACCGCCAAAGAAAGTTGGGATTCTCTTGTCACCATGTTTGTGGGCAATGAAAGCATGCAAAGGAATAGGTATGAACCTTGTGCAATAAGGCCGAAGGGTTCTATATGCTCGATGGTGAGAACCTTGTGCAATAGTGCTCTTGGTGCTAAATATGTGGATGATGCTTGGATCAAGAGGAACTATATCAATGCTCTCTTGCCATTTGAGCCCGTGGATGTGAAGAGTCTTCAAGGAAAACACACATTTTCCTCTATGTCCTCAACCAAGGTGATGCAAGAGATGACCTCCTTCAAAGTACAATCAAAGATTTCCCATGACACTCGTGGTCGTGCTATTTGAATGCACAAAGGAGCCTCCATTGCTTTAAAGGACAAAGTGGTGACCAAGATGTTGGATCAACATGAATAAGTTGCCTTGGAGAGAATTTTGCACATCAAGGAGTTTGACTTGAGCATCTTGCACACACGCCTATAGTTAACTATGTGTTTGTGTTTAGGTGTAGACATGGACATAGAGAGAGTGTTATCCTAACACATTGGGTTCTCACTCCCCAAAATAATTATATTTTTCAGCCCAGATGAACAACAAGTCTACATAGCAGCAAAATGGTTCAAAACGTAAGAAATATATGTTCCTACATTATTGTCTCTATCATTACTTGATATATATTTGTTCAGTGATACCAACACACTGGCATGCATACTTGCTATTCTATACCAAATTAAGTATGGTTTTCTTTTAGCCATCGTCTTTTTTTATTTTAACCTAAAAAACTTATGATCGCTTTATAAAAAAAAACTTATATCAACCCACGCTCACCTGTCTGATACTTTTTCAGAGCTCCTCTCCCAAATTACTTCTCCTATCCCCGATAGAACGACACCCTCCTCCGAAAACACAGCTCATTGCACACCACCGCCGCCCCCTCGATCTCCGGCCATAGGAGTCGTCATCCTCCTTCTGCCGGTGGAACAAAATTGTCATTACCCCAAACCCAGGATGTAAGTGGCAGCAGCCCCCACTGGATCCGTATACGCCGCCCGCAAAAAATCGATCAAACGGCGTACGTGGAAGTCCGCAAATCTTTTCCGGCATATGTGTCCGAGCCACCATCGTCAGCGGTGCCGGCGGCTGCTCGCGAACTGTACGCCGCCTACACAATACAAGTGCTGTAGTTTGGTCGGGGCTGTTCTCTCCCATTATATTTATCTATCAGAGATGGAGAGAGTTTAGATCAGTCAGGCGCTACTGCGGAGCGCTTCACGGTCGCCGCTTTTACGGTGCCACATAACCGTATGGAGCCACAAAACTAAATATGTGGCGACCGCAAAATCCGTGAAACTATTATGTGGCCGAAGCGGCGTCTGTCTATAATTTGTCTAGCGGATGGGCCGTTTAGAGCATCTCCAGTCGGAGCCCCCAAAGCCCTCCCAAAGCACTTTTTTGTCCGCACAAGCCCCAACCGCGCCTAGTCGCTGCCCCCAAACGTCTTTCCGGTCCGGACAACCCCCAGTTCCCGTCTGGGGAACCCACACCAAACCCATCGCCAAGGGGTTGGCTTGGGGTTGCCGGACGAGAAACGATGCCGCCAAGCCAATACATTGTCTCCACGTGCCCCCTTTTTTTCTTCTGGTCCCGTCTCCTCTCTCTCCTCTATCCTCTCGCCGCTCACATCCAGCTCTCCGCCTCCGATCCAGCTCCTCCGCCTCCCGCATCCAGCTCCTCCGCCTCCCGGCGCCTTCGACAACCTCCAAGGCCTGGCGCTCGCGGTGGCCTGCGTCGCTGTTCGAGCAGCAGCTCGAGTTGCAGAGGAGGGCCAAGGCGACGGGCAGGTACGAGGAGGGCTCGAGCCATAGTGCGGGCACGCGCGGCGAGCGAGCAGTGGCCAGGAGGGCTCGAGCGAGCACTAGCACTACTACTACACGTACGGTGAGCAAGCACCAGTCCGGCACGACAGGACGAGCTCCACGAGTCCGGCGTGGCGCCAGGACGAGCAGGTGTTCCGGCTCGTCGGCCACGAGCGCTCCACGCGCGGTGCCCCTCGTCAAGCTCCCGACAGCACTCGGCGGGCGAGCTGCTTTCCTCGCCACTGCCTTGACTAGCCCTCGGTTGGTCACCCTGAAGGAGATCACAGCGGCCTGGGTGCGGCGGACGAGGAGGAGGCCCCGCGTGGTGAGGCCTAGTGCTGCTCCTCCGACGTTCCCCCGGCGTGCCCCTCTGCATCCGCATCCGCTTGGCCCGACGCTGCTCCTCCGGCGTGCCCCCGCCGCCGCCATGGCCGAGCGCGGCGGCGACGTACGCGTTCTCGTGGCAGAGGTGCGCGGCCTGTGCGGCGAGGTCGTATGCTGCTCCACCTCTCTGGTCGTCTGCTGCTCCACCGCCGAACGCGGACTCGGGAGGGAGTTGGCGCTGCGTCCGAGAGCCATGGTGCCGCCTCCTCTGTCCCGTGGTGCCGCCTCCGCTGTCCCGTGGGTAGGGGCGTTGATGCTCTGCATCAGCTCGATGCCATGGATGCTGGACGAGCTCTGCTCAGGTGCGTGGCCATGGGGTGTTTGTGAAAATACCAAAGAAAGAAAAAGGAGAGAGAAACCTCGTACGTGGGGTGGGTCGTGACTGGGAGGAGAGAAAAAAGACACGACCCAAAACGGGCTTTTCCCGCAAAGGTCCGAAAAAATGCCAATCCAGACGGGAATTGGGAGGTCCGACCGGAGGTACTCTGAAAATTTAGGTCGCTCCTATTTTCTTACGTGAGTTTGTCTAATCTCGAAGAAGTCATCTCTCATCAGTTCAACTCCTCCAACGAGTCAGCGGGCCCCGCCGGATCCCTCACCTCGCCGGCGATGGCCGACGACGTGCGCGAGCTCCTCCTCTCGACAACCGCCGATGCCGATCCCTCCACCCCGCTCTCCGCGCCCGATCTCCGCCTCCTCATCGACCGCCTCCGCCTCCGCTCGGACCGCCTCCACGCCTCCGCCCTCTCCTTCGCCTCTTCCAGCCGCGAGCCGCTCGCCTCCGCGCTCCTCCGAGCCGCCGGCTCCGCCGCATCATCAGCTTCCCTCCAGTCCTTGCTCGAGTCCGCGCTCTCCCCGCTCTCCTCCTCCCCGGACCTGTCCGACCTCAGGTCCCTCTCTGATCGCCTCCTCGCGGCCCGCCGCGAGCTCCGCGAGCGCCAGGAGCACCTCGCTGCCGCATCCTCCGTAGCTTCACTCTCTGCGCGCCTTCGCGCAGCTCGCGCCTCAGCCAACCCCCTTGATGCCGCCACCGCGGCCGCCGAGCTCAAGCCCCTACTGGTGGACCCTCAGGGATCTGGATCCAGAGGGGACGAACCAGTCGTGTTTGGGCTTCTTCGGGGAGAATGGGAGCAACTCGTGGACGAGGTGAGTGCCATGATTCGTGGTGCCTTGTCTTATGTTAGGATTTGTGTATGTGCTAACTGTTGTGCTGGTTGATTCCGGCGATGGTGCAGCTGCAAGTGGCGCTTGCCAAGAACGTGGAGGGGTGCGTGGAGTTTGCACCGGAGAGAGGGAAAGTGGTGGTGAATGCTGGACCAAGAAGAAGTTCAAGTGGGGCGCGGGGTGTTGAGCTTTGTGTGGCACTGCAGGCATTGGAGGTGAGGTTTACTGAGGAACCCCACTCGGGTGTAAGATACCCAAAAACATACTCCTATTTTGGAAGATATAAGTATGGTCAGGAGATTAGGAAGAATTTTGTGATCAACAGAGTATAACTGCCTTACATATTCTGTTCCTTGAACTATTGCGGTTAGTTTGGATGGACATCTATAACATCACATGCTAACATTATTCAACCTGAGCTAACATTATTCAACCTAATCATTGATAAATAATGCACACAAATATTGATAAGGATGATCATCGGCCTATGTTTTATATGGACCTAAAGGGTACGATGGACAATTTGTAGTCCTGATATAATACATTCAGCAGTTAAAGCCCGTGCAGCTTTTATACATACCCTACCTGTTACGTTGTTTGTATGTTCCATCACAAGCTTATCATTTGGACTTTTCATACCCACCAACACCAAATAATAACTGGTAATTCCTTGCTGCAGTGATTTGGTCTTCTTAAGAACTCAAGGAACATTGTGATTGACCATTTATTGCATAGCAACTAGACCAAACCTGCCAAACCAGTTTAGTACATGCAGGGGGTACTTCTCTGACTCTATAGCATATTAGGAAGGTCCATCAAGTACTGTGTTCGTATGTTATTATATTCTACTGATAACTGTTCCATGAGCTTTGTCAAATGCCTTAGTAGGGCACTTAGGTATATGAACCACTTTGTCAGACCTTTGTATTGTTTAATATGCAGATAATTGATTCCCTAGACTATGGTATGGCAAAAGTCGCAGACTTGATGATAAAGCATGTTCTAATTCCAGCAATCAGTAGCATTTCTGTCACAGTTTCTGTAAACGTGCTTGAGAAAAGTGGCTCCACGTCCTTAGCATCAGTCTTGATTATATCCCCTTCAGAGGAACTGCAGGTAAGCATTCCATAGTGTTTCCTGGTTCATCAGAGCTGACTGTTCCAAACTATCTTTATCTTGATATAAATTGGTTACCTTTAGTCTTGTAAGGCCTCTTTGATTCAAAGTATTTTTGAGCATTGTAGTCCTTCAAGAATATTTAGTGTATGGGATGTTTAATTTGTTGAATTGGAATCCGTAGGAAGTTTTCCTAGGGTTACGTTCGCACTATATTTCGTAGGAGAATTTCCATTTGACTCCAATCTCTTGGAAAGATTTCTATGTTTTTCCTATCGTGTAACCTCTCTTGGAAAGATTCCTATGTTTTTCCTATCGTGTAACCTAAGACCTATCGGGGGGCTACCCCCGAGTAGGGGCAAGGTTGGTAAGAAATGGTGTTTGAGGTACTGCTTACCGAGTTGGGCCGTACAGAGTAGGAAGGTACCGAGTTGGATGGCTACCGAGATGGAGCTATCTCGGTAGGAAGGACAATGAGCCAAGTGAAGAAAGGAGTATTCTCCGGACTGACCGAGTAGCGCTTGGTGGGTCCGGATAGACAAGGGACCTGCTCTTCTCGAAGGGAGGTCAATGGAACCGTACATGCGTGCGGTTCAACTTACTAGGCGTGATGATGCGTATGCATACGCTGGTACAGTGCGCTATATGGGCGAGGCCACGTACAGGGGGAGAGGGCAGAGACGTTACGATCGGAGACTTTCGGCGTCTGTAGCGGAGAAACGGAAGCGTGCGATACGACACAGTGTGTAGTCACCTAATCTTGTACTATTAGTTGGTGGCCACCAGTATATAAGGTGGCCACACCCCTCCTGTGTGAGGGTCACTCGTTACGTAAGAAGAGAAGTGCTGCTAGTTTGTTTAGAGTGAGATAGCAGTAGAGCTTTCTTCTTCCTCTAGCTCCTTGAGCTTGAGGAACACTTGTACTCGATCACCACATATACAGAGAGAGAGAGACAAGAGTAGGGGTGTTACCTCCACACGAGGGCCCCTAACCTGTGTAGATTGTGTTGTTTGCAGTGTAGTGAGCGAGCCATCTAGGCGTGCGATCCCTCCCCGGATACCCACAGTGTCCATCGGCCCCAAACTTAAGCCATCCTATGGCATCTGTCTTTACATCACCACGACAAGACCCTTTGGTGAAAATTGCCGTAGTGTTCAATCTTACTGGATTAAGAAATGCATGACATTGCACTCCTATGTTTTTCTATTACTGCATCTTTTTTTATCTTGCGAATCGAAGAGGCCCCTATTTGCTATATTCCCAGCTGTGTACTTAGTATTCTTCTATGTTACTACCGCAGTATGTGTGCAGAATATGAGTTGAATTCCAGAGGCCATTTCTAACTGTTCTAATGATAAAATAATTTTTGGCCGTTATCTATTTCTACTGAGTAGGTAAAATTAGGTTTTTGCACATGTAGAACTCTGAGCCCCCAAGCAATCAATACGCTTTCTTGAAAAATTACTGACATGTAAACTTGATTCTTGTTTCGGACAATCATGTTACTGGTTATTGTTCAAGGGCTACAAAGATGGCTCAGAAATTTACTCAAGAATAATCGGAGTCATCAAGTTTGTGCGCAAGTTCATTTGCATGGAAAATGTTACATGGATGCAGTCCTTTGCAAAGTTAACCTGGTCAAGAATTTCTGATCTTCTTATCACACACTTTCTCTCTAAGGTATGCTTATTTATTTAGCAAACAGATACTTTACAATTGCTGAATTTGATGTGTTTCTTTTTGTGAACAACCCTTTAGCTGATGCTCATGCTTGTCTCTATTAATGACCCTCTCCGTTGAATGCCCCATTGAATCAGCTATATTTCTTCTGTTGCATAAACTGTAGTTTGATTTATTGACTTGTGAGTTACGACTGACTTGTTTGAGAAACACATTTACTATCAACACTGACCACTTCTCTAACATGCCACTGTACCAAGCTGACCACGAAAGTGAGCATCTCAATTTTGGGTCCAATGTTGAAGATTTTTATTATAAAATGGAAATGAACAAACTGGCCTGATCTAACTGTCATTGCAGCTTGTATGCAACTTTGAGTTTTATCACCTTTCTTGTTTCAGTTGCCTTGTTTGTGGGCATGTGCTTGATAAATCTTTGTTTGTGGAAGGAAATGGGTGCCACCAAATTTATGCTATAACCCCAAAACAGTGTTATTATATACTCCCTCCGTTCCATAATGTAAGATGTTCTAGGTGTTCTACATGTTGTCTAGATTCGGACTAAAGTAAGTGAACACATATACTTAAATGTGTCTAGATACATGTGTATGTATATGAATGTGGAATATGTCTAAAACATCTTATATTGTGGAACGGAGGGAGTATGTTGTACTCCCTCCGTCTGGAATTAAATGTCACAAAGTTTGGCAAAAGTGGATGTATCTAACACTAAATTATGTCTAGATACATCCACTTTTGTCAAACTTTATGACATTTAATTCTGGACGGAGGGAGTAATAACCAGACTGGTCATTGACCTTTGTTTTTCAGGCTGTTCCTAACGTGGCGTCCAAGCTAATCGAGTTCCAAGATGTTGTAAGAAGTACAACTGAATTTGAGAACACCCTTAGGAGTATGATGTTTATTTCGTCCGACAGGAAGGATGGCAAGTTGACCCAATATGTTAATGATGTTGAAGTTCATTTTGCTGTAAGGAAGAGAAATGAGATCTTAGTAAAAGCAAGAGACATTCTTGTACAATATGACTACGACAATCCTCTTGTGAGTACCACAATTTATGTTTGTTATCAGAAAACGACTGGATATGTGGGATTCATTGTAGCAAACATATTAAGGAATAAGGATGCTTGCTATTGCAGGGATCAGACGGCAGAGGAAATTCTGTTGTTGATCTACTTTTCCAGCCAGAGAAGTGTTTCATATCTAAGTCAGCACTTCAGTTAATGAAATTGGTCCATGGAGCCCTCAAGGTATGATTGCCTCCACATTTTTCTTATTGATTCGCTGTATCAATTAGCATAATTGCTTGTTGCTTGTAGTAATGTAACATGTCAGTATCGTCATTACAACCACTTTCTGTTCGCCAATGCTGCCTCTCGCTTTTCAGTATTTGCATGCTATAAAATTGCTCAAACATTTGATGTACATCTGTTTTTGTTGTTGAATAATCAGTACAGGATGCTTGTTTGTCATCCACAATGGTCGCAAAGGAGTTCTGCTATGCTGCTAGGGATGCCTTGCTCTTGTATAAGGCTATTGTGCCAGTTCAGGTTTGTGCATGTACTAACTTTGCATGATGGTTGTGTATTGTGTCACGAGGTTGACGTTAAATCTCCAGTTCTGACAATGTATGTCATGCAATCATAGACCATCTGGGATATTCCTGAGAGAATTATTTACTCATGTGCATTTTCTTAGACATGTTAACTAATACCTACTCCCTCCGTTCCATATTAGATGACTTTGGAATGGATGTATCTAGAACTAAAATATGTCTAGATACATCCAATTCAAAGTCATCTAATATGGAACGGAGGGAGTACATGCCATATTTTTATCATGATGATTCCCCTTTTCATCTGCTGGTAGAAGTGTATTTTGATAACAAGGGTCTGTGACTCTGTGTTTTATGTTGTACCGGTTTTTAGTGATATGGGAAATAATGTGGGCTTAACAGATATCATTGGATGATTTCTCTTAGTATGCCCCGTTTACTGAACTACAAATTTCACCTTCAATGCATGGGATTGCAACATGACTAATTCTTATTTTGACTACATCGTACCTAGTATATGTAAATTGTTTCATGCATCATATTCATGTACTTATTGTGCTCATGTGTGATAGCATTTACAAGATCTTAGTTTGCATATACTCCTCCTAGCATCATATACTTGATTGTTTTTCTTATGGTTTGAAATATTCTAGATAAACTGTCTCTAGCGATGCTGCTGTTGATTCACATTATGGTGTTGTCCTATTATGAGATCACACCATATTCTACTCTTCAGTTCTTTGTTCTAGTTACTGTCATTTTAATTGATACCATAGTGATTAAATTTAGCTTTGTTTCTTTTTACTTAAGCTAGAGAAGCAACTCAATAGTGTCAGTCAGGTGGCTGCCATCATTCACAACGACTTCCACCATTTGTCCCAAGAAATTCTTGGTCTTGCATTTGAGGTCTGTATATGCTACTATTTGCTTCTTATTATGATTTATCTTGGATGCTGATTTTATGAGAACTTTATTTCCGGAATCTTTCCTACGTAGTGGCTAAGTTAGCTTCAGACCAAGCAGCCGCATAGTTTTGTTTTCTACTTCCCTGTTTTTCGTTGTAATCACTTAATTTACTTGCCTTTCTTTTATAAACTAACTGTTTGATGTGTAAACTCAGATATGTGTGCTTTCTTATCTAGATTAATGTCCCGTAATGTTCCATCCTTAAGCAAAGGAAAAAAGACTCAGCCACATACTGCTGTACTTCTTTTTGTTTCTGTCTTTTTAGATATCTGATTGAAAATTTCCCCTTTAAGCTATGTGTTTTCCTCACCTTTCTTATGCTTTTGTCCAGTACCGTGCAGACTTTCCTAGTGGTCTACAGAAACTAGTTGTTTTTGTGGATTTAGCTCCAATCTTCTCCCAGATGGCAGATGGTATACTGAGAAGACAAATACAGCTTGCCACGTCTAACTTAAGCGAGGTATTCCCTTACACCTTTTGGTTGTAACAGGCTGTAATAAGCATCAATCTGAAAACTTACTGGAATTCATGATCATTTGTTTCTGGTGGTAAGTGATCAAGCAGGTTTTAAACTCGAACATCGAAATTGTGCGGTAAAAATGGCAGGCAGATTTCTCCCTGAATCCCTGCATCTGTCTATTTCTAAATACCATGCCAACCCCCCTATTTTGACATTTCCATGCACAATGATATTCTTCTTTTTCTTTCTGTGTTACATTTTTGTAAATTCCAAGTCTGCCACATTATTGTCCAGGCTATAGATGGCGCTGATGGTTTTCAGAACACGCACCAATCTCAGCATTATGAATCCGCAAAATTTAGTATTGAGCAGGTATGTCTCATTGCCAAAAATGGAGGTACTTGGAACTAGAAGAAATATGGCAAATAAAATGTGTGCAATAATTTCTCTTGATATCCGTGACCTGCAATTTTTTAATATTATTTTTATAGTGCCAAGTCCTCAGCAGTAGTTGATTATGAATAGTTAACTAATTATATCTATATTGACCTGCTTTCAGGTTGTGTTCCTTTTAGAGAAGATACACATAATGTGGGAATCGATACTGCCTAGGTCAATTTACAGGAGAAGTATGTTTCATGTCCTTAGACCTGTCTTTTCTAGAATTACAAAGGATATGCTTGTGATAGATGACATGGCAGCAGAGGAGACCTTACAGGTGATAATATTTTCGTTGACAGTTTTGAGCTGATAACTCGTTATGTTCATTAATATATGTGGTACGCTTCCAGCTGCAAGGCCTTATACATTTGGCCCTTGAAAACCTCTCCTCGCTATTTCTGTCCCTGGTTGAGAACGATGATGGCGATGACAAGTTCTTGGATCATCATACCTGGGTCCAGCTGGATAAGAGTGTACCATCTTTAAAGAAGTTCCGAAAGCTAGCAGGTACATTTTGTCTTGACATTTGCAACTATTTTAATATGTTCATATATTCTTTATGTTCTCTCCACTAATACTGAAAAATCGATGATGCTCAGGGTTGCTTGATATGTCATTGAAGTCCATCACAGCTGCTTGGGAAAGTGGGGAGCTAGTTAACTGCGGTTTCACATCATTTGAGGTGAGCAAGTTCCATTTTCCTTTTCTTTTTTTTACCTAAATTGGAGTTCAGCAGATTATGATCCTTGATAGTACTTGGTCGTCTGTTGTTGGTAGCGCATATTTGCTGTTATGATTGCCTTCATATTATTGTGCGTGGTGTCATTTCTCAGTGTGTCTTACATGCTATGTTACTTTTATTTTAGAACATATTAGTTGCCTACTGGTAAATAACATAACGAGGAGGTGAAATAAGCTTTGTTAGAGTAAGTGGTTGAAGGAATGAGATGGAAGGTACTGGTTATGCCTTCTTTTGCCCCCAGACAGATTTTACCTCAAGTCCAATTGTGACTCGTTTCTAGTTTGGAACATTTCGTTTCTAGTTATGTTTTGGGACATCAAATTGGCTTATTGTATTTTAGACTTATTTGTTCAGAATCCGTTGAAACCGAGAAGTTTTACCACTTTTCAGAATCCGTTGAAACTGAAAAGTTTACCATTGTTGCTTTGAACTGATCTCTTCCCTTTGTGCAGGTGCGAAATTTCATCAAAGCAATTTTTGCCGATTCGCCTCTTCGGAAGGAGTGCTTAGGATGGATCGCTATGAACCCAGCTTAGGATGCAGAAACAAACTGCTTTTGTTGTTCCATTAGTGTGCCTTATAATTGCCATTTTCCCCATCTGCACCTTTTTTTTTGAAATTTCAAATCTATATATAAAGAGCAAGCAAGTCGCCTCGTTAAAAACCTTCCAACCCCTTAGGAACCCTGGTAAGGAAAAAAAAAGTGAACTTGCTGCTAAATAGTTAAAGGTTTACAATAATGCTACATCATATACTAGAATACCCCGGATAATGCTTACATCCTCATGCTAGATTTGCAGACCCTCTATACTAGCGTTGGCAGCAATAGTGTGGGATGCTCTATTACTCTCCCTAGAAGCATACTAAAAAATAATACTAGTAAAACCACTAGCCAGGAGAGTACACTCGTAGATGGCAGCTGCTGGACCAGCATCATTCATCGTTTGTATCACCTCCATACGATCGCTATTCACCATGACCTTGGAACAGCCGATTTGTCCAGCTAGAATGAGCCCATCCTTGAGAGCTCTTGCTTCCGCCATTGGAGCATCAGAAACGTAGGGGATGATGCAGCAGCTTCCCGCTACGAAGACTCCATATCGTCACGAATTATAGCTCCAGATGCTCTTGTTTCATCCTGAATAGAGAAAGAAGCATCAACATTAAGTTTAGAAAATCCCTCTTATCGGTTTTTTTCCAACCCTCTCTTTTGATTCCCAGGTTAGGTTTTGCTGCCGGGGTGTAGTTCGTCGCAATAGCAGCTATAGACCGCGCTTAACATGTCGGCTTTGTGTCATCCTCCCCGTGAACAATTTTTCTTCTTTCCCACCAAATGTACTAACAAGTGGTAGCTATCAACTTTTTCAAATTTACCTCGAAACCTGGCATTTGTTGCTCCTTATCCCTCAGAATATACTCGATAACGGCCGGTCCATCTTGGTACTCCGAACAAAGTCTTTGTACCGAACCAAACAGCCCCAAATTCTCCCAATTTCTCGGGCTCCCAGACAAGTGAAGAAGGCGTGAATTGTATCTTCACAGTGGATCTTGCAAACAGGGCAAAGGCTAGATTGAATGATATGTCTATTAGCCAGGTTGCAGTAACAAGGGATTGTGTTATGAAGGAATCTCCATGAGAAAATCTTAATCTTCGATGACACTTTCGGTTGCCACAGTTTAACCCAGACTAAGTCTGTCAGAATTGCTCTGATTCCCTATATTAGCCAACTCGTGGCCATGCTGGTACTCCCATTCATTGTGATAAGCCGATCTGACTGAAAACACGTCCATTCTTGTATAGTTCCAGGATATAAAATCCTCCAGCATGGCTACTGCAAGAGGGATGTTAAGAATTCTCGCAGCATCAAAAGGAACAAACAGAGACCTGATCATCCCCTCATCCCATTAATCAGAAGTCTCCTGATTAATCAGTTCAGAAACCTTTGTGTAGACAATATTACCTCTCGGAGTTAGCACCATTCTAGTAGGGCTATTTGGTATCCAAGCATCTGATCAGATATTAATATTTCTTCCATATCCCACACGTCAAATATGTCCCTTTTTAAATGTTTGGATCCCCGCATATAAGCTTTGCCAAGTATAGGAAGATCCCTTTTTTGATACTGCGTTCAACAAATTACCATCTTACCATCTGGATAGTATTTAGCCTTTAATACTTGGGCACATAAAGAATCTAGCTCACAAAGAAGCCTCCAAATTTGCTTGGCAAGCATAGCTAAATTGAAACAGGGTAAATCTCTAAAGCCCATTCCACCACGCTTCTTTGGTATACACATTTTTCACCAGGCAAAACAGTGTATATCTTTTTTGTTTTCTTCGTCTCCCCACCAGTAACGAACGGGACATAGCATGTGTGATCCCTTTTGTTATTTGTCTGGGAAGTCTGAATACCGACATAACATACGCCAGAATAGCCCCTGCCACTGCCTTCAGTAACACCTCTTTGCCTCCGTATGAAAGTAATTTCTCCTTAAAACCCGCCAAGCGGGCACAAACTCTGTCGATCAACTGTTGGAAGCAGTCCGATCGATCAACACCAACTAGGGGTGGCATCCCTAGGTATTTGTCAGTAATTGCTTCTGTTAAGATGTACAAAGTAGTGCACACTTCTTCTCGTGTTTCCGGTAGCGTACAGGGGCTGAAAAACACACTTGATTTGGTTTCGCTAACCAACTTTCCCCGAAGCTGCACAATAGTCATGGAGAATTTGCCTCAGCACCATAATAGTCATGGAGAATTTGCTTTAGCACCATTGCATTATTGTTATCAACCCTCATGAGGATCAGGGAATCATTAGCAAACAGAAGCTGCGAGATAGCCGACGCGTTGCGGCATACCTTGACACCAATAAGATCACCTTTCTGCTCAGCATCATGAAGTAAACCGGAGAGTCCCTCCGAACAGAGGATGAACAAATAGGGGGCAGCGGGCCCCCCTGCCTTAAGCCTCGAGAAGGTACAAATTTCTTCGTCTCGGTTCCATTAAACCGAACTTGGTAAGAAACACTAGAGACACACCCCATGATCATGGCAATCCAACCAACATCAAACCCTAGTTGTATCAGATTTTTCTCTAGAAAAGACCATTCAACTCCTTCGTAGGCTTTATGCATGTCAAGCTTTATTCCCCGTCTTCTTTTTCTTGATTGCATGGTAAGACTCATAGGCAACCAGAACATTGTCCGTGATTAGCCTTCCAGGCACAAAGGCACTCTGGTTTGGGGTGATGATCTCGGGAAGGAGGTTTTTTAGCCTAGCTATAAGAACTTTGGAGATAACTTTGTAAGTCATAAGTCACATTGCGTAAACAAACTGATTGAGCGAAATTCGGTTACCTTGGTAGGATTCTCGGTCTTCGGAATAAGAACAATTGTGGTGTTATTCCAATCAGCCGGAATAGACTTGGAATTCAGTGAATTAAGAATAATCGTAGTAAGATCTTCACCAATAAGATTCCAATATATCTTGAAGAATATTGCGTGAAGGTCATCCGGTCCCGGTGCCTTAAGACCCCCTATATTGAATAAGGCTTTCTTCACCTCTTCTCTTGTATAGTCAGCACACAGAGCCTCGTTCATCGCGGTCGAGACCCGGGGCTTCACTTTGTTAATCACATCCGAATTTGATTCATCGACTTCTTTTGTGAATAAACTCCGGAAATAATTTGTAATATGGACAGATAAGTCAAGTCCGTCCACCGAATTCCCTAGATCGTCATCTAGTTTCTTAATGGTATTCATCCTCTTTCGACCATTTGCAAAATTATGGAAGAAGGAGGTATTACGGTCCCCTTGCTTCATCCAATTCGCTCAGGCTCACTGTACCCATTTGATTTCTTCCTTTTCCTATATTTTTTCATTTCTACTTGGATCTCCCTTTGTTTAGCCGTGGCTTCATCAGAAAGGGGACCTTGCATTACTGCGTTGAGCTCCCGGTTTAGATCATGAATATATCGACGTGATTTCCCGAGGTCCTGCATGTCCCATGCATGGAGGGCCTTGTTGGAACACGTAGAGATAAACAAAACTTTTCCCTACGCGGTACTTTCAAGATCTAGCCGAGGTAGAAGGCCACGATGATTACCACTAGACGCGCGGTTGCGGATTATCGATGAAGCACGTCGGTGCAGTGGAGTCCCACGATCCGATCCAGCCGACCCAATCCCGCGATCATCGATGTACTGAACGTACAACACCCCTGCCGGTATCCACACGTGCGAGGAGGAGCTCTAACGGCGGACTTCTAGGTCCGGTGCAACGGCTGGACTGAGTGGGGCTAGGGTTCCCAACGCATGGGAGTGGAGTAACGTCGCAGCTGGGCAACCTGCGCCCCTCTTTATATAGCGAATGGTAGTGGGCTTCACAACGCTTGCGGCCCATTCCCTCTGTGAGTCGACTCACAAAGTCAGTCCATTTCCGGTTCGGGTCCAACCCGACCAATACATTTGCTCCCGCTCTTAAGTGTGCGACCCTTCAGGCTCATGGCGACTTGGACACGATTGGAGTCCGACTCCTAATCGATCAATAGGTAGCGGCTCCTAGCAGAACGTGCCGACTCCCAAGTCCCATTGAGTCATGACGACATACCTTCAATGTGACTTTCATCTTAGTCCCTTTTTCCTCACGATATACCTTGTCGAACTATAGGCGATTTATCGTCATCCCTTAATAGCTCAACTCTCTTCTCAGTCCGTGATATATGATTCATCTGACTAACTCTTAGTCAACAGACTCAGTTAACACTTAACCGGGTTGCGCATGGCCATGCTTCCGGAATCATATCACTCAAGAGGGCCCATAGAATATCTCTCCATTAGGAGGGGCAAAATCCCATCTTGATTATCCACATCACGCAGTTTGCTTCTCATTCGACCCGAACTCTGCCTTTATAACTGCCTTGTCACGGAACAACGTTTGATAGAACCTAAGTCGGTGATCCACAACTCGGATTGTGCGACAATCTCAGGTCTAAGGATTACATTGATTGAGACATGCAAATGACGACATACTCGTTGCATCTCAATATGGTCAGTCCGACTTGCTAAACTCTTTAGCCAAGTCTGTGAACGTTGGAATGGCATCACCATGCCCATGACAAGTGGAACCGTGTCATCAGCCAACACTCACATTACTCTAGGGTGTGTGTCTAGCACAACCTAAATAACCAAGGACAATCTAGTATGAACAACATGAATACATAGTTCCACAATCGAATCACATATTCAATGACATGTATCAGATGTTCAAAACAAGGACGACTTAATAACTTTATGAATACATTGGGAATTACATCATATATGATTGCCTCTAGGGCATATTCCCAACAGTCTCCCACTTGCACTAGGGCCAATCATCGTGGCATCATATGCCTAGGCATCGGATGCCCATACCTCTCATGTGCGCCTCATGCTTAGGTTGTGGTAGCGCCTTTGTCAACGGATCTGCAATGTTTGCATCCGTGTGTACTTTGCATAACTTGATATCACCTTGTTCGAAAAACTGGCGAATGAGGTGATAACGCATGAGTATATGTTTGTTCTTCTGGTGTTGTCTAGGTTCCTTGGCTTGTGCGATAGCACCATTGTTGTCACAATATACGTCCAAAGGATTGGACGCGCCCTGAACCACACCAAGATCTATCAGGAGATTGCTGATCCAAACAGCTTCCTTTGCAGCCTCTGAGGCAGCAATATACTCAGCCTCTGTTGTAGATGCAGACACCATATCTCGCTTGGAACTCTTCCAGCTCACAGCCCCTCCGTTCATTACGAACACGTATCCAGATTGCGAACGAGAATCATCTGAATCGGTGAGATAACTCGCATCTGTGTAACCCTTTACACTGAATTCCTCATCACCTCCATAAACTAGGAACATTTCCTTAGTCCTTCTCAAGTACTTAAGGATGTTTTTAACCGCTTCCCAGTGGGCTTCGCCAGGTATCTTCTCGTTACACTTAGAGCATAGGAAACATCTGGCCTAGTACAAATCATGGCATACATGATGGATCCGATTGTCGAAGCATATGGAATCACACTCATCCGACTCTGCTCATCAGTCGTCGAAGGACACTGAGTCTTGCTAAATTTTATACCGTGGGACATCGGTAAGAACCCCTTCTTAGACTCTTCCATTTTGAATTTCTTCAAAACTTTGTCCAGATATGTACTGTGGCTCAATCCAATGAGCCGCCTTGATCTATCTCTATAGATCCTGATTCCTAATATGTAAGTCGCCTTACCTAAATCCTTCATTGAGAAACTCCTTTCCAATGAATCTTTGGTTTCTTGCAACATCATGACATCATTTCCAATCAGTAATATGTCGTCCACATATAAGATTAGAAAATTTACTTTGCTCCCACTAAACTTATTGTATAAACAAGAATCATGATCGCTCTTGATGAAGCCAAACGATTTGACTACCTCATCAAAGCGAATGTTCCAACTCCGAGATGCTTGCTTCAACCCATAAATGGATTTCTGAAGTTTGCATACCTTGTTAGCGTTAGCTGGATCGACAAAACTTAGGGATGTATCATATACACGTCCTCAGTTAAATTTCCATTAAGGAAAGCTGTCTTGACATCCATCTGCCATATCTCATAGTCGAAATAGGCTGCTATGGCTAACATGATCCGAACTGACTTAAGCATCGCTACGGGCGAGAAGGTCTCGTCGTAGTCAACTCCTTGAACCTGTCGGAACCCCTTCACGACAAGTCGTGCTTTATAGACGGAAACATTTCCATCCATGTCAGTTTTCTTCTTAAAGACCCATTTGCACTCGACGGGTCTTGCATCGTCAGGAAGATCAACCAAATTCGAAACTTGGTTTTCATCCATGGACTTTAACTCGGATCTCATGGCTCCAAGCCATGACTCGGAATCAGATCCCACCATCGCTTCCGAATAAGTTGCCGGCTCATTACTGTCTAATAGTAAAACATCACGAGCATTTTTTAATCTGGCAGATCTCCGTGGTTCAGGTGCTGTTACCGGTGTAGCTACCACGACCGGCTCAGCCTCCAAGGCCCTTGCCGACTCGCCCCTAGACGGTTCCTCTCGAATTTCTTCAAGTTGCACTGTGCTCCCACTGACTCCCCGATTGAGAAACTCTTTCTCAAGGAAGACACCATTCCGAGTGACAAACACTTTGGCCTCTTCCCGGTTGTAGAAGTAGTACCCCAAGGTTTCCCTTGGATACCCCACGAAAATACACTTATCCGACTTGGGCGTGAGCTTGTCCGACTGAAGTCGCTTGACAAAAGCTTCACAACCCCAAATCTTAAGAAAAGACAAACTTGGCCTTTTGCCAGTCCACATCTCATGCGGTGTCTTCTCTACTGACTTTGATGGTACTCTGTTTAGTGCGAACGCTGCAATTTCTAGACAATAACCCCAAAATGATAAAGGTAGATCTGTCCGACTCATCATTGATCGTACCATGTCCAACAAGGTCCGATTTCTCCGTTCCGATACTCCGTTTCTCTGCGGTGTACCCGGGGGAGTGAGTTGAGGAACTATTCCACAACTCATTAGATGGTCATCAAACTCATGGCTCAAGTACTCGCCTCCACGGTCCGACCGTAGAAACTTTATTTTCTTGCTGAGTTGATTTTGTAGTTCACTCTGGAATTCCTTGAATTTCTCAAAGGCTTCCGACTTGTGTTTCATTAAATAGATATATCCATACCTACTTAAATCATCAGTAAAAGTAATGAAGTACTCATAACCACCTCTGGCTGTCGTGCTCATTGGACCACATACATCACTATGTATTAGTTCCAACAAGTCGGACGCCCTTTCACAACTCCTTGCAAAAGGTGTCTTGGTCATTTTGCCTAGTAGGCATGATTCACATGTCTCGAACGACTCTAAGTCGAACGAAGTTAGAAGTCCATCATCATGGAGCTTCTTCATGCGCTTCCAACTTATATGACCAAGCCGACAATGCCAAAAGTAAGTCATATTCAGATCATTTGGTTTCAACCTTTTAACATTTATGTTATAGACCGATTCACTATCAAGATTCAAAATAAATAACCCGTTCTGAACGGGTGCAAAGCCATGAAACATATCTTTCAAATACAAAGAACAACCATTATTCTTAATATTCGACTCATAACCTTGTCTCATCAAACATGAGGCGGAAATAATGTTTCGACTAAGCACTAGAACATAATAACAATTATTCAGTTCCATTAAAAATCCTGAAGGTAAATGAAGTTGCATCGTGCCGACTTCCAACGCAGCGACTCTCGCCTTGTTGCCGACTCGAATATCAACCTCTCCTCTTGCCACGCTCCTAGTTCTTACCAGTCCCTGCAACGAGTTGTAGATGTGAATAACTGATCCGGTATCATATACCCAAGAACTGTTAGGTGCATCAGCAAGATAAATGTCTATAACATTGCACACAAGTGTATCTGAGTTGGAAGTCATACCTCCACTCTTGGCTTTGTCAGCCAAATACTTGGTGCAGTTCCTCTTCCAGTGGCCATCCTGCTTGCAATAGAAGCAGTTGGCTCCGACTGTAGGAGATGGCTTAGTCTTTGAGGAAGCACTCTGGACAGGGCCATGGGCGCTACCTCCTGACTTATCCTTCTTCTTCTTAGTCCAAGAACTCTTCTTGAACTTAGCCTTATTCTGCACCATCAACACTTGACTGGCGCCTTTCTTGAGATCAGCCTCTGCCGTTTTGAGCATCCCATGTAATTCAGTGATCTTCTTGTCCATACCATGCATATGGTAGTTCGAGATGAACGGACCATACGCACTAGGAAGAGAGTTCAAAATTATATTAGTAGCGAACTCTTCTTTAATTGGGAAGCCCAACCGATCCAGAGACTGTATGTAACCAACCATCTTGATTACATGCGAACTTAGTGGATCGCCGTCTTTGAGCTTACAACCCAGCAAAGCTTGAGAGACTTGATACCTCTCGGTCTTTGCCTGAGCCTGGAACATACTTTTGAGGCTTTCGATCATATCGTAGGCCTCAACATTCTCGAACTGTTGCTGCAAGTCCGGTTCCATGTGTGCAAGGATAAGACAGCTAATTTCTGTAGACTCATCTCTAGTCTTACGGTAGGCATTCATGACAGCGACAGTCGCATCATCATCATGCTCTTCTGGAAGTGTAGTTTATAGAACATGTTATTTCTTGTCATGCTTGAGGACTATCCTCAGATTATGATACCAGTTGGTGAAATTAGTTCATTAAGCTTATCTTTCTCTAGGATTGACCTCAACGCAAAAGTGGATAACTGAGGAAGGTTGCTAGGTGCCATTGATCTACAACAGAAAATATGCAAAACACTTAAGACATGTATTCACAAAAGAGCAGGCATATTAAACGCTTTAATACTTATTCTCCCACTAGAACCAACACCCCTCTGATGGTTGCTTAGTGATTGAAGATCCTAAATAAGCAAGTCGACTAGTGAGCTTTAGCATCACTGCTAGCCGTCAAGTGATCTAGGTAGGCAACACCTTGCCAATCGTATCCAATACGACTCCTGTTAGTTGGGTGGCATCACATGCCCCGGCTGCCAACCTACCTCGCCCCGAGCCCCACAACCGCCGTGATCGACTCGTCTAGATTACCAAGTGCTTCCGCAGTAAGAGTCCGACTCAAACCCACCTAATCGGAAAGAATTGGTAGCACCTCAATTTTATGAGCCCACTACCAAGAATGTCCGACTTGTAATGGTGCAGCACTGGCGGGGCGACCGACTAGACCTTCTTTGAGGGATTAAAAATCTACCAACTATCTAAATAGAGGTAAACAAAGACATAACAATAACACAAATAAAGCAATTATAATGTGAAATGGTATGGCTCTCTTCATGGTGATCTCCATCTCCACAAAGCTTGTAAGTCGACTCGTGCCAACTCTTGTCACGTGCCACCTTACTCCATGTAGCCGACTTGTATATCAACTTGCATGTCTTCCGGATTCTCCAACAAGCTACACTATCTAGTAAATGAGAAATTACATAGAGAATCCGACACGCATGCCGGTATACAATAAAATGACAGCACCTAGACTCCAGCCGGCTGACAAGAAACATGATACACAGATCATGTATGGATTACACACATCACATGCACATAAGCCATACCATTCACAACTTCCTGCAAAAACAAGTTATGCATAGACACGATATCTACCGGAGTTGTGAAACTCGCAACTTCCACGAGCCTTAGCAGTATGATCACGGAAACCAGATCATCCATTAACCCCGAGTACGATTGATCCAATCAACCTTGTAAAAAACCGATCTATCTCATAGAACGACCACCAAAACAGCAATTAGATCACATCTAACGCTAACTAAATATCACATATGTGCGGATCTCGGACCTAAAATCAGAAGCTACCGCTCTGATACCACTGTTGGAACGCGTAGAGATAAACAAAACTTTTCCCTACGCGGTACTTCCAAGATCTAGCCGAGGTAGAAGGCCACGATTGAAAGTGCATTTCGTTTTCCCAGTGTTTTGTGTGTTAGTTAACAATACTAAGTACATTATTTATCGAGGTGTTTAGTGTGCAGGTGTTATACTTAACATCGGCATCGAGCACCGAAAAGTCGGTGAAGTTTGGCCTGAGGTTTTTGGGACAGAACTCAACCGGATTATTCGGACCGGATTATTCATCCTGGACCGGATATTCCGGTTGCTGAGAAAGGAGCACAAAAATGGCTAAGGACTGAGAGTTTCGCATACTGGAGTCAACCGGATTATTTGGTCCGGATTATTCATCCTGGACCGGATATTCCGGTTGCTGCGAAAAACTGCTAAGGACTGGAAGTTTTGAGCTACTGGAGTTAACCGGATTATTTGGTCCGGATTATTCATCCTGGACCGGATATTCCGGTTGCTGCGAAAAACTGCTAAGGACTGGAAGTTTTGAGCTACTGGAGTCAACCGGATTATTTGTACCGGATATTTCATATCTATACCGGATATTCCGGTTGCAGTTGAAGAAGTGGAAAAATGGCTAAGGACTAGAAGATTTGCGTACTGGCATCTACCGGATTATTTGTACCGGATTATTTCAGATCAACCGGATAATCCGGTCCAGCACTGCAGATCTGCGTGGAGCAAACTGACCGGATATTCCGGTCCAAACTTGAACCGGATATTCCGGTACCTTTTTTTCTGCACAACGACTAGTTGTGAGGAGGGACTATAAATACCCCTCCTCTTCTTCCTCAAGATCTAGTTCTTCCCCTTAGCATTGATGAGCATTTAAGAACTCACCAAATCCCTCATAACTCCCAATCCCTCCACCCAATCTTGAAGATCTTTGGAGGATTGAAGGAGAAGGCTCCGATCTACATCTTCACCGACCCGTTCTTCATTTCCCCCTCTCTAGCTAGAGGGATCTTGCCTAGGGTTTCCTCTTGTGGAGAACCTAGGCATCTTGTTTCTTGTTGGTGATTCAAGAAGTGTTGGGAGCCCCCAATTAAGTTGTGGGTGTGTGCCCCAAGGTGTTTGTAAAGGATTTGATCCCCGCCTCAAAGGGGTTCTATAGTGGAAGGTGAACTAGGCCTTTGTGGCGAAGTTCATCGGAGAATAGGGTGAAGCCTTAGTGGCGTTGAGTAGGCCTTTGTGGCGAGCTCACACCCGTCCAACGAGACGTACTCCCCTAAAAAGGAGGAACTCGGAAATACATCGTGTCTCCGTGTGCTTCCATCGGTTACCTCGTTCCTCACTCTCTTTACTTACTTGTACTTGTTGCATTGATTGCTTGTCTTGTCATATAGGTAAATTCATCACTAGTTGCACTATCTAGAGAATTTACCTTTCTTGTCAAGCCTAAATTTGAGAAAAATTAAAATTTGCCGTAGCACCTATTCACCCCCCCCTCTAGGTGCCTATACTTTACTTTCAATTGGTATCAGAGCCTCGGCTCTTCTATCGGGCTTAACCGCCTAAGAGTTTGAGTATGGGAGATGATGTGGTTGACACTCCGTCCGATGTCAATGTGACCATGGATGATCTCAATGAATTGAGAACTTCATTGACCTCATCCATAGACACAAAATTTGATGAGTTGCGTCAATTCATGGCACAATTCCTCAAAGACAAAGGACCGGAGGTGTCCGACTCATCCCCTCCGGAAACGGAGGGTGCCAAGAAAGGGGTTGATGGTGAACCACTTAAAACTGCTTCCGCCGAACAATCCGCTAAGAAGGGTGCGGGTGGAAAGGAAGGATATCATGCCGTTGAAGGGCAATATTCTCCCGATCCTCCCATCCCTTTTCCTCATATAATTCCTAGGGGAGCTAAAATTGATGCATATTCTTTTCGTGAGTGGCAATACTACATGGAGACTCACTTGAACTCTTCTTGTATAGATCTTTGGAGAATCACTCGTGATGGATACAAGCCATATGATCCCAAGAATCTCACAAGAAGAGAGGTTGTAGATTGCCAACTCAATTACACCGCCTTGTCCATCCTTCATCAAGCCGTGGGCCCCAATCACATGCCGCATCTTCAACACTTCTCCACCGCCAAAGAGACATGGGATGCACTTGTCGTCATGTTTGTTGGGAATGAAAGCATGCGAAGAAATCGCTATGACACCTTGACCAATGAGGCCGAAGGATTTTTCATGCGTGATGGAGAAGATCACGTTGACATGTATCGGAGACTCAAATCTCTTGCCACCGCTTTCTCTAATGCGGGTGCAACACATATTGATGATGCTTGGATCAAGAGGAAGTTCATAATTGCCGCGATGCCTTTTGAGGGCACGGATATGAAGAGCATTCAAGGAAGACATGATTTCTCCACCATGACCTCTACTCAAGTCATGCAAGAATTGAGCTCCTACAAAGTGCAAACCAAGAATGCTCTTGACAACCGTGCTAGGGCCATTGGAATGCATCAAGGAGCTTCCGTTGCTTTGAAGGCCAAGGTGTTGGCAAGAGAAGTTGAGAATGATGAAGATGGTGAAGAAGCATTGCCTCCATTGAAGGAACAAGAATATGATCCCGTTCTAAAGGATCTAATAGCTCTCACCGTGCAAAAGTTTTGGAACAATCCCCCAAAAGGCAAGAAGTTTGTTGAGGAGAAGACCAAGTCTCGTTATGGTAATGATGGGGCTCAAAAAGTGAGATCTTGCTTCAATTTCCAAGACAAGTACCATTTCATTGCGGAGTGCCCCTATGAGAATAGAGAGAACCATAGCGGCAAGCTCATCTGCAAGGACAAGTCCAAGGTTGAATACAAGAAACCTCATTTCAAGAAGAAACCTTTCAACAAGAAGACTCCTACCAAGTTTGTGCTCTTGACTCAAGAGGAGTATGATTCCGGGAGTGATGAAGAAGAAGAAAACACAAGTGAAGTGGCCGCTCTAGCTATTGCTTCCACTCCATCTTCGTCATCTCTCTTTGAATCCCCCAATGAAAATCTTCCTCAACGCGATGCCAAGTGCTTCATGGCTAAGGCCACGGAGGTATCATCTTCTCCTAACTCTAAGACCCCTAGTGAACTAGAACATAGTGCTTGTCTTAGAGAAGAAGAGGAAAGAGCCTCCTTGGACCGTTTTATGTCTAACATGCAAGGGGAGACCAAGAAGTACTTTGAGCATCTCATGAGGCAATTGGGAGAGGCCCAAGAGGCCCTTGAGAAGAAAGGTGAGATTGAGAGAAGGGATGCGGATGAAATTGCATCTCTCTCAATGACTCTTGAAGAAGAGCATGATGGTAGAGTTTCTCTAGAGGACGAACTTGAAACTATTGAAACTACTCATAATGAACTTGTCTCTAAAATCATTAAGGAACGTGATCTTGCAATTGCTAAATATAAAAAGGCTAAAAAGGATAAAGTAGAGTTTGGGGTTGGTCATGGTAAACTAACCGAGGAGTTTGAAAAGCTAACCATTGCTCACAAAGCTTTGGAAAGCCAACACTCATCCCTCAAAGAGTTGCATGAACAACTTCAAACTCAACTTACTCAATCTAACCATCCTAGCACTTCTACTTCTTCTTGTGATCATGCAAATATTATTGAAGAAAATGCTAGGTTGAAGAATGAGCTAGCAAGGCTCAAGGGCAAAAGCACTCAAGTTGAAAAGGTGGTGCTTGCCACCCCACAAGTGGTTGCCTCAAGCACTAATGCGGTCATTTCTAGACCACAAGTGAGTGCTCCAAGGCAACAAGTGGGCAAGCAAGGTCTTGGCTATGTAGCCAAGAAAAGGAACAAGAAGAAGAAGAACAAGAAGAAGAACAAACATGGTGCTTCGGGTGGTATTGTCATGAGGGACAACACTACTCGTAGCTCCTCCGCGGGAACTAACAACCCACACCATTTCTTATATGTTGATTATTATGGTGTTGTGCAAGCTAAATATGTTGGTCCTATTGAGGGTTTTATTGACTACACTATATGGGTTCCAAAGACCCTTGTTGCTAACATGAAGGGACCCAACTCGGGTCCTAACTCTAGTCAATGATCTCTTGCAGGACTATGCTTCTGGTGGGACTAAATGGATTCTTGATAGTGGATGCACTAATCATATGACCGGAAGCAAAGAACTAGTGACGGAGTTGCGACCAAATGACATCCAAGCAACCGTCACTTATGGGGACTCGTCCAAGTCTAAGGTATCCGGGTTTGGCAAGGTTGTGGTGGCTCCCGATATCACTATCGTGAACGTCATGCTTGTCGAATCCCTTGGTTACAATTTACTTTCCGTCCGCTCTCTTAGTAAGATGGGGTTCTCCGTCTTCTTTGATGGTGATATTGTGGTCCTTTTGAGGAGCAAGACTCTTGACGTCGCTCACGTGGGACATGTTGAAAATGAGTTGTATGTGGTAGACTTTTCTAAGTCAACCAACACTCAAGCAATGTGTCTTTTCGGGAAGGCGGACTTGGGATGCTTATGGTATCGCCGGCTATCCCATGTCAACATGAGAACTTTGCAAAGTCTTCACAAAAGTGGCCTTATTGTTGGACTAAAAGAAAATGTTTCCTTTGCAAAGGATCGCGTTTGTAGGTCATGTGTTGAAGGGAAGATGCATGACATTGTGCACAAGGCCAAGACTATTATCTCATCAAAGAGGATCTTGGAGCTTCTTCATGTTGATCTCTTTGGTGCCGTGCCCGAGGCAAGTCTTGGCGGCAAGAAGTATTGCTTGGTGATTGTCGATGATTATTCAAGATACACTTGGGTTTATTTCTTCAAGTGCAAGAGTGAGACCCAACAAACCATCATCGACTTCTCCAACAAAGTGCAACGTCAACACAATGTGCAAATAATGGCTATTAGGAGTGATAATGGGTCGGAGTTCAAGAACTATACATTGAATGAATTTCTTAGTGAAGAAGGCATTCGTCACCAATACTCCGCCACTTACACTCCTCAAAAAAATGGTGTTGCCGAAAGGAAGAATCGCACTCTCTTGGATATGGCAAGGACCATGTTGGCGGAGTACTCTTCTCCCCAATATTTATGGGCCGAGGCCGTATCCACCGCTTGCCACTCCTCCAACCGCCTCTACATCCGCAAAGGCTTGAGCAAGACCCCATATGAGATCCTCACCGGCAACAAGCCCAACGTCTCCTACTTCCGTGTATTCGGTTGTAAGTGCTTTTATTTGATCAAGGGTATTAGGTTGTCGAAATTTCAATCCAAAACTATTGAGGGTATTTTTGTTGGTTACGGTGCCGAATCCCACACTTATAGAGTCTATGACAAAGCCTCACGGATTGTCATAGAATCTTGCAGTGTGGTGTTCGAGGAAAATGACGGCTCCCAAGTGGCGCAATTTCATGTTTCGAATGTAGATGTTGAAATGCCTCAAGAAGCCATAGGAAGGATGGGTGTGGGATTCTTCCGCCCCATCGAGGGACACCTTATGGCGACTCGAGAAGGACTATGCTCTACCCAAGTGGAGCCCTCCTCTACATTTGAAGATCAAGCCAAGGAGCCAACTACTACACCTAACCTAGAACATATTCAAGACCCTCCTCTCATTGATCAAGTGACTCCGCAAGTCGTACCCACTCCTCTCACTAATGCGAGTCAAGATCAAGGCCAAGATCATTCATCCTCGTCATCCTCTTCTCAAGTTGAAGCTAGTATTGAAGATATTGTTGATGACAATGTTGTTGATCAAGGCCATGTTGGTCAAGATGGGGACCCAAATGGTCAAGATGATCAAGTGATTCCTCCTCGCAATAATGAGGAGATCGAAGCCCGTCGCATCAAAAGGATAAGAAGAGCTTTGAAGCAAATTGATGCCCAAGATGACAAGGTCTTGGAGGATGTTCAAGCTAGGAGATCCACTAGAAGGCAATTGGCTCATTTTTGTGAGCATCAAGCTCATATCTCTATGGTGGAGCCTAAGAAAGTGTATGAAGCTCTTGAGGACTCCGATTGGGTTGAAGCTATGCATGATGAGCTCAATAACTTTGAGCGCAACAAAGTTTGGAGATTGTTGAGAAACCCAAGGATTGCCACAATGTTATTGGCACCAAGTGGATATTCAAGAACAAGAAAGATGAGAATGGCATTGTCATTAGGAACAAGGCAAGATTGGTCGCTCAAGGTTACACCCAAGTTGAAGGCATTGACTTTGATGAAACTTATGCGCCCGTGGCTCGCCTTGAGTCCATCCGTATCCTCCTTGCTTATGCATCCTCACATAATTTCAAGTTGCAACAAATGGATGTGAAAAGTGCTTTCTTGAATGGTCCACTAAAAGAGGAGGTATATGTTAAGCAACCTCCGGGGTTCGAGAATCTCAACTTTCCTAACCACGTTTACAAACTTGACAAGGCTCTCTATGGTCTCAAACAAGCACCTCGTGCTTGGTATGAGCACCTTAGGGAGTTGTTAGATGATCGTGGTTTCGAAGTTGGGAAGATTGACCCCACTCTCTTCACCAAGAGAGTAAAGGGAGAGCTTTTCATATGCCAACTCTATGTGGACGATATCATCTTTGGCTCAACTAACCAAGCTTTCAATAATGAGTTCTCTAAGCTTATGACTGACATGTTCGAGATGTCTATGATGGGTGAGCTTAAATTCTTCCTTGGCTTTGAGATCAAGCAATTGGCTCGTGGGACTTTCATTTCTCAAGCCAAGTACACCCAAGATATGCTCAAGAGGTTTAACTTCCAAGATTCTAAGATCAAGACATCTCCTATGCAAGTCAAGTGTCATCTCTCTCGTAATCCAAAAGGGAGTAAGGATGTGGACCAAAAGCTTTACCGTTCTATGATTGGTTCTTTGCTCTATCTTTGCGCATCTAGGCCCGATATCGTTTTGAGTGTAGGTGTGTGTGCAAGGTATCAAGCGGCTCCTAAGGATTGCCATCTAACGGCGGTTCATAGGATCTTTCGTTATTTGGTTCATACCTCAAGATTTGGTTTGTGGTACCCAAAGGGGGCACAATTTTCTCTCAATGGATATACGGATTCCGATTGGGCGGGTGATCAAGATGATAGGAAGTCAACTTCCGGGGCTTGCCAATTTCTTGGTAGGTCCCTCGTAAGTTGGTCCTCGAAGAAACAAAATTGCATTTCTCTCTCCACCGCCGAAGCCGAATATGTTGCCGCCGCAAGTGCATGCACCCAATTGCTATGGATGAGGCAAACTCTCAAGGAATATGGAGTTCATTTGGACAAAGTACCTCTTCTATGTGACAATGAAAGTGCTATCAAGATTGCATACAATCCGGTGCAACACACAAGGACGAAGCACATTGAGATTCGCCACCACTTCATCCGTGATCACGTGGCGAGAGGAGACATTGCACTCGGTTATGTGCCCACCAAGGACAATCTTGCGGATATTTTCACGAAGCCACTTGATGATGCAAGGTTCTTGTTGTTGAGGAATGAGCTAAATGTGATTGATTCAAGGAGCTTGACTTGACTATCTTGCGCACACCCCTATAGATGAAACGTGTTCGAGCTTAGATGTAGGCATGGACATAGGGGGAGTGCTATCCTAACACATTGGGTTCTCCCTTCCCCCATTATGCCCATAGCAAAAATTCATTGTGATCTCTCTTTTTCTAATGCTGAATTGTGAGCTTCAATGTTGAGTTTTGGCAATGCCCCCAAGATATATCTTCGCGGTTGCATACCAAGAACTCTTACATGGTGGCTTCGGCCACCAACCTCTTCATTTCGAAGAGTTGGATCTTAGTTGGGTTTTTCTACTTGTCATGTCATTGCATTTTGTGTGTTTTTCCCGGCTAAGTGGTTCTTCCTAGGAAAATCCCACTCAATTGTTATTTTAGTTGGTTGTTTCTTGCTCTTGAGAGGGATAAGTACTAGTCGCAGCTTGTTAAATCTATCCTAAGCCTTTCTCTCAAAAAGCCTTTCTTTTCTAAGCACTAGTGTCGTCCGTTGAAAACGAGGAAATTTTGAATCAGGAGGCAGTCGGAATTTCCGGTTCAGTTTTGAACCGGAATTTCCGGCTGAACCGGAATATCCGGTTCAAACTTGAACCGGAATATCCGGTTAGGCGAACTTCATAAAGCCTGGAGCCCGACGGGGAGGGGCAGTTCTTGCCCTTTTCCCGTCCGCTCCTCTCCACCAAATCGCCGCCGCCGTGATTCTTGGCCTCCCGGGCCGTTTCCTCCGCGAGATCTTGGAGCTTTGGCCCGGATCTTGTTCTCCTCGTGATTTGGAACGTTTCTACCCAAGCATTTTTCTCCATGGATCCCGGTAATGTTCAAATCTTTTGAATCTTGGTGCTATAACCTTACCTTCCATGGATTTGCGTTTTGTTGGCTATGCTTGGTAGATTTCGTTCCAGAGAGGACCCCCCTACATGCTAGAAACCATAGACTAGATTACTTGTTTGCAATCCCTGTGGAAATCTGCAATTTAGATTGATTTTGTGCTGATCCGCAACTTACCGGAATATCCGGTCCACGACTGAACCGGAATATCCGGGTAACCGGAATATCCGGTTCAGCTTTGAACCGGAATATCCGGCTATGTCCAGTACTGCTTTAGGACAGCCCCAAATTGATTTTTTCCCAGATTTCTACCTCGATTGTTTCCTGGAATCTCTTCTATCGTTTCTATGCATGATTGTATCCGTTGTGTGACACTAGTGTACTCATCTTGTGCTATCCCCCTACTATCTTGTTTCACAGGTGGTGACCACGAACGGAGCGTTCCGAAGCACAAGAAGCAAGTTTCTACCCGTAACAAGAGGAAACCTCGGCTCAACTATAAGACCGATATTCCCACTCAGGATTTCAATGAGCTCAGAAAGCAGGATGCCTATCTTTCTCCGAGGGTTGCAAATATTGATTCTCGTTTCTGGAATCTGGAGCATTCCTATATTTATGCTGACATCTATTGTGACTACCGCTATCCGTGCCGCCCTATGCATCCATTTGACCATGCCGCTCTCAAGGCCAAGGAGGAATTTGCTGATGCAGCCAGTGTTGTTGAGCGTTTCGGTCTGGTGAAGCTCATGGAGACTCAGTGCAACTACAACACGCAGCTTGTGATGCAGTTTATGTCCACCCTCGTGTTCTCCACTGGTGATATTGTGACCCATCTCAAGTGGATGTCTGAGGACACACCGTGTGAAGCATCTTTTGAGAGGTTTGCTCGGCGTCTTGGCTACTCTTATAGCGAGCACCCTCCTCTTGGTCGCCGCGTCCATGAGGTTGATAGGCCGAGGAGGGAGGTGTCCATGGCTGAGCTATATGCCCCTGGTTTCACTGTTGGGGGACTTGAGGGACTTCTTCCACTTTATGATCAGCTTGTTCGTATCTTCAGAGCTTTCCTTGTGCCGAGTGGAGGTAACAACGATGCCCTCACCACTCCTCTGTGCAACCTTCTGATTCTGGCTAAGGAGTGTATGGAGGAAGAGGACCCGGCTGTCTCATATACTGTGGATGTGATGAACATCATCTTTCACGAGCTCTATGCTGCTATGATTGGTGGCTACACCATTCCCTATGCTCCCTATATCATGATGCTTATCAAGTATGAGATGAGGAAGGAGTACACCGAGTTACCCATGGCTGAGCACAAGGTCAGGAAGCTGTATGTCAAGAGGAAGGTGAAGACTGCGGCTGCTTCTCAGAGTGCTCCATTTGAGGGTGGTTCCTCTATGGGTGGTCCTTCTGGCTCTCAGTCTGCTCCCAGGGCGCCCGTGTCTGATATTAGCCACCTTGCGCAACGTCAGGAAGCTCTCCTGGTTTCAGCGCAACGTGCTCTGCATGAAGGTGGACATTCACAAGGAACAGTACAGGGCGTATCGCAGGGACACTGACTTGGCTAGCTCTCAGCGGGAGATTATCCATCACATGAGTGGTGGCACTGGTGATGTACCTGCTCCTATTGCTGCTCAGTCCTACTCTGCTTGGTCTGCTGGGGATTTCACTCCTTGGGAGAGCATTGAGGCGGCTCTCAGGTCTACTCAGGAGACTGCTACACGAGCTCATGATGCTGCTGCTGATGAGGAGGAGTCTGATGATGAGGAGGAGTCGGATGCTTAGACCGTGTCTGGGACGTTAGCTTAGCTATTTCCCTTCTTTTTGGTGTCTCGATGCCAAAGGGGGAGAAGTAGCTATTATAGACTACGGGATTTGCATGGGTTCGGGCACAAGCATTTGCTTTTATCCTTCCTTGAGAGCTTGTGTCCATTTTATCTTCATTTGTCGTGCTTGTGAACTTGTCGTTTATTGTCGTTTAAAACTATGTGTGCTATTATGTGTGTGACTATTGGTTATCTGGATATTATCATGGTTATCTATTTATGGTGTGATGGTTATCTATTGTATATGTTGAGGAGATTATCTATGGTTGTGCTTGGTTATTCTTGGATATATCATTCTCGCACAAGGTATATACTTCTTTACACTCAACATATTGGGATGTTGTCTCTTTGTCATGCTTGCTACTTGTTGAAAATTTCTCCCTATACATCATTGCATCCATTTGCGTTTGAGGCAAACAAAAGATATGCATAGAGATAGGGGGAGAGATTTCCATCTTGTTTCAAGCATGATTACTGTCAAGGTTTATTGCAAATCTTAGTATTGTCATCTAACACCAAAAAGGGGGAGATTGAAAGTGCATTTCGTTTTCCCAGTGTTTTGTGTGTTAGTTAACAATACTAAGTACATTATTTATCGAGGTGTTTAGTGTGCAGGTGTTATACTTAACATCGGCATCGAGCACCGAAAAGTCGGTGAAGTTTGGCCTGAGGTTTTTGGGACAGAACTCAACCGGATTATTCGGACCGGATTATTCATCCTGGACCGGATATTCCGGTTGCTGAGAAAGGAGCACAAAAATGGCTAAGGACTGAGAGTTTCGCATACTGGAGTCAACCGGATTATTTGGTCCGGATTATTCATCCTGGACCGGATATTCCGGTTGCTGCGAAAAACTGCTAAGGACTGGAAGTTTTGAGCTACTGGAGTTAACCGGATTATTTGGTCCGGATTATTCATCCTGGACCGGATATTCCGGTTGCTGCGAAAAACTGCTAAGGACTGGAAGTTTTGAGCTACTGGAGTCAACCGGATTATTTGTACCGGATATTTCATATCTATACCGGATATTCCGGTTGCAGTTGAAGAAGTGGAAAAATGGCTAAGGACTAGAAGATTTGCGTACTGGCATCTACCGGATTATTTGTACCGGATTATTTCAGATCAACCGGATAATCCGGTCCAGCACTGCAGATCTGCGTGGAGCAAACTGACCGGATATTCCAGTCCAAACTTGAACCGGATATTCCGGTACCTTTTTTTCTGCACAACGACTAGTTGTGAGGAGGGACTATAAATACCCCTCCTCTTCTTCCTCAAGATCTAGTTCTTCCCCTTAGCATTGATGAGCATTTAAGAACTCACCAAATCCCTCATAACTCCCAATCCCTCCACCCAATCTTGAAGATCTTTGGAGGATTGAAGGAGAAGGCTCCGATCTACATCTTCACCGACCCGTTCTTCATTTCCCCCTCTCTAGCTAGAGGGATCTTGCCTAGGGTTTCCTCTTGTGGAGAACCTAGGCATCTTGTTTCTTGTTGGTGATTCAAGAAGTGTTGGGAGCCCCCAATTAAGTTGTGGGTGTGTGCCCCAAGGTGTTTGTAAAGGATTTGATCCCCGCCTCAAAGGGGTTCTATAGTGGAAGGTGAACTAGGCCTTTGTGGCGAAGTTCATCGGAGAATAGGGTGAAGCCTTAGTGGCGTTGAGTAGGCCTTTGTGGCGAGCTCACACCCCTCCAACGAGACGTACTCCCCTAAAAAGGAGGAACTCGGAAATACATCGTGTCTCCGTGTGCTTCCATCGGTTACCTCGTTCCTCACTCTCTTTACTTACTTGTACTTGTTGCATTGATTGCTTGTCTTGTCATATAGGTAAATTCATCACTAGTTGCACTATCTAGAGAATTTACCTTTCTTGTCAAGCCTAAATTTGAGAAAAATTAAAATTTGCCGTAGCACCTATTCACCCCCCCTCTAGGTGCCTATACTTTACTTTCAACGATGATTACCATTAGACGCGCGGTTGCGGATTCTCGATGAAGCACGTCGGTGCAGTGGAGTCCCACGATCCGATCCAGCCAATCCAATCCCGCGATCGTCGAAGTACTGAACGTACAACACCTCTGCCGGTATCCACACGTGCTATGAGGAGCTCCGACGGCAGACTGCTAGGTCCGGTGCGACGGCTGGACTGAGTGGGGCTAGGATTCCCAACGCATGGGAGTGGAGTAACGTCGCAGCTGGGCAACCTGCGCCCCTCTTTATATAGAGAATGGTAGTGGCTTCACAACACTTGCGGCCCATTCCCTCTGTGAGTCCGACTCACAAACTCAGTCCATTTCCGGTTTGGGTCCAACCCGACCAATACATTTGCTCCCGCTCTTAAGTGTGCGACCATGCAGGCTCATGGCAACTTGGACACGATTGGAGTCCGACTCCTAATCGATCAATCGGTAGAGTCTCCTAGCAGAACATGCCGACTCCCAAGTCCCATTGAGTCATGACGACATACCTTCAATGTGACTTTCATCTTAGTCCCTTTTGCCTCACGATATACCTTGTCGAACTATAGGCGATTTATCGTCATCCCTTAATAGCTCAACTCTCTTCTCGGTCCATGATATATGATTCATCTGACTAACTCTTAGTCAACAGACTCAGTTAACACTTAACAGAGTTGCGCATGGCCATGCTTCCGGAATCATATCACTCGAGAGGGCTCAGAGAATATCTCTCCATTCGGAGGGGCAAAATCCCATCTTGATTATCCACATCACGCAGCTTGCTTCTCATTCGACCCGAACTCTGCCTTTATAACCGCCTTGTCACGGAACAACGTTTGATAGAACCTAAGTCAGTGATCCACAACTCGGATTGTGCGAGAATCTCAGGTCTAAGGATTACATTGATTGAGACATGCAAATGACGACATACTCGTTGCATCTCAATATGGGTCAGTCCGACTTGCTAAACTCTTTAGCCAAGTCTGTGAACGTTGGAATGGCATCACCATGCCCATGACAAGTGGAACCGTGTCATCAGCCAACACTCACATGAGTCTAGGGTGTGTGTCCAGCACAACCTAAATGACCAAGGACAATCTAGTATGAACAACATGAATACATAGTTCCACAATCGAATCACATATTCAATGACATGTATCAGATGTTCAAAACAAGGACGACTTAATAACTTTATGAATACATTGGGAATTACATCATACATGATTGCCTCTAGGGCATATTCCCAACAGGCCTTGTGCACTTGGTCAAGCTTTTGGCCCAAGTTAAAATCCGATCTTAGTTGGGCCTCTGTCCAGGCTTGTTCAACTACACTATCTACCGATTCCTCCATTAGCCAGTTTGCTTTGAATCTCTTTTGTCCCATTGATCGAATTGCTTCTGTAGTTACAAGGTAATTGAGGTCCACCGAAATCGGCCCGTGATCAGAGCGAGAGAAGTCCTCGTTGATCACTGAGGCCAGGGGGAAAAGATCATTCCATCGGTGATTGCAAACTTCCCTGTCCAGTCTTTCTCTCAACCTCCCTCTTCTCCAAGTAAATTTGTCCCCCACATATCCAAGGTCGTAGAGATTGCAATCAGATAGGACATCACGAAAGCCTTGCATACATCTTTGGACTTTGGGAACACCCCCCCTCTTTTTCATCTCTGTGAAGAATCTCATTAAAATCTCCAAGCACTAGCCATGGCAGATTCACCATCCCGTTAAGGTCCCTAAGGTAGTCCCACGTTAGGTGCTTCTGATCAGAGCTAGGATATCCATAGAGGCCGGTTATACTCTTACCTTTGTTGATGTAACCTTCAAATCTTTGCGCCAAAACATCAACAGACCCCGTTGTGCCTGTCATTTCCCCAAATGAACATATGATCAAAGGAGAGTTTGCACATTAGTTTCTCCGCCCTTACTTTATCCAGATGAGTCTCTGACAGAAATAGAACATCTGGTTTGAGCCGTCCCTGGACATCCAGGAATGATCTCACTGCAGGGGGCTTTTTCAAACCCCGACAATTTTGTCCTATTATTTTCATTGCGCCCGGTCGAGCTCACAAGAGCTCGCCGATATTGGGTTGCTGGTTTCAGCCACAGCTAGCGTCTCACTCTTTTGTCTCTTGCTTCCCCGAGAAGAATTATTCCCCTCAGTTTCATCCTCAGTCACAATATGTTCATAATCATCACCGTTTTAGTGGGCTGGTTCCTGTGTCCCTCAAATCTTCTCCCTTTTTTCAGATCTTTTCTGGTTCTTCATAATCATCACCGTTTTCTCGGACCATGGTGGTTTGATATTCCAGTGGTAGTCTCTTCCGAGAAGCTGGGTTCTTATCAAGCTCCATGCCCCGAGTGTGTTTTAGTGGGCTGGTTCCTGTGTCCCTCAAATCTTCGTCAAAATTTCTGTCTGATTGCCAATTTCCTGCCCCCTCTCGTAATTTGATTAATTTATTTCTTCCCTTTCTACACGTAAAGGAAGAGGGCACTAGTTTCGAATAAAATAAAAACATGGTTGCTCCAACCGTTTTTGCTTTAAAAAAAGATTAACTAATCTAAATCTAAAGGAAAACAAAAAAGGAATTCCATTGAATTGTATTTTTATTGATCAATTATAATTTCCTTCTACTGTTTGTGTTGTCGTTCCTACCACCTCGGCGTCCCCTCTAGTATAGTTTTCTCCACGAAAGGGGGTCCACTCTGGTTGTGGGGCTAGAAGCCAATCACCCCATTGCAAGTCCTTTTCATTATGTTTGCCATTGCCATGCTCGAGGTGAACATGACCCAGAAGTAACAGAACTTCGGTATTTCTCATAGTAAACCTGAAAGAAGGATTTCTTCTAGTCCTTTGTAATGGATACAAACATGGATAGGGGTTTGTTTACATCAAGGTTTACTCTGATCCGAACTTGGTTGCCATCTCCACGTGGTGTGAGGTTTACCCTTGTCACCTTGCCAATCCTCTTATGCAGGGACTCAAGAACCTCCCCGTTCCTATATGCCGTTGGCAGCCCCTTGAGCTAGATCCACACGAGGATGTTAAGATTGATCTCCTCAGGTTTTGTGAATCCATCATACTTCTCAATCAGAACACCATTGTCGCGAAAGATCCATGGACCTTGCTCCATAATTCTATTCCAATCCCCCAAACACTTGATCCTTATGGTGAACAGATTCTTCCTCCCCGGGCTAGGCTCCACGCCATCTATGAGTAGAACAATTCTTTTGAAAAAAGCTTTGACATGTGCACTCTACAGATCGCCATGAATTCCGTCTCTAGTTGCACGTGAGGGAATTCTTCGTCAAAATTCAGGTCATCTTCTTCTTCCCGCAGATCGAGTCTCTGGAGTATATCATTAATGGGAATCGATTTTCCTCGTTCTCCAGCCGAGGTTCTGCTTTGCGCCAAAGAACCTGATGCCTCACTTGCCATCGAACCCTACCAATCTGAAACCTAGATCGGTAGTTCCAGGGCCAGAACACCTGTTATAAGGAGAAAAACAAGAGGAGTCCCTCTCCGGGACGGACACGAGCTTCCTACCACACACTGACGGGAGGATCAGCCGAAACTCACGTCGGAATCGGAGTATTCCGTCGGAGGAAATTAAAACCCTAGGCGCCGCCAAGGGGAGTCTTAAACGCCGGGGAATCGGATTCCCCATTTGCACCTTATTTGACTATATATCAATTTCACATCTCAATGTTGCAGCAACACCGTTAGATGGAAATATGGAAGGTGGATTAAGCTCAAGAACATTATAAACACACCACTGCGTTTATGGATCCAGAGGACTTATGCATTGGCCCAATCTACTCGTGAAAGAAAGCGTGATCCAGCACGTTCCAACTCTGAATTTGGTCCCATCTTTAGAGGAAGATAAAAGAAAAACACCACATTGAGAGCACCTCCAACAGGTGCTTAGCGTGCCCGTGAGCGAAAAAACCGTCGTTTTAGAGTGTCTGAGACCGTTTTAGTCGCTCCAACAGCCGCTGCATAACCGCGAACGTGGAATTTTTTCCACTGCACGGAGAAAAGCACTATCTCGTCCACTCCCCCGCGCTCGAAAATACGTGCGCGAAGCCCCCAAATTGCCGCTTTGAACTTTCCGCGTGCGTCCACTGCATCTCCCACCCCATTTCCTCTCCTCCTTCGGCTCCAAATCTTTCTCGCCGGCGTCCTAGTGTTCAGTGAGGAATGCTTGAGATCCTCTAATGCTCAATACACGGCTAAACTTTTGGAGTTCAACAAGGCTCGGAGATTTTTGAGGTATGCTCAATTGATTGCATGCATTTTTTTTTTGGAGAACAACCAACTTTATTAACTCAACATCAGAGAATTACAATCAGCAATAATGCTGTCTAGTAGGAATTCTGGGCACACTCCCATCCACTCTTGCGTGACATTGCTGGCACAAGCCAGCCTTGCACAGGCATGAGCAACTTTATTGCCCTCTCGACCCTGGAAAGCCAACGAGAAACTAATAAACCTATCTTTAGCAGTGTTTATTTCGTCAAGGATAGGGGCCACTAGCGACCTCTCCGTGCTGCGAGCCCTCCAACACCGGACCAGCTCCTGGCAGTCTGTTTCAAAAGCAACTCTCTGGAAGCCTCGTCCTTGCGCAAAGATGACGGCATCCCGCAGAGCTAGTGCCTCTGCCACGAAAGGATCATGGACACCATCATAAACCTTTGCCCATGCTCCTCTGAAACCCAGAGCGTCCCTTGCGACACCTCCACTTCCACCTCTCCTTTCTGTCTCACAAATGGCACCATCAGAGTTCAGTTTAACCACCTCTCCCACTGGCGCAATCCACTTGCAGACTGGTTTTGGTGCTCCCTTCCTCGCCACCACTTTTGGGACCTCAATCTCAAGGAGATCCTGTTTAATACCTTCCACACATTTGCCCGGATCGTATCCCACCTTCCCATGTACTAGCTTGTTTCTAGAATCCCATATCGCCGCCAAAACTGAAATGAGTTGTGCCTGTTCAGTCGACGAGAACCAATCTTCACATAAGATATCCGCCGCCCAAGACTCTGGGTGAAGCCTGGGTAATTGAAGAGAAAAAACTTCTTTCGCTGCTAGCAAGAATTGTCTAGCATGAGCACATTCAAACAAAGCATGAAGCAATGTTTCCGGAGCTGCTTTGCATATGCCACAGGTCGCTTCTTCTTTGACATGCCGCCGAGTGAGAGCCGAGTAAGATGGCACTATGCCTCGTAGAACTCTCCACCAAAATGTGCGAACCTTAGGTACCACTGCAAGCCTCCATAACTTCTTCCAAACTGGTCTTCTATCCTCGGACGACGACGCCTCGTCTCCGATCATGCTTTGGGCCATCATGGCACGGTAAGCATATTTTACCGAATAAACTCCGGATTTTTCAAGTGCCCATGCCAGCCAGTCATCACCCTCAGTATTTCTAAGAGGGATCTGCCGAACTAAATCTATATCTATCGGAAAGAGATTCTTCTCCAACTCTTCCAAATCCCAGGTGTGTGTATTGTGATCAATCAACTCACTCACCCTCTCAGCCATGCCTTCCTCTTTTCTGCCTAAAGGTCGCATGTGGTGGGTTCCAGGCAACCAGTTGTCATCCCAGATGGAGACCGAACTACCTGAACCAATTCTTTTGAGCAAACCAGTCCGAAGCGCATCTCTGCCCGCCATGATCGAGCGCCACGTCCTCGAGGCGGTCCTTGGTACCGTTGCTGTCATGAATTCTTTGTCGTGAAAATAGCGGCTGCGGAGTACCTGTGAACACAGTGAATTCGGTACTGTCATCAGTCGCCATCCTTGCTTTCCCAAGAGAGCTATGTTAAACATCTGAAAGTCCCGGAATCCCATTCCGCCTCGTCCCTTAGGTATAGACATCTTATCCCATGCTATCCAGTGCATTGATCTCTTATCCAGACTACCACTCCACCAGAACTTAGATGACAGTGAGGTGAATTTTTGGCATGTGCCTTTGGATAGCTGAAAAATACTCATGCAATAAGTAGATTTAGCTTGTACCACTGATTTTAGCCAAACCTCCTTGCCAGGGTAAGATAACATCTTGGCACAGCCATTCATGCTCTTACGCATTCCTTCTGCAATGAATTCAAACTCACCACTCGTTAACCGGCCCACAGCCGTTGGTAATCCCAGATACCTCTCACTAAAAGCTTCTACGAGGATATCAAGTTCATGTTTCACAGCTTCCTTCTGAGCCTCCCCCGTACTAGGAGTGAAGAAGATCGAGCTCTTCTCCCTGTTAACCAGCTGCCCCGACGCCTCATTGTAGATACGGAGGATCTCATTCAAACGCCTAGCACTTGACACTGTTGCATTGATGAAGATAAGGCTATCATCAACAAATAGTAAGTGAGTAATCCACGGTGCTCTGTGACACACCCGAATTCCTCTATCAATCGGGCCCATTTGAAAATGATTTAATAAGATCGAAAGACCTTCAGAACACAACAAAAACAGGTATGGTGACATTGGGTCCCCTTGTCTGAGCCCCCTCGTTGGCATGAATTGTGGTAAAAGCTCACCATTCAGCTTAATCGAGAAACAGACCGATCTGACAAACCTCATAATCAACTGCACCATTCTTCCTGGAAACCCGAGTTTTAGCAACATAGCCTCCAAGAAGGGCCATTCCACCCGATCATAGGCCTTCATCATATCTAATTTAACCGCACAGAGACCTTTCTTTCCTCTCTTGTTCCGTTTCATCGTATGTACACACTCAAAGGCAACTAATGCATTGTCCGTTATGAGGCGACCCGGGACAAACACACTTTGCTCCTTGCTGATTACCTCCTCCAGCCACGGTCTCATTCGATTTGCCACAACCTTTGCACATATTTTATAGATAACATTGCATAAAGAGATCGGTCTGAATTGCTTGATGGATTGGGGATGCCGTACCTTCGGAATGAGAACTATAACAGTGTTGTTCATATCAGGTAGCCATCTCCCGCCATTCAAAACTCCCAATACATCTCGGACTACATCCTCCCTGACTATATCCCAGTGGTGCTGGAAAATTTAAGGGACATAAAAAGAATAGCACTATGATCCTTAAATCCGGATCCTTGAAGTCGTGGCAGATTATGAGACATGAATTTGGCATGCTTTCTTTGGAATGCATGGTTCTTGCAATGACATCGATGTTCTTCAGCGGTCACCGCTCATGATACGGATTACAATGGGTGAAAGTCCACCGGTGGAGTTTGTAGCAAATGGCCACGCATACAACTACAATATTGTCTTGCGGACGACATCTATCAATGGTGACAAACATTTGCGAAGCCGGCGCGCAAACCACAAGGTAAGAAAAGATGTGGAGAGAGCATTTAGAATTTTGCAAACCCAATTTGCTATTGTGAGAGTGCCGATTAGATTTTGTGATCAAGAAATCTTTTGGTACATTATGAACGCTTGTGTGATCATGCACAACATGATGCATAACATGATCATTGAGAATACGCGTAAGAAAATTTAGACTGCTCGTAGTACGAGTTGATAGGCCACCCTGTGCGAATGCGGAGGAGAGAAGAGGATAGCCCACTTTCTTGATCGTACCATTCCATTCGTCAAAACAAATATGCACGACGAGATCCAAAAATATCTCATAGAGGAGTGCTGGCATGAAATGGACAACAAAAGCATTAGTTTACTAGATGGTACCCCGCGCATTGCAGCGGCGCAATATCGGTGGTAAATAGAGCCACATATTCATCAATGAATGCAATGTGGAAACTGTATGCATAAAAAGCACGGAAACACGCCATCTTATATCTTATATCTTATATATATACGTACAAAATCCTACGAGACACCACGTTAATTCTAGAGATGCTTAAAAAATTAACCGTGAGATTTTAACTATACGGTTCAGATTTATTAATCAGATGGAAGGGTCCTGTTTATACACAATTCAATTCCCAGCGTGTGCATCCGGATGGAAGAGTCCGATTGTGCACGATTTGAAGTCCCAACGTTTGCATCATGTGTTGCTACTATTTCTTCAATAGGTCACCTCCAAGGGAAAAAGAAAATGTAGCATGAATAATAGGATGGAAGAGTCCTCCGTATACACTATTGGATTCCCAGCGTGTCCATAGTGTCTCTTTTTTAAATTGTAGTGTCTCCCTACTACTGCCCCAATACGTTACCTCTACAAATATATAAATTCAATTGTACATATGTTGTTGGTGTGGTCCGAATAAACTAAAATAGAGAACAAGCTAAAAAGAAAAAAAAATAGATAGAGGACAAGCATTAATCTCACGTTATTTTGATTTTTGTTCTGAAATAATATTCGTTTAAATTGATGTTGATTGGACATTATTGATACACGTGTACGGCCAGCCTAAAACATACATAATTATTTACAGGACCCAACTTCATGCAGGAGTGTCGTCTAAAAATTATAATTAATTTTACGGATAATCTAGACGGTCGACTATGAATATATTTAGTGAATGATGCCGACATCTGTCGTGGAGTTATAAGGCAACATGCACAAAAAATTGAGGGTTTCTCTAAGGAAAGACGACGGACCGCGGCTACGAGGACGAGATACAAACACATTGGGTTCGAGGATTCGAATAATATAATTAGTGAATCATGTCGGGTTGGTCGTGGAGTTCTAAGACACAAAAACAACTGGGATTTTCTCTCACAAAGATGACCGGCTACGTCTGTCAAGACGAGATACAAACACAAGGATGCTCACGAACTAATGTTAGCATGTGATGCATAATCTCACATTCTTTGCATTTATCGGAGTAGAATCATATTCGTTTAAACTGTGGTCTATTGACATTACCGCTACACGCGTACGGTCGACCGGTGACTTTTGTAATTATTTCTAGGAACCAACATGACGCCGGAGTGTCGTATTGAAAGTATAATTAATTTCATGGATAATCTGGACATATACATGGTGTTCGATGACTTTGATGAATACAATCAGTGACCGGTGCCGGCATCGGTCCAGGAATTCTAAGCACAAACAATTGAGATTTTGTCCCAAAAAGATGACCGGCCGCTGCTGCCTGGACGAAGATGACCGGTTGTGGAGTTCTAGGTACTACTATCGCTCAAATTAGAAAGATCAATTCACGTCTCAGGTTGAGTTATTCTTAAAATTTAATTTCCTTGAGGTATTCGGAAATCTGAGAAGAACAAACTACCTAGCAATTTTTACCTGTATTTCTTCTATTTGTGAAAAACTCATAAAGCTATTTTTTACCAAATTAATTTTAAAGTTATTTTGTTTCTTCTAATAGTTAGCCCATGCAGTTGCACGGGTTGATGACTCATCGTCCGCTCGCCTCGCACTCTGCCTGGCGATCACGCGCATGGGCCGAGGCCCAAACCCCTCTTTCGGCAACCCGCATGTCCTCCCTCGTGTCATAGCACCGCCGCCGCCTAGGGTTCAGTTGCTGCATCCTCTGACCCCGCTGACTGCCCGCACATCTCGAGCTCGACCCTCCCATCCTCTCTCGAGACTGTGCAGCCGCCGCCTACGGTACGGCCTCTGCACCCTCCGACCCCCTGCCGCCCGCACACCCGTATCTCTATGCAGCCGCCGTATGCCCGCAACGCGTGGAGGCGCGAGTACCAGGAGGGTATGACTCACGAGGGGCAAGGCCGGAAAGCGGGGCTGCCGGAGCAAGGATGCGAGCGTCGACAGACATGGCGACGCAACATGAGAGAGAGGTGAGATGAGTATGGTTCGCGCGACGCTCCTGGTCCTCTCCTCTGCATCACGCGGGTCCGGCGGCGCGACCCCTCCGCCTCACGAAAGGCAAGGCCCATCCGAGTCCCGCCCGACGAACGCTGCTTCAAGTGCCGCCCCTGCTCTCTTCTCCGTCGATCCCCGCCACAAGCGCCGGCTTCCTTCCCCGTGGATTACTGCCACCAGCACCGTCTTGACACCTTCCCTCGCAAGTCTTGCATCCAGCGCCGACGGGGAGTATTAACTCGCTACTCTCTTTGGGAGGACTTCCGCCTACTGATGGCCATCAGAGTGGGGAACGTACGACCAGAGACCGATCTTGCACCCAGACATAACACAACACTATGTGAAATCGTTAGCTTGCATCAAATGTTGTTTTTCTATACGGGTCTTTAGTACCGCTACACGCGTACGGTCGACCGGTGACTTTTGTAATTATTTCTAGGAACCAACATGACGCCGGAGTGTCGTATTGAAAGTATAATTAATTTCATGGATAATCTGGACATATACATGGTGTTCGATGACTTTGATGAATACAATCAGTGACCGGTGCCGGCATCGGTCCAGGAATTCTAAGCACAAACAATTGAGATTTTGTCCCAAAAAGATGACCGGCCGCTGCTGCCTGGACGAAGATGACCGGTTGTGGAGTTCTAGGTACTACTATCGCTCAAATTAGAAAGATCAATTCACGTCTCAGGTTGAGTTATTCTTAAAATTTAATTTCCTTGAGGTATTCGGAAATCTGAGAAGAACAAACTACCTAGCAATTTTTACCTGTATTTCTTCTATTTGTGAAAAACTCATAAAGCTATTTTTTACCAAATTAATTTTAAAGTTATTTTGTTTCTTCTAATAGTTAGCCCATGCAGTTGCACGGGTTGATGACTCATCGTCCGCTCGCCTCGCACTCTGCCTGGCGATCACGCGCATGGGCCGAGGCCCAAACCCCTCTTTCGGCAACCCGCATGTCCTCCCTCGTGTCATAGCACCGCCGCCGCCTAGGGTTCAGTTGCTGCATCCTCTGACCCCGCTGACTGCCCGCACATCTCGAGCTCGACCCTCCCATCCTCTCTCGAGACTGTGCAGCCGCCGCCTACGGTACGGCCTCTGCACCCTCCGACCCCCTGCCGCCCGCACACCCGTATCTCTATGCAGCCGCCGTATGCCCGCAACGCGTGGAGGCGCGAGTACCAGGAGGGTATGACTCACGAGGGGCAAGGCCGGAAAGCGGGGCTGCCGGAGCAAGGATGCGAGCGTCGACAGACATGGCGACGCAACATGAGAGAGAGGTGAGATGAGTATGGTTCGCGCGACGCTCCTGGTCCTCTCCTCTGCATCACGCGGGTCCGGCGGCGCGACCCCTCCGCCTCACGAAAGGCAAGGCCCATCCGAGTCCCGCCCGACGAACGCTGCTTCAAGTGCCGCCCCTGCTCTCTTCTCCGTCGATCCCCGCCACAAGCGCCGGCTTCCTTCCCCGTGGATTACTGCCACCAGCACCGTCTTGACACCTTCCCTCGCAAGTCTTGCATCCAGCGCCGACGGGGAGTATTAACTCGCTACTCTCTCTGGGAGGACTTAGTGGGGAACGTACGACCAGAGACCGATCTTGCACCCAGACATAACACAACACTATGTGAAATCGTTAGCTTGCATCAAATGTTGTTTTTCTATACGGGTCTTTAGCACAAGATCATGCCTACCGAGCTCGTTTGGGAGCCTTACCAGAATAAAGTGAGTGCCACTTTTGACTTCTATATAAATTTGCTTTGTTTGAACGACAGATTGATCCTTCTGTTTCCTGTTTTCACAACCATGTTTATCACTTAATTGTTCTTAGTTTTTAGTCTCAAGTATGCTCGCTGCATCATTGGACAAGGATGCAGCAGGAGAATTACACCTTGCAGGAGTGCATCAAGAGCTCGAAGCAGCGCACTGCCGCGCCCTTGTCCCGTGCATTTGAACTCAAGAACAGACCAAGGATCTATATCCGCCAATCTGTTCACGATGCACTGCAGCCCCTGGTCACTCTGTAAGTTTTGGTGTGACAGAGCACTATATTTTCTCAATTTGAATATACTTTTCTTTGCTCAACGTGAGTTTATTTCTGTTTTATGTCAATGTCTCCAATAAAAGTGTTTTTCTTCTTAAACATGTGTGTAATGTTTGTTGTGTAAAAATTCAGACGTTTGGACATTGGATAATTCACGACCATGAGAGGGGAACGAGAGTAGGGATGGCTGGTGAGCTAATGAAGTCTAGGTAACCCGCTCTTTACCTGGTCACTCTTTCGGCAACCCGCATGTCCTCCCTCGTGTCATAGCACCGCCGCCGCCTAGGGTTCAGTTGCTGCATCCTCTGACCCCGCTGACTGCCCGCACATCTCGAGCTCGACCCTCCCATCCTCTCTCGAGACTGTGCAGCCGCCGCCTACGGTACGGCCTCTGCACCCTCCGACCCCCTGCCGCCCGCACACCCGTATCTCTATGCAGCCGCCGTATGCCCGCAACGCGTGGAGGCGCGAGTACCAGGAGGGTATGACTCACGAGGGGCAAGGCCGGAAAGCGGGGCTGCCGGAGCAAGGATGCGAGCGTCGACAGACATGGCGACGCAACATGAGAGAGAGGTGAGATGAGTATGGTTCGCGCGACGCTCCTGGTCCTCTCCTCTGCATCCGAGTCTTTACTATTAAATGGGAGTTGGACGTACGTTGGTACGTCAACTCCCATCGTCCGCTCGCCTCGCACTCTGCCTGGCGATCACGCGCATGGGCCGAGGCCCAAACCCCTCTTTCGGCAACCCGCATGTCCTCCCTCGTGTCATAGCACCGCCGCCGCCTAGGGTTCAGTTGCTGCATCCTCTGACCCCGCTGACTGCCCGCACATCTCGAGCTCGACCCTCCCATCCTCTCTCGAGACTGTGCAGCCGCCGCCTACGGTACGGCCTCTGCACCCTCCGACCCCCTGCCGCCCGCACACCCGTATCTCTATGCAGCCGCCGTATGCCCGCAACGCGTGGAGGCGCGAGTACCAGGAGGGTATGACTCACGAGGGGCAAGGCCGGAAAGCGGGGCTGCCGGAGCAAGGATGCGAGCGTCGACAGACATGGCGACGCAACATGAGAGAGAGGTGAGATGAGTATGGTTCGCGCGACGCTCCTGGTCCTCTCCTCTGCATCACGCGGGTCCGGCGGCGTGACCCCTCCGCCTCACGAAAGGCAAGGCCCATCCGAGTCCCGCCCGACGAACGCTGCTTCAAGTGCCGCCCCTGCTCTCTTCTCCGTCGATCCCCGCCACAAGCGCCGGCTTCCTTCCCCGTGGATTACTGCCACCAGCACCGTCTTGACACCTTCCCTCGCAAGTCTTGCATCCAGCGCCGACGGGGAGTATTAACTCGCTACTCTCTCTGGGAGGACTTCCGCCTACTGATGGCCATCAGAGTGGGGAACGTACGACCAGAGACCGATCTTGCACCCAGACATAACACAACACTATGTGAAATCGTTAGCTTGCATCAAATGTTGTTTTTCTATACGGGTCTTTAGCACAAGATCATGCCTACCGAGCTCGTTTGGGAGCCTTACCAGAATAAAGTGAGTGCCACTTTTGACTTCTATATAAATTTGCTTTGTTTGAACGACAGATTGATCCTTCTGTTTCCTGTTTTCACAACCATGTTTATCACTTAATTGTTCTTAGTTTTTAGTCTCAAGTATGCTCGCTGCATCATTGGACAAGGATGCAGCAGGAGAATTACACCTTGCAGGAGTGCATCAAGAGCTCGAAGCAGCGCACTGCCGCGCCCTTGTCCCGTGCATTTGAACTCAAGAACAGACCAAGGATCTATATCCGCCAATCTGTTCACGATGCACTGCAGCCCCTGGTCACTCTGTAAGTTTTGGTGTGACAGAGCACTATATTTTCTCAATTTGAATATACTTTTCTTTGCTCAACGTGAGTTTATTTCTGTTTTATGTCAATGTCTCCAATAAAAGTGTTTTTCTTCTTAAACATGTGTGTAATGTTTGTTGTGTAAAAATTCAGACGTTTGGACATTGGATAATTCACGACCATGAGAGGGGAACGAGAGTAGGGATGGCTGGTGAGCTAATGAAGTCTAGGTAACCCGCTCTTTACCTGGTCACTCTTTCGGCAACCCGCATGTCCTCCCTCGTGTCATAGCACCGCCGCCGCCTAGGGTTCAGTTGCTGCATCCTCTGACCCCGCTGACTGCCCGCACATCTCGAGCTCGACCCTCCCATCCTCTCTCGAGACTGTGCAGCCGCCGCCTACGGTACGTGTCGTGGGATAATCACGGCAGATGTTACCGGGGGTAACTGATCTAGGGGCAAGTCGACACAGGTATTTGGGAGAGAGTTTAGCTCGAAGGAAGACATGGCGAAAAGCAATCTAAGAGCCGGAAAACAACTCGCCGGATCTCGATATGATTATACTGGATACTCGATAATAGGTGTTACAGTTATGACTTGAATCTCTCTCAGGCGAAGCCTAGGGGTTGGTTTATATAGTACTCATACCCCCTTTGGCTTGCCATACAAAGCGCTCCTTGAGTCCTACTCGAACTCTATACACAAACCTAACTTTCCTTACCATAACCCACAATCCGGGTTACGATCCTTACAAGCCATGGGCCTTTCTGAAGCTTCTTTGTTCTTAGCCGGATTTGGTCCATCCGCCGTTTGGGCCGGATTACACCTGGGAGTTGGCATACCGGGTTACTATCCCCTCATCAGTAGTCCCCAGGATAGCGCGGGCTTCATGGATTCATTCTTGAGGCGCTCGCTATCCCGATAGCTCGATCCTTCCTCGAACGCCTAATGGGCCTTTCCATATTTGAACCCTTGCTCCGAACGCCCACAACGCCAAATCCGCGCGGATAATTACTGTTCCGCAATTTCCGGCTTTCTGGCCGCGGGTGAGCTCACCACCTCCCTTATAAATATCAGCAGAGGGTAACCCTAAACCATTCACCTCGTTTCGTCATTTCTTTCTCCTCGCTCCCTCACAGTTCCGGCCGCCGGGCTCACGCGCGCTTCCAGAGATAAGGCCACCTCCGGCCGCACCCGACCTCGAGCTCTCCAGCGCCGCCATCGAGCCCCGCCGCCACGCTCTTGTTTCTTTCATCAAGGACTGTGGTGAGACACTCAAGCCGCGCCGCGCACCGGCCTCAGTTCGGACCTCAACTCCTTCGGTAAGCCCCTCTCAACCATCCAACTGAAACCGGCAATTTCATCAATTTGACCAAGATTGGATCTGAGTCAACCCGCAAATCAATTTTAGGGAACCATCAAATTAGTCCGCTTCGATAGTCCTTAGCTTCTTCTAGCACCTGATACGCAATCACCACCCATTTCCGCGCCCTTATTAACCATTAAACTTCATATAAGATTACTTGCAAGTCCTTCGATTCTAGATCCGTTCCGCCTTGTTTTCTCCGCCTGCCGCATTAACACCCGGATAATCCTTCTTTTCCAGTTAATCCCTCCTCAGTAAGGTATGGGCAACCATCCATGTTCACCCAACCCACCTCAATACGTAAGTAATTAACAATTTACTCAACTTCATCCGACACCCGGAAAATCTTCAGCACTTAGCTTCGTAGCGCATTACCCGGGTCTTGTTTTAGCCTTCAGCGTCTTAATGTCTCCAGATTCAAATGAGTTGATGTTCCGAATCTTACCCCACACATTTCTTGTCCCTTGCAGGTCAGCTCCATGGCTCCTAAAAGACAGGGAAAACACCCGGCTCCTGCAAAGACCTCCCAAACCGCTTCTGCCGACTGGGGCCGGTCTTCAACAACGAAGGCCAAACTGGATGGGATGGCCGAGCTAGGAATCCTTCCTTCCCAAAAGGAAATACACTGGAGGGCTCCTGGCGATGAGACCCGTCCCACTCCTACCGGGAATGAGGTAATCTGCTTTACCGAGCACGTGATCCGGGGGTTCCGTCCTCCGGGTCACCCCTTCTTCCGAGAAATCCTAAGCCACTACGGCCTCCGGGTGTTCGACATAGGGCCTAACTCTATGCTGAACATCACCCACTTCATAGTCTTGTCCGAGTCTTACCTGTGCATTCAACCAAACCTAGCTCTTTTTACCGAGTTATTTTACTGTGAACCGTGCCGCGAGAGCGATGACGGAGCAATCCTTACTTGCGGCGGGGTATCTATCCAACGCCGCAAGCACTCGCTGATGCCAGCCCTTAATCTGAACTCCCACGCCAAAAATTGGCAGCTATCCTTCTTCTATTGCCATGATACCTCTCCGGATGGCGAGAGGAAATTGCCGGGTTACTCGGAGACCCCCCTCGAACCCTCCGCGTCTTTCAATGCTTTTGCGCCTGATCCTGATAGGGAAGCGATTCAGCCCCTTCTGGCCAAATTAGCAGCTTTCTCAGCCCATGGCCTTCTTGGGCTCAACTTAGTAAAGACCTGGGTGGAGTTCCGGGTTCAACCCAACTCCATTCGTTCAAAACTGCTGCACGAATACTCGGGCCATATCACAGACTCCCTCCGCTACTCCACCAAAAACTTCCCTGCCGGTAACACCATCAAGACCATCAAGGGCTTCTTGGTGGAGAGATTGGACGTCATAAAGAACACCGCCGGGTTACCCCCGTTTACTCGGGAGAATCCCGCCCCAGCGGTGAGTCCTGCCCCCTTTTTCTTATTTCAGTACTTTCGTCCGCTACAGCCTTTAACCATCATTTGTATTTACCTGTTTACAGGCTGACGATCCCTTCTGGAAAGTCGAAAACTCTCCTCCTTCTCAAGACCCCGAAGAAGAGGTCGAGTCTGTGGATGATGATGAGGGTATTCCTCCATAACCTTTATACCTGCCTTTTATCTGTGCTGTTTCCCTTATCTGATACTTACTCGGCTTTCAGGGTCGGGGGATGACGAGGAGGAAGAAGAAAATGACCCGGAAGCCACCGAGTCTGACCGGGAGCCTCCAGTTGGAAACAAAAGGAAGGCTAGAGGGGTAGTTGAAAAGGTTCCCTTCTCTTCTGTGTCTCGTGCGCCTTACTCCTTTGCTGCTATGCATGAACTTAACGAGCGATTATCACATTCACCCTTCTTGAAGGATCCTCTTCCGACTAAACGTAGGGTGACCCGGAATTCTCCGGGGGATGATCCCCTTAACCCGGGTATTCCCACTTCACCTACTCATCGAGCCAGTACCCCTCCAGCTCAACCTTCCCAATCTCCTCAGCGTCACCCGTCTCCTACTCATCCACTTGCCGGGCAATTTCGCGTCCCGCAGCCAGTGCTCTTGCCAACGTCATCCGCTTCCAGTGGCGAACTTCCTCCGGACTACGCCGTAAATACCGGGTAACTACCTTTATTTGCATTTTCTCGTACTTGTTACCTTTCCTTTTTCGGTACCTTCCACCGATCCATGTCCTCCTTCTTGTCTTCAGCGCCACAGTTACGCTGAGCGACCAGGATATTCCTGAACCGGAAGGACAGGAAGAGGAGAAGCCGAGTGATGACATGGACGTTGAGATTGAAGACGAGGCCGAGGACGGAAAAGAAGAAGACCCTTTCAAGGACCCAATTCCACCGAAAACTGCATCACCCCAGCCCTCTGAAGAAGTGGACGAAGACATCATCTTGGAGACCAAGCCGGGCTCTCCTAACCCGGACGTTCAAACGACCCGGGTTTCGACCCCCAGACCCGGAACAGCTCCTCCACAAGAGGGCCAATCCTCCGGCCCTTCTCAACTTCGTCCTGAAGACATGACCTTTGCTCAGATGCTAGATGCCCTTCATACCTTGAAGGGTGACGAAGAAAACTTACTAGATGCCTTAATACTCAAGCACGAGGTAATCCCGACTAACACCAATTGATTCCATATATAGTCCCCAAGTTCCGAGTAAATTACTAGGTAGCTTGCTTGGAACTTTGCATAATGTTTCTGGCTGACCCTTCTTCATGCTTCCCTACAGGACTATGTTTCACAGTTGGAGAAGAAACTGGCCAAATCCACCAAGCTTGCTGAAAAAGAAGCGGCCCTTCGTGAAGCTGCTGAGACTGAGGCTCACAGGTGCCAGAAGATGACGAAAAAGTACAAAAAGAGAGCTCGTAAGGCAAAAGGCAAACTGACAACTCTTTCTGCTCAAATTGATGGTGTTTATCGTACCGCAACTGGTAAGATTTTTGAATTTCACCTTTTGTGACTCGGATTACTTTGATTTGAACAACTGCACTTGTTTGCCTACTATCTTTGCTTCTTTTGCCTTTTTTAGCAGGGCCACATGACGCTGCCCCCGAAGGAGATGATGCTGCCAAGCTTAAAACCATCAAGAATACTCTTCGCCAACTTTGCAGCGGAGTCAGTTGGATACTTGACGAGTTACGTCTGCCGGGTATCAGGCCAGATAACATGAAGAAGTTACTAGAAAGCTGCTCTACCATCCCCGAATGGATTTGGCATTGGAAACGGTCCTCCTGCCGCTTTGGGGTAACCCGGGGACTCGCGTTAGCTAAGGCCTACGCTCCCAAGCTAGAGCTGTCCAAGCTTATGAGCGGATTCCCAGAGTTCAACTTGGATGGGTCCAAGTTTTTGCCAAAGGACTTCAAGGCTATTCAGAAAGAAGTCCGTCATCCGGCTAGTGTTATCGCTGATGCCTTAGAAATTGATGTGATTCTTCCGGCTTATGATGCTAATGACAAGGTTGTCAAGGCTGACCGCCCCCAGCCGTTCGATATGCTTGTCCGTTGGAGGGAGGAAGCGATCAAGTTAAAGGAAGAAGCCGCCAAGAAGGCCGAGATCGACTCTGCTCCTGCAACTTCTGCTGCGCAGCCCGAGACTACTACTGATCCAAGTGGCACCAAGGGCAAGGCCAAGGTGGATCCTGCAGCTTGAAGTAACGCTTATCATTCCACATGCGTCAATCGGCGAAGCGTCGTTTACAACAGCTTTACTATTCGTTTAAGCAGAGCGCCTGTGCTCTTTTGATACTTTTATGATATTGTAATACTTTGAGTTAAACTCCCGATGCACTTTGCGCCCCTTTGGGCTTTTGATGAATGTATCTTTGCGTTTTCTTATTCTTGATATCCACTTGCTTTATTCTCGATAACTTATACTTCTTTTTTCTTAGCAAAGCCCGTCCTCCGGGTTTCGTCTGAGACCCGGATGCGTGGCTCGTTGTAATTTAATCGGCTGGATGATGTTGTTTCCTCATTAGAGCTCATAAGTCCCCAGCCCGGGTTTCCGCGTCTAGGACACATGATTGTTTCTTTTCAAGGAAACGAATCGCCCATCGCTGGATGCCCAAAACTTCAGGACAGCTTTTATGAGGTTTGAAGTTATGCTTGATAATCGTTGAGTTTCCGGCTGTAAGCCTTATACTCTGCATAACCTGTGGTTTAGATGACCCTTTCGACTATCTTGTACTATAAGCCGGCTTTCGCGTGGATACCATGTTGTTACATCAATACGAAAACTGGGTCAAACAAGTCCCTTTTGGGTCTCATGACTGATAGTAATCGTAGGCGAACAGATCATGCCACTTTGTTGCGAGTCACATCGAGCTTAAGTAAGAATAGACGAGAATTTTGGACTTCTTTGTCCGGTTATAAGATTGTAGCCGCACTCGTTTTTTCGAGTTGCCGGCCCCTATAACTCATTGGCATCAAGGCCGGGTCTTTTTTGAGTTTGCAGCTGTGCTTGTAGGAGCAACTAGCCCTCAAGACCTAAATATTTTACGCCGTATAAATGACAATTGTCTCTTTTCTCGATAATCCCCTTTTTATTTGATATGAGAAAATTAGGCCAGCAAGCCGCCTCATTAAAAACCCATCCAGTCCCCAAGGGTGCCCTGGATAGGAAAAGAGTGCGTCTGAAACCTGCTGCCTGTTACATCATTTTCTGCTAAGTATAGTATGGACGTAGCTGAGCCACGTTCCATGGTCTATCTCTTTCTTGCATAGGTGCAGTAGTATGAGCAGTGTCGTTGACTGTGGCCGATTCTTCTCTTGCATCTACCAAGTAATATGACCCATTATGTAGACTCCGGCTTATGATGAAAGGTCCTTCCCATGGCGGCGATAGCTTGTGTTTTCCCTCGTTTGTTTGAACCAAGCGCAGGACCAAGTCTCCCTCCTGGAAGACCCGGCTTTTTACCCGCCGGCTATGATATCTTCGCAAATCCTGCTGATATATGGCTGACCTTTCTAAGGCTTGCTCCCTTTGTTCTTCTAACATGTCCACGGCGTCTTGCCGGTTCTTCTCGTTCTCCACTTCGACGTAGGCTGTCACTCTTGGTGAATCATGAATGATGTCGCTTGGTAATACTGCTTCTGCGCCGTAAACCATGAAGAAAGGCGTCATCTGGGTGGACCGGTTAGGTGTAGTATTGATACCCCAGACCACGGAAGGGAGTTCTTCAACCCACGCTCCAGCGGCCCTGATACAAGGGACCCTTAGCCGCGGTTTCAATCCTCGAAGTAGCTCTTGGTTCGCCCTCTCCACTTGCCCGTTGGCTTGCGGATGTGCCACTGATGCCACATCAAGCCTGATTCCATTGTTGCCACAAAATTTTTCCATCTCTCCAAGGGACATGTTGGTTCCGTTGTCAGTGATTATACTGTGGGGATATCCAAACCGGTATATGATTCTTTTCAGGAATTTGACTGCTGTGGCCGCTTCACAATTGGTAACCGGCATAACCTCCACCCACTTGGTAAACTTATCGACAGCCACTAAAAGATGTGTCTTCTTGCATGGTGACATATGGAAAGGGCCAACCATGTCCATACCCCAAACAGCGAATGGCCAGGTTAGTGGTATTGTCCGTAACTCCATAGCCGGCACATGAGTTTGGCGAGCGTACCTTTGACATCCATCGCATCTTGCCACTATCCGCTCCGCGTCTGTTAAGGCCGTGAGCCAGAAGAACCCATGCCGATAGGCCTTAGCCACAAGGGATCTTGTGGACGCATGATGCCCACAATCACCTTCGTGGATCTCCTTAAGGATTTGTCGGCCTTCTTCCGGTGTCACGCAGCGCAGAAAGACTCCTGTCGCGCTTCTCTTGTACAGCTCCCCATTGATAATAGTATATCCTTTTGCCCGCCTCAAGATTTGTCTTGCTAATACTTCCTGCTCTGGCAATTCGCCCCGTGATAGATAGGCCAGATATGGCTCTGTACACTCGGGAATAGTACGTATTGTAGCCACAAACTCCTCATCCGGGTCTCGATTTGCTAGTTCTTCCTCAGACTCGGATTTAACTGACGGTCGCCATAGCTCATCCAGGAAAACATTAGGTGGAACCGGCTCTCTACGCGAGCCGAGTCTGGCGAGTGCATCCGCTGCCTCATTTTTTCTTCTGTCTATGTGCTCTACTTCATACCCGGAGAAACACCCGGCAACCCTATCAACCTCTCTGCGATACGCTGCCATAGTGGCGTCCTTCCTATCCCAGGTTCCTGATACCTGCTGCACCACAAGATCCGAATCCCCAAAGCATCGTATCCTTCTGATGTTCATCTCCTTGGCTATCTTCAAGCCGTGCAGTAGGGCCTCATACTCGGCCACGTTATTTGAACAATCGAAGTGAATCTGTAGCACGTAACTTAGTTTGTCCCCCTTTGGCGACGTCAGCACCACTCCAGCTCCTGACCCTTCGTACTGCTTTGATCCATCGAAGTGCATGGTCCATGACTCGGAATTTGGGACTATAGTAGCCATTCCAGTGTGTGTCCAGTCGTTAACAAAATCGACCAAAGCCTGTGACTTGATTGCTGATCTGGGCTCGTAGCTGATATGATAATCTCCCATCTCTATTGCCCATTTGGCTATTCTTCCCGTTGCATCCGAGTTTCTGATGATATCCGACATCGGTATTGAACTAACCACTGTTATGGGATGTTCTTGGAAATATGGCTTCAACTTCCGGCTGGCCATAAAGACCCCAAACACCAACTTTTGCCAATGTGGATAACGCTGCTTTGCTTCCGATAACACCTCGCTGACATAATAAACCGGCCTTTGGACCGGGTATCCCTTCCCATCCTCCTTGCGTTCTACGACAACTACCGCGCTGACGGCCCGGGGACCGGCGGCCACGTATAATAACATAGGTTCTTTAGGACCCGGGGCTGCTAGTACTGGTGCTTCCGACAATTGCTTTTTTAGCGCTTCAAACGCCTCATCTGCCTCCTGATCCCACACGAACTTATCTGACTTCCGCAAAAGCCGATACAAGGGTATTGCCTTTTCTCCAAGCCTGGATATGAACCGGCTCAAGGCTGCTACGCAGCCCGTGAGCTTTTGAACATGCTTCAAATTTTCCGGTTTCTTCAAACTTTGGATGGCCTTGATTTTGTCCGGGTTTGCCTCGATTCCTCTCTCGGAGACTATAAAGCCGAGTAACTTCCCAGCCGGGACTCCAAATACGCACTTCGTTGGGTTAAGCTTCATCTGGTACCTTCTCAAGTTTTTAAATGTCTCCTTCAAATCATCAATGAACGTTTCTGCCTTCCGGGTCTTAATAACCACGTCATCCACATACGCGTGCACGTTGCGCCCAATTTGGTCCTCGAAGCACTTCTGAATACATCGTTGGTAAGTTGCGCCCGCATTTTTCAATCCAAACGTCATGGTTTTGTAGCAGAAGGCCCCAAAAGGGGTTATGAATGACGTTTTCTCCCAATCCTCCCTTTTGAGTTTAATCTGGTGGTACCCCGAATATGCGTCCAGGAAACACAGCAAGTCGCTTCCGGCTACCGCGTCTATGATTTGGTCTATCCTTGGTAGTGCGAACGGATCCTTTGGGCAATGCTTGTTGAGGCTCGTGAAATCGATACACATCCTCCATTCATTTGTCTTTTTCATCACAAGAACCGGGTTTGCTAACCAGTCGGGGTGAAATACTTCCATGATAAAGCCTGCGGTTAATAGTCGCGCGATTTCCTCACCTATAGCTCTTCTCCTTTCCTCATTCATCTTTCTCATACCTTGCTTCACAGGCCTGGCCTTGGGATCCACGTGCAAACTGTGCTCTGCCAACTCAGTGGGAATACCCGGCATGTCGCTGGGTGTCCAAGCAAACACATCCGCATTTGAACGGATGAATTCCACCAGAGCCTTTTCTTGCGCATCATCTAGATTGGACCCTATAGTGAATTGCTTGGTGGGATCTCCCTCCACAAAATCTACTTTCTTGGTATCTTGAGCTGCCTTGAACTTCACTCTTTCGTCTTCAGCATCTGGCCTTCTCAACGCTGTACCATCATCCGGATCCACCTGCGACCGGTAATACTGAAGCTCTTCCTTCCTGCAGGCTTGTTCGGCCATTACTGAATCTCCCTCATCGCACTCGGCTGCTATATCCCGGTTTCCATGGATAGTGATGGTCTGCTTGGGGCCCGGAATCTTTAATTGCAGATACACGTAGCACGGCCTAGCCATGAACTTAGCATAAGCCGGCCTTCCGAACAGAGCGTGGTAGGGGCTGTGCAGCTTGACTACCTCGAACGTGAGCCACTCCACCCGATAGTTATCTACCGATTCTGCAAAGGCTACTTCCAACGCAATTTTTCCTTCGGGGCGTGCCGAATGACCCGGCACGATTCCATGGAACACCGTCGAACTTTTTTGTAGCTGGGACTCCTTGAGGTTCATGCGCAAGAAGGTTTCCCAATATAGGATGTTGATACTACTCCCTCCATCCATCAAGACTTTCTTCAGCTCGTAACCATTGACCTGGGGTGCCACCACTAATGCCAAGGTTCCGGGGTGCTTTATTCCTTCCGGGTGATCCCTTCTGCTCCATGTTACCTCTTGCTCCGCCCATCTCAAGGATCCCGAAGTGGCCGAGGAGGCTGGATCCACTGTTTGCTTCAACGCCCCTTTGTCCCTGCTGGAAGTCCCTGTAACATGCACATGATATTGTCCTTTCAAATTGAGCGTACGTACCATGCCGATGAAGATATTGATTTGGCCGATTGACACCATGGATCCGGATTCGAAGTGATCCGGCTCCAACTCCCACCCGGAATTGTCCACTATCTGCTCTCCTTCGTCATTGGAGTAGATCTCGCCGACGACAAAGTTCTCCATACTCTTCCGAGCTTCTCCCGTGATGTAAACACCTTTGGACGCAGGCCCCACGGTAGGCGCCAACTGTCGTGGGATAATCACGGCAGATGTTACCGGGGGTAACTGATCTAGGGGCAAGTCGACACAGGTATTTGGGAGAGAGTTTAGCTCGAAGGAAGACATGGCGAAAAGCAATCTAAGAGCCGGAAAACAACTCGCCGGATCTCGATATGATTATACTGGATACTCGATAATAGGTGTTACAGTTATGACTTGAATCTCTCTCAGGCGAAGCCTAGGGGTTGGTTTATATAGTACTCATACCCCCTTTGGCTTGCCATACAAAGCGCTCCTTGAGTCCTACTCGAACTCTATACACAAACCTAACTTTCCTTACCATAACCCACAATCCGGGTTACGATCCTTACAAGCCATGGGCCTTTCTGAAGCTTCTTTGTTCTTAGCCGGATTTGGTCCATCCGCCGTTTGGGCCGGATTACACCTGGGAGTTGGCATACCGGGTTACTATCCCCTCATCAGTACGGCCTCTGCACCCTCCGACCCCCTGCCGCCCGCACACCCGTATCTCTATGCAGCCGCCGTATGCCCGCAACGCGTGGAGGCGCGAGTACCAGGAGGGTATGACTCACGAGGGGCAAGGCCGGAAAGCGGGGCTGCCGGAGCAAGGATGCGAGCGTCGACAGACATGGCGACGCAACATGAGAGAGAGGTGAGATGAGTATGGTTCGCGCGACGCTCCTGGTCCTCTCCTCTGCATCACGCGGGTCCGGCGGCGCGACCCCTCCGCCTCACGAAAGGCAAGGCCCATCCGAGTCCCGCCCGACGAACGCTGCTTCAAGTGCCGCCCCTGCTCTCTTCTCCGTCGATCCCCGCCAGAAGCGCCGGCTTCCTTCCCCGTGGATTACTGCCACCAGCACCGTCTTGACACCTTCCCTCGCAAGTCTTGCATCCAGCGCCGACGGGGAGTATTAACTCGCTACTCTCTCTGGGAGGACTTCCGCCTACTGATGGCCATCAGAGTGGGGAACGTACGACCAGAGACCGATCTTGCACCCAGACATAACACAACACTATGTGAAATCGTTAGCTTGCATCAAATGTTGTTTTTCTATACGGGTCTTTAGCACAAGATCATGCCTACCGAGCTCGTTTGGGAGCCTTACCAGAATAAAGTGAGTGCCACTTTTGACTTCTATATAAATTTGCTTTGTTTGAACGACAGATTGATCCTTCTGTTTCCTGTTTTCACAACCATGTTTATCACTTAATTGTTCTTAGTTTTTAGTCTCAAGTATGCTCGCTGCATCATTGGACAAGGATGCAGCAGGAGAATTACACCTTGCAGGAGTGCATCAAGAGCTCGAAGCAGCGCACTGCCGCGCCCTTGTCCCGTGCATTTGAACTCAAGAACAGACCAAGGATCTATATCCGCCAATCTGTTCACGATGCACTGCAGCCCCTGGTCACTCTGTAAGTTTTGGTGTGACAGAGCACTATATTTTCTCAATTTGAATATACTTTTCTTTGCTCAACGTGAGTTTATTTCTGTTTTATGTCAATGTCTCCAATAAAAGTGTTTTTCTTCTTAAACATGTGTGTAATGTTTGTTGTGTAAAAATTCAGACGTTTGGACATTGGATAATTCACGACCATGAGAGGGGAACGAGAGTAGGGATGGCTGGTGAGCTAATGAAGTCGGCGCCGATTTCAACGCAAACACAAAAGTTGACGACGGTCACCTGTAGCAGGGACGTATGAGGTTCTCGACAGGTAATGAGCATCCCAGCAAACTCAAGTTACATTGTCAGCCATATGCTCCACCTAGGCTTGATTTGTATCTCTTATATTGTCTTGGTTAATCTGTATCTCTTGTATTGGCTTGGTTGATTTGCTATATATTGCAGGTGGAATTTTTGTTATTGTTTCTGGGACATGAATCTTCCCTTACTATGAAGTATACTATGGCTTTAAAAAGTTTACATTGTAATAGAAAGATTTTGCAGCAAAGAAGTTGAATCAGATCTTTTATCTTCCTCCTTGCAGTAGATGCACATATTCTTCTGTTAATTAAGCATTCAAAGGTATTTTATTTCTTGAGAAGCAATTTAAGTTAATGCTATTTGCAAGGAACCTGGATTTATTCCTTCCAAATAAACTGTTTTGACAAGTTCATGGTTTGCTCCTTCTGATTATAAATAATAATTACACTACTGTTTATGTTTGTCCCTAAGCCTGGATTTTGTTACAGTTTTGGTAATTAAATGAGTTGCACCGAGATTATTTGGAGGAGCAGATTACCATGATTACCACCGCTTTTAGGATTAAAGGTAGTCATACAACATGTCCTGTCAAATCACTGGGATATTATTGATTGTCGAATAGTAAGAGTAAACATTAGTTGTTCCAGACTGTCACCCAAACAGACCATGCAAGATTTCAGGTTAGACTGTGCATAAGATTAGCATGATTACCATTTTGTAAGAACATCCTATCACTTTGGTCAAGCAAGATCCTGCACTGTTCATAACTTGGCAGGCAACATATAAATTTGGATTTTTTTTTGTTTGTATCTGCATCTGGTTCTGTACTTAAACTATATATATGAAATATTTTGATCTACTGATTTTTTTTATTTCAAGCCTATGTTTACCTTCCCTATAAAATATGTTCGCATCAGATTTTTCCTTAGATGCAACCAGAAGAAAAATCCAATCAGGTCACACTTGTATCTAGATACTTGCTGAGAGATGGAAATACAGCCAGCCAAGAGTGAGTCGGTCAGTGAAGTGTGTGGATTGGCGTCCAAATTTCAGAGTGACTTTGTCTTCTTAGAGTTGGACGAGGCGTCCTTCTGTGCCCATGTGATGTTTACGAGTACACCATGAATTAATCAATCGCAAGATACATGCATTACTATACTTTTTTAATGTTAAATATTATGATTGACGTGTGTGTTGTAGGTAACATCATGAAATAGTTTTGGTCTTCATGGCACTTGCACCTTACTAATAAGGATTTTGTAAGCACAGCATGAGATAGATGAGAATGATCAGATGCGGCCATACTTTCTATAAGAAATAGCATTGAGTCACAAACTCACAACTTGCCGACACTCATTTCTAAGTCTGATGGTGTTTTTTGATATTTATTTAGAAGTACTATCAACTTATTATGATTAAATGTTCACCGGAAGAAAAATAGGAGCGACATGGTCATATTTCTCGCAACACATTCATAAGCGTTTGGGTGATTCGGTGCCGGGAGAGTATTACCGTTTGTAGTTCTTTTAAACATTTCTTCTGGTTTGGTTTGGTTGTAAAAACTCCTTTCTTAATTAATTATTGAGGCAAAACTCTTTCCCCCGTTTAAAAGAAACTATAGAAGTCGTCATCAGCTCTTCTAATCCAGTTTCATCTTTGAATATGACTTCTTTTCCTTTGGGATGGAAAATAGGATCACTTATTAAACATCAACTTGTGGCTCATATTGAGCCTGGGATAAACGATATAAATATTTTTTGATGAATTATAAATATATGCCCTAAGATTAAAAAGGATGAAGTTTTTCTGATGCAACCAACAATTTTGATCATGTATTTTCTCAAAGAACTCATTGTGAAATAATATCATGCGTTTGCTCAAAGCTTGACAGTGATGCTTGATGTGCACTAAAATGGGAAAACTACATGTTTAATAGTGCACGCACGGCAATTAACTAGGTTGGTGCAGAGGGACCATACATTATTGGTGTAGCCAACAGTGGTGGGCAGGAACGAAGAAGATAATAATAGTTGATAAATCACGCACATAATTAATCTTTTGATCAATGTTGTTTTTACAGTTCTTTACATTGTCTCGTATCAAACTCAAAATCCTAGGCTATGAGAATGACCGCGGTGATTTGCTAGAGTTGGAAAAAACACATGCAAGTCGCAGTGTTGTTGGGTGACTATGAAGCACAATGACAAATGAGAAATGAAATTGTAGAGGCCCGTAGCAACGCACGGGCATTCAACTAGTATATACAAATCAGAAGTAGTCATACTCAACGGGTAAAGTTGTGTTAAGTATTCATCAGTTCATCTAAGTATAATTAACATGACTAAGAAAAAAAACTAACAATTGTCGAGAAATGTTAGGCTAATCACTGTTGTAAATAATCCAATTTTTTTATTAGTCAATAGGAAGCTAGATGCAATTCATGAATAAGATAATGTTGAAACATGATTAATCGTTAAATAATCAGCATATCTATGGTATATAAATACCTGGTCCCTAGTAACAGCACAATGCATGGCTAAAGGTAGAATGCAAAATATTTATCATAGTTGAAATGGATAGGTATGCAGTATGTTGACACACTGGCAACGTGGTTGAAGAACATTCAGAGCATATTGCAATATGAGATCGTCGAAGGGAGAAATACATTGTTTAGTTGAGAACGTAACAAAAAGGATGTCACGACAGAAGATATAACGTAGACGTCACGGTCTAGCCCCCGCTTGAAGAAAATGTTCCGTCACTAGTACTCTTCCCGCCACACAAATCTGAACTTCTGAGTACTTATTTGTCGATGATATTATGCAAAATAATAGCATGGTCTGCTTCTGATTAGTTAATTCCTCTGTGTGTCCTTATGCATAGAGCTGCTGACATCCCCTCCTCCTTGAGTCCGCCTCCCACGGAGCCTCCTCCTAGCTCGGCGCGATACGAAGACCACCATCCGGGGCCACCGCCCCGGCATCCGGGCGCCACGTCCGGGCACCCTCCACGGCGTCTCCGATGAACACGACAGAGAGCTCGCGATGTTCATCGTCAAGGCCGGCCGAACTTGGCAGCCAAGACCAGCATCCTGCGCACCGCCGCGCCTAGGCTCCCCGTCGCCGCGACGAGAGCCGCCGTCCAGATCATCACCGCTGCTCGCGAGATTGCCGCCGAAGCGACTAGAGCGAACCCGAGCAGCCACCACCATGCGTCGGACCGAAAACCACCACCGCCACAGCCCTCCACCTCACGCACCAACTGCAGCCAGCCGAAGACCAAACCGAAGCTTCCCTCAGAGCGGACACGACACACCCGCGAAGAGGGGCCGAACGCGCCATATCCGGAAACTGCTGCAGCAGTTCAAGCTTGTCTTCCCATGTGACGTCCATGGTGCTGTCGGGAGGCCACATCACTTGCACTTGTTCGCGACGCCCAGTGGGGGATTGGCGCCACCGGTGCCCGACGATCTTGACAGGAGTAGGCAGATCGTACGCGATGACATGAAGAGAAGTGGAAAGGGGTATACCTGACTTCAGAACTTTGCGAAGCTGGGACACATGGAAAATGGGGTGAATCTTAGACGCTGCTGGTAATCTGACTTCATATGCGACGGGATTGATGCACTTGACAATTGGGTATGGACCGTAGTAAAGAAATGTCAATTTGTGGTTGGCTCTCTGAACCACAGAGGACTGAATGCGTGGTTGAAGTTTGATGAACACTTCTTCTCCCAATTGAAACGTGCGCTCCGTGCATTTCTCGTCGGCTTGGTTCTTCATGTACTGGCGTGCATGATGCAGGTTTTGATGGAGTAACAGTTGCATCTTCTTCCGTTCCTTCAGCCATTCGTCCAGCGATGGAGCAGTACAGGTGAAAGAAGCGTCAATTCCCCAGTGTCTTGGATCGTGCCCGTAAAGAGCGACGAACAGAGACATCTTGATAGCTGAGTGATAGCTAGTGTTGTACCAGAACTCCTCGTTTTGTGTTGCTGAGACATGCGCCTAAGGAGAAATTGCGACCGAAGTGAGCCGAGGATCCTGTGAAGGCATTGAAGGACAGATTTTTGAGCGCAAGCTTCTTGCAGTTACTAAGCTCTTTTGGTACTTCATGTACCGGCGTGCATGATGCAGGTTTTGCTGGAGTAATTGTTGCATCTTCTTCCGTTCCTTCAGCCATTCGTCCAACGATGGAGCAGTACAGGTGAAAGAAGCGTCAATTCCCGAGTGTCTTGGCTCGTGCCCGTAAAGAGCGACGAACAGAGACATCTTGATAGCTGAGTGATAGCTAGTGCTGTACCAGAACTCCTCGTTTTGTGTTGCTGAGGCATGCGCCTAAGGAGAAATTGCGACCGAAGTGAGCCGAGGAGCCTGTGAAGGCATTGAAGGACAGATTTTTGAGTGCAAGTTTCTTGCAGTTACTAATTTCTTTTGGTATGATCCCACTGAGCCCAGCATCTTTGCAAATAGCCGAGTTAGATTGCCCAACTCACCGACAGATAAGAAGCACGATAGTCGAAGATGTACCTTGTGGGGTGGTGTATGAGTAGACCAGACCAATGATGAAAAGCATAGATACAAGCATGGCCTCCCTGTCTCAAAAGCAGACCGCCAAGGGTGCTCGCATGAAGCATTTCTCAATCATCTAGCGAGAAAGTCGAAGGCCTGAATACCAAGAGCAATCAAACACAGTGATCGGTCCCGGTCTATGGGTAGAAAAGCCTGCCCGCCAGCGCCAGGTACTGACTCCATATTTTCGGTCACGCGTGTGTGAAGCAATGAAGATAGATTTCCAGACATTGGTTCACCATTTCTGATTGTCCGTCTGTCTACGGATGATATGCGGAGCTCATATTCAGTTCACTACCCAGCTGTGTAAACAACTCTTTCCAAAAGCGACCTGTGAAGATAGGATCCCTGTCAGAGATCATGGTCTTGGGCAGACTATGTTTGAAAACATTGTCCAGAAACATCGAAGCTACCTTTGATGGAGTGAAGGGATGTTGCAGGGGGATGAAGTGATCATATTTGGTGAATTTATCCACAACCACCATGATGCAATTGGCGTTGCCTGAGAGTGGCAACCCTTCCACGAAGTCCATGGTGATCACTTCCCAGGCACCATCTGGTGTTCGCAGAGGTTGAAGTAAACTAGGATATTTGAATCGTTCAGCCTTGGCTTGTTGACAAATCATACAAGTTTGCACGAATTGCTTGGTTTGTTGTTTCATCTTAGGCCAAGCAAATAGACGCCGGTGAAAGCTCATGTCTCCTCTGATGATTTTGGTGATGATAACAACGCGGGTATGATTACTAACCATATGGATTAAGTGTCTACAGATGGCCCCATATATATTTCACGATGATATTCTTAAGAAGTTACACAAAGGATTTCTGAAAAAGAAAAAAAACTGCAACCGGATTATTCAGGCCACTTGCCCCGGAATATCCGGTGGATATAGGCCGGAATATCCGGCCTCAGCACCGGAATATTCCGGCCCTCTCAAACTTCAGGAGATGGATCCCTGGCCTCCAGCTGCCCGCTCGCAGAAGCTGGGGCGGAAATTTGCCCAGAAATTTCTGGCCCCTTGGTCCTTAGCATATTTTCGGAGGTGTCGCTGGTACCCGCCCGCAGAAGACGGGCGGAAATTTGCCCGTAATATTCCGGGGAAAATATCCGCCCCCCTGGTCCTTAGCAAAAATCAGATGTGCGCTGCTGCCCGCTTCAGAGATGGGGGCGGATTATTAGACGGAATATTCAAAAATCCGCCCCCCCGGATATTTCAAATATCCGTCTTGGCTGCCCCGGAATATTCCGGTACTAACACCGGAATATTCTGGCCCTGGAGAGCTGCAACGGTCAGATCTTGGAGGAGGCTATAAATAGCTGTTTTCTTCTTCTAGACAGCTAGTTCATCCATTCCTCTCTCTCTTCCATTGTTCAAGAGCTCAAAACGCCCCGATCTCCCTCCTCCTCCAACCGAACTCGATGCCCTTCATGGATCTCATGGAGGAGGCCTAGATCTACCTTTCTACCAAACCAAAAATTGATTTCCCATACCATACCCCTTGGGATCTTGTAATCTCTTGGTTGCTTTGTCATCCTAGAGAAACCCTAGTACTTGTAGATTCCACCTTGTAGCAAGAAGCTTCAGATTGTTGAGAGCCTCCATCTCACTTGTGGAGTAGCCTCAACCCCCTTGTAAAGGTTTGGTCAACGCCTTCAAGTCGACCTCATAGTGGAAACATGCACAACCGTGCTATTGAGTAGTGTTGGAACGCGTAGAGATAAACAAAACTTTTTCCTACGCGGTACTTCCAAGATCTAGCCGAGGTAGAAGGCCACGATTATTACCACTAGACACGCGGTTGCGGATTATCGATGAAGCACAGCGATGCGGTGAAGTCCCACGATCCGATCCAGGCGATCCAATCCCGCGATCGTCGAAGTGCTGAACATACAACACCTCTGCCGGCATCCACACGTACGAGGAGGAGCTCCGACGGTGGACTGCTAGGTCCGGTGCGATGGCTGGACTGAGTGGGGCTAGGGTTCCCAACGCATGGGAGTGGACTAACGTGCCCACTGGGCAACCTGCGCCCCTCTTTATATCGCGAATGGTAGTGGGCTTCACAACACTTGTGGCCCATTCCCTCTGTGAGTCCGACTCACAAACTCAGTCCATTTCCGGTTCGAGTCCAACCCGACCAAAACATTTACTCCCGCTCTTAAGTGTGCGAGCCTGCAGGCTCATGGCGACTTGGACACGATTGGAGCCCGACCCCCAATCGATCAATCGGTAGCGGCTCCTAGCAGAACGTGCCGACTCCCAAGTCCCATTGAGTCATGACGACATACCTTCCAATGTGACTTTCATCTTAGTCCCTTTTGCCTCATGATATACCTTGTCGAACTATAGGCGATTTATCGTCATCCCTTAATAGCTCAACTCTCTTCTTGGTCCGTGATATATGATTCATCAGACCAACTCTTAGTCAACAGACTCAGTTAACACTTAACCGAGTTGTGCATGGCCATGCTTCTGGAATCATATCACTCGAGAGGACCCATAGAATATCTCTCCATTCGGAGGGGCAAAATCCCATCTTGATTATCCACATCACGCAGCTTGCTTCTCATTCGACCCGAACTCTGCCTTTATAACTGCCTTGTCACAGAACAACGTTTGACAGAACCTAAGTCGGTGATCCACAACTCGGATTGTGCGACAACCTCAGGTCTAAGGATTACATTGATTGAGACATGCAAATGACGACTTACTCGTTGCATCTCAGTATGGGTCAGTCCGACTTGCTAAACTCTTTAGCCAAGTCCGTGAACGTTGGAATGGCATCGCCATGCCCATGACAAGTGGAACCTAGTCATCAACCAACACTCACATTAGTAGGGTGTGTGTCCAGCACAACCTTAATGACCATGGACAATTTAGCATGAACAACATGAATACATAGTTCCACAATCGAATCACATATTCAATGACATGTATCAGATGTTCAAAACAAGGACGACTTAATAACTTCATGAATACATTGGGAATTACATCATATATTATTGCCTCTAGGGCATATTCCCAACAGTCTCCCACTTGCACTAGAGTCAATCATCTTGGCATCATATGCCTAGGCATCGAATGCCCATACCTCTCATGTGCGCCTCATGCTTAGGCTGTGGTATCGCCTTTGTCAACAGATCTGCAATGTTTGCATCCGTGTGTACTTTGCATAACTTGATATCACCTTATTTGACAAACTGGCGAATGAGGTGGTAACGCATGAGTATATGTTTGTTCTTCTGGTGTTGTCTAGGTTCCTTGGCTTGTGCGATAGCACCATTGTTGTCACAATATACGTCCAATGGATTGGACGCGCCCTGAACCACACCAAGATCTATCAGGAGGTTCCTGATCCAAACAGCTTCCTTTGCAGCCTCCGAGGCAGCAATATACTCAGCCTCTAGTGTAGATGCAGACACTGTATCTTGCTTGGAACTCTTCCAGCTCACAGCTCCTCCGTTCATTACGAACACGTATCCAGATTGCGAACGAGAATCATCTGAGTCGGTGAGATAACTCGCATCCGTGTAACCCTTTACACCAAATTCCTCATCACCTCCATAAACTAGGAACATTTCCTTAGTCCTTCTCAAGTACTTAAGGATGTTTTTAACCGCTGCCCAGTGGGCTTCGCCAGGTGCAGCCTGGTATCTGCTCGTTACACTTAGAGCATAGGAAACATCTGGCCTAGTACAAATCATGGCATACATGATGGATCCGATTTCCGAAGAATACGGGATCACACTCATTCGACTTCGCTCATCAGCCGTCGAAGGACACTGAGTCTTGCTAAGTTTTATACCATGGGACATCGGTAAGAATCCTTTCTTAGATTCTTTCATTTTGAATTTCTTCAGAACTTTGTCCAGATATGTACTCTGACTCAATCCAATGAGCCGCCTTGATCTATCTCTATAGATCCTTATTCCTAATATGTATGTTGCCTCACCCAAATCCTTCATTGAGAAACTCTTTTCCAATGATTCTTTGGTTTCTTGCAACATCATGACATCATTTCCCATCAGTAATATGTCGTCCACATATAAGATTAGAAAATTTACTTTGCTCCCACTAAATTTCTTGTATAAACAAGAATCATGATCGCTCTTGATGAAGCCAAACGATTTGACTACCTCATCAAAACGAATGTTCCAACTCCGAGATGCTTGCTTGAACCCATAAATGGATTTCTGAAGTTTGCATACCTTGTCAGCGTTAGCTGGATCGACAAAACCTTCGGGCTGTATCATATACACGTCCTCAGTTAAATTTCCATTAAGGAAAGCCGTCTTGACATCCATCTGCCATATCTCATAGTCGAAATAGGCTACTATGGCTAACATGATCCGAACTGACTTAAGCATCGCTACAGGCGAGAAGGTCTCGTCGTAGTCAACTCCTTGAACCTGTCGGAACCCCTTCGCGACAAGTCGTGCTTTATAGACGGAAATATTTCCATCCATATCAGTTTTCTTCTTAAGGACCCATTTGCACTCGACAGGTCTTGCACCGTCAGGCAGATCAACCAAATTCCAAACTTGGTTTTCATCCATGGACTTTAACTCGGATCTCATGGCTCCAAGCCATGATTCGGAATTAGATCCCACCATCGCTTCCGAATAAATTGCCGGCTCATTACTGTCTAACAGTAAAACATCACGAGCATTTTTTAATCTGGCAGATCTCTGTGGTTCAGGTGCTGTTACCGGCGTAGGTACCACAACTGGCTCAGCCCCCAAGGCTTTTGCCAACTCGACCCTAGACGGTTCCTCTCGAATTTCTTCAAGTTGCAATGTGCTCCCACTGACTCCCCGATTGAGAGACTCTTTCTCAAGGAAGACACCATTCCGAGCGACAAACACTTTGCCCTCTTCCCAGTTGTAGAAGTAGCACCCCAAGGTTTCCCTCGGATAACCCACGAAAATACACTTATCCGACTTGGGCGTGAGTTTGTCTGACTGAAGTCGCTTGACAAATGTTTCAGAACCCCAAATCTTAAGAAAAGACAAACTTGGCCTTTTGCCAGTCCACTCATGCGGTGTCTTCTCTACTGACTTTGATGGTACTCTGTTTAGTGTGAATGCTGCAGTTTCTAGACAATAACCCCAAAATGATAAAGGTAGATCTTTCCGACTCATCATTGATCGTACCATGTCCAACAAGGTCCGATTTCTCCGTTACGATACACCATTTCTCTGCGGTGTACCCGGCGGAGTGAGTTGAGGAACTATTCCACAACTCTTTAGATGGTCATCAAACTCATGGCTGAAGTACTCGCCTCCACGGTCCGACCGTAGAAACTTTATTTTCTTGCCGAGTTGATTTTGTACTTCACTCTGGAATTCCTTGAATTTCTCAAAGGCTTCCGACTTGTGTTTCATTAAATAGATATATCCATACCTACTTAAATCTTTAGTAAAGTAATGAGTACTCATAACCACCTCTGGCTATCGTGCTCATTGGACCACATACATCACTATGTATTAGTTCCAACAAGTCGGACGCCCTTTCACAACTCATTGCAAAAGGTGTCTTGGTCATTTTGCCTAGTAGGCATGATTCACATGTCTCGAACGACTCTAAGTCGAACGAAGTTAGAAGTCCATCATCATGGAGCTTCTTGATGCGCTTCTAACTTATATGACCAAGCCGACAATGCCAAAAGTAAGCCATATTCAGATCATTTGGTTTCAACGTTTTAACATTTATGTTATAGAATGATTCAATATCAAGATTCAAAATAAATAACCCATTCTGAACGGGTGCAAAGCCATGAAACATATCTTTCAAATATAAAGAACAACCAGTATTCTTAATATTCGACTCATAACCTTGTCTCATCAAACATGAGGCGGAAATAATGTTTCGACTAAGCACTGGAACATAATAACAATTATTCAGTTCCATTAAAAATCCTGAAGGTAAATGAAGTTGCATCGTGCCGACTTCCAATGCAGCGAATCTCGCCTTGTTGCCGACTCGAATATCAACCTCTCTTCTTGCCACGCTCCTAGTTCTTACCAGTCCCTGCAACGAGTTGTAGATGTGAATAACTGATCCAGTATCATATACCCAAGAACTGTTAGGTGCATCAGCAAGATAAATGTCTATAACATTGCACACAAGTGTACCTGAGTTGGAAGTCATACCTCCACTCTTGGCTTTGTCAGCCAAATACTTGGTGCAGTTCCTCTTCCAGTGGCCATCCTGCTTGCAATAGAAGCAGTTGGCTCCGACTGTAGAAGATGGCTTAGTCTTTGAGGAAGCACTCTGGACAGGGCCATGGGCGCTACCTCCTGACTTATCCTTCTTCTTCTTAGTCCAAGAACTCTTCTTGAACTTAGCCTTATTCTGCATCATCAACACTTGACTGACGCCTTTCTTGAGATCAGCCTCTGCCGTTTTGAGCATCCCATGTAATTCAGTGATCTTCTTATCCATACCATGCATATGGTAGTTCGAGATGAACGGACCATACGCACTAGGAAGAGAGTTCAAAATTATATCAGTAGCGAACTCTTCGTTAATTGGGAAGCCCAACCGATCCAGAGACTGTATGTAACCAACCATCTTGATTACATGCGGACTTAGTGGATCTCCGTCTTTGAGCTTACAACCCAGCAAAGCTTGAGAGACTTGATACCTCCCGGTCTTTGCCTGAGCCTGGAACATACTTTTGAGGCTTTCGATCATATCGTAGGCCTCAACATTCTCGAAGTGTTGCTGTAAGTCCGGTTCCATGTGTGCAAGGATAAGACAGCTAATTTCCGTAGACTCATCTCTAGTCTTACAGTAGGCATTCATGACAGCAACAGTCGCATCATCATCATGCTCTTCTGGAAGTGTAGTTTATAGAACATGTTCTTTCTTGTCAAGCTTGAGGACTATCCTCAGATTACAATACCAGTTGGTGAAATTAGTTCATTAAGCTTATCTTTCTCTAGGATTGACCTCAACGCAAAAGTGGATAACTGAGGAAGGTTGCTAGGTGCCATTGATCTACAACAGAAAATATGCAGAACACTTAAGACATGTATTCATGAAAGAGCAGGCATATTCAACGCTTTAATACTTATGCTCCCACTAGAACCAACATCCCTCCGATGGTTGCTAAGTGATTCAAGATCCTAAATAAGCAAGACGACTAGTGTGCTTTAGCATCACCGCTAGCCGTCAAGTGATCTAGGTAGGCAACACATTGCCAATCGTATCCAATACGACTCCTATTAGTTGGGTGGCATCATATGCCCCGGCTCCCAACCTACCGAGCCCCGAGCCCCACAACTGTTGTGATGGACTCGTCTAGATTACCAAGTGCTTCCGCTGTAAGGGTCCGACTCAAACCCACCTAATCGGAAAGAATTGGTAGCACCTCAATTTTATGAGCCCACTACCAAGAATGCCCGACTTGTGATGGTGCAGCACTGGCGGGGCGACCGACTAGACCTTCTTTGAGTGATTAAAATCTACCAACTATCTAAATAGAGGTAAAGAGCCATAACAATAACACAAATAAAGCAATTATAATGTGAGATGGTATGGCTCTCTTCATGGTGATCTCTATCTCCACAAAGCTTGTATGTCGACTCGTGCCAACGCTTGTCACGTGCCATCTTACTCCGTGTAGCCGACTTGTACATCGACTTGCATGTCATTCAGGTTCTCCAACAAGCTACACTAGCTAGTAAAGAAAAATACATACAGAATCTGACACGCATGCCGTAATATAATAAAATGACACCACCTAGGCTCCAGCCGGCTGACAAAAACATGATACGCAGATCATGTATGGATTACACACATCACATGCACATAAGCCATACAATTCACAACTTACCGCAAAACAAGTTATGCATAGACACGATATCTACCGGCATTGTGAAACTCGTAACAACATCTAAGGCGCTACGTGTCGCACCCGGACTTCTAGAGGATACACACAGCCCGCTAAATAGTAGATAATTGGCTTACGGGGCCTACCTGCACCCGCATCTCAATATGAGTAGGCCAACACGTAAACGTGTGACAACCATCCTCTACTATTCATCGTCTGTGAAACCATCCAATAGGAATCCGAATACTTCCATTGACGTACTTCATAACATACACACATGGTACGTCAACGGCATTTGAACAAGTGATACCACAACAAATCTCTAAAAAACAAAGAAATAGAAATAAGTGGCAAAAGCTCTCACTAGAGCAGAGATAGCAAATACAGTCATGTAGAGGACACATGTCCCAACAAGTCATCATTACATCACAGCGGAAGCATCCAAAGTGTCTGAGTACAGACAAGATCCAAATAGGCCTAAGAGGCCGGAAACGAAAAGAACGGATCCCATCCATGAAGTCTCGGATCCTGCCCGGGTCCGCTATCTACTCGTCAGCAGCCTCGTCATACTACACGTAGTAGCCACAATGGGGATCCTCGGAAACGTAGTCTGCAGAACCAGCAGCCCCAAAGGGGCCAGTACGGACGAGTACTGGCAAGCAAGACGCACAAGATACCAAAGTGTAACCGACAACACCCAGTACAGATACTTTGGGTTCAACGGAAGATAGGTGATACAAAGGTGCGGCAGCGGGCTGCACTAACCAACTACAGATACACGCTACAACATCCGGCTAAACGAAAGGGATAAGATAGCGCATCAGAGCCAACTACCACTAACCTCAAACAAACCCATTCTGGATCTCGCCCCTTATCCAAAGAAGCAATCCGAGGATAACCCACACAGTTGGATTAATGAGGGTTCAGGTTATTGTGTCAATAAGCCTATTACTAGTCAAATTATTATTAATGAGGTGTAAGTTGTCTAATCCTTGTTAGCCAGCCCTATCACCAAGTCATCCATAACCGCGGACAACACGGCTTCTCGAGAAGATTTAACCCTGCATGGATGCACCAATTTGGCCGTACACGTAAGAATAACCCGCCGGGAGGGGATCAAACCCACCAAGCAGGCCACTCAACACAACCCAACTCTTCTTCGCATCAAGCCCAAAGAACCACGTGCTGTGCGTGCGCGGCTAATCGAGCCCCCACGAAGAAAAGGGGGACCCTCATAGCACTGGAAGACCACGCCGCTCTAAATGCCGACTACAAAAGTTCCACCCTGGCGCCAAGGGTTCGTACCTGCAAATGCGTGCATCAAATGGAAAACCCGAACTAAGTGTGGCGATTTGGACGAGATGCGAATCGAATCAGAATTGCGGGGGGCGCCCATACACGCTTCCCACATGCGGTTAGCGCGCTCATCATGGATTTAGAGGACAAGAACTTTTCCTGAGTTCGACACTAGCAGGCCTCAAACCCATATCCGGCCTCCTGCCGGTGCCTTATCATCAAATTAGCATTACCTCAAACATTAACAGGTTGTTGTTTAAAACATCGAGCCCCCAAAACATAATAACTGTGGTTAAAGAAAATAACGACATCAGACTCGAGCACAAACAACACTAAGCATGCTAGTAAGACACTGGCCAACAAACAACAGGGTTATAGGTGTGGAGGAGAGGCTATTTCAGGGTTACAGGATAACATGTGATAGGATCGGAACATAAGCAACGAATCATAAGGCTAGCAGATTAGACAACGGAAAGTATCGGTATCAAGTGTGATACGGAAACAATGGTTCAGGTGAGTGAATACTTTCCTGCAAACTCAGTAGCTTGGTACTGGGCTAACTCCTCTGAAGTGGTATCGTAAACCTCGTCTGTCTCAACGTCGTCGTCTATTCGAGAAGAAGCAAACAAACAACGAAGAGAGATGAACAATCAATAACATGGCATAATGCACAAACATGGGATGATGCATGACATTTTAATGCAAGTAAGAGATCATGGACATGATCATCAAGTTAAATGAGTGTCCCAAATAAGTTTACATTATTTGGAAACCTCTCATATTTATCTTAGTGGCCTATTATTAATTTTAATAAGACCAATACATCAAGAGTATTCCCACATGCATGAAATGATGCTTTTCTGTTATTAATTGAAGTTCTTTCCATTTTGGTATAGTTTCCATAATTTTTGGGTGAAGAAAATAATAAATAAGAATTAATTCTTACTGTTTTCATTTCTGCCATTTTTGGTAAACAATTTAAAAAGAGGTACTTTCAGTTACAAAAGCATGGGAAATACTTGAAAACATGTGGACAATGTTTCACTGAACATTTTGAGATATTAAACACAATTTTTGGATCATTATTGAATTTATTATGCATTTTTCCATAAGCATTTTTATTCTGCCCCTTTTAGTAAACAGAAGGAAACATGTTCAAATTTAATTCAATTGTGACCAAATAAAATACCACTGTGTAGAGTTTGTTAAGACAAAATTTTAGAGCCCAAGTTTGCTCAATTTGGGTGAACAAAACTCGAGTTATGAATTTTGCAAGATATCAGTTTTTATTCCATTTTCTGTATTTAAATATTTAGTGCACAAATTATTACAGAAACATGTTGACATTTTTACATATTTCGAAAGTGCTCTCAGTTATGAATCTACATAAATTTGAATCATTCCAATTGGAGCATTTTTTTGTTAGTTATTGATTTTACAAGTAATGGTTTGAATCTGCAAAACTGAATTCATTTCCTTTTTAACAGAGAAAAAAAAACGTCCGGGACTTTTTCTACCGATCCAGGGCCATACCCGCGTGTCCTTGCCCACTAACAGGTGGGGTCCGGCTCCACGCGGCGAGGTGGAAGGCACGGTGGCTTCCAGGGCCAGTGACAGGTGGGACCAGGTAGTGGGGAAAAAAATCCACGGCGAGGTGGAAGCCACGGTGGCCTCGGGCTCGCGCGCGTGGGCTTGCGCCACTGGGCTGCTGTGCTGCTTCTTATTAGAACTAGGTCGCGAAACTGTTTTGAGGTGAGCTCTCGCGCGGAAACTGAAACTGATCAAAGTTCAGTTACTGAACGCGGATCGGGACGGACTGGACGGACGGACAAACGACGGCAGCGAGCTGCTGCTCGGCGTGCGTGTGCGCGGGCACGCGCGGGTGTGCGTGTGTGCTGCGGAAGAGGAGGACGGGAGGCGTCACCGAGGAGCTGGCGTAGCAGGGAGGGCGTTGGGGCGGCTTGGCGGCGACGGAACGGCGATGATGATGGAGCTGCGGCTGCGGTGGTCGACGGCGACAAGACGGCGACGGTGGCGATGATCCAAGGCCGCCCAGGCTCCTCCCTGGAAGCGAGGAGGGAGAGGGCGACATGGGGTTTCCGTTCCCGGGCTCGGACGGCCTCGACATGGACTAGAATGGCGGCGCCAAGGACCTTCAAGCGCCGGCCATGGTGGCTGCTCCGGTTCAGAAAATTCAGAGAGGGAAAAATTGGGACAGAGGAGAAAGATGGAGGGAGAGGAAGGAGGGTGGCGGCGCAGAGGAGAGGGCTAGGGTTAGGGTGCCCTTGGGGGTGGCTTTATAGGAGGAGGGAGCAGGTGGGGAGCTGCAGGTGGGGGAGGACCTCCCCTTCTCTGTCTCCGTACGAGGAAGAAGACGACATGCGATGGGAGGCGTGGGGGCTGGGCTCCTGGGGTCGTAGGTGGCTGACTGGGCCTTGTTGGCCCAGTTCGGCTGCCTCCCCCCTTTTTCTTTTCTTTTTATTCCTTTTTTTTATAGAAAAGAAAAGAGGAGAAAGAAAGGAAAATGGGGCATGAAGAATTTTAACAATAATTTTTTATGAATTGCCCTTTTCCAAAATGTTCAGATTCACAAGTTTTTGTTCTGAAATTTTTGGGATTTCAAATTATTTGACTTTAAAAATTGAAATGGCATTTTGGGATTGATAATAGAAAAATTATTAGAACCATTTGCAAAATTCATTTCAACTCACAATTTTGGAAAACAATTGAATTATTTGATTTGGATGTTTTATTTGAAAAGTTGTAACAGACCAAGTGTGAAACATGTTGATTTGAATTTATTTGAAATTTGAAATTCCACACATGAATGCCTTATGATGACATGATGCCTTAATTAGAAATTCACAACAACACAATGCAAAAGGGGAGTTTTCATACTTGGGATGTTACAAAACGCCCCCCCTTGAAGGAATCGCGCCCCGAGATTCCTACTGAGAAGAGAAAAGGTCCGGATACTTCTTGCGAAGATCCTCTTTGGTCTCCCACGTTGCCTCTTTATCGGAATGATGAGACCACTGCACTTTTAAGAACTTGGTGCTCTTGTTGCGAGTTTTGCGCTCGGTCTCATCGAGAATGCGAATAGGATGCTCTTCATAAGAGAGGTCTTCTTGCAGTTCAATGGAATCACGATCAAGTGCACGACCTGGATCTTTGAAGCACTTCTTGAGCTGTGACACGTGAAAGACATCGTGCACCTTGGATAGCTTTTCTGGAAGTTCAAGACGATAGGCATTTTCTGCACGCCTTGAGAGAATGTTGAAGGGACCAATATATCTTGGTGCAAGCTTTCCTTTGACACCAAAATGATGAGTGCCTCTGAGGGGGGTAACACGGAGATATGCTTTGTCTCCAGCTGCATAGACCATGTCCCTGTGTTTGCTGTCATAGTAGCTTTTCTGACGAGACTGAGCAATCTTCAGATTGTCATGAATGATGCGAACTTTCTCTTCGGCCTCCTTAACAATGTCAGGGCCTAAGAGTGAACGTTCACCAGCTCCAGACCAATTGATTGGACTCCTGCATCTGCGGCCATAGAGAGCCTCGAATGGTGCCATGCCTAGACTTGCGTGGAAGCTGTTGTTGTAGGAGAATTCAGCATATGGAAGACATTCCTCTCATTTCATGCCAAAAGAGAGACCACATGCTCTGAGCATATCCTCGAGAATCTGATTGACTCTTTCGACTTGCCCTTGAGACTGAGGATGATAGGCTGTGCTGAACAGAAGCTTGGTGCCTGTAACACCTGGGGTGTTCCCCCCTAAGTAGGAATTGGTTGCTTTCCTTTTTCTTTTTGCATCACATGCATCACATGCATTGCATCATGTTCTCAAAACCACTCACAAATCCAAACCAATTTAAACTTTCAAAAACATGTCTAAAATTACCAATTGAAAGTTGCAACCCCAAACCACTCAACTTGTTTTCAAATAGTTTGAAGTTGAATTTATTTAAATTGCTTGTTAAATAAAAACTCCCTTTAATCAACACCCTAAATGGTAAATTCAAATAACAAATTCAAATCAAATCCATCCATGCTTGGCATGTTTCAAAATGTGGGTTTAAGAATTAAATTCTTGCAAACAAATTAAATTCAATAAGCTTTCGTAATTGTTTGAGTTAATGGAATAAAATTTGTTTAAAAACCAAATCCTTATGAACCCTATTTGAAATTCAAATAGCAAACAAAAATTAATTTAACATTTCAAATTTTTGGAAATAATGTTAACATTGCTTTGAATTTTTGTTTTGCAAATTAACAAAATTTATTTATAAAATAAAAACCCCGAAACCCTATTTCTTTTCTCTCTCTCTCTCTCTCTCTTCTCTACAAAAAAAAGAAGAGAACAAAAGAATAAAAGAAAGAAAGGTGAGCTAGGGGGAGGCAGGCCATTTCTGGCCCACCTACAACCCCGAAGGAAGCCCACCTTCCCCAAGCAAAGCCCCAAGCGTTTTCTTCCTCGTACGGACGCAGAGAATCGGAGCTGCTGTCGCTGTCATCCCCCTCCACCGTGTGATCCCCTCTCCTCCAGCCGATGTGCTGCCGTACAAGCTCGATGCCCTCCATAAAACCCACCCCCTCTGCTAACCCTAAGCCTAGCCCATACCCTCTCGCTCCGACGCGGCGCCTTTCTTTTTTCTCTGCACCACCTTCCTCTCTGAATCTCTCTGCACCCACCGGACAGCTTCCTCCGTCAGAAACCCCCTCCGCCGTCGCCGCCTAGGGCCGTTTCTCACCGTGCCGTGACGGGGAATGGAGCCACCAGGGTCCTGGCTTCCTCCTCGACGAAGATCGAGGCCGGAGGAGCAGCAGAAGCTTCGCGTGCGTCCACGGACAGCCGCCGGCGAGCAGGCCACGACGCCACCGTCTCCGATCGGCCACGGCGTCGTCACCACGCCATCCCCGCGTCCTCGGCCCCTCGAGGGGAGCTCCACCCCCTCTGGACCTCTTTCCCTCATCACCTCGTGCTCTGTGAGGCCGCCATCGTGCGCCGTCTTGGATTGCTGCCGGCGATCGCTGCGTTTTCCGTCAGGTTCAGAGAAGCATCGCTGTCGAAATTCAGTTAGCAGCAGTTAGTTACCACTTCTTCCTTCAGTTTCGTGTAACATCACAAACACCGCAGCAGCGCACTGGCAGCGAGCCCTCGCGCGCACGCCCGCGGGCAGGGTTCGAACCCCCGCCGCGCAAGAGCACTCCTTTTCTTTCTTTTCCTGCTCGCGCGCAGCCCCCAGGCCCACAGGTCAGCGACCCCCACGGCCACATCACTGCACACACACGCACACGTGGATGCCACAGAGGCACGGGCCCGCACTGCAGAGGCCCAGGCCAGGGTGCCCTGGGTGAAAAACGCCTCAGGGGCCCATCTGCGCTCCTTTTTCTTTTTCTTCAGGTCCCTGCAGTTTGCAGATTGGTCCCTGAAATTCAAACCACCACAAATCCCTCAAATCAAATCCAAATGGAATAAATAAAACATGTTTTCCAAACCAAATTCACTTCTCTACCTGTTTAAGTCAGTTGATTTCTGTTTTGAACATTTCAAATTGTTTCAAAATTCAAATTCAAACAATTCATTACAAATTTGATTAAATTCATAACTCATTCAATATTAATTCAAATGTCACATATGAAATATGTTTTCCATGCCAAATTGAACCACCTTTCCAAATATAAACTTTGTTTCCTGTTTTGAATAATTAAAAATGGTTAAATAATTTAAATCTTGTTTAAATCATTTACAATTGCTAAATTCATAACTTGCTCAAATTAAATTATTTTTGAACATATAAAATATGTTTTCAAACCAGAAAAACATAAACTTTTCAAATATGAATTTGAATTAATGTTTTTAACAAATAAAATTCAAATAAATTCATACTTGAATTAAATTCATTTAAATCTTGTTTAAACTTGTTTAATTCATAATTAATTTATCCTAAATCCTTTTTCAACAAGTAAAACATGTAATCCACCTACAATTTTGTGTTCGTTCCAAATATGAACTTTGTTATCTATTTTGAACAATTTAAATTGGTGAAAACAACAAATGCTTGTGTAACCCTTTAAGAAACCAAAATTTCATAACTTGATAAATAAAATTCCAACCTTGGTAAACCATAGTTCAAATTGAACCTATGGTTGTTTTCTTTCTGTTTTCCTCATCCATGCATCATGCTAATTCACTTACACATGATGATTAGTTGTAGAACAATTATTTCAACCTTAATTCATGGGCTTTCCATATGTAATCCAAATTGCATATGGGTCCATTTAATTATGTTATGTTATCTTGTCAACTAGTTTATCTTTGATGCATCCTTAAACTTGTCATGCATCCCTATCTTGATCATGCTGGATCTTTTGCCGTACTAGTAATTGTTGCATCCGGTGTTTGTTCGAGGTTCGTTGCTTCTTCCCGGATAGGACGTTGAGATGATGTGAGCAACGACCAGTTCTTCGGATGTACCTCTACTTGCTGGATCTCAGGCAAGTATACTCACTTGCTGCCAAATGGCTGCCTTTCATCACTTGTTACCGATTCTTTCCGTTGTTCTTATTCTAGCCTGTTGATTCGATGCTTGTGTCCTGATCCTATATATGTTTACCTTGCAGCCATGATATAGCCTTCCTCCGACTTCCTATTACCTGTTGTTTGTTTACCCCGTTGGCCCTCGTGTCGTAGTTGCATGCTTAGGTTTGTTTGTGCTCGAGTCTTGTCGTCATTTATCTTATCACCTGTTTAGTTTGATAGTTGGGTTTCAATTCAATCAACAACATGTTAATGTTTTGGGTAATAATAATTTGATGATAAGGCACCGGCAGGAGGCCCGGCGTGGTTTTGAAGCCTGCTAGTGTCGACCCTAATTAGGAAAAGGGTCTTGTCTACTGATCCATGATGAGCGCACTAACCGCATGTGGGAAGCGAGTATGGGCGCCCCCCTCAATTTGATTCGATTCGCATCTCGTCCAAATCGCCTCATTTAGTTCGGGTTTTCCATTTGCCGCATGCATGATCTTGCGAACCCAGGCCAGGGTGGAACTTTTGTAGTCGGCATTTAGGGAGACACGTTCTTAGAGTGCTATGAGGGTCCCCTTTTCTTCGTGGGGCTTGATTAGCCGTGCGCTCAATTGCACGGGGTTCTTTGGGCTTGATGCGAAGAAGAGTTGAGTTGTGTTGAGTGCTCCGCTTGGTGGAAGGGCCCTTCCATCTGGCGGGTTATTCTTATGTGTACGGCCAAATTGGTGCATCCCTGCGGGGTTAAATCTTCTCGAGAAGCCGTGTTTTCCGTGGTTATGGATTACTTGGTGAAAGTACTGGCTAACAAGTACTCAGAACAACTTACACCTAACTAATGATAACTTGACTAGTAATAGTCTTATTGACACAACAACTTGATCCATCATTAATCCAACAGTGTGAGTTATCCTTGGGTTGCTTCCTTAGTAGGGGGTGACATTGGATGGGTATTGTTTGATGAGTAGTTGAAGTTGGTTCTGATACGCTATCTTATCCCCCTCTTTTAGCCGGATGTTGTAGTGAGTCTCTGTAATTGGTTAGTGCAGCCCGCCGCCGCTTATTTGCAATAATCCCTACCTTTCCGTTGAACCCAAAGTATTTGTATCTTGTGATGACTGGTTACGCCGGTATCCTGTGAGTATGGTTTATCCACTTGCCAGTACTTAACCGTACTGACCCACGAATCTCTTTCGTGGCTGCATATTCAACATTGCAGTCAACAGGTTTGAAGTCTGACGACGTTAGCTTGGGAATCCCTTCGGCTTGGCCTGGGCAGGGATTGGACGCTCTCGGTTATCTTCAGGACTCTTAGTCCAATTTGTATCTTGTCCGTAGACGGACGATATGTTGTTTCTTCCGCTGTTATTTGGATCTTTGTATTGTATCAGTTGTATCCTTGACTCGTTTGAGTCATCTTGTATATATCTTTTCTGTTGTTGTTGTGGATTATTCGTGAACTGTTGTAATGCTATCACAAGTGGCAACCTGGAATCGGTTATTATGTGGATTTTGGCGGGAATGCTGAAATCTGCATAGTGCCCGATCTCGGGGCGTCACAAATGGTATCAGAGCATGGTTTCCGATTCCCGAGATTTTTTCGATACGAATGGTTATCGAAGCAACGGGTCCGCAAAGCCTGTAGGATAACCTCGCTAACGGTCGTTGTTTCTAGAGTGTCAAAAACTATTTCTGCTAAACTATTTTGGAAAAACATCTCAATAGGATTCTTATTTTCTCCTTATCTCTATTCTATTTCCCCTCCCATCTTATTTGTTTTGGAGTCTTCCCCCCTTGTCTATCTTTCAAAGTGTTAGGATCCTACGTGGGTGGACGTTTTCTGAGCCTTTAACCTAATAGGTTCGATCATCGGAAGATTCCTGGTGGAAGAACATCGTCATCAGCCCGAGCAAGATTCCCTTGTTAGTGGTGTCGAGAAACCCTTGTTAGTGGTGTCGAGGAGATCAGCTGGAAGCATGAAGAATCGATAGTCGTACTTCTTTCCCCTCCCGGGTTAGCAGGTGGAATGCGAGGGCGCAATCTCTTGTTAGTGGTGTCGTTTGTAACACCTGGGGTGTTCCCCCCTAAGTAGGAATTGGTTGCTTTCCTTTTTCTTTTTGCATCACATGCATCACATGCATTGCATCCTGTTGTCAAAACCACTCACAAATCCAAACCAATTTAAACTTACAAAAACATGTCTAAAATTACCAATTGAAAGTTGCAACCCCAAACCACTCAACTTGTTTTCAAATAGTTTGAAGTTGAATTTATTTAAATTGCTTGTTAAATAAAAAATCCCTTTAATCAACACCCTAAATGGTAAATTCAAATAACAAATTCAAATCAAATCCATCCATGCTTGGCGTGTTTCAAAATGTGGGTTTAAGAATTAAATTCTTGCAAACAAATTAAATTCAATAAGCTTTCATAATTGTTTGAGTTAATGGAATTAAATTTGTTTAAAAACCAAATCCTTATGAACCCAATTTGAAATTCAAATAGCAAACAAAAATTAATTTAACATTTCAAATTTTTGGAAATAATGTTAACATTGCTTTGAATTGCTATTTTGCAAATTAACAAAATTTATTTATAAAATAAAAACCCCCAAACCCTATTTCTTTTCTCTCTCTCTCTCTTCTCTACAAAAAAAAAGAAGAGAACAAAAGAATAAAAGAAAGAAAGGTGAGCTACGGGGAGGCAGGCCATTTCTGGCCCAACTACAACCCCGAAGGAAGCCCACCTTCCCCAAGCCCAGCCCCAAGCGTTTTCTTCCTCGTACGGACGCAGAGAATCGGAGCTGCTGTCGCTGTCATCCCCCTCCACCGTGTGATCCCCTCTCCTCCAGCCGATGTGCTGCCGTACAAGCTCGATGCCCTCCATAAAACCCACCCCCCTCTGCTAACCCTAAGCCTAGCCCATACCCTCTCGCTCCGCCGCGGCGCCTTTCTTTTTTCTCTGCACCACCTTCCTCTCTGAATCTCTCTGCACCCACCGGACAGCTTCCTCCGTCAGAAACCCCCTCCGCCGTCGCCGCCTAGGGCCGTTTCTCACCGTGCCGTGACGGGGAATTGAGCCACCAGGGTCCTGGCTTCCTCCTCGACGAAGATCGAGGCCGGAGGAGCAGCAGAAGCTTCGCGTGCGTCCACGGACAGCCGCCGGCGAGCAGGCCACGACGCCACCGTCTCCGATCGGCCACGGCGTCGTCACCATGCCATCCCCGCGTCCTCGGCCCCTCGAGGTGAGCTCCACCCTCTCTAGACCTCTTTCCCTCATCACCTCGTGCTCTGTGAGGCCGCCATCGTGCGCCGTCTTGGATTGCTGCCGGCGATCGCTGCGTTTTCCGTCAGGTTCAGAGAAGCATCGCTGTCGAAATTCAGTTAGCAGTAGTTAGTTACCACTTCTTCCTTCAGTTTCGTGTAACATCACAAACACCGCAGCAGCGCACTGGCAGCGAGCCCTCGCGCGCACGCCCGCGGGCAGGGTTCGAACCCCCGCCGCGCAAGAGCACCCCTTTTCTTTCTTTTCCTGCTCGCGCGCAGCCCCCAGGCCCACAGGTCAGCGACCCCCACGGCCACATCACTGCACACACACGCACACGTGGATGCCACAGAGGCACGGGCCGGACTGCAGAGGCCCAGGCCAGGGTGCCCTGGGTGAAAAACGCCTCAGGGGCCCATCTGCGCTCCTTTTTCTTTTTCTTCAGGTCCCTGCAGTTTGCAGATTGGTCCCTGAAATTCAAACCACCACAAATCCCTCAAATCAAATCCAAATGGAATAAATAAAACATGTTTTCCAAACCAAATTCACTTCTCTACCTGTTCAAGTCAGTTGATTTCTGTTTTGAACATTTCAAATTGTTTCAAAATTCAAATTCAAACAATTCATTACAAATTTGATTAAATTCATAACTAATTCAATATTAATTCAAATGTCACATATGAAATATGTTTTCCATGCCAAATTGAACCACCTTTCCAAATATAAACTTTGTTTCCTGTTTTGAATAATTAAAAATGGTTAAATAATTTAAATCTTGTTTAAATCATTTACAATTGCTAAATTCATAACTTGCTCAAATTAAATTATTTTTGAACATATAAAATATGTTTTCAAACCAGAAAAACATAAACTTTTCAAATATGAATTTGAATTAATGTTTTGAACAAATAAAAATTCAAATAAATTTATACTTGAATTAAATTCATTTAAATCTTGTTTAAACTTGCTTAATTCATAATTAATTTATCCTAAATCCTTTTTCAACAAGTAAAACATGTAATCCACCTACAATTTTGTGTTCTTTCCAAATATGAACTTTGTTATCTATTTTGAACAATTTAAATTGGTGAAAACAACAAATGCTTGTGTAACCCTTTAAGAAACCAAAATTTCATAACTTGATAAATAAAATTCCAAACTTGGTAAACCCTAGTTCAAATTGAACCTATGGTTGTTTTCTTTCTGTTTTCCTCATCCATGCATTATGCTAATTCACTTACACATGATGATTAGTTGTAGAACAATTATTTCAACCTTAATTCATGGGCTTTCCATATGTAATCCAAATTGCATATGGGTCCATTTAATTATGTTCTGTTATCTTGTCAACTAGTTTATCTTTGATGCATCCTTAAACTTGTCATGCATCCCTATCTTGATCATGCTGGATCTTTTGCCGTAGTAGTAATTGTTGCATCCGGTGTTTGTTCGAGGTTCGTTGCTTCTTCCCGGATAGGACGTTGAGATGATGTGAGCAACGACCAGTTCTTCGGATGTACCTCTACTTGCTGGATCTCAGGCAAGTATAGTCACTTGCTGCCAAATGGCTGCCTTTCATCACTTGTTACTGATTCTTTCCGTTGTTCTTATTCTAGCCTGTTGATTCGATGCTTGTGTCCCGATCCTATTATATGTTTACCTTGCAGCCATGATATAGCCTTCCTCCCACTTCCTATTACATGTTGTTTGTTTACCCCGTTGGCCCTCGTGTCGTAGTTGCCTGCTTAGGTTTGTTTGTGCTCGAGTCTTGTCGTCATTTATCTTATCACCTGTTTAGTTTGATAGCTGGGTTTCAATTCAATCAACATCATGTTAATGTTTTGGGTAATAATAATTTGATGATAAGGCACCGGCAGGAGGCCCGGCGTGGTTTTGAAGCCTGCTAGTGTCGACCCTAATTAGGAAAAGGGTCTTGTCTACTGATCCGTGATGAGCGCACTAACCGCATGTGGGAAGCGAGTATGGGCGCCCCCCTCAATTTGATTCGATTCGCATCTCGTCCAAATCACCTCATTTAGTTCGGGTTTTCCATTTGCCGCATGCATGATCTTGCGAACCCAGGCCAGGGTGGAACTTTTGTAGTCGGCATTTAGGGAGACACGTTCTTAGAGTGCTATGAGGGTCCCCTTTTCTTCGTGGGGCGTGATTAGCCGTGCGCTCAATTGCACGGGGTTCTTTGGGCTTGATGCGAAGAAGAGTTGAGTTGTGTTGAGTGCCCCGCTTGGTGGAAGGGCCCTTCCATCTGGCGGGTTATTCTTACGTGTACGGCCAAATTGGTGCATCCCTGCAGGGTTAAATCTTTTCGAGAAGCCGTGTTTTCCGCGGTTATGGATGACTTGGTGAAAGTACTGGCTAACAAGTACTCAGAACAACTTACACCTAACTAATGATAACTTGACTAGTAATAGTCTTATTGACACAACAACTTGATCCATCATTAATCCAACAGTGTGAGTTATCCTTGGGTTGCTTCCTTAGTAGGGGGTGACATTGGATGGGTATTGTTTGATGAGTAGTTGTAGTTGGTTCTGATACGCTATCTTATCCCCCTCTTTTAGCCGGATGTTGTAGTGAGTCTCTGTAATTGGTTAGTGCAGCCCGCTGCCGCTTATTTGCAATAATCCCTACCTTTCCGTTGAACCCAAAGTATTTGTATCTTGTGATGACTGGTTACGCCGGTATCCTGTGAGTATGGTTTATCCACTTGCCAGTACTTAACCGTACTGACCCACGAATCTCTTTCGTGGCTGCATATTCAACATTGCAGTCAACAGGTTTGAAGTCTGACGACGTTAGCTTGGGAATCCCTCCGGCTTGGCCTGGGCAGGGATTGGACGCTCTCGGTTATCTTCAGGACTCTTAGTCCAATTTGTATCTTGTCCGTAGACGGACGATATGTTGTTTCTTCCGCTGTTATTTGGATCTTTGTATTGTATCAGTTGTATCCTTGACTCGTTTGAGTCATCTTGTATATATCTTTTCTGTTGTTGTTGTGGATTATTCGTGAACTGTTGTAATGCTATCACAAGTGGCAACCTGGAATCGGTTATTATGTGGATTTTGGCGGGAATGCTGAAATCTGCATAGTGCCCGATCTCGGGGCGTCACAGTGCCCAAGGCTTCTTGAAAGCTTTTCCAGAAATGAGAAGTGAAGATGCTTCCACGGTCTGAGCTTATTTCCAATGGAATACCATGAAGAGGAACACTCTTTGCTGTGTAGAGCTCTGCTAACTAACTAGCTGAGATTGTCTCTTTGACAGGAAAGAAGTGAGCGACTTTAGTGAGTCGATCAATGACAACGAAGATTGCATCGTTGCCCCTCTTGGACTTTGGAAAACCAGTGACGAAGTCCATTTCAATCATGTCCCACTTCCATTCAGGGATTTTCAGAGGTTGGAGAAGACCGTCTGTTTTCTGATGAACTGCCTTGACACGCTGACAGACGTTGCATTCAGAAACGTATTGAGCAATTTCACGTTTCATGCTAGGCCACAAATACAGTGTCTTGAGATCCTGGTACATCTTTGTACTTCGAGGGTGTATGGAAAGAGGAGTTTCATGAGCCTCTTTGAGAATGACATCTTTGAGACTTTGAATTTGAGGAATTGCAAGGCGTCCTTCGAAGAACACAGTTCCCTTGTCATCAATTGAGAAGCACTCAAATTTCTCATTGCCTGCTTTGATGTGCTCTACAATCTTCTTGATTTCAGCATCACGAAGTTGTTCAGAACGAATCTTGTCCTCGAGAGTTGGACTGGCTGTCAAGTTTGCAAGATAGCCTTGAGGAACAAGACCAAGGTTCAGCTTCTGGAATTCTTCATGAAGAGGAGGTTGGCTTTCCATGATCATGAGATTATTGCAATACGACTTGCGACTGAGAGCATCGGCCATAACATTAGCCTTGCCTGGAGTGTAAGAAATGGTAAGATCAAAGTCATTGATCTTTTCAATCCATCTTTTTTGTCTGAGGTTTAGATCTGGTTGAGTGAAGATGTACTTCAGACTCTTATGATCGGAAAAGATTTCATTGCGATTACCCAACAAGTATTGTCTCCATTTCTTGAGGGCAAACACAACTGCTACAAGTTCAAGGTCATGAGTGGGATAATTGAGCTCATGTGTGTTCAACTGACGTGAAGCATAAGCCACAACTTGGCGTTCTTGCATGATAACTGCACCTAGACCTTGGAGAGAAGCATCACAGAATATTTGGAAAGGTTTGGAAGGATCTGGGCCAACCAGAACTGGTGTAGAAGTGAGTTTAGTCTTCAGGAGATTGAAGCTTTCATCACATTGTGGAGACCAGACGAACTTCTTGTCCTTCTTTGTGAGGTCAGTGAGAGGTTTGGCAATCTTGGAGAAGTTTGGGACGAAGCGACGGCAATAGCTAGCCAAGCCAAGAAAACTTCTTACTTGCTTCACCGTCTTTGGAGGTTTCCAATCAACAATTGCTTTAACCTTTTCTGGATCAATGGCTATGCCCTTGGCAGAGATGACATGACCAAGATAAACGACTTCGGAAATCCAAAACTCACATTTGGAGAACTTGGCATAAAGACGATGCTCGCGAAGCTTCATGAGAGTGAGACGAAGATGTTCTTCATGCTCTTCCTCAGATTTGGAGTAGACAAGAATGTCATCAAGATATACCACAACGAACTTGTCTAGGTATTCATGGAAGACAGAATTCATGAGTCGAGAGAAGGTCGCCGGTGCATTGGTGAGACCAAAGGACATGACGGTGAATTCATATAGACCGTAGCGAGTGGTGAAGGCTGTCTTTGGAATATCCTCTTTTCTGATCTTTATTTGATGGTAACCCATTCTCAAGTCCAACTTGGAGAATATAGAGGCTCCAGCAAGTTGATCAAAAAGATCATCGATGCGAGGAATTGGATACTTATTTTTGATGGTCTTCTCGTTAAGAGGACGATAGTCAACAACGAGTCTCTTTGTTTGATCCTTCTTCGCAACGAACAGAGTTGGGCAACCCCAAGCCGAGGAACTAGGTTGAATGTAACCTTTTTCCATGTACATATCAATTTGTTCCTTCAACAACTTCAGCTCGGGAGTTCCTATCTTGTAGGGATGCTTAGAGATTGGAGCAGTACCTGGTTCAAGTTCGATCACGAACTCAACAGCTCTGTCCGGAGGCATTCCTGGCAACTCTTATGGAAAGAAGTCAGGGAAGTTGCAAACCACCGGAACATTTTCAAGTGAAGGTAGAGGTTTTGCATTGAGGGTGCATAGCTGAATGGAACTTGATTCATGTGGAGAATAGATTATCTGGCCAGAAGGGTGGAACAGAGTTATTGACTTTTGAGCACAGTCAATTCTTGCTTTATTGGCCTTCAGCCAATCCATACCAAGAATGACATCAATGTCAAAATTGCCAAGCAGTATGAGAGAATCAAGGAATATGTGGCCTCCAATTAGAATTTGATTTTTGTGACTGATCTTGGAAGTTTGCATAGTTGCTCCAGGGGAGCTGACCACTAGCGGGGAACCCAAACCAACAAAAGGGAGTTTAATTGCTGTAGCAAAGATCTTTGACACGAAAAAATGCGATGCTCCGGTATCAAACAACACTTTAGCTGGAATAGAGTTTACGGGAAATGTACCGAGAACGACGTCAGGAGCTTCCTCAGCTTTGTCGATCTTGACATGGTTCACCCTTGCGGTCCTCCCGACAGGCCTGTTGTTGGAGTTGAAGGCCTTAGGCGGGGGAGCGCGCACCATTGCCTGGTTTGTGTTAGGACGAGGTGGTGGTGGAGGTAGCTGCCTCTGCGTGCACTTGTCGGCGTAGTGTCCCGTCTGCTTGCACTTGTAGCATGTGACGACACGAGGAGGCCCTGGCCTTGGCTGCCCCATCGAAGCCCTTGGATCATGCAGCTGAGCAGGGTTGGGTGGGCGGGGAGCGAAGCCTGGAGAAGTTTGGGCGTATGGAGCCCGAGTGACAGCACCATTTGGTACCCAGATGCGGCGCTTCTGCGGAGGGGTGGTCATGTTGGAGGAGGAACCACCCTCACGCGAGTGCTTGCGAGACTCCTCGAACGCCTTGCGCCCATTTTCTTCATTGAGAGTGGTGTTAACGAGATCCTCGAAGCTGTCGGCCTTGACATTGGTGAGGGCATACTTGAGTTCCGGGTCAAAGCCTCTGCGGAACCTTGCCATTTTCTTAGCTTCAGTGGACACCTCATCTCCAGCGTATCGAGCGAGGCGATTGAACTCACTCTGATACCCGATGACGTCCAACTTGCCCCGCTTGAGAGAGCAAAACTCTTCACGCATTCTTTCCATGAGACCATCTGGAATGTGGTGTTTCAGGAAGGCTTCCTTGAAACGGTCCCACGTGACTGGCATGCCAGTTCTCATGGCCTGGAAGTTTTCCCACCAAGAAGCTGCCTGACCCTTCAGCAGATAGGAGGCATACTTGACCTTGTCTTCTTCAGCTACGTGTGCAATATCCAGAGCCTTGGCTATCTCACGGATCCAGTCATCAGCGTCTAGAGGCTCGCGTGTGGCCACGAAAGCTCTCGGACCCAGACTGAGAAACTCCTTGATGCTCACTCGTGGAGCTGTCTGGTTGATTTGCTGATTAGCCTGAAACTGAGCCATCTGCATCATGACTTGGGTCATCTGAGTCAACAGCTCCGTGATTGGCGGTGGTTCAGGCGTGGTGTTCCTTGTTGGCGGCATCCTGAATGGAAATGCATTTTAGCACAACAATAGAAAAGGATAGACTTGGAAACCGAAAGAGAGATTACTCTGACGCATGAATAGATAACCAAAAGGTACACCATCACATGTTCAAGTACAACAGAATATCCAACACACCATAAATGGTTCGAATACCAAAGGATAACTAAACATAGCTAAGAATGGATACATCGGTACTCCCATGCTCATCACGCAAGACGGCGGCGAGGAGTACGGCGAGAGGTACGGTGAGGACTACGCCCACGAAAGTAGGTGGAACGACGATCCACGTAGATCTGACGTGCTCTGAGACCGACTCTAGGCGTGGTGAAGTACATAGCGTCGACTCCCTGTGCTCCAAAGTGGGGAATCCCAGTGTAACCAGCACCAAGGTTAAGGAGTGGACCTCTGATTGGCTCGTAACCTCCAGCATCTGGCAGACGACGCCCAACTGGCTGATCGAAACGTGCAAAGCGCTCTTCTCCAACAAAGTCTGTGGTGTAAGTCGCCAGACGAGTCAAAGCAAGGTAAAGCTGCTCTCTGACTGAAGCCAACTCCTGAGATAGTGTGCGGGCCACTGCGTCACTGTGTCTCACAAACTGAGCGGTGATGTGCAGCCTGGAGCTATCATGCCCGTAAACATCCAAGTTGTCGTAGAGAGTGAAGTGAGCTCCCTCCGAAGTGATGTAACCACGGGGAATGTGGCGATAAATAGAATCGTCCAGTAGTCAGCACGAAGGACGGTGAGGCTCACATAAGCTGCCTGCTGCACAGCCATATCCACTATGGAACCCACTGCCTCGTAGCGGTGGACTACGCTCATGCCATCATCTGACAGAATGTAGACGATAGCCTGGTAGTAGGTCTGCTCAAACTCTCGCTGCTTCTCGTAGACCTGGTACTCTGGTGCCCAACGGAACCCCAGAAAAGTGACCATGTCTCTCAGCATCTCCGGATAACCGGTAGTGCTCTCACAACGAGTCATACGAACCACCTGCGGGTAGAACCTGAGATCCATCTGCAGATGATTGGGGAAACTTTGATTAGACGCCGGTAGAAGAACTGAAGTGGCAAGCAACAACAAGGTTCCAACGGACGAAAAAGGATCTTGAGAAGAACAGGATATCGAAGCAACATCTGGGAAGCACGAGACCAAACACTCCTGAGGTACTACGGAAAACCCATCCGGGCTTCTATGGGATCAATATCTACTGCTTAAGGAATAGAGGATCTGCTTCTGGGGCGTATGTGCCTCCGTTCTCAATCGTGAGTAGGCAACATGAAAATCATGTCACAACCACCTCCATTCCTATGGTCTAGTAGATATAACTATCCTAGAGAAACCAGGATACGTGAAATCCTAACTTGAAAGTTTAGATGAGAAGAGAAAACAACGTTGCACTTCCTTACCAGAAAAAGGGATGGTGGGTGGGGAAAGAAATAAAAGAACAGAATTCCTACTCTCACGTTTCATTTTTCCTATATAGCTACAAAATAGTTTCTAGACTCAACTGCGACCAGTAAAAGGGATCCTACAGGCAGACAGGCTCTGATACCATTTGTCGCACCCGGACTTCTAGAGGATACACACATCCCGCTAAATAGTAGATAATTGGCTTACGGGGCCTACCTGCACCCGCATCTCAATATGAGTAGGCCAACACGTAAATGTGTGACAACCATCCTCTACTATTCATCGTCTGTGAAACCATCCAATAGGAATCCGAATACTTCCATTGACGTACTTCATAACATACACACATGGTACGTCAACGGCATTTGAACAAGTGATACCACAACAAATCTCTAAGACACAAAGAAATAGAAATAAGTGGCAAAAGCTCTCACTAGAGCAGAGATAGCAAATACAGTCATGCAGAGGACACATGTCCCAACAAGTCATCATTACATCACAGCGGAAGCATCCAAAGTGTCTGAGTACAGACAAGATCCAAATAGGCCTAAGAGGCCGGAAACGAAAAGAACGGAGCCCATCCACGAAGTCTCGGATCCTGCCCGGGTCCGCTATCTACTCGTCAGCAGCCTCGTCATACTCCACGTAGTAGCCACCATGGGGATCCTCGGAAACGTAGTCTGCAGAACCAGCAGCCCCAAAGGGGTCAGTACGAACGAGTACTGGCAAGCAAGACGCACAAGATACCAAAGTGTAACCGACAACACCCAGTACAGATACTTTGGGTTCAACGGAAGATAGGTGATACAAAGGTGCGGCAGCGGGCTGCACTAACCAACTACAGAGACACGCTACAACATCCGGCTAAACGAAAGGGATAAGATAGCGCATCGGAGCCAACTACCACTAACCTCAAACAAACCCATCCTGGATCTCGCTCCTTATCCAAAGAAGCAATCCGAGGATAACCCACACAGTTGGATTAATGAGGGTTCAGGTTATTGTGTCAATAAGCCTATTACTAGTCAAATTATTATTAATTAGGTGTAAGTTATCTAATCCTTGTTAGCCAGCCCTATCACCAAGTCATCCATAACCGCGGACAACACGGCTTCTCGAGAAGATTTAACCCTGCAGGGATGCACCAATTTGGCCGTACACGTAAGAATAACCCGCCAGGCGGGGATCAAACCCACCAAGCAGGCCACTCAACACAACCCAACTCTTCTTCGCATCAAGCCCAAAGAACCACGTGATGTGCGTGCGCGGCTAATCGAGCCCCCACGAAGAAAAGGGGGACCCTCATAGCACTGGAAGACCACGCCGCCCTAAATGCCGACTACAAAAGTTCCACCCTGGCGCCAAGGGTTCGTACCTGCAAATGCGTGCATCAAATGGAAAACCCGAACTAAGTGTGGCGATTTGGACGAGATGCGAATCGAATCAGAATTGCGGGGGGCGCCCATACACGCTTCCCACATGCGGTTAGCGCGCTCATCATGGATTTAGAGGACAAGAACTTTTCCTGAGTTCGACACTAGCAGGCCTCAAAACCATACCCTGCCTCCTGCCGGTGCCTTATCATCAAATTAGCATTACCTCAAACATTAACAGGTTGTTGTTTAAAACATCGAGCCCCCAAAACATAATAACTATGGTTAAAGAAAATAACGGACATCAGACTCGAGCACAAACAACACTAAGCATGCTAGTAAGACACAGGCCAACAAGCAACAGGGTTATAGGTGTGGAGGAGAGGCTATTTCAGGGTTACAGGATAACATGTGATAGGATCGGAACATAAGCAACGAATCATAAGGCTAGCAGATTAGACAACGGAAAGTATCGGTATCAAGTGTGATACAGAAACAATGGTTCAGGTGAGTGAATACTTGCCTGCAAACTCAGTAGCCTGGTACTGGGCTAACTCCTCTGAAGTGGTATCGTAAACCTCGTCTGTCTCAACGTCGTCGTCTATTCGAGAAGAAGCAAACAAACAACAAAGAGAGACGAACAATCAATAACATGGCATAATGCACAAACATGGGTTGATGCATGACATTTTAATGCAAGTAAGAGATCATGGACATGATCATCAAGTTAAATGAGTGTCCCAAATAAGTTTGCATTATTTGGAAACCTCTCATATTTATCTTAGTGGCCTATTATTAATTTTAATAAGACCAATACATCAAAAGTATTCCCACATGCATGAAATGATGCTTTTCTGTTATTAATTGAAGTTCTTTCCATTTTGGTATAGTTTCCATAATTTTTGGGTGAAGAAAATAATAAATAAGAATTAATTCTTACTGTTTTCATTTCTGCCATTTTTGGTAAACAATTTAAAAAGAGGTACTTTCAGTTACAAAAGCATGGGAAATACTTGAAAACATGTGGACAATGTTTCACTGAACATTTTGAGATATTAAACATAATTTTTGGATCATTATTGAATTTATTATGCATTTTTCCATAAGCATTTTTATTCTTCCCCTTTTAGTAAACAGAAGGAAACATGTTCAAATTTAATTCAATTGTGACCAAATAAAATACCACTGTGTAGAGTTTGTTAAGAAAAAATTTTAGAGCCCAAGTTTGCTCAATTTGGGTGAACAGAACTCAAGTTATGAATTTTGCAAGATTTCAGTTTTTATTCCATTTTCTGTATTTAAATATTTAGTGCACAAATTATTACAGAAACATGTTGACATTTTTACATATTTCGAAAGTGCTCTCAGTTATGAATCTACAGAAATTTGAATCATTCCAATTGGAGCATTTTTCAATTAGTTATTGATTTTACAAGTAATAGTTTGAATCTGCAAAACTGAATTCATTTCCTTTTTAACAGAGAAAAAAAACGTCCGGGACTTTTTCTACCGATCCAGGGCCATACCCGCGTGTCCTTGCCCACTAACAGGTGGGGTCCGGCTCCACGCGGCGTGGTGGAAGCCACGGTGGCTTCCAGGGCCAGTGACAGGTGGGACCAGGCAGTGGGGAAATAAATCCCAAAAGAATTGCGCGGGGGGGGGGGGGGGGGGCTCGAACCCGCGTCCTCGGGCTCGCGCGCGTGGGCTTGCGCCACTGGGCTGCTGTGCTGCTTCTTGTTAGAACTAGGTCGCGAAACTATTTTGAGGTGAGCTCTCGCGCGGAAACTGAAACTGAACAAAGTTCAGTTACTGAACGTGGATCGGGACGGACGGACAAACGACGGCAGCGAGCTGCTGCTCGGTGTGCGTGTGCGCGGGCACGCGCGGTGTGCGTGTGTGCTGGGGAAGAGGAGGACGGGGGGCCTCACCGATGGGCTGGCGTAGCAGGGAGGGCGTTGGGGCGGCTTGGCGGCGACGGAACGGCGACGACGATGGAGCTGCGGCTGCGGTGGTCGACGGCGACAAGACGGCGACGGTGGCGATGATCCAAGGCCGCCCAGGCTCCTCCCTGGAAGCGAGGAGGGAGAGGGCGACACAGGGTTTCCGTTCCCGGGCCCGGACTGCCTCGACGTGGACTAGAACGGCGGCGCCAAGGACCTTCAAGCGCCGGCCATGGTGGCTGCTCCGGTTCAGAAAATTCAGAGAGGGAAAAATTGGGACAGAGGAGAAAGATGGAGGGAGAGGAAGGAGGGTGGCGGCACAGAGGAGAGGGCTAGGGTTAGGGTGCCCTCGGGGTGGCTTTATAGGAGGAGGGAGCAGGTGGGGAGCTGCAGGTGGGGGAGGACCTCCCCTTCTCTGTCTCCGTACGAGGAAGAAGACGACAGGCGATGGGAGGCGTGGGGGCTGGGCTCCTGGGGTCGTAGGTGGCTGATTGGGCCTTGTTGGCCCAGTTCGGCTGCCTCCCCCTTTTTCTTTTCTTTTTATTCCTTTTTTTTGTAGAAAAGAAAAGTGGAGAAAGAAAGGAAAATGGGGCATGAAGAATTTTAACAATAATTTTTTATGAATTGCCCTTTTCCAAAATGTTCAGATTCACAAGTTTTTGTTCTGAAATTTTTGGGATTTCAAATTATTTGACTTTAAAAATTGAAATGGCATTTTGGGATTGATAATAGAAAAATTATTAGAACCATTTGCAAAATTCATTTCAACTCACAATTTTGGAAAACAATTGAATTATTTGATTTGGATGTTTTATTTGAAAAGTTGTAACAGACCAAGTGTGAAACATGTTGATTTGAATATATTTGAAATTTGAAATTCCACACATGAATGCCTTATGATGACATGATGCCTTAATTAGAAATTCACAACAACACAATGCAAAAGGGGAGTTTTCATACTTGGGATGTTACACTACGACAGGGCGAAGCCGGCGGTCCCGAACATGGATTTCTTCATTGGATAAAACGATTTTACCCAAATCTGATCCGTATTCCGATTCGATCAAACTCTTTGATCTTCGATCACCGCAACTGGATTTATGTGTCACGGTATACCCCGATGGCGGAAACCGACCGGTAGGGGTAAGTTGTTCCATGACCTTAGCAGTGTGATCACGGAAACTAGATCATCCATTAACCCCGAGTACGATTGATCCAATCAACCTTGTACAAAACTGATCTATCTCATAGAACGACCACCAAAACAGCAATTAGATCACATCTAATGCAAACAACATATCACATATATGCGGATCTCGGGCCTAAAACCAGAAGCTACCGCTCTGATACCACTGTTGGAACGCGTAGAGATGAACAAAACTTTTTCCTACGCGGTACTTCCAAGATCTAGCCGAGGTAGAAGGCCACGATTATTACCACTAGACGCGCGGTTGCGGATTATCGATGAAGCACGTTGATGCGGTGAAGTCCCACGATCCGATCCAATCCCGCGATCATCGAAGTGCTGAACATACAGCACCTCTGCCGGTATCCACACGTACGAGGAGGAGCTCCGACGGCGGACTGCTAGGTCCGGTGCGACGGCTGGACTGAGTGGGGCTAGGGTTCCCAACGCATGGGAGGGGACTAACGTGCCCGCTGGGCAACCTGCGCCCCTCCTTATATAGCGAATGGTAGTAGGCTTCACAACACTTGTGGCCCATTCCCTCTGTGATTCTGACTCACAAACTCAGTCCATTTCCGGTTTGAGTCCAACCCGACCAAAACATTTACTCCCGCTCTTAAGTGTGCGACCCTGCATACTCATGGCGACCTGGACACAATTGGAGTCCGACTCCCAATCGATCAATCGGTAGCGGCTCCTAGCAGAACGTGCCGACTCCCAAGTCCCATTGAGTCATGACGACATACCTTCCAATGTGACTTTCATCTTAGTCTCTTTTGCCTCATGATATACCTTGTCGAACTATAGGCGATTTATCGTCATCCCTTAATAGCTCAACTCTCTTCTCGGTCTGTGATATATGATTCATCTGACTAACTCTTAGTCAACAGACTCAGTTAACACTTAACCGAGTTGCGCATGGCGATGCTTCTGGAATCATATCACTCGAGAGGTCCCATAGAATATCTCTCCATTCGGAGGGGCAAAATCCCATCTTGATTATCCACATCACGCAACTTGCGTCTCATTCGACCCGAACTCTGCCTTTATAACTGCCTTGTCACAGAACATCGTTTGACTGAACCTAAGCCGGTGATCCACAACTCGGATTGTGCGACAACCTCAGGTCTAAGGAATACATTGATTGAGACATGCAAATGACGACTTACTCGTTGCATCTCAATATGGGTCAGTCCGACTTGCTAAAATCTTTAGCCAAGTCTGTGAATGTTGGAATGGCATCGCCATGCCCATGAAAAGTGGAACCTAGTCATCAGCCAACACTCACATTAGTCTAGGGTGTGTATCCATCACAACCTTAATGACCAAGGACAATTTAGCATGAACAACATGAATACATAGTTCCCCAATCGAATCACATATTCAATGACATGTATCAGATGTTCAAAACATATCCTTGTCTTCGTGCTCAAGGAGAACAAGGTGTGCACAACCGTGCTATTGAGGAGTGCCTAGGTGGCTCCCCACCTCTCCAACATAGACGTACTTCTTTTAAGAAAGAACTACGGGAAACATATCCTTGTCTCCGTGTTTTTCACTTGTGGTTATCTTGTGCCTTGCATACTTTTTTCTTATCACATAGGGTGTCTACCTAGTTGCACATCTAGATAACCAAGTTGCTCACTTTCTAAAGCCCATCTAAAAGTGAAAAAGGATTTAAATTTGTAGTTCACCTATTCACCCCCCTCTAGTTGACCATTGTGTACTTTCAATTGGTATCAGAGCCTCGGCTCTGATATCGGGCTTAACCGCCTAAGAGTATTATGGCGAACAGAGATGATCCCGAATCCTCTAAGGAGGAGCTCTCCAAAATGGCCGAGACTATAGCTAACCTAGAGACAACGGTTGTGACCATTCAAACCCAATTGTCCAAGGTTAGCTCTAGTGTTGGTTTGGAGGTTTCATCCATCAAGAGGATGTTGGAGAACATGATGGGTAAACCTAAGGAGTGCACGGATTCTCCCCATGTCTCTCATGCGGATAGTTCGGAACAGGAAACTCTTCCGGACGATACCGAGATCGAAGACAATATTGCCAAAGCTAAGGCAAAAGCCACACAAAAGGCTAAGGCAAAGGAGAATTCCGGAGGCTCCAAGTCTCAAACAGCTAATGGTTCGGGGTCCAACTCAAAAGTTCCACCACCTCAAAATTATGACCCCATCCATCCAATAGTTTCAATGCCACACATTCTTAATGTTGGACTTCCTCCCATGCTTAACACTAATGAATTCTCTTCTTGGAAGTTTGAAATGGAGTCACATATTTCCGGCTCTTGCACCGCCTTGTGGAGGAGCGTGATTCATGGGTTTCATCCCCATGACCCAAGCAACTTGACTCCTAGGGAGGATGTGGTATCTCAACTCAACAAGACCGCCCTTTTCATCATTCAAAAGGCTCTTCCAAGGGAGCATCTCACTCACATTCGAGGTTGCAAGACCGCCAAGGAAGCATGGGACAAGCTTGATAATTTGTTTCAAGGCAGTGCTAGTATCCAATCATCCAAGTATGATGTGGCCATTGACAAGTCCGAGAACTTTGTTATGCAAGAGGATGAGTCCCCCAAGGAGCTATATAGGAGAGTTTTCACCCTTGCCAATCAATCGAGGGACTTTGGAAAAGAAGAGATCTCCGATGAGTGGATAAAGAGGAAGTTCATCAAATAAATTACACCTTTCGAGAAGAACCTCTCCACTAGCATACGGACAAGAGCGGACTACAATTCCCTCAACTCCATTGGTGTTCTTAGTGAATTCATCGCCATATCCCTTCGCACAAGAGTGCGGATGATGCTCTCGCTCGCTCAAGAGGATGATGATGATAAGGAAGACTATGAGGACACTTACACCGGCGCTCATAAGTGCATTGCCCTTGGTATGCACGAATATTGGAAGAGCTGGGAAGCTCACAAGGCCGGCTCTCCAAGACTGTCGCACCAGGACTTCTAGAGGATACTCACCGTACGAACTGAACAGTATTTTGATTGGATTACGGGGCTTACCGGCACCCGCATCTATTACGAGTAGGCCAACACTTATGTGTGACAACCAATCTTTACTATTCACCGTCGATGTAAACTATCCCGTAGAAATCCGGACACTACCATTGACGTACTTCATACCATACACACATGGTACGTCAACGGCTTTGAACAAGATGATAACATAACATATCTCTAAGACACAAAAGATTGAAATAAGTTGCAAATAGCTCTCACTAGAGCAGAGATAGCAAATACAATCATCCAGAGGACACATGTCCCAACATAACATCATTACACCTCAGCGGAAGCATTCAAAGGGTCTGAGTACAGACAAATCCAAATAGGCTTAAGAAGCCGGGAATGAAAAGAAAACGGAGCCCATCCACGATGTCTCGGATCCTGCCCGGGTCCGCTACCTACTCGTCAGCAGCCTCGTCAAACTCCACGTAGTAGCCGTCACGGGGATCCTCGTAAGCGTAGTCTGCGGAAACCACAGCCCCAAAGGGGTCAGTACATAAACGTACTGGCAAGCAAGACTCACAGTTCACCAAAGTGTAACCCGTCAACACCAAGCACAGATGCCTTGGGATCAACGGAAGAAAGGGTATAAAAGATGCTGCAACTGGCTGCACTAACCAACTACAGAACATACTACAACTTCCGGATGAGCAGAAAGAAGATAAGATAGCGTATCGTAACCAACTATCGCTAACCACCAAACAAACCCATCCTGGATCTCGCCCCTTATCCAAAGAAGCAATCCGAGGATAACTCACGCAGTTGGATTAATGAGGGATCAAATTGTTGTGTCAATAAGCCTATTACTAGTCAAGTTATCATTAGTTAGGTGTAAGTTGTTCTGAGTACTTGTTAGCCAGTACTTTCACCAAGTTAACCATAACCGCGGAAAACACGGCTTCTCGAGAAGATTTATCCCTGCAGGGGTGCACCAATTTGGCCGTACACGTAAGAATAACACGCCAGATGGGAAGGACTTTCCCACCAAGCGGGGCACTCAACACAACTCAACTCTTCTTCGCATCAAGCCCAAAGCACCACGTGCTGTGCGTGCGCGGCTAATCGAGCCCCACGAAGAAAAGGGGACCCTCATAGCACTGGAAGACCATGCCGCCCTAAATGCCGACTACAAAAGTTCCACCCTGGCCTCGGGTTCGTACCTGCATATGCGTGCATCAAATGGAAAGCCCGAACTAAGTGTGGTGATTTGGACGAGATGCGAATCGAATCAAATTGAGGGGGGCGCCCATACACGCTTCCCACATGCGGATAGTGCGCTCATCATGGATCAGTAGACAAGACCCTTTTCCTATTAGGGTCGACACTAACAGGCCTCAAAACCACGCCGGGGCCTCCTGCCGGTGCCTTATCAGCAATTTATTATTACCTCAAATAAACAGGTTGTTGTTTAACATCGAGCTCCAGAATATAACAAAATATGATAACAGAAAGTAACGGGTAACAGACTCGAGCAAAAACAACCCTAAGCATGCTAGTAAGACACGGGCCCAAGCAACGGGGTTATAGGACTGGAGGTGAGGCAATATCAGGGTTCAGGGTATCATGTGATAGGTTCGTAACAGAAGCAACGAATACATATGGCTAGCAGAAATAGACAACGGAAAGTACCGGTAACCAATGTTGAAAGGAACACAATGGTTCATGTGAGTGATAACTTGCCTGCAAACTCAGTAGCCGGGTACTGGGCTAGATCCTCAGAAGGGGTGTCGTAAAGATCGTCGGTCTCAACGTCGTCGTCTATCCGAGAAGAAGCAAACAAACAATACAGGAAAATAAACAATCAATATCATGGCATAGTGCACAATCATGGGATGATGCATGTCAAGTTAATAGATGCATCAAAATAAACTAGTTGACATGGTAACACAATTTAATTGGACACATATGCAAATTTTTGAGTTGCATATGAAAAGCCCATGGATTTTGGTTAGATTATTTGTTTTCCAACTAATCAACAGGTGCCAGTGGTTTAGTATGATGCATGCATGAGGAAAACAACAAAATAACAACAATAGAACCAAATGGAAATGAGGTTTAGCAATTTAGAATTTTAGTTATTAATCCAGGGAATTTTTTGGTGCCTTAAAGGTGACACACAAGTATTTGTTGTTTTCAACCATTTAAATTGTTCAAAACAAATAACAAAATTCATATTTGAAAAGATCATGAAATTTTGGGTGGATTACATGTTTCAAATATTGGAAAAGGCATTAGTATGAATTTATTATGACTTAAACAAAATTAAACAAGTTTTAAATGAATTTAAAACAAGTTTGAATATTATTTGAATTTTATTTTCTCAAAACATAATTTCAAATTCACATTTGAAAAGTTTATACTTTGGTGGTTTGAAAACATATTTTGCATGTTCAAAAATAATTTAAATTGAGCAAGTTATGATTTTAGCAATTTTAAATGGTTTAATTAAGGTTTAAGTTATTTAAGCAATTTAAATTATTCAAACCATGAAACAAAAATTATATTTGAAAAGATGGTTTGAAATGGTATGGAAAACATATTTTATTTGCAATATTTGGATTAAGAATGAATTAGTTATGAAATTTAGTAAATTGCAATTGAATTATTTGAATTTGAAATTTAAATGCATTTGGAATTTTCAAAACAGTACACAAATGGATTATTTGGATAGACAATTTAATTTAGAACAACAAACATAGTTAACTTTTATTATTTAGAGTTATAGATTAAAAGTTATTAATGTTTTTGTTTTAGGGATTATTCTGCAATTTAAAAAGGATTTATTTTGAAACAGAAACGTGCAGAAACGTTTTGCACCGCACAGTGGGCTAGCCACAGCCACTGTGCGTGGGCCACGGGCCAGCGTGGCGCTGCGCGCGCTTGTGTGGCCACCAGGGTCACTGCCTGGTGGGGCAGGCCTGTCAGCCAGTGGGAAAAAAAGGGGATTTTAATCGCAGCGCGAGGGCTCGAACCGTGCACCTCTCGCTGCGCGCACGATGCATTGAACCAGTGCGCTGCTTCGTCAGTTTCGACAGAGTAAGCGGAGAAGTGAGGATGAGTTTCAGATCCAAGTGTTAACTGAAACTAACTGACGCGCCAACTCTGAACCTGACAGAGATCGAGTCGCCGGCGGCGATCAACGTTGCGTTGCGACGCCTGTGATGCGATCTGGAGGTGCAGTGAGTGTGCAGGTGCGTGTGCAAGCAGGAGAGGAAGAGAGGGAAGGATCACGGTGGTTCACCACCGTGCGTAGACGAAGCAGAGGCGTGATGACGACGGCGTGACGGCGACATCAGCGGCGGGTCGTGGACGGCGGCGACGTCCTGGATGCTCTCCGTGGGTGCTCCGGTGTTTAAACGAACGAGGGGGAGGTGGAGGTTCGATTCCCGGGGCTAAGTGGGTAGATGGAGGTCCGAGGCGGCGGTTCTCATCGGGGTTCAGAGAGAGGGTCGCCGGAGGGAGTTTCAGAGAGGGGAGCCCGAGCAGAGAGAGGGTGAGCGGCGGCGATCGCGAGGGGAGGAGGAAACCTAGGGGCTAGGGTTGCGGCGCAGAGCCCTAGGGCATCTTTATAGGGTTCTGGGAGCTCGCATCGCCGTCTGCTGGCGGAGGTGTCGCCGTGGCGCTACGGATGCGACGCCGTACCGAAGGAAGACGACGGATTAGAACGAACGAAAAAAAAACGAACCGGTACGGTGCTTTAAGTGATTGGGCTGGGCTTGCCGCGCGAGGAGAAGGAAAACGAGGTGGGCTGGGCGCAGCCCACTCCCTTTGGCGCCAAAATTCGTTTGAAATTTTTATTTCTCCTTTTTTTTTCTGAAAAAGTAAATGGAAGAGTTTGATAGGTTTTAAATTAGTAAAAAATTTGGAAAAAATTAGGGTAACCTCTTTAGGTCAAAAGCAAACAGATGTTAAGTTTCATTTTCAAAAAGTTTGACATTTGCTTGCTGTTTGAATTTAAACCACATTTGGGTGAATTTTAATATTACATGATCATTAACAAAACAAACTTTTAAATAGGGTGACCCCTATGTTAAATATGAACCATTGATTAAAATTGTTGTATAATTTGCATGAATTCAACTTGGTTGCTGTTTGATGCTTTAATTTGAATTTTAAATGTGATTTGGAATTTAAATGATTGATTAAAACCATCAATTTAATAATTGATCACTATGGGATAAAGTGAAACCAATTGGTTGTTATTATTTGTGATTTTTATCTAAAATATTGTAACAGAGCAAGTATGAAACAATTGTTTGAATAAAGTTTAAATTTGAATTGTGAAAACAGGGAAAAACAGATGCATCAAATAAGAAAAAAATGCAAACAAAATGAAAACAATATGATGACATGATGCAATACTTTAATAAACATGAAACAAACATTCTAAGGGGAGTTTTTCATACTTGGGATGTTACAAAGACCTCCACGAAACAAGAACTACAAGAAGAAGCGGGAGCAACCAAGGACATGCTACAATTGTGGAAGTGCAAATCATTTCGTAAAGGAGTGCCCTTTTGAGCCAAGAGAAGAAAATGAAGGCAAGCTAGTCCACAAGAACAAGGCCAATGATCCACAAAACAAGAACTTCGCTAGAAGAGTGCCAAGGGCTCTTTATGTTCAAGAAGGGGCGGTGTTGGAAACCTATATCTCTGGAGATGAAGGATAAGATGAAGTTGTAGGTGTGGCCCATGTTGCTATAGCTACTGCCTCATCTCCATCAGTCTCTCTATTTGAATCCCCCAATGAGATTGCGGCTATCCGACCTACATGTCTTATGGCAAAATCCACTTCGGTATGCTCTCCCAACTCCAAGACCATTATCACTAACCCTCCTTCATTATTGGATTGTGTTGAAAATGTTTGTGAGGAGGAGAGTGAGGAAAAGGAGCTAGGAATTTGGTTAGCTAGCCTCAAAGGTGAGACTAAGGAAAAAGTGAATGCCCTTTTGCGCCAACTTGATGATGCTAACTCTCTTGTATATGAAAAGGAGGAAATTATCATGACCTTGGAAAGCTATGGAGGTCACTCTTGCAATGATAAAGAGCTTGAAAAGGATTTTGAAAATGAGCGTTCCATTAGAGCCTCCCTTGAGGAGAAATTATCTAGTCTTGAAGAGACTTTTGCTATGAGTGTCTCTAAGCTTAGGAAAGATAATGAACAATCTCTTGCTCTTGTTAAAACACTTGAAAATGAAGAGTTGAAGCTAGGAATTTCTCACGAGGAACTTGTTGCTTGTCATGAAAAACTAGAAAAGGAGTTCACGTCTCTTAAAGAAATTCATGAAAAGCTAACCAAATCTCGTGACAATCTTCTAGCTCAACAATCAAATAAGCAAGTCATGTCCTCTTCTTCTACTAGCATTAGTACTTTGCCAAGCAATTCTTTTGGTGCAACTAATCTTGTAGGAAGTGAGAAGACTCTCAATGAGGTGATTCCTCAAAGAGTCAAGAATGGAAATGAGGGACTTGGCTATGTAGCTAAGTCAAAGAAGAAGTACAAGAAGAAAAAGAAGAAGGTCACCTATCCCTCACATGGAGTGAAATTTGTGAAAGAGGGATAGGTGGTAAAAGACAAGGAGACCAACACCATTGTGGGTGGTGAGAACTCTAGGGTAGCACCACTCATAATGACTTTGCCGGCAAATATAATCCATCTTATGTTCTTATGAAATCTAGAGATGGTCATGTGTATGCTAAATATGTTGGTACTTCTTATGGTGATGACTATAATTGGACTATTTGGGTTCCAAAGACCCTTGTTGCTAACAAAAGATGACCCATTCAATGATGGGTACCTAAATCAAGACACTAATCTATTGTAGGGAAGTGCTTCTGGGTCGAGCAAATGGACGGTGGATAGGGTGCATCCCAACATATGACCGGAAGCAAGGACGCAATGAGTGAACTTAATCCTCCATTACCTCATCTCAATTGCGTCACTATTGGTGATAAATCTGAGCTAAAGGTATTGGGACGAGGCAAGGTAGCTATCTCAAATGATTTATCAATTGAGAATGTTCTCCTAGTCGAGTCCCTTGGTTACAATCTCATCTCGGTTCTTCAACTTGCAAAAAGTGGTTTTACCTCGTTCTTTAATAAAGAGAATATAATTGTCACTTGGGAGACGACTCTTAAAGTAGCCTTTGTTGGGCATGTCGAGAACGACATGTATGTAGTGTACTTCTCTAAAGGAGACACTGTCACACCCCAGTTTTTGGATTCTTGTACTGTGTTCAAGAAGACAAAAATTAGGGCCAACAATTTTTTTTAACAACATGATTGTTTGAACTAACATGCGTTTATGATCTTAACCATATTTTCAACACAAGTTTTGTTTCTTGATAAAACCAATATCAAATTTTTCTGAAAACACTTTTATAATATTTTCCCTATTGTTTTCTCTGATGTTACTTGAGTGAATTTTAATCCAGGACTTGGATCATTCTTGTTTGAATCTTAAAATAAACTTATTTACTTTGTTGGGTCCAAGAAAAAAAAATTCAAAATGATTTATGGAAGTTTTCTTTTAAGTTTTCTATAGAAACTATTCCCTGAAAATATAGCCAAGTACCTGTTTTCCACCTTTGTTTTCACTAGGCTATAAAATGTTATTTTATGTTTTCTTGACTTTTATTTGTTCCTTGGTACATGTACTACAAATCCATAAGCTTGGTTTTATTTTTGGATTAATAAAAATGATCTTTTGCTTGTTGTCTTTGTGGAATAAAAATAAGGAAGAAAAAGGCATTTTTGGAAAACAGAGAAAAACAGAAAGTACACCTTTTCCCACATTGTTTTCATGGACTTAAACTATTTCATTTTTTTTTCAAAAGATGTTTCTGAAAGTTTCTAACTTGCTTAACAAATTCCAACTTGGAAAACAAATTTTGGAAACCATTTGGTCTTTGAAAAAAATCCAAACTTTTTGCTGTTTTAACTGTTTCCCACACTTAAATTGATAAATCCTAAGTGTTAACTGAATTTTCTGAATTTTGTTTTGAACAGTGCTAGATACAGTTTTGGTCACATGTTTACTTTTAATTTTTGTTCAAATTTGGAAACACCACTTTGCCATTTCGAATCCTTGCTGTTTATACTCCATCTTGGATGCCTTGGTTACCTTCTAGAAACCTTGTGTGAGAAGAAAACTTGTGAGGAAAGAGAGGGGAGACATGGTGAGGTGGATGGGTATGGGTCTCCATACTTTGTCCACTTTGGTCTTGATCTTGGCTCACCTTGCCCCCAAAAGCCAGTTTTGACTTGCCCCTTGGTGGTCTTGCCCCTTGGCCTCATTTCCTGGCTTGTGCTATGACCTTAGGGCCCCTAGAGCAACCAATGCCCTCCAATGGCATGAACCCGAGCACCCCACCTTGCCTTTTTCTCCCTTGCCGTGGCTACAAGCCATCTCCCCCGAGTGCCTCTCGCCACTGCACCCCTTAGACCCCCACTCACTCCCCAGGGCCTTGGTGGCAGCTCGTTTGCCTATGAGAGCTCACTCGAGCTCAAACACGGCCGCCGGCCATTAAGCCCTAGGCTGAGGTGGAGTTCCTCCTCCACGCACTCCCACGCCCTGTGATCGCTTCCTTTGCACTCCCTGCACCCCCACGACACCGCCTGACTCCTCCCCTTGGCCTCTGTCCTACAGGTTCGCCGCCGCCGTCCACGATCGCCGTCGCGAATGCCCGTCGAGCACCGCCGCCTAGAGCCACGCCTGCACCCGCAAGCCGCACCCCTCGACTCCCCTGCGATCACTGCACCGCCCCGAGCATGCGCCACCGTCCCCAAGCCTCCCACAATGAGCCGCCATGCAACCCCATCGCCGGGCGTGTCGCGCGAGAGAGAGAAGAGAGGAGAGGTGGAAGATGGACATGCGCCGTTGATCTATGGATCAACGGGCAACGTCAAATGGACGTTTCCCGCGCAGGCGCACGCGCGCGCCAGCCGCGCTGGGCCGCTTCTGCGGTTTAGCTGGGCCGCGCCGTAGAAGCAAGCCCGCCTGTGTGATTTTCTTTTCCTTTTGTTTTCCTTGCAGAAGTGCATGTTTGCTTTGAGCTTGGGAAAATTACTTAAGATGCAAAATAAAATCAACCAAAATTCTTGGAACTAAGTATATGTTTTCTTAACCATTTAAAATTTGTAGATCTAAGTTTTGACTTATATTTTAATCACAAGATATGTTTTGCCATAGAGTGTCTGTAAACATGTTCTTGGCATAACTTTTTGTATCTATTTCCATTTTGGGAAAATAAAATTGTTTTGAGTATCCTTTGAATATATCTATCTATAGAACTTGGACTCACATCAAGGTGAGTTACCAAATGGAAATGACATCCATTTTGGTTATTGACTAGTAGGCATTTCTAGGATTTTTAGAAGGAGTTTAAAAAATATTTTTGAGGTCAATCTAATTGGATGAGTTTTCTTATGTTTAGACCTATCAAACCCTAGCTTGAATAAATTTTTGGAGCCCTAGATTATTTTTGGTGAGCAAAACTAGAAACAACAGCTTTTCTGTTTTCATTATTACTTGTGTATTTGTTTGTTAAGTAATGTGTGGATGTTGAACCTTTGTTCATAGCATGTATAGATGTGTTACCAATTGTTATTAGGTTGTTTTGTTGCAATACATCTACCTTAGAAAGTGTGTGCATGTTTGGAAAGTCAAATAGAAATAGGAATAACATTTGTTATTTTCTAGTTTTATTATTTGATTATTGTGTGCACCAAATCTTTGTATGTTTGTTTTTACCTAAGTTGTGCTATGCTGGAGTTGAGTCCAGTACCATTTTGGTACTGTTATTTTGAGGCTTTTATGTCTGTGAACTTGCATGTTATCTTATAGCAAAGCATGTGTAATACTTGTATTTGTTTTCACTAGTATTGTTTTCACTAGTATGAGTAACCTTGTATGGATTACTTTGTTATACTAATTTTTCATGTGTCACCAGAGGCTTTGTTACCTCTTCTTGCCTTGGTATTAGTGGGCCCATAACCCACTGGTCCCATGGCATCTTGGATAGGGATGCAATTCCCCTACCATGCACTTGTGTAAAAATAGCATGTAGTACTATATGATTGATTATTATTTTCCACCAAGGAAAATGGTTGATTGTTTCACTTAGGTGAGTGAATTGTTTAGTATGTCTTTGTAAATCCTAGTATGTTTAGGTGTGTTTCATTTGTTAACATAATATTCCCTTAGGAGTATCATGTTAAGAAGTGCTTCACCATTGTTTTGCTTAAATAGAATATTGGTTGCTAATAGAGTGTTTTCCTAGTGATTGATATTTTAATTATGAATGATTTTCATTGAGTGTTTAGATTTTTGAAAATTCTTAGATGACCTTGTGTTGAGTGGATAGCTACTGGTTGTGTAGTTCATACTTTGATTAATGGATTAGAAAAGCATGTATTGCTAGAATGGATTGATGCTTTCTTAGTAGATGTTTTCATAGAATTATTTTAGTATATTTTCTTACTAGCATGTGTAAGGTGTTTGTGCTGATAGTAGATATTTATATTCATGCATTTCTTGTTTAGTACCATGCATCCTTGTAGCATTGTTTGCTTCTCTAGTGATGAATTAGTGTCACCACTAGATATTATGAGTTTGCTCTAGTATTGTTGTCTTTTATGTCATGAGTGTATGTTTTATTCTAGCATGTTTAGGATGTTATTCTTTCTGTTATAATCACATGACTTCTTGAGTGGCTTGTTTCCATAGTGTAGAATATAATTATTTCTTATAGCATGCTTGTGTAGAATTCCATACTAGAATGCTATTAGTGCACTCTTGTTTTTATGTTATTGGTTAGGAGCATTATCTTTTGTGGTGGTTGTGTTTTAGGTTAGGATTTATGACTTGTTACCATTGGTAGAGCTACTGGTTTGTTTTGTTTATTTTCATGATTGATGGATTCCATAACTTTGAGTTAGACATAAGCATAGTCTATAACTAGCCTATTCATCTGTGGTGTGTTTGCTTGTTGTTTGGAGATTGTCTGAGTGTTCACCTTAGAATGAGGATTGTACATATGCTATTGTTGTGCTAGTGTTGTTGTTGTGCTTAGTAGTATCTTGTTACCTATGCATTAGTTAGTCCTAAACTTGTTTGATGATGAGTGATTGTGTGTTGTTAATACCAACTGCCATGGGTATTGCTTTGATTGATTGTTATTATTTTAGTAGACTCACCTTTTGTACCCACAAGCTATATTTTTAGCTTATTTAATATCTTATTATGAGAGTGGTACACCCACTTCATATATGGTATGTAAGATGTGGGATATGGTTTCTCAACCATATGTTTGTCTGACGACAGTTTTGTACCATGAGAGCCTGTGAGATAGTTTTCTTGATAACGTTTGAGTGATTGAGCTAAGTATAAGTTTGCTTGCTGTATGTGTTGCTTGGTCTAGTTGTTTGTCCTTTAGTTCTGAGTGTGTGTCTTTTATTCTTTTACGACGCTAGAAAACGAAGGAGAAGAAGACGCGGTTGTGGAGCAGTGCGTCAAGTTCAAGCTACTTCAAGGCCAGGGACACTAAGAGTTTTAAGGAAAGCCATCCCGATGCTTGCTGTTACTACACCTATCATTATCTATCATGCATGTTTTACTTCTGAAAGTTTTACAAAAACTTTGATTACCAAAAACTATTTTTGAGTGACTTCTACTACTACTATTATATTTACTATTATTATGCAAGTAGTTGATACTTGGTGTTACCAAGCCCATAGCCACCATATGGTATTTATTACCATCACAAGTATTAGTCCCTAAGTGGACACCCTAAAATATGTTTTTGCAAAACAAAGGCTTTATGGAAAACCCGGTGGATGGCAAAGCCTTATCCACCGGAGGAATGTGGAAGTGGTCATTTTTGGGAAAAAATGGTGTTTTTACAAAAATGACACATAACCTAGTCTTCGCTGGGCAACCTTTACCGTACTGCCACCCTACCTCTACATGGGCATGGGGCTTAACTTGAAGTTTGTTCTTGTTAGTGTGTGTTCTATCTGAAATTGCTAAAAGGGTCGTCGTACCCTCGAATTGATTGTCGCCAGGAGGGGTATACGGGGCATACAAAGTGTGGGATTAAGTTCTCCTCCGGTTGCAGCAGTTGGGGCATCCTGTCTTGGCGGGGATTAGCCCGGTACCGGGGATGTCGGAAAACTCGACTGAAGAGATAGACATATTCTAGCTGGAACATAGTGGATGGTTAGGATCAGTTATCTGATGTTTACATACTATGGTTACAGTCCATGGTTGTTCACGGAGGATGTACTGGATCTGGTGGATTGTGTACACCTCTGCAGAGTAGAACTATTCGGAATAGCCGCGTCCTCAGATATGGATAGTTGAATGGCCATGTAGCTAGCTTTGTGTCAATGTTTTCAAAAAGGAGTTTTCAAAAAGGTGTTGGACTTGTGAAGTATTGAAAGGAGGAAATCTTGTACCGTGGAGGTACTGTTGATGAAAGGCCAGAAGTGGTTTTACAAGGAGTTTTGTAAAGAAAATCTTTATTTTCTAAACAAAAACTGGAAGCTGATTCCAAGAAGTTTTGCAAGGATAATTTGTTTTTTTTAACAAAGTTTTTACAAAACCTCTTGTACATGTGGTATCTACAAGAGAAAGAAAACTATATTATTTTCTTTTGAAGGATCTTCTTCAACAAAGATACAGAGATTTTTCAAAATCAACTATGATATATCTTTCATATTTCATGGATAGCGAACCTTATGTATAGCCTACCTATTACACCATATAAGAATACTTGCATTTGGTAAGCTACATGATGGGTGTCTTGCTGAGTACATTCAAATGTACTCATATTGGTTTCGTCCCTGGTATTTACTTGCCAGACGTGGAGAAGGAGCTTCAGAAGGAGATCTACGAGGAGGAGTACCACGCTGATGGACTTGCGAACTAGGATCGTCTCCCGGTCAGCAGCCTGTAGGTTAAGGCGTGACTTGGGCTCTACTACGTTTGTGTGTGTTTAGTCTTCCCCTGTGTGTGTTGTGTGTTTGCCCTATGTGGCAGTTGTGTGTACTTGGTCATGTGACCATGCCTCTTTTGTAAGTGTTTGTGTAATCGTGTAATGGATATTGTATCTGTGTACCAACTTGATATTATGTTCACGACTGGTGTGATCTGGGATCGTGAATGTATGCATATCGGAGGTGTCCTTGAAAAGTGGTTCTGGGGAACCTTACAAAGTTGGTATCAGAGCTATCCTGACCTTAGGAGACCTTAGTTAGCATGGACGTTAGCTAGTACTACAATCATAAAAGTTAATAAAACCAGATCACTAAGATGACTATTTACCAAAACAATCTATATGTTCCATCCCCTCGGTGTTTTGAAAACTCTACTTACACTAAGTTACAATGGAGCATCTTAAAATTTTGCACACTGTTACCTAACATAAGCTACCTTAAAATTTTGTGTAGATGGCAGTTATCTTCACCGAGTCCTTCCAACTAGGTATGCATGCACCTTGCTTCCGCCGCTTTGAGGAGGATTTGATCAAGATGACTCGCCTTATCGGCTGCCAACTACCTGAGTTGAAGGGATCCCAGATTCACCATGATGGACGAGAATTGATGGGGGGATGATAACCCGGTATGCTAACGCCAAGGAGTAACTCGGCCCAAAGGACGCTGCGCAAGACCCGGCTTAGGATAAAGAAGCTTCTAGAAGGCCCAGGAACGAAGGCCTCGTAACACAGATTGTGGGTTCCGGTAAGGAAGTTTAGGGTTTGTAAGCAGTGTCCGGGTAGGATTCAAAGTGCGCCTTGGAGAGTAAGTCAGGGGGTCCGGATGTTATATAAGCCGGTCCCTAGGTTAGGGTTAGACAAGCTTTTACGTGAGCAAGAACCCGCTCGTCAGATCGAGAGATTTCGAGTATCCATTGTGACACCAGTATCGAGCTAATATATTTAGATCATAGACTCGGCGACTTGATTGCCGGCTACCAGATCGCATATCACCATGGTTTCCTTTGAGCTAAACCCTCTCCCAAACACTCGAGTCGATTCGCCCCAAGACAAGTTACCCCCGGTAACGTCTGCCATGATTATCCCACGACAGTTGGCGCCCACCATGGGCCTACGTCCAAGGGTGTTTACATCACGGGAGAAGCTCGGGAGAACATGAAGAACCTCGTCGTCGGCGAGATCTACACCAACCCCGAAGGAGAGAAGATGGTGGACGATTTTGGCTGGGGGCCAGAGTCGGATCTGCTCGAATCCGGATCTGTCGTGACAATCGGCCGGATCAACGTCTTCATTGGCATGGTACGTACGTCCGGTTTAGCTCCTGACGATTTTAGATTTGATTCTGTGTCAGGGGAGGCCACCTGCGTTCAGTCCGATGGGGAGGAATCAGTCGGGACGATAGATCCGGCAGAAGAGCCCACCACGAAGAGGGAACAGCCGGAGGAGCCGGCATGGACCCCGCGTGGCCGGGTTATGAGAGAAGATGACACCGAGTCTATCCTGCACCTGCTGGAGGACCGGTACGAGGAAGGCAGCGATGATGAGGAAGAATACGAATCTGCGCCAAGCATTGTGCACCAAGTCGCGGTTTACACGTCCCCCGCAACCAATCTTAATCAGGGGAACGTGACCGCGGCCGCTGTCGGAACAGCACAAACATTGGCCCAACAGCAAAATCCGGTTGACGGAAACACGGTATTAACCCGGGTCGACGGAGAATCGGCATCAGTTACCAGCCATGCGGCGGATAGCGAGTTGCAGGCAAACATGTTCGGATATCTGGCAAACCGGACGCCAGGGGCGGGTCCTTCAAATCCGCAACACCCGGCCCTGTTCAACAACAACCTGATCCTGGATCCCACCGTTCTAGCCGCAGTCATAACCCCGGAAAACGCGGCGGAACGTGTTAGGGATCTAGATGTAGCCCGTCGTGCATTGGAACAACAGAGAAGGCAAGTGGAAGCAGAAAAACAAGGGGTAGCTGCGCGCCAGCGCGATCTAGATGCATTGGAGAACCGGCTCCGAGAAGAGACAACCAGGGTGCGTCAAAGGCACCAGACCAGATTACCCGCAACGGGTGGGGTTATAAACAAGGCCACACTATTCATCACACCTCAGGACCAACCGATTCCAGCGGCAAACCAAGGAACTGTACATCAACCCGCAACTGGAGGGGCACAACCGGCAAACACGCAGGCCGGGTTACCCATATTACAGACTGGAGTTACTACCGGCAATACATTACCACCACCACCACCATCGCGGTTTCGCACGCCAGCAGGTCATTACAACAACCCCATGGATAATGTGTATGCTGTGACGTTAGCATTGAATCAGATCCCCGTAAGAGAGTCACCCCATGCGGAGCAGACCCGACGGGCGATCGATTTATTGCATACGGCAGTGGCACAACAAGTTAATTACCCGGACAACAGAAGTGGAATGCATGGGACACCGTATATCAGCTAGCAACGAGCCAATACCGGCAATATTCAGACGAGCTCAGCGCGACGGAGGGCAGAGCAGCAGCAAATGCCGCCTCCTCCCCGCGTTCAAGCAGTACCAGCGGCATCAGCATCGCAAGCTATTGTGGATAGTTCCAGAGCGAGGAGAGCCGCGGCCGGGTCTGCGGTGCATGGACCAGCAGCAGTGCCGCGTCCAGCCGCGCCCCCCGCAGGATCACACGTTTCCCGAGTGAGGCCGGTTCCGACTAATCTCGCTGGGCCTAAGTGTCTGTCGGATAACATCAGAGCTGAGCCTTACCCGGATAAATTCAAGGAACCGGGTAAAGTAGTGAATTATGAGCCGACTATGGATCCGGAAAAATGGTTGAGCAGCTATGAGATGGCAATGTCGATTCGCAACGCAACTGAAAATCTTCAACCCAAGTTCATGTACTTAATGATGTCAGAAGGAGCAGCAAAGTTATGGTTCAATAATCTACCGGAGGGATCCATCAAGTCATGGGAGGAGTTGAAAACTGCGTTTATCAAGCACTTTCATGGGACGTGCAGAAAGCTATTTACTATTGATGACCTAGAGCGGTGTGTCCAGAAGAAGGGAGAATCAGCGCGCAGTTGGGTGCGCCGAGTCATGGAGATACTTCACTCATCTACGGATATTCAGCCCAAGGATGCGTTACAAGCGATGGCAAAGACGTGCAAGTACATACCTTTAGTGCAAAAGTTAACTCGCATGAAATCTAGTCGAAATGCTTCACAGGTTACGATGGGAGAGCTAATGGATGCATGCAACAAGCACGCTGCAACAGATACTACAGAAGAGGATGTCGATGACAAGAAAGCAAAAGCAAACACAAGCAATAATGGAAGAACCGGCAATGGATCAACGCCGGGTAACAATGGAGGTAACAATGGGAACAACCAGAATAAGCGCCCGTTCGAGGGAAGCTCCGAGTTTGTCGCTAGCACAGAGGCCGGGTCTTCGAGACCTTAGGGCGCAAGGAAACTTCAATGGAGGAAACTAGAACGGAGGAAACTATCAAGGACCGCCAAGGCCGGGTAACAATTGGGATATCTTCAGGATGGCGTGCCCAAAGCACAGCAGGAACGGTAGGCCGGCTAACCATTCATTGGAGCAATGTGCGGACCTACAGAGATGGAAGAACGAGGAAATAAACAAGGCTATGCGAGGTGCAGGTCGGGGAGGAGGACCGGGTCCGGGTGGAAACCCGGGCCACGGCCCACCCCCAGCCGGCAACCCGGCAGGCGGAAATCCGGGTAATAACCAGGGGGAGCTGGAGGTTTCCAGGCCAACCCCAAGCAGTTGGGACAATACCACGTACATACTACAGGAATTTCCAACAAGGATAAAAAGATACTAAAAAAAGCGGTAAACTACCTGAGATGGTCAGAGCAGGACGTAACATGGAGCAGAAGGGATCACCCGGAAAGGATAGAACACCCGGGAGTCTTAGCATTGGTGGTTGCGCCGCAGGTTAATGGTTATGAGTTGAAAAAGGTCTTAATGGACGGCGGTAGTAGCATTAACATCTTATATTGGGAAACCTTTCTACGCATGGGTCTCAAGGAGTCCCAGCTACAGAAGAGTTCGACAGTTTTTCACGGGATAGTACCGGGTCACTCAGCGTGCCCCGAGGGAAAAATCACACTGGAGGTAGCTTTTGGAGAATCGAAGGACAATTTCCAGGTTGAGTGGCTCACTTTCGAGGTGGTCAAGTTGCGCAGCCCTTATCACGCGCTATTCGGAAGGCCGGCTTACGCTAAGTTCATGCCCATGCCATGTTATGTGTATCTACAGCTAAAAATCCCGGGTCCAAAGCAGACCATCACCATACATGGGAACCGGGATATAGCGGCTGAATGCGATGAAGGAGATGCGGCAATGGCTGAACAAGCCTGCAGAAAAGAGGAACTCAAGTATTACCGGTCTCAAGTAGACCCGGATGACAGAACAGCGTTAAAAAGGCCGAATACCGAAGATGAGAGAGCGAAGTTCAAGGCAGCGCAGGACACCAAGATGGTGGCTTTTGTCGAGGGCGATCCCTCCAAGCAATTTGCTATAGGATCTAACTTGGACAGCGAGCAGGAGAAAGCACTTGTGGAGTTCATTCGTTCGAATCAGGATGTGTTCGCCTGGACGCCTAGCGACATGCCGGGCATCCCTACAGAACTGGCAGAGCACAGTTTGCACGTTGATCCCAAGTCCAGGCCTGTGAAGCAGGGCCTGAGAAAAATGAATGAAGAAAGAAGGAAGGCTATAGGAGAAGAAATCGCACGGCTGCTTACAGCCGGCTTTATCATGGAAGTATTTCACCCGGACTGGTTAGCAAACCCGGTTCTCGTGATGAAAAATACCAATGAGTGGAGAATGTGCATCGACTATACAAGTCTCAACAAGCATTGCCCAAAGGATCCATTTGCACTACCAAGGATAGATCAGATCATAGACGCAGTAGCTGGAAGTGACCTATTATGTTTCCTGGACGCATATTCCGGGTATCATCAGATCAAGCTCAAGAAGGAAGATTGGGAGAAAACATCGTTCATAACCCCTTTTGGGGCCTTCTGCTACAAGACCATGCCGTTTGGATTGAAGAACGCTGGCGCAACCTATCAACGGTGTATTCAGAAGTGCTTTGAGGACCAAATTGGACGCAATGTTCACGCATACGTGGATGATGTGGTGATCAAGACCAGGAAAGTGGAGACATTTATTGACGATCTAAAGGAAACATTCAAGAACCTGAGAAGGTACCAGATGAAACTTAACCCAACAAAGTGTGTCTTTGGAGTCCCAGCCGGGAAATTACTCGGCTTTATCGTTTCTGAGAGAGGAATTGAGGCAAATCCGGATAAAATCAAAGCTATCCAAAGTCTGAAAAAGCCGGAAAATTTGAAGCATGTTCAGAAGCTCACAGGGTGCGTAGCAGCGCTCAGCCAGTTTATATCCAGACTCGGAGAAAAGGCAATACCCTTGTACCGCCTCTTGAAGAAATCTGATAAATTCGTGTGGGATCAAGAGGCGGACGAGGCGTTCGAAGCACTAAAGAAGCAGTTATCTGAGGCACCAGTCCTAGCAGCCCCGGGTCCTAAAGAGCCCATGCTAATATACGTTGCAGCCGGGCCCCGGGCGGTTAGCGCAGTGGTTGTTGTCGAGCATAAGGAGGATGGGAAAGATCACCCGGTCCAGAGGCCGGTTTATTATGTCAGCGAGGTATTATCAGAGGCAAAACAGCGGTACCCACATTGGCAAAAGCTGGTTTTCGGGGTCTTCATGGCCAGCCGGAAACTGAAGCCGTATTTTCAGGAACACCCCATAACAGTGGTTAGCTCTATACCAATGTCGGATATCATCAGAAACTCGGATGCTACGGGTAGAATAGCCAAGTGGGCAATCGAGATGGGAGATTACCACATCAACTATGAGCCCAGGTCAGCAATCAAATCTCAAGCTCTGGTTGATTTCATTAACGATTGGACTCACACAGGCATGCCCACCATGGCTCCAAATTCCGAGTCTTGGATAATGCACTTCGACGGTTCCAAGCAATACGAGGGATCAGGAGCCGGAGTGGTGCTAACATCACCCAAAGGAGACAAGTTAAGTTACGTGTTGCAGATTCATTTTGATTGTTCCAATAACGTGGCCGAGTATGAGGCCCTATTGCACAGCTTAAAGGTAGCCAAGGAGATGAACATTAAGAGGATACGATGCTTTGGAGATTCGGACCTTGTGGTACAGCAGGTCTCAGGAACTTGGGATAGAAAAGATGCAACTATGGCAGCATACCGCAGAGAGGTGGACAGGGTTGCCGGATGTTTTTTCGGGTATGAGGTGGAGCACATTGACAGAAGAAAAAACGAGGCAGCAGACGCACTCGCCAGACTCGGCTCGCGCAGAGAGCCGGTCCCACCCAATGTTTTCCTGGATGATCTATGGCGACCATCAGTTAAAACCGAGTCTGAGGAAGAACTGGCAAATCAAGACCCGGATTTGGAGCTCGTGGCCACAGTACGTGCTGTTCCCGAGTGGACAGAGCCGTTCCTGGCCTACCTACCACAGGGCGAGTTGCCACAGCAGGAGGTATTAGCAAGACAAATTCTGAGGCGAGCAAAAGGATATTCTATCATCAATGGGGAGTTGTACAAAAGAAGTGCAGCAGGAGTCTTTTTGCGCTGTGTAGCACCAGAAGAAGGCCGACAGATCCTCAAGGAGATCCATGAAGGTGATTGTGGGCATCATGCATCCACGAGATCCCTCGTGGCCAAAGCTTATCGAGACGGTTTCTTCTGGCTCGCGGCCCTAGCAGACGCAGAGCGCTTGGTGGCAAGGTGTGATGGATGTCAAAGGTACGCTCGCCAAACCCATGTGCCGGCTATGGAACTGCGGACTATCCCGTTAACCTGGCCGTTCGATGTTTGGGGTATGGATATGGTTGGCCCCTTCCACATGTCACCTTGCAAAAAGACACATCTCTTAGTGGCAGTTGATAAGTTTACCAAGTGGGTTGAGGTAATGCCAGTTACCAATTGTGAAGCAATTACAGCAGTCAAGTTCCTGAAAAGGATTATCTATCGGTTCGGATATCCCCACACCAAAATTACCGACAATGGAACCAACATGTCCCTTGGCGAGATGGAGAAGTTTTGTGGAAACAATGGCATCCGTTTGGACATAGCCTTAGTGGCCCACCCACAGGCTAATGGACAAGTGGAAAGAGCGAATCAGGAATTGCTTCGTGGATTAAAAGCACGGTTGCGAGTCCCGTGTATCAGAGCTGCTGGTGCATGGGTTGACGACTTACCTTCAGTAGTTTGGGGTATCAACACCACACCTAACAGATCTACCCAGATGACACCGTTTTTTATGGTCTATGGCGCAGAAGCAGTATTGCCGAGTGATATTATTCATGACTCGCCTCGAGTATCGGCTTATGTCGAGATGGAGAACGAGAAGACCCGGCAAGACACCGTGGATATGCTAGAAGAAGAAAGGGAACAAGCTTTGGAGAGATCAGCCATATATCAGCAGGATTTGCGGAGATATCATAGCCGGCGCGTAAAAACCCGGGTCTTCCAGGAAGGAGACCTAGTTCTGCGCCTGGTACAATCAAAGGAAGGAAAACACAAGTTATCACCACCATGGGAAGGACCGTTCATCATAAGCCGGAATCTGCACAATGGATCATATTACTTGATAGATGCAAGGGAAGAGTCGGCTACAGTTAATGACACCGCTCATACCACTTCATCTATGCAAGAGAAAGAAAGACCATGGAACGTGGCTCATCTACGTCCCTACTATACTTAGTATAGCCTAGATTCACAAAATGGAATTGCACGATGTAACAGGCAGCAGGTTTCAGACGCACTCTTTTCCCATCCAAGGTACCTAAGGGGACTGGAAGTTTTTAATGAGGCGGCCTGCTTACCTAACTTTTCTCATATCAATAAAGAGATGGTTAAACAATATATTATTTCCTTTTCATGTGTCTTTATCACTTTTTATTTCTGTTATGCTTTTTTATCTTTCTTCCAGGTAAGTATTGTTTACTGTTTTTTAGTACATTAGCTTCTTTAGCAGTTTGCGCATATTTAGGTCTTGGGGGCTGATTGCTTGAATAGCACAGTTACAAACTCAGAGACCCGGCCATGATGTCTATGAGTTATAAGGGCCGATTACTCGCAAACGAGTACGGCTGCAAGCTTGTAACCGGACAAAGGAGCCAAACTTTCTTGACTTTTCTTACTTAAGCTCGATGTGACTCGCACTAAAGTGGCATGCTTTGCTCGCATATGATCACAATCAGTCATGATGCCCAATGGGACTTGCCTGACCCTGTCTTCGTATAGATGTAGCAACATGATTATCCACGCGAAAGCCGGCTTACAGTACAAGAGAGCCAAAAGGGTCATCTAAACCACAAGTTATGCAGAGTACAGGGTTAATAACCGGAAACTCATTGTTTATTAAGCATAACTTCAAAACCTATGTGAAACGGCTCTAGGTTTTGGGCTCAGCAAAAATGATTTGTTCTCTTTGAAAAACCTAACACCCTAGACTCGGAAGTTCGGGCCTTGGGGACTAGGGAATTTGAAACAAGAAACAAATCATCTAGCTATTAAGCTCAAAAACCCAAAAATCCGAGTCTTGGGGACTTAGAGAAAAGTCCACCTGTCAAAACCCACGAGACCCGGAAACCGAGTCTCACAAAAGGAACCATAAAGTAAGTCGGAATATCAAGAATAAATAAATTCAAAAGCAGATAGATATCAAATTCATCCAGGGGCCAGAAGGGCCACGAAAGCTATTGAAGTTTCAAAAGCATATTACAGGCAACGATAATAGTATCATAAAAGCGCACAAGCGCGCTATCAAAAGGATAAATATTTCACAAAGATCATTGGCCGAATGAGGTGTTGAGATGGCATCAGTCAAGGAGTTTATTCGGCTCCCTGGGTTGAGTCTACAGCTTTGCCCTTTCCCTCCGGGTCTTGGTCTTGCGTTTGCTCCTCGGAGGCTTTCACGGTATTATCACCCGGATTGGCAGTATCAGGGCGAACAGGCGGGCGGCCAGCCGGCGTAGAGGAGGAGGGCGCTGACTTCAACTCGGCCTCCTTCTTCGCGGCTTCCTCCCTCTTCCTGGCCGAGTCAGCATCCCACTTTTCCAAGATATCAAAGGGTAAAGGCATATCCTCCTTCACAGATTTACCTTTGGCGTCGTATGAAGTTACGAAGTTGCTTAAATCCAGAGAATCGGCAAGCGTAGTCGCCGAGTGACGCACTGCGGACTGCACAGCTTTGAAATCCTTGACGTTGAATCTAGAGCCATCAGCCTTGTATTCTGGAAACCCGGCCACCAACTTTGCCGGGTCAAGCTTCGGAAAGTAAGACTTAGCCAACATGAGCCCCCGGGTCATCCCAAACTGGCATGCCGAGCGTTTCCAGAGCTCAATCCATGCGGGAACAGTGGAGCACGCATGGATCAAGGTTTCCATACCCGGATATCCGTCAGTTGGCCACTGGATGGTGTCCAGGATCCATTTAGTGCCGGCGCAGAATCTCCGGAGCACATTCTTCAAGCTTTTAACCTTCTGAATATCATCCTCTTCTGGGGGCGCAAGGTTAGCAACTGCAATGCAAACAATAAAGGTTACGTCAACCGCATCCCGGGTGTCATGGATCAAGAAAATAAAAAACCAAGACACGAACCAGTAAGTAACAAAATCTCACCAAGGAGGACACGATAAGTGTCGGCAACTTGAGCTGATAGCTTCTTCAGTGTGGCTTGAGCAGTGGTGTATTTCTTCTTGTACTTTGTGACATCTTTCTCCAAGGCCTTCACCTCAGCTTCAAGGGCTTCCCTTAGCCTTACCTCGGTATCCAGGAGTTGATTGGTCTTGGACAAAATTTCCTCGGACCGGGACGTTTGAGCCTGAAAGGAAAGGAAAGTTAAACGTTAGTCGGATATCATGACCAGCCGGGTATTAAAAGGAGTACCGAGTATAACTTAGATAAGTTAGGCTCGGAACTTGGGGACTAGATGGATAACATGAGATATCAATTAGTATTACCCGGTGTTCAGCAGCCATGCGCTCTAACATGGTGTTCTCTGAGGCCTTCATGGCAAGGAGGGCACTCATCATTTGGTCGAAGGAGTGATTGTCCGAGTTGGAAGACCCGGGATCTTGGTAACCCGGAGTTGGAGTCTTCTCCGTGGCAGGGGAAGGCATCCGAGTCATGTGAATATTGGAGTTCGGCTCGCCTCCCCCCGTGCCCAGGATTGTGGCCTCTTCCTCCTCGCGGGCATGCGAGGCTATGGGATACTCGGCTTCTTGATCAGCCGGGTCCTTCGGTGGCGCTTGCCGCTCTCCTTGCCACTAGCCGCGGCAGTCGTCTCATCAATCGTCTTCTCCTTACTCGGGTCTTCGATTTCCATGTTTTCTTGGTCACTGATGGTGACCGTGGCTCTGTGGACGGAATAAATAAGCAGTTAGCATGTAACTGGAGAAAATTATGAAAAGGTATTAGAACATCAGGAGAAGAACCGTACCCTGGGTTTACCACAAAGTCCGAGGGGAACTCGCTGCTAGACCCGGACAAAGCTGATAAACATTGAGAAAGTAAGATATGGAATTGCCCTGCTAAGGGGTGACTCGGAAAAGGAAAACCTTGATATTCGGGAAGAGGTTGAAAAATACCAGCACGTCAAGCCGGGGATGACGGAATACCCGGGTTAAGTGTGGATTCACCCGGGAAGTTCCGGGTCACTCTGAGCTTGGTTGCGGGTAGATCCTTCAAGTACGGCCAGTCGGATAATTCTCGGTTTAGCTCGCACATGTTAGCAAAGGAGTATGGTTTAGAAGCAAGGGAGCGGTATGGAACCTTGAAGACGACCCCGCGGGCTTTCCTCTTGGTCCCGGCTTCGACTTCGGGCTCGATTTCGCTTTTGTCGCTTTCAGTTTCCTCCGAGTCCCTCTGGTCGTCATTGCCACCCTTGTCATCCATCCCTGAAAGGCGCATGCATATAGTTGGAAAAAGAAAGCAAAGTGATAGAGGTTGGGGTGATTGGAATCCGGGTGATACCTTCGTCTGTATCGGCCGGTTCCTCCTCTTCTTCCTCCGGGTTACCCGAGTTGGGAGGGGTCTCGATACTCCAGAAAACGTTATCGGCCTGAGAAAAAAGCATGAAAATGGGAGTTACTGTTTGTATCAAGTCAAAGTATGAGAAAGTGTATGAGTGTCGGATTTTACCGCTGGAGCCGGGTTATCCCGGGTAAACGGCGCTAACCCGGCTATGCTCTTTATCACCTCCAGCTTCTCGGTCAGGAAGCTCTTGATGGTTTTATTGGTATCACCCGCCGGATAGTTCTTCGAGGAGTAACGGAGCGCATCCGTAACGTGCCCCGAATATTCGCACATCAGTTTTGGGCGAATAGAATTGGGCTGGATGCGGAAATCTACCCAAGTCTTGACTAGGTTGAGCCCAGTGAGACCGTGGGCGAAAAGGACGGTTATCTTTGAGAGGAGGGGCTGGATTGCTTCCCTATCCGACTTAGGAGGGAAAGCGTTGAAGGTGTCGGAGAGATCTAAGAGACCCTCCGAATAACCCGGGAATTTCCTCTCGCCGGGTGGGGAGGTGTCTCGGCTGTAGAAAAAAGAAAGTTGCCAATGCTTGACATGGGAATTGAGAGTGAGAGTCGGCATGGGAGAGTTCTTGCGGCGCTAGATAGAAACCCCGCCGCAAGCCAGGAGCGCCCCGTCACCGCTTTCGCGGCAAGGTTTGCACTGGAAAAGTTCTATGAAATGAGCCAAATTTGGCGGAATGCACAAATAAGACTCACAGAGGACAATGAAATGGGTAATGTTCAACATAGAGTTAGGCCCTATGTCGAACACCCGGAGGCCATAGTGGCGGAGGACTTCACGAAAGAAAGAGTGACCCGGGGGGCGAAACCCCCTGATCACATGTTCGACGAAGCATATTACCTCGTCCGGGTTAGGGGAAGGCCGGGTCTCATCACCCGGCACCCTCCAGTGGATCTCCTCCTGCGGGGGGAGAACGCCCAACTCGGCCAGCTCCTCCAGCTTGGCCTTGGTTACTGTGGATCGCGCCCAGTTGGCGGATATTGATTGGGTCATCCTTGGTTTAGCCGACTGTTTCCCTTTGGTCTTGGGAGCCATTGATTCAGTCTGCAAAGGTACAAGACAAAGAGGCACGAAGCACGAGACTCGGAAATCATGGATTCTCCGAGTATCAATAAACAGTATGAGAATTATTAACTATCCGGGTATCGAGTATTGGTACAAAAACTATGGGATATCTACGTATCAGCAAGCATGTGTGGAAGAAGGTTGATTGCCTATGTATCTAGCGCAAGTAAAAGAACCGGAAGAAGTGGATTTCCCGGGTATCAATGTTAGCCGCGGAAAATTTGGGCGGACTGAATCTAGATTGGAAATTTCACTATCGATTTCGCGGAGAAATTGATGACTATGAGCAATAGGGGAGTGATGTGTGACCATCTATTAAGCTATTGGACGAGCTAGCGTGGAGCTATGCGACCTAATCCGGTGCGGAACAAGAAACGGCTCGCGGCGGACCAAGATCCAATCTAGGTCAAATAGTGCAAACAAAGGCTAAATTAGTGGGAGCAAGAAACTTACCGGCATGGATTGGAGAAGGACGCGACGGCGGCAGATGGTGCAGTCGTGGTGCCCCTGTGTGATTCCCGGCGGGCAGCTTGGAGGCGGAGTTTGGCGGCGGCGCGGGGTGAGCTGTGGATGAACGCGGACGGCGGCGGCTTTGCTCCGGCGACGCGCGCGAGATCTCCGTGGTGGCGCTCGGTGTGCTCGAACGGGGATGCGCTGGTGAGGAGGAAGGAAATGGAAACAATGGACCGTTGGGGTTAGGTCACCCCCTAGGTGCCTATATATAGGTACGGGTGGGGAAACCTAGGCCAACGGGCGGGAACCTAAATTTTCGGGATAAGGGATACCCGTCCGAGATTTTGGGGATATGCGTTAAGTGCCCGAGAGCAATATCCGGACAAGATAAGAAGGGAATCTCTTCCGTGATATTCGGATCAATTAATGAGCAAAGTGAGCCGGGTCTTCTGCATCCTTCTTGGAACATTGCCCGGAAGTTAAAGATGGATTTAGAGAAAGCCGGGTTATTATATGGACCACCATTAGAGTTAGGCCTAGCTGTTTATTAAAGCAACCTAACCCGGCCTCCATGAACTTGTGTGTTTATTATTTTTGCAGGGAATAGGTGCGCTTCAAGGAGGATCCCGTGAAGCCCAAGCTATTCTGGGGACTACTGATGGGGGGATGATAACCCGGTATGCTAACGCCAAGGAGTAACTCGCACTACTAGGGAAAAGCTTACCCCAGGCGAACGGAAAATGCCTACCACAGGCGCATTCTTGTTCGCCTGGGACCGTATCGCCAGCGGTAATGGCTTACCCCAGGCGAATACAACAATGCGCCTGTGGTAAGTACGCATACCCCAGGCGAATAGTACTCGTGCGCCTGGGGTAAAACACTTACCTGAGGCGAACAAGAGCTGTGCGCCTGGGGTACCTTCTACTGTTCACCTGGGCTATAGTTTTGCTGTATCAAAAAATAAGAGAAAACCAAAATAACAGAATTACAGGAAAATGACAGAAAAAGTATCAAGCTGACAGAATAACAGCAAAATGACACAATTAAGTTATATAACATAAATATTTTCGATCATCAACACATAGTCTCGATCATCACCACACATAGTTTGACAAAATTACATAGTCTCGAAAAGATCCATGCTACTAATAAATCCAAGAGTTAGCTAGTGAGATGGAAATAATTATTTGTTCTAATTTGAACAAACTCGTCATCTATCGATCTAGCGGGGTGATGTAGTGGATGACCATCATCATGTCCAAGTTGGAGACGTCACTATTCCTCATGGTGATCAGAATAGCTCGTCCAGCCTCCATACCACCTCTTGCGGAATGGAACCGCCTCCATGCTTGAGAGTTGAGGATGACCCGACCATCAGCATTATCCCGCGTGATCGGAACTACGGTGACAGGTCCTGATTCTCCACGGCGTACTCCAATGGTACCCATATGCTCCATGCCAGCACTGTCCGCTACCGCCAAAGGTATTTTCTACAACACACAATTCCAAGAAAGAATAAAAGCACAATGTCAAATACCGGATAAGAAAGTGTTAAGAACATAAGCAACTATACGAATAAGAAAGTGTTAAGAAACATACCATGACATGTCCATTGGAGATGTTCGTGTTGGTGATGCGATGCACGAAAGGGAAGCCGATGTAGCTATCTATCTCGGCAAGTTTCTGAAGGACACGGTCCTTCTCAATCTCGCTAAGATTCGCTCTTTGAGCAACAACCACATGTTTCCATGGGTCCTCCTCGTCCATATCATCCTCAGTGTCCATATCCTCGGTGTTCTCAGTTTCCTCCTCACTCCCGCCATCCTCGTTCGCAATCCCGCCCATATACACAATTTTGATGCGAGGTTGCGGTCCTTCCATAGAGAAGTGAATGTAATCACCTCCGCTTAAATTGTACGTGGCGATGAGAGCCTGCAATGCTTGCCCGCAGAAGTAGGTCTTCGTTCTTTCTTTTTTCACTCGAAGAATGTAGGTGGTCCCGTGAACATTGAAATTCACCTCACGACTGTCAACTAACTCGTTGAATTCGTCGCGAATATTGCATGGTAGAATCTAAAAAAGAAATATAAAGAATATTTTGTTAATAAACACAAGTCTCAAGCTAGATAGTAAAACGAAAGAACAAGTTAACATAAAAAGAATTGTTAATTACCAACGAATCAACGTCACCGTCGTGGAGCTGAAGCATAAAAGAACTCCCACTGAATCGTCCTTCGGCACATCGGGACCGACATACGCCGCAAGCCATGTTCTTTTAAATTAAGAAAGTGCACACATAGAGGTTAGAGGAGCATAGCTATCACAAAACAAAGACAAATGGCAGCACCTACCTCTAGTACTATAATAAGGCAATATATTGACAGCAGTACAAACGAAATGGAACCTGTAGAGTTTAGGTGATACTTCCAACAGTACAAACGAAATGGAACCTCTAGTAGTATAATAAGGCAATTGACAGCAGTACAAACGAAACGAATCCTAGAGATATAATGCACTACAAGTGGTGTTGCCGTTTGTAAGGAACCTGCTAAAACTATTTGCTGTTCGTGATTTCAATGAAATCGGGGGGCAGCCCCTTTTAGTCTAAAAAAATGCACAACGGCAGCCACGGGGTGTGACAATTTGGTATCAGATCAAGCCAACGATTCCTTCAAAAATTGCAGAGCGCTCCATGGCAATCGAGGTCATATCGCTCGCATGCAGGCGCCCGCGGAGCAGGTCGTGCAGCAGGGCATTGGGCGCTGCGGGGATTCCGTGGCGCGGCAGATGAAGTTCATGCGGCTATCACGGCGAGCATCAACGAGTCGCGGGCGTTATTGGAGGGGGGATGGGAGGGAGAGGGGCTGACCTGGATCAACGACGACGACGACGACGGAGTGGGCGACGACGGAGTGGGCGACGACCTGCTCTGCTCCTCTCGACACTGGCGACGGCGGCGGCGTGTGGGTTCGTGTGGGTGCGGGTGAGATCCGGTCACTTAGAATACTAAAGAAGCACATTGGCACCGGTTTCTAATACAAACCGGTTCGAAAAGGAGCTGCCCACTGGGCCCCACACCCTGTCGCAAATGGCCTCATGGCCTTTAGGACCGGTTTGTGCTACCAACCGGTCCTAAAGGCCTGCAGCCATTTGCTGCAGGTGGGGGGGCCCAGGGGACAGAACCTTTTGAACCGGTTTGTGATACAAACCGGTTCTAATGTGCTTGGCTCGATGCCTTGTTATGCGCGGCCCCACAGATCCTTACCGCAGGCGCGTTACGTAGACAATGCGCCTCCGCTAAGTTTCGTAGGATTTAGGTTTGCGCGGTCCCACATGGCATTACCCCAGGCGCATGTCCTGTGAAAAGCGCCTGTGGTAAAGTTTACCCCAGGCGCGTTTTCTAGATGATGCGCCTGTGCTAAGATTTTCTAAATTACCCAGCCCCGCGGCCTGGACACATCGAGCAATACGAATGCTATAATATGTGGCTCCCCCACGTTGGTTTTCACTTAAAAAATACATACATATGAAAGTTAACATGTGCAAAAAAAATTAATGTCGCATCGAGCGTAAATAGATTGGTTTAGCGAGATACCGCAAGTGTTTCTCTCTAAAAACACATTGTACATATAGCTATTAGCATGTTATATCGCGAGTATTTCCCTCTCTCAACCTTTCGTCACAATATTAGTCTTGCCTTTCTTGGTCGATGTTGAATACGTGACCGCCATATTGTGACTTCTTCTTGTGAATGGAAGACCTGCCCTAGGTAGTGTGGTCCTGCTTCTTCTTGTGGTGTATGGTGCATCGTCTTCACCGTGTTCTTCCATCATCGGGTCTCCGACTAAGCCGTCGAAGTCCTTCTCATCGGCGACTCCATCCATTCCGACGAGGGCCCTTTTTCCTCTCCTTACGACAACACGACTAGGCTTTGCCGGGTCGGTTATGAAGAAGCATTGCTCCACGTGCTTAGCCAATACCCAGGGCTCATTTTGCGCGGTGGGGTTCTTGACTTGGGTTTGTTGGCTTCAGACATCGACATAGTGGTGAAATATTCGTCTTCTTTTGTGACGTTTGTAGCCCATCTGACATGGAACATCGGCACCTTTACCCCAACGTAGTCAAGCTCCCAAATTTCCTCGATCTTTCCGTAGTACCTTCTAACCTCTTCGCCCGTGTAAGATTCCATCGTTATAGACGAGTTTTGATAGTCGCTACTTTTGTCTCTTTCCTCCGTGTAGAATGTGTACCCATTGATGTCGTATGCTTGATAAGTCATCAGATTGGGCGCGGGGCCATATGACAAGGCCAATACAATTTTATCTTTCTCACATGTCATTGGCGGGGGATCGGCATCAATCTACTTCTTGAACCATGTCGCGAAAGAGGAGTTGTGTGCTCTAAATATCTCATCTTCCGTCATCGGCCTGCGAGCACTGTTTTTTATCGCGGTTTTGTGCTCTTCTATCCAAGGGTCGACATCGTCGATGTGTTGTAACACTACTAGGTGGGCCCTTTCAAAGTCGGCTCTCCGACCACAGGAGTCCGCGTCCATTACCCTTTTGCCAGTGTTGTGGCCTACCCCCATGAACCTGTCAAGGTGCTTGTTTGCGGGCAAACCAACAGCTGGCTTCTCATCGCCTAGGAAATTCTTGCAGAAAGAGATGCATTCTTCGGTGAGAAATCCCTGAACGATGCTTCCATCCGGGTGTGCCCTATTACGAACGAATGATTTTATGATCCCGTTCATTCTTTCTAACGCCATCATGTTGTGCAAGAATGCCGGCCCAAGATTGGTGATATCGTCCACGATATGGACCAAGAGATGTACCATAATATCAAAGAAGGCAGGTGGGAAATACATCTCAAGCTCGCATAGGATGGTGACGATCTCTTCCTGCAGCCTTCCGAGTTTCTTCACGCTTATCGACTTCCGAGTGATGACATCAAAAAAGTTACAAAGGTCAGTGAGCGTTTGACGGACGTGCGGTTCCATTATCCCTCTGATTGCAACCGGAAGTATCTGCGTCATCATCACGTGACAGTCATGAGACTTCATCCCGCTGAAGATTTTTTTCTCCGCGTCTAGGTATCTGCTTATCAGCCCCGCGTAACCTAAGGGAAATTTCACTCCGAGGAGGCATGTGAATACTTGCGCGAGCTCGTCGGGGCTTAGAGTGAAGCAAGAGGGTTTCAGGCGGTGAGTTTGGTGTTTCTTAGCCGTTTTCCGCTTGCGGTCGTCCATCTCCTCCACCCCATCCTCGTCCTCCTCCGTCTGTTCACGCGTAGAAGGCGGTAAGTGAAGCTCGCTCCTGATATTCAGGGCCATCAGGTCGTATCTTGATTTTGGCCCGTCTTTGGTCCTATCTGGCATGTTGAACAGGGTGCCAAGCAAGCTCTCACACACATTCTTCGTGATATGCATGACATCAAGGCAGTGAGGCACTCCGAGGATTGGCCAGTACCGCAAGTCCCAAAACACGGACCTCCTTTTCCATACCCCCAAGAGCGGTCCTTCTGGCGGAGGACACTTTTTCTCTCCTCGCTTCCGCTTTTGTACCTTTCCCGACGGAGGACACGTTTTCCAATTCTTCAATAGAGTATCGATCTCTTCTCCTCTTCTCTTGCGTGGAGGTAGACCGAGCTCATCTTTACCGTTGAACAGGTCTCCGCGCTTTCTCCACGGGTCGTTCAGTGGTAGCCACATTCGATGCCTCATGTATACGGTTTTAGAAGATCCGGGATCCTTGTGTAGCTATAGAAACGGGGTAAATTCCATGCACCTAACACAAGCCTTGTGTCCATGGCACACCTGACACGCAATATATCCGTATCCGAGATAGTCCTGCACCGTCGTGATCAGTGCGGCTCTCATACGAAAAGTTTCTTCTTTGAAGGCGTCCCATGTTTCTACCCCTTCCTCCCACAACGTGTCTAGCTCCTCCTTCAATAACTCGAGATACAGGTTGATATCGCTCCCTGGCTGGGTCGGCCCTTGAATCAGCATACTCATGTGTATGTACTTCCTCTTCAGACACAACCACGGGGGGAGGTTGTACATCCATACAAACACGGGCCAGGTGCTATGTTTGCTGCTCTGATTGCCAAACGGATTGAGACCGTCGGTGCTCGCACCAAGCCTGATGTTCCTTGGGTCGTTCCCGAATTCCTCATCGAATGCGTCTAATGCTTTCCACTGACGTGCATCCGAAGGGTGTGTTAGCACTGGTTTTTCAACACGTTCTGGATCGCTCAGCACCGCCTTCTTTCTGTCCTCGTGCCAGCGCATGAGCTTTGCTTCCTTGGGGTCCACGAAGTACCGCTGCAGACGGGGAATGAGTGGAAAGTACCACACAACTTTCCTAGGAGCTTTCTTCGTCCCCCTCTTGTAACGATCAGCACCGCACACCGGACATTTGATCTGGTCCGCGTGCTCGTTACGGTAAATTATGCAGTCACGGACGCAAGCGTGGTATTTTGTGTGCGGTAAATCGAGGGGGCACACGATTTTCTTGGCCTCCTGTAGACTACTAGCACATGTGTTCCCTTCAGGTAAGTGCGTCTTCAGGTATCGCAGAAGATCGTCCATGCTTGTGTCGGTCCATCCGTGTTTTGCCTTCATCTCAAGAAGATCCAGAGCTACTCTCAAGCGTGACTCCTCCGTCCCGCGACTTGCGTCATACAACGGAGTTGCAGAGTCTATCTCTAGTTGCGTGATCTTAGATTTACGTCTAGCGTCGGTCGACGTGTTCTTGAGAAGAAGATCTTGAACATGAGGGTCCCGCACGACTGAAGTTAGCGGAGTGTTCATGTCCTCGTCTGCATGTTGCTGATCACCATGACTCCCTTCTTCTTCATTATAGTCGTCTCCGTCGACAGCCGCCTCTTCGTCCTCTCCATTGCCATGTTCAGACTCCTCCTGATCATCTTCACATGTCGCCGCCCAATTGGTCTCGACGTTATCATCGTCTTCATCGTCATCCATCCACTTAGTGTGGCCCTCCATGAAACTATACCTGAGCAGGTGCTTCTCCACATTACCAGAATCTGGTTTGAACAAAGACCCCAGCTTGCATTTCCGACACGGACACTCTATCTCGGTGCGGTTGTTTCGATGCATCTCGGCCGTCGCGCGTCGCACGTACCTATGCACCACGCTTGTCCTCATCGCAATGACCATTGCTACAAAATGCAAGAGAGAGAGGTTTCATTAACTAGATCCGGTTTTCACGGAAAAATTCGGCATGACCTTCCTACAAAAGGTGTAACGCGGAGCGCCAGAAATTTGCCGAAAAGGAAATGAATCAACATTTCGGCAAAACATTGGCAACTCATCCTCATGGCAACACAATAAAATGAAAAAGAGAACGAATTCTCATCCACCGACCAATCCCACACACCTATTAAGATGACACACAATGCAAAATATATAGACGCGATGACGACGTCGAAGATCACCGAAGAGACTCCCGATAAGAGATTGATAGATCTAGAATTAGCTAATGGTGCATTTGTGGTGAGATCTAGTGTCCGGTTAGTAGATCTAGTGGAGAGATTTGGAAGAGGGAAAGTGGGGTAGCATACTAGCTAAAATATAGCAAACATGATTGGTTAAATTAGCTAAAAATGGTGGAGGGGTGTGGGGGATTGAGCTAGGAGCACTAATGGCTCGAGTTTGGACTAGTGAGTGAGTGAGTGGGGTGGATAGGGGTGGTGGTGGGTGGCTGGCCGCACTTATATTGGGGACAAATATTACCCCAGGCGAATATGCTACGGGAAGCGCCTGCGCTAAGTGGTGCTACCCCAGGCTATTCTTTGTCCCAGGCGAACAACGTTCCTGTGCGTCTGCGCTAAAGGGAGCTACCCCAGTCCACTTTTTACCCCAGGCGCTTCGGTACTTACTCGCCTGTGGTATCAGTTATACCGCAGGCGAACAAGGAAACTATTCGCCTGCGGTAAAGGAAGCGTGCCAGGGTCGGCCGTGGTTGGCCCTGCCACACTTTACCCCAGGCGCTTCCGGTTTCTGTTCGCCTGGGGTAACAGGCCTACCCCAGGCGCACAGGCCAGCTATTCGCCTGCGCTAATTAACCCAGGCGCACAGGTTTTCCTGTTCGCCTGTGGTAGAATATGCTGCTATAAGCTAATCTCTACTAGTGTCGGCCCAAAGGACGCTGCGCAAGACCCGGCTTAGGATAAAGAAGCTTCTAGAAGGCCCAGGAACGAAGGCCTCGTAACCCGGATTGTGGGTTCCGGTAAGGAAGTTTAGGGTTTGTAAGCAGTGTCCGGGTAGGATTCAGAGTGGGCCTTGGAGAGTAAGTCAGGGGGTTCGGATGTTATATAAGCCGGTCCCTAGGTTAGGGTTAGACAAGCTTTTACGTGAGCAAGAACCCGCTCGCCAGATCGAGAGATTTCGAGTATCCATTGTGACACCAGTATCGAGCTAATATATTTAGATCATAGACTCGACGACTTGATTGCCGGCTACCAGATCGCATATCACCATGGTTTCCTTTGAGCTAAACCCTCTCCCAAACACTCGAATCGATTCGCCCCAAGACAAGTTACCCCCGGTAACGTCTGCCGTGATTATCCCACGACAAGAATTGTCCTGGTTGGTGGTCTGTACCATCCGTGCACCGTTGCTAGCACCGTCAACCCCAGAGATCACTTATGAAGTGGTGGAGAACAGTTGGGAAAGTGGTATCCTTCGAGTGATGCAGCTGACCATTGCCAAGCTCGCGAACTTCTTTCGCCGCAAGTTTGAAGGCACCCCGTATAGATACTATGGAAGACGCGACGAGGATGACAAGCCGTTAGAAGTCACTGGAGACTTTGTGTTTGCTCATCACTTCCAGCACATGGAAGGACAGCTGTACAACACCCAACTCTCCCTCGACAAGCTTAGAGGAGATTACGACCTCCGAGGCAGAGAGATAGACCAGCTAGAAAAAGACTTCAGTGTTTCTTTTTTTACTGAGCGCCATCTCAAGGTACTGAAGAGAACCACGAAGTACACTGACTCCCAACATCTTGCACAAGTGAGAGACCTTCAGCTTCATCTTGCAACCAGCAAGACCAGAGTTGAAGAGTTGGTGGAACAGCTACGCGCTTCCTCGAGCACTTAGGATTGCCGCAGAATATTAGGAGTTATGTTGCTTCCACCCCAAGACGCTTGTTTGTGTTTGTGTCGTGTGAACTCTGTTAAGAGCTATGTGTGTGCTAGTTGTGTTGTAAGCCTTATGCTATTTCCATATGAACCTTAAGTTTATGTTATGCTTGTTGAGACTCTGTTTCATGTGTATGTTCGGCTTTGTTTGGGGTAGTGATTGTTTCGTAGATGCTTGTTTGTTGTTCTGTTATCTACCGTTCTCATATCTATTATGAGCCGGTATGTTTCACAAGCTTTCAAAACAAAAACCCTTTTTGTTTGCTCTCGTCTTATATCGTTCTTTTCTTCAGCATGGCCAGCAAGTTGCCTCCACAATCGGAGTCGATAGTTGCCCAGCTTTTGGCTATGATCATGGAAGACCATGAAGCCGCTCGTGTAGAACGTGAAGCCAACCGTGTTGTCCTTGAGAACCTGAATCAGTTGGGCATTGCAAATGCTAGAAACAATGCTGACCTTCTGAGGGAGCAGCAGCGCCAGCTTGCTGAAGAGAGTTGCAAACGGAAGATAATGACGACAGGAGAACCTAGTTCATGTGTGACTCGCATTACCTTACCTGCGATGCCACAATCTTCAAGGAAGCGTGTAAATATCAAGCCTAGAACCACGGGTTGCTATACCTATGGAAAGGAAGGGCATTTCGCTCGCGAGTGTCCCCAGAAGAATCGTGTTCTAGTTCATCCTGATGATACCCAAGAGACCCAGGGTCCATCCCAGAAGAAACGCAAGAATTTGATGAGTGGACCTCGAGACCAAGATGATGTTGCAGAAGCACCTGCGACTCATGCCATAGTTAATGATACGTTCTCGAACCAAACCTGTGAACCAATAGTTGTGTTTGTTTTCGTACCCTGAGAAATCCGACTTAAATGGAACACTAGAAGTGTCACATCGGACTAGAAAAAGTATCTTTAAAATTTAACAATACTAACGTAACTTCATCTAACTTTAGCTTAACACCTAACACCAGTTTTACAAATTTCTAACCAACTTTTCGAAAACCAAAGAGAAAGTTGCCTTAGGATGTTCTATAGCTGTTTAAAGAAAGATGAAAGGTTGAAAAAAATATTGGATTTGTGAGCTATGATTTTTTCTAGGCAATAAGATCTCTCGTGTTTATTCTGGAGGAAACAGATTTTAGAATATGAGATTGTGGAGACTCATTTGAGGTTTAGCTTAGAAGTGAAATGTTGAGGATCACATGATAATTAGTTGAATGAATTATGGGATATATTATCTAGGGCTAACCAGTTGTGGACCCCTAAACTTTTGAAGTTATCGGTAACTAAGATTTATAGTCTAGAGGAAATGATTTGAGGTTTAGAAAGATTGGTGAAAATTATTGGATTTTTAGGGAGCACTTGATATATGAGGAGATTGGATTGATTAGGATTAATATGTTGGTAATAATTTGTGATATTGGGAGAATGATGATAATGGTTTACATAGGTGATTTCTTATACTGGACTTTAGTGGAAAGATTGATTATAGTAAAAAGATTATGTTGGATTGGGATAGATTTTTGATTTTGATTAAAGATGGATTTGAGAAATATTGGATTTTATATAGGAAGAGATTTGGGGATATAAAAGGATGGTTTTGGAGTTCAGGAAAAATCAATATGACTTGGATTTAGTAAATGATTATTCTTGACGATATATTCTCGAAGCTTGTCACGCTCTATCGAGGTTGTTTGGGGAAAATGATTTAGAATTGATCATGAGAAAGGAGTTTGGGGATTTTGAAAAGATTTATAGTAAAGAGTTGGAACATGCTTGTTGGATTTGTTGGTTTAGCTTTGGAATCATGATCGTGGAGAAAAATACTTTGAGGGAGACAAATGATTGTAGACTTGATTTCTAGGATTATATTAGATTAAGAGGATATAGTGGATTTCCTGGATTTTAGTAATGGGGCAATGGAGAGCTCATGTTTAAAATATATTGGTGGATATCCGATTGATTGATCTATTTAGTGATGAGAGAGTTATGCCCCAAAGAAGATATAGTGGTATGATAATCTTATTAGTGTGGAAACAAGTAGATCTTTGTCTGAAGAATAAACCCTGGTTTGATATCATGGTTTTGAGGAACAATAAGTTCGAGGTTTAGAATCTGGCACCCAGACCTTTGGAAAACTAACCTGCCGATGGATTTTGGTAAGATTAATCAAAGGGGGGAAGCACCTGTGCTTAATGTTACCAACCACAAACACGTGTTTTTGTAAACAAATGATCTAACATTGTTGTTTTGACCATACCCTCTTTTCGCTTGCCTGCGAATCTCGGGACGAGATTCTTTTAAGGGGGGAAGGTCTGTCATACCCCAGTTTTTGGATTCTTGTACTATGTTCAAGAAGACAAAAATTAGGGCCAACAATTCTTTTTAAAAACATGATTGTTTGAACTAACATGTGTTTGTGATCTTAACCATATTTGCAACACAAGTTTTGTTTCTTGATAAAAACCAATATAAAATTTTCTGAGAACACTTTTATAATATTTTTCCCTGTTGTTTTGTCTGATATTACTTCAGTGAATTTTATTCCAGGACATGGATCATTCTTGTTTGAATCTTAAAATAAACTTTTAACTTTGTTGGGTCCAAGAAAAAAAAATTCAAAATGATTTATGGAAGTTTTCTTTTAAGTTTTCTATATAAACTTTTCCATGAAAATATAGCCAAGTACCTATTTTCCACCTTTGTTTTCACTAGGCTATTAAATGTTATTTTATGTTTTCTTGACTTTTATTTGTTCCTTGATACATGTACTACAAATCCATAAGCTTGGTTTTATTTTTCGATTAATAAAAATGATCTTTTGCTTGTTGTCTTTGTGGAATAAAAATAAGGCAGAAAAAGCCATTTTTGGAAAACAGAGAAAAACAGAAAGTACACCTTTTCCCACATTGTTTTCATGGCCTTTAACTATTTCAAATTTGTTTTGAAAAGATGTTTCTGAAATTTTATAACTTCCTTAACAAACTCCAACTTGGAAAACAAATTTTGGAAACCATTTGGTCTTTGAAAACAATCCAAACTTTTTGCTCTTTTCACTGTTTCCAACACTTTGAAAAATTCCTAAGTGTTAACTGAATTTTCTGATTTTTTTTAACAGTGCTAGGTTTTGTCCAAATTTGGAAACACCACTTTGCAATTTAGAATCCTTGCTGTTTGTATTCCATCTTCGATGCCTTGGTTACCTTCTAGAAACCTTGTGTGAGAAGAAAACTTGTGAGGAAAGAGAGGGGAGACATGGTGAGGTGGATGGGTATGGGTCTCCATACTTTGACCACTTTGGTCTTGATCTTGGCTCACCTTGCCCCCAAAAGCCAGTGTTTACTTGCCCCTTGGTGGTCTTGCCTCTTGGCCTCATTTCCTTGTTTGTGTTATGACCTTAGGGCCCCTAGGGCACCCAATGCCCTCCAATGGCATGAACCCGAGCACCCCACCTTGCCTTTTTTACCCTTGTCGTGGCTAGAAGCCATCTCCCCGAGTCCCTCTCGCCACTGCACCCCTTAGACTCCCACTCACTCCCTAGGGCCTTGGTGGCAGCTCCTTTGCCTCTAAGATCTCACTCGAGCTCGAACACGGCTGCCGGCCATTAAGCCCTAGCCCGAGGTGGAGTTCCTCCTCCACGCACTCCCACACCCTGTGATCGCTTCCTTTGCACTCCCTGCACCCCCACGACACCGCCTGACTCCTCCCCTTGGCCTCTGTCCCGCAGGTTCGCCGCCGTCGTCCACGGTCGCTGTCGCGGACGCCCATCGAGCACCGCCGCCTGGAGCCACGACTGCACCCGCAAGCCGCACCCCTCGACTCCCCTGCGATCACTGCACCACCCCGAGCACGCGCCACCGTCCCCGAGCCTCCCACGGTGATCCGCCATGCAACCCCGTTGAAAGTGCAATATGGTCAACTAGAGGGGGGGGGTGAATAGGTGACCTACAAATTTTACTTCTTTTTCACTTTTAATGGGGGCTTTAAGAAAGTAAATGCTTGATTACCTAAATGTGCAACTAAGTGAATACCCTAGGTGGTACAGAACAAGTAGCAGCGGAAATAAAGGAACGGTACAAGATAATAACAAGTGAAAAACACGGAGACAAGGATATGTTTCCCGTAGTTCCTTCTTAAAAGAAGTACGTCTACGTTGGAGAGGTGGGGAGCCACCTAGGCGCTCCTCAATAGCACGGATGTGCACACCTTGTTCTCCTTGAGCTTCTCCGGTGAGGGAGATTCTCGTTTCCACTATGAGGTCAACTTGAAGGCGTTGACCAAACCTTTACAAGGGGTTGAGGCTACTCCACAAGTGAGATGGAGGCTCTCAACAATCGAAGCTTCTTGCTACAAGGTGGAAGCTACAAGCACTAGGGTTTCCCTTGGATGACAAAGCAACCAAGAGATTACAAGATCCCAAGAGTTGTGCTGTGGGTACACACGTTTTGGCTTGGTGGAAAGGTAGATCGAGTCCTCCTCCATGAGATCCTTGAAGGGCATCAAGTTTGGTTGGAGGAGGAGGGAGATCGGGGCGTTTTGAGCTCTACAACAATGGAGGAGAGAGAGGGATGGACGAGCTACCTATCTAGAGGAAGAAGACAGCTATTTATAGGCTCCTCCAATTTCTGACCGTTGCAGTCCTCCAGGGCCGATATATTCCGGTGCTAGCACCGGAAATTTTCGGTCAGCTTGGGCCCGAATTTTGAATAGTCCGGGGGGCGGATATTTGAAATATCCGGGGGCGGAAATTTCCGCCCCAATACTCCGCCCCCCCTCTCTGCGCGCGGGCACCAGCTCGTTGACGAAAACTGCTAAGGACCAGGGGCCGGATATTTGCACCGGAAATTTCCGGGGCAAATTTCCGCCCCACCTTCTGTGCGCGGGCACTTGGGAGAACTCCATTTTTCGCTAAGTCCCAGAGGGCCGGATTTTTGCACCGGAAATTTCCGGGGCAAATTTCCGCCCTGGCTTCTGTCCGCGGGCAGTGAAAACACTTAGTCGTTTCTGGGGACGCCAGGAGAGCCCCGGAATATTCCGGTGCTGGGGCCGGATATTCCGCCCCATAGGCACCGGAAATTCCGGTGTGTATACTGAAAAATCCGGTGGCATAGAAACCAGAGTGTAGGCCTTCTCTTTGATCTTCCGTCTAGAATATAACAATAAGCATCTGAGATAATAGCTGCACAGACTAAAACAACACTGTTAGATAGATGATACCCGTGTTATCATCATCACCAAAATCATTAGAGAGATCATGAGCTTTCAATCTCCCCCTTTTTGGTGAATGATGACAACACGGGTATTTGAAGGGAAATAAACTAACAGTGCACGATATGAAAACATCACAGATAGCATATATAGGAGACATGCCTCCTAATAATAATAGTTCACCAACTAATAACGAGTACGATAGAACGAAGTTCGAAAAGACGCACGAAATGATAAGAAAAAAGGCAACTAAAGAACGAGACCCACCCAAGAAAATCCCCGCGATCATCTAGATCTTCTCCCCCTTTGGCATCAGGATACCAAAAAGAGAAAAGAGAGAGCTACGTCCCATGGAGCAAACTCTAGGCCTGGGTGTCCTCTTCTTCCTCTTCTGCTTCATCCTCGGTGACATCCTCCATGTCCTCATCATCATCCACACCAATATCCCAGTCAACGTCGCGGTTGTTCCAGTTCTTGTAGGCAATCCTGGGAGGAGGAAGTGGTGGAACATTGGGAGCCTGAAGAGCAGTCATGATGTAGTGCTGGTTCTCTAGAATGCTGCGGCGCTCCACATAGGCACTGTAGTTCTCCTTGTGAATGCTCACATTCATGCACAGCACCTTCTCAATTGCACGAACAAGCCAAGAACGCTTCTTCTTGCCAGGAGGAGGAGGACACATGCTAGGATCACGATGTCCCTGGCCAGTGGTGCCAACATCATGGGAAGACTGTTGAGTGTGGGTGGCCTTCTTGTACAGGGTGACGTCCTTGTGCTGCTCACAGTCAAGCTCCAGGTCCTCACGGAGTGCTTCGGGATAGCGGGCCTTGATGAGCTTCATAATATAGGGAGCATATGGAGGCACTTTGCGGTGGAAGAGAGCAAAGTGGATCTCATTGAAGATGAAATCCATCACATAAATCTTGTGGGCCTCCATGTCAGTCATGTCGCTCTCAGTGAAGGTCAAGAATGCGTGGTACATGAGGTTGACCAAGCCACCACGAATAGCATCGTTATTGCCCGCACTCGGAGCAATAGTCTCCCTGAACATACGCAGAAGAATGTCATAGACGACAAATAGACCTTTAGCCGATCCAACCACTCCTCTGGGACCATACAGCTCAGCTAGTCTGTTCTTCTCATACTCCACCCCGTGAACATGCATGCGGTGACCCTGTGGAGTGTCGAGGCCAGCAAAAGGATACCCAAGCGCAGAAGCAAAGTCATGGAAGTTGGCGGTGAGCAAGTGAGGGCCAGACATCCAGGACATCCCAATCTCTTCAGAATCATCAATGACAAGTGTGGCATAGAACTGCTGAATGAATGTGGTATTGTAGGAGCATCTAGTCTCCATAAGCGGACGCAGACCAAGTACCTCAGCTAGCTGAACAGAGTTGTTGAAGTAGGAGGGGTTGGCAGCCAGATGAGCAAAGTTGATCACCTTCATGGGGCACACGGGCTTGCTCATCACAGTGTACACCTGCTTGAATAGGGTCTCCTGCTCAACATGCCAAAAGCACGTATCAATGGTGGGGTCCTGAGGACCCTCTGTGTACCATGCCTTGGCCCTCCATGCCTTGAACTCCAGAATGGACATGATGGCCACGTTGAGAGCGGCCTTGCCTTGCTGTCTGCCGGCCTTGCGGGCAGCCCTGTCAGCATCACGTTGACGCTCATACTCTCTCAGCATCCCTCGCACGCCGGCGAGTCTCATTGTCCTCAACAAAAGTCCCCTCTTCATTTTCTGTCAGGTGACGGTTGAGTTTCCGAGTGCTAAGCAACTTGCGGGGCCTAGAGCTTGAGCCATCTACGAGGAAAGCGGAAAAGATGCAAAGAAAACCAAACAAGAATAAAAAACGGGGGCTCACGACTTGAGGGAATGAAGAAAGTAGATGTCTGTTCGAGATTCAGTACAGGCCGGAAATTCCGGTCGTGGGTGCGGAAATTCCGGAGGGCGGAAATTCCGGCCTCAGGGAAATTTCCAGGGGGCGGAAATTCCGGTCCTGGGGCGGAAATTTCTGGCCTGCGAAATTTTCGAATCTAGATCTGAATCTGGGCCTGGAACGAATCTAGAACGATGGATTGAAATATAGAGATGAAAAACTAGAGTAGATGTGATAGTTGTGTGAAAATATGACAGTACAATATCATGAACAACACTAGACATGAGATCGAATCATCTAATCAACCATAGATTACGGAGAAAACGGAACACATACCGGGATCCATGAGGTAGGAACGGTTGTGCGGTCTCTTGATCCGCAAAAGGTGATTAGAAGACAAGGAGGGGAGGCAAAGGGGCCTCCCGGAGGTCTCGGAGGCGGCGGCGGCGTCTGGAGGCGGAGTAGAGGCGAAGGGAGGGGAGCAACCTGGAACTGCTCCCTCCCGTCGCCCTTATATAGCCCCAGACTAACCACACCGGAAATTTCCGGTATTAAGGCCGGATATTCCGGGGTCCGGAAATTTGGGCCGGAATATTCCGCCCAAATATCCGGTGTGCCCTCTGCGAGCGGGCACGCGGGATATTTGGGGGATTATTCGATTCCATTTCAAACCCCGGAAATTTCCGGGGCTTAAGGCACGGAATATTCCGGGTCCCCGGAAATTTACCCCGGAAATTTCCGCTCAAATTTCCGGTGTTCCTTCTGCGAGCGGGCACATCGGAAATGGGCGAAATTTCTGGGACAAATGTCTGAGGGCCGGAATATTCCGGGCCCTAGGCCGGAATTTCCGGTGTTCCCACGCCATCCGAGTATTTGTGGAAGATGGAACAAGTCGGGAGCCTCCAGAAACGAAAAACAAACAAACGCACGAACACGAGGAAAACATCAAAATCACATCAAATACAAAATCAAAGGAAAAAGTTGGTGGCCGAAGCCACCGTGTTTGAGTGATACCAAGGAGCCGCGAAGATGTATCTTGGACTCAAAAGTATAACTCATGTTTTAAGCACAATAAGTCACAAATTGACTAGATATGCATGACATTTTGATTGTTTTGCGCATGATAGGTGGAGTGTTTGTCCATGAGTTGAACTACGCTCCCCCTATGTCCATGCCTACATCTAGACTAGATAGCACATATAGTGAAGGTACTTATGCAAGGTTTCAAGAGAAGTTAGACGCATCGATCACATTTAGTTCATTTCTCAAACCCCGAAATCTTGGTTTGTCAAGGGCCTTTGTGAAGATATCCGCGAGTTGATCCTTGGTCACCACATAGGAGAGATCAATATCACCTTTCTCAGCATGATCCCGAATAAAGTGATGTCGAATCTCAATGTGCTTCGTCTTGGAGTGAAGAACGAGATTGTAGGCGATCTTGATGGCACTCTCATTGTCGCACAAGAGAGGAACTTTGTCGAAGACGATGCCATAATCTCTCAATGTTTGCCGCATCCAAAGTAATTGAGCACAACAACTCGCTGCGGAGATGTATTCGGCCTCGGTGGTAGAGAGGGTAATGCAGTTTTGCTTCTTGGATGACCAACACACCAATGAACGACCAAGAAATTGACAACCTCCGGATGTAGATTTCCTATCCGTCTTCTCTCCTGCATAGTCCGCATCCGAATACCCAATGAGCTGAAAGCTTGAACCCTTGGGATACCAAAGACCTAAGTTTGGGGCATGAACTAAATATCGAAAGATGCGCTTAACCGCTTCAAAATGACTTTGTCTCGGAGAGGCTTGAAACCTTGCACATTTACCTACGCTATACATAATATCGGGTCTAGATGCACAAAGGTAGAGCAAAGAGCCAATCATGGAGCGGTATACCTTTTGATCTACCTCTTTACCATTTGGATCGGGTTTCAAGTCAATAGTCGTGGACATGGGGGTCTTCATAGGTTTGGCATCATGCATGTTGAATCGCTTGAGCATATCTTGACTATACTTGGCTTGCTTGATGAATGTGCCTTCGGGATGTTGCTTGATCTCAAAGCCAAGAAAATACTCCAATTCTCCCATCATAGACATCTCGAACTTGTCCGTCATAAGCTTGCAAAACTCATCATTGAATGCAACGTTAGTGGAACCAAAGATGATATCAGCCACATAGAGTTGGCATATGAACAACTCACCTCCAACCTTTTTGGTGAAAAGGGTGGGATCGATTAAACCAACATTGAACCCACGATCAACCAAAAACTCTTTAAGGTGCTCGTACCACGCACGTGGAGCTTGTTTAAGTCCATAGAGTGCCTTATCGAGTGTGTAGACATGATCGGGGTGGTTGGGATCTTCGAAACCCGGAGGTTGTTTGACATAAACCAACTCGTGGATGGGACCATTCAAAAATGCACTTTTCACATCCATTTGTTGCAATTTAAAGTTATGATGAGAAGCATATGCAAGTAAGATGCGAATGGATTCAAGACGGGCTACGGGAGCGAAAGTTTCACCAAAGTCGACACCTTCGACTTGAGAGAAGCCTTGGGCTACCAATCTAGCTTCGTTGCGGATGACGATGCCGTCCTTGTCTTGTTTGTTCTTGAAGATCCACTTGGTGCCGATGACGTTCTTGCAATCTTGGGCCTTGGTACCAACTTCCACACTTTGTTGCGCTCGAAGTTGTTGAGTTCATCGTGCATTGCTTCAAGCCAATCTTGATCTTCAAGAGCTTCATATACCTTCTTTGGCTCAATGTGAGAGACGAATGCATGAGCTTTGCTAAAGTCCGCTAGTTGCCTCCTTGTGACGACCCTTCCACGAACTTGTCCAAGAATCATGTCCTCCGTGTGACCGGCACGAGCAAGATTATCTAGCCTTCTCTTTGCCCTACGAGCTAGCATCTCCTCCAAAGTTTCCTTGGATAGTACTTGATCATCACCTTCATCATCGGAGACATGTCCACCTTGATCTTGATCATTGACGGGAGGTGGATCCCCTATGTGATGAATTGTATCATCACCATGTGTATCTTGTTCTTCATTGTGAGCTTGGCCTTCATCATGAGCTTGGCCTTGATTGTTAGCTTGGCCTTGTGGTGAAGCATGAGGGCTTGGTGCATCTTATTGGGTAGCATGGTTATCAATGGATGTAGTCAATGGCTCCACTTGAGTGGAGCATAGTCCTTCTCCCTCTGTCATCCGGTGTCCCTCAATGGGGATTATTTCACCAATCCCCATTCTTCTTATGACGATGGGAGGAATTGCATCTCCTACAAAACCATGATCTATACGGCCCCCTTGTGACCCATTATCCTCATCAAACACCACGTCTATAGCTTCTTCAACTTGTCCGGTGGACTTGTTGTAGACTCTATAGGCGTGTGAGTTTGTGGCGTAACCAACAAAGATACCCTCATAGGATTTAGTCTCGAACTTTGACAAGCGTTTAACTCTCTTGCGAATGAAGCGCTTGTAACCAAAGACCTTGAAGTATGACACATCCGGCTTCTTGCCCGTGAGAATCTCATAGGGGGTCTTGTTCAAGATCTTGCGGAGATACAATCGGTTGCTAGCATGGCAAGCGGTGGAGACGGCCTCGGCCCAAAAATTATAAGGAGAAGAGAACTCCGCAATCATGGTTCGAGCCGCATCCATAAGAGTCCGATTCTTTCTCTCCGCCACACCATTTTGTTGAGGGGTGTAGGGGGTGGAGTATTGATGAGCAATTCCTTCCTTGCTAAGAAAACCCTCCACGGTGTAGTTCTTGAACTCGGAGCCGTTATCACTTCGGATAGCCATGATACTCGTATTGTGTTGGCGCTCCACCAAAGTGATGAACTCGATGACCCGCTTTTGAGTCTCACTCTTCCTCTTGAAGAAGTACACCCAACAATATCGTGAATAGTCATCCACAATCACCAAGCAATACTTTTTGCCCCCAAGGCTATCATATGATAGAGGACCGAAAAGGTCCAAGTGAATGAGCTCGAGGATTCTTGAGGTGGTGATGTTCGTCTTGGTGGGATGTGCTTCTCCATGTTGCTTTCCTAGAATGCAAGAGCTACACACACGATCTTTGGCAAACTTAGCATTTGTTAGTCCTAGAACGTGATTGCCACTTTGAAGGTCATGCAACGTCCTCATATTGGTGTGGGCTAACCGGCGATGCCATAGCCAACCCACATCAACTTTATCCATTAGGAATGTCGCGGCACACGTGTCTCCTTTGGAGAAGTCCACTACATACATGCCGTTCTCGACATGCCCAACAAAGGCTACTTTAAGAGTCGTTTCCCAAGTGACAATCACATTCTCCTTATTAAAGAAAGAGGTAAAACCACTCTTAGCAAGTTGAAGAACCGAGATGAGATTATAGCCTAGAGACTCAACAAGGAGAACATTCTCAATTGACAAGTCATTTGAGATTGCTACCTTGCCTCGTCCCAATACCTTCAATTCGGAGTTGTCACCAATAGTAACGCAATTGAGATGGGATAATGGAGGTTGAAGATCACTCATTGCGTCATTGCTTCCGGTCATATGTTGGGATGCACCACTATCCACCGTCCATTTGCTTGAACCGGAAGCACTTCCCTACAATAGATTAGTTTCTTGATTTAGGGACCCATCTTTGAATGGGTCCTCTCATGTTAGCGACAAGGGTCTTAGGAACCCAAATACTCCAATGATAATTGTCACCATAAGAAGTACCAACATATTTAGCATATACATGACCATCTCTAGACTTCATAAGAACATAAGATGGATTGTATTTCCCGGCAAAGTTATTGTGAGTGGTGCTCCCGCTAGAGGTCTCACCACCCACAATGGTGTTGGTCTCCTTCCTTTTGGTCACCTCTCCCTCTTTCACAAATCTTACTTCTTGTGAGGGGGGGTGACTCTCTTCTTGTTCTTCTTCTTGTACTTCTTCTTTGATTTGGCTATATAGCCAAGTCCCTCCTTTCCATTGTTGGCACGTTGAGAAGCAATCTCATGGGGATTCTTCTCATTTCCTACAAGATTAGTCGTACTACAAGCATTGCTAGGCAAGACATTCAAGCTAGAAGGTGAAGTGGATACAACTTGCTTGTTTGATAGTTGGGCTAGAAGATTGTCACGAGATTTGGTTAACTTGTCATGAATTTCCTTAAGAGACATGAACTCCTTTTCAAGTTTTTCATGACGAGTGCCAAGTTCCTCGTGAGCAATTCCTAGCTTCAATTCTTCATGTTCAAGAGTTTTAGTTAAAGCAAGAGATTGAGCATTTTCCTTCCTAAGCTTAGAGACACTTATGGCGAAGTTTTCTTCAAGACAAGACAATTTCTCCTCAAGTGAGGCACGAATGGAACGCTCATTATCAAGTGCTTTTTCAAGCTCTTGCTCATTGCAAGTGTGACCTCCATGGCTTTCTAAGGTCATGATGATCTCCTCCTTTTCATCAACAAGAGAGTTAGCCTCATCAAGTTGCCTCAAAAGGGAGTTCACCTTTTCCTTAGTCTCACCTTTAAGGCTAGATAGCCATATGCTTAACTCATTAGACTCACTATCCTCCTCACAAGCATTTTCAACACAATCCAATAACGAAGGAGGGTTAGTGACAATGGTCTTGGAGTTGGGAGAGCATACCGAAGTGGCTTTTGCCATAAGACATGTAGGTCGGGTAGCCACATTCTCATTGGCGGATTCGAATAGAGAGATCGAAGGTGATGATGCGGTGGCCTTGGCGATGTGAGCAACTCCAACTACCTCATCTTCTCCTTCATCTCCGGAGATGTAAGTCTCAAGAACCGCCCCTTCTTGAACGTAGAGAGCCCTTGGCACCTTCCTTGCGAAGTTCTTGTTTTGAGGAGGCTTGGTCTTGTTCTTGCGAACAAGCTTGCCTTCGTTTTCTTCTCTTGGCTCAAAGGGGCACTCCTTCACAAAGTGGTTAGCGCTACCACAATTGTAGCATGTCCTTGGTCGCTCCCCCTTCTTCTTGTAGTTCTTGTTTCGTGGAGGCCTTGGAGATCCGGCCTTGTGAGCTTCCCATCTCTTCCAATATCCATGCATAGCAAGGGCAATGCACTTGTGAGCTCCCGTGTAAGTGTCTTCATAGTCTTCCTCATCATCATCATCTTCTTCACTTTCATCAACCCGAGCCATTTCCTTTGACTTCAATGCAAGGTTGGGAGACTTTCCCATCCCTCTAGAGCGAGCTAGAGCATCATCCGCACTCTTGTGTGAGAGAGAGATTGCGATGAACTCACTAAGAACACCAATGGAGTTGAGAGTGTTGTAGTCCGCTCTTGTCCGGATACTAGTGGCGAGATTCTTCTCGAAGGGTGTGATAGCCTTGACAAATTTCCTCTTTATCCATTCATCGGTGATCTCTTCCTTGCCAAAGTCTCTCAGTTGATTGGCGAGAGTGACAACTCTTCTATAGAGCTCTTCAGGAGTCTCATCCTCTTGCATAACGAAGTTCTCGGAGTTGTCAATGGCCACATCATACTTGGAAGATTGAATGCTAGCATTTCCTTGAAACAAGGTGTCAAGTTTGTCCCAAGCTTCCTTGGCGGTCTTGCAACCGCGGATGTGAGTGAGATGCTCCCTTGGGATAGCCTTCTGGATAATTACAAGAGCAGTTTTGTTGAATTGATATTCAACATACTCCCTTGGAGTCAAGTTGCTTGGGTCATGAGGATGAAATCCATGGATCATGCTTCTCCACAATGCGGTACACGATCCTGAAATGTGAGATTCCATTTCAAACTTCCAAGAGGAAAATTCGTTAGTGTTAAGGATGGGTGGAACTCCAACATTAAGGATGTGTGGCATGGAAACGATTGGGTGGATAGAATCATAGTTTTGCGGTGGTGGAACTTTTGAATTGGACCCCGAACCATTAGCCGTTTGAGACTTGGAGCCACCGTCACTCTCCTTAGCTTTGGCTTTAGCCTTTTGTGCGGCTTTAGCCTTAGCTTTGGCAATGTTCTCTTCGAGTTCGGAAATATCCGGATTTGTTTCCTCATCCGAACTATCCTCATCGGTGACATGGGGAGAGTGAGAAGGCCCCTTGGTTCTACCCATCATGTTCTCCAACATCTTCTTGATGGAGGAAACCTCCGAGCCGACACTAGAGCTAACCTTGGACAATTGGGTTTGAATGGTACAAACCGTTGTCTCTAGGTTGGCTATAGTGTCGGCCATTTTGGAGAGCTCCTCCTTAGAAGATTCGGGGTCATCTCCGTTGACCATGATTAGTCTTAGGCGGTTAAGCCCGATAAAAGAGACGAGGCTCTGATACCAATCGAAAGTGCAATATGGTCAACTAGAGGGGGGGGTGAATAGGTGACCTACAAATTTTACTTCTTTTCACTTTTAATGGGGGCTTTAAGAAAGTAAATGCTTGATTACCTAAATGTGCAACTAAGTGAATACCCTAGGTGGTACGGAACAAGTAGCAGCGGAAATAAAGGAACGGTACAAGATAACAATAAGTGAAAAACACGGAGACAAGGATATGTTTCCCGTAGTTCCTTCTTAAAAGAAGTACGTCTACGTTGGAGAGGTGGGGAGCCACCTAGGCGCTCCTCAATAGCACGGATGTGCACACCTTGTTCTCCTTGAGCTTCTCCGGTGAGGGAGATTCTCGTTTCCACTATGAGGTCGACTTGAAGGCGTTGACCAAACCTTTACAAGGGGTTGAGGCTACTCCACAAGTGAGATGGAGGCTCTCAACAATCGAAGCTTCTTGCTACAAGGTGGAAGCTACAAGCACTAGGGTTTCCCTTGGATGACAAAACAACCAAGAGATTACAAGATCCCAAGAGTTGTGGTGTGGGTACACACGTTTTGGCTTGGTGGAAAGGTAGATCTAGTCCTCCTCCATGAGATCCTTGAAGGGCATCGAGTTTGGTTGGAGGAGGAGGGAGATCGGGGTGTTTTGAGCTCTACAACAATGGAGGAGAGAGAGGAATGGACGAGCTACCTATCTAGAGGAAGAAGACAGCTATTTATAGGCTCCTCCAATTTCTGACCGTTGCAGTCCTCCAGGGCCGGAATATTCCAGTGCTAGCACCGGAAATTTCCGGTCAGCTTGGGCCGGAATTTTGAATAGTCCGGGGGGGGCGGATATTTGAAATATCCGGGGGCGGAAATTTCCGCCCCAATACTCCGCCCCCCCTCTCTGCGCGCGGGCACCAGCTCGTTGACGAAAACTGCTAAGGACCAGGGGCCGGATATTTGCACCGGAAATTTCCGGGGCAAATTTCCGCCCCACCTTCTGTGCGCGGGCACTTGGGAGAACTCCATTTTTCGCTAAGTCCCAGAGGGCCGGATTTTTGCACCGGAAATTTCCGGGGAAAATTTCCGCCCTGGCTTCTGTCCGCGGGCAGTGAAAACACTTAGTCGTTTCTGGGGACGCCAGGAGAGACTCGGAATATTCTGGTGCTGGGGCCGGATATTCCGCCCCATAGGCACCGGAAATTCCGGTGTGTATACTGAAAAATCCGGTGGCATAGAAACCAGAGTGTAGGCCTTCTCTTTGATCTTCCGTCAAGAATATAACAATAAGCATCTGAGATAATAGCTGCACAGACTAAAACAACACTGTTAGATAGATGATACCCGTGTTATCATCATCACCAAAATCATTAGAGAGATCATGAGCTTTCACCCGTCGCCGGCCGCGTCGCGCGAAAGAGAGAAGAGAGGAGAGGTGGACGATGGACGTGCGTCGTTGACCTGCGGATCAACGGGCGACGTCACATGGCCGTTTACCGCGCAGGCGCACGTGCGCGCTAGCCGCGCTGGGCCGCGTCTGCGGTTTAGCTGGGCCGCGACGTAGAAGCAAGCCCGCCTGTGTGGTTTTCTTTTCCTTTTGTTTTCCTTGCAGAAGTGCATGTTTGCTTTTAGCTTGGGAAAATTACTTAAGATGCAAAATAAAATCAACCAAAATTCTTGGAACTAAGTATATGTTTTCATATCCATTTAAAATTTGTAGATCTAAGTTTTAAATTATATTTTAATCACAAGATCAGTTTTGCCACAGAGTGTCTGTAAACATGTTCTTCGCATAACATTTTGTATCTGTTTCCATTTTGGGAAAATAAAATTGTTTTGAGTATCCTTTGAATAGATCTATCTATAGGACTTGGCCTCACATCAAGGTGAGTTACCAAATGGAAATGCCATCCATTTTGGTTATTGACTAGTAGGTATTTCTAGGATTTTTAGAAAGAGTTTAAAAATGATTTTTGAGGTGAATCCAATTGGATGAGTTTGCTAATGTTTAGATCTATCAAACCCTAGCTTCAATAAAGTTTTGGATCCCTAGATTATTTTTGGTGAGAAAAACTAGAAACAACATCTTTTCTGTTTTCATTATTACTTGTGTATTTGTTTGTTAAGTAATGTGTGGATGTTGAAACTTTGTTCCTAGCATGTATAGATGTGTTACCAATTGTTATTAGGTTGTTTTCTTGCAATACATGTACCTTATAAAGTGTGTGCATGTTTGGAAAGTGAAATAGAAATAGGAATAGCATTTGTTATTTTCTAGTTTTATTATTTGATTATTGTGTGCACCAAATCTTTGTATGTTTGTTTTTACCTAAGTCGTGCTATGCTTGAGTTGAGTACAGTACCATTTTGGTACTGTTATTTTGAGACCTTTTATCTCTGTGAACTTGCATGTTATCTTATAGCAAAGCATGTGTAATATTTGTATTTGTTTTCACTAGTATGAGTAGCCTTGTATGGATTACTTTGTTATACTAATTTTGTTATGTGTGAACAGAGGCTTTGTTACCTCTTCTTTCCTTGGTATTAGTGGGCCCATAACCCACTGGTCCCGTTGCATCTTGGATAGGGATGCAAATCCCCTACCATGCACTTGTGTAAAAATAGCATGTAGTACTATATGATTGATTATTATTTTCCACCAAGGAAAATGGTTTATTGTTTCACTCATGTGAGTGAATTGTTTAGTATGTCTTTGTAAATCATAGTATGTTTAGGTGTGTCTCATTTGTTAACATAATATTCCCTTAGGAGTATCATGTTAAGAAGTATTTCACAATTGTTTTGCGTAAATAGAATATTGATTGCTAATAGAGTGTTTCCCTAGTGATTGATATTTTAATTATGAATGATTTTCATTGAGTGTTTGGATTTTTGAAAATTCTTAGTTGACCTTGTGTTGAGTGCATAGCTACTGGTTGTGTAGTTCATACTGTGATTAATTGATTAGAAAAGCATGTATTGCTAGAATGGATTGATGCTTGCTTAGTAGATGTTTTCATAGAATTATTTTAGTATATTTTCTTACTAGTATGTGTAAGGTGTTTGTGCTGATAGTAGATATTTATACTCATGCATTGCTTGTTTAGTACCATGCATCCTTGTAGCATTGTTTGCTTCTCTAGTGATGAATTAGTGTCACCACTAGATATTATGAGTTTGCTCTAGTACTGTTGTCTTTTATGTCATGAGTGTATGTTTTATTCTAGCATGTTTAGGATGTTATTCTTTCTGTTATAATCACATGACTTCTTGAGTAGCTTGTTTCCATAGTGTAGAATACAATTATTTCTTATAGCATGCTTGTGTAGAATTCCATACTAGAATGCTATTAGTGCACTCCTGTTTTTATGTTATTGGTTAGGAGCATTATCTTTTGTGATGGTTGTGTTTTAGATTAGGATTTCTGAATTGTTACCATTGGTAGAGCTACTGGTTTATTTTTTATTTTCATGATTGATGGATTCCATAACTTTGAGTTAGACATAAGCATAGTCTATAACTAGCCTATTCATCTGTGGTGTGTTTGCTTGTTGTTTGGAGATTGTCTGAGTGTTCACCTTAGCATGAGTATTGTACCTATGCTATTGTTGTGCTAGTGTTGTTGTTGTGCTTAGTAGTATCTTGTTACCTATGCATTAGTTAGTCCTAAACTTGTTTGATGATGAGTGATTGTGTGTTGTTAATACCCCCTGCCATGGGTATTGCTTTGATTGATTGTTATTATTTTAGTAGCCTCACCTTTTGTGCCCACAAGCTATATTTTTAGCTTCTTCAATATCTTATTATGAGAGTGGTACACCCACTTCATATATGGTATGTAAGATGTGGGATATGGTTTCTCAACCATATGTTTGTCTGACGACAGTTTTGTACCCTGAGAGTCCGCGAGATAGTTTTCTCGACAACGTTTGAGTGATTGCGCTAAGTATAAGTTTGCTTGTTGTATGTGTTACTTGGTTTAGTTGTTTGTCCTTTATTTCTGAGTGTGTGTCTTTTATTCTTTTACGACGCTAGAAAATGAAGCTGAAGAAGAAGCAGTTGTGGAGTTGTGCGTCAAGTTCAAGCTACTTCAAGGCCAGGGACACTAAGAGTTTTAAGGAAAGTCATCCTGATGCTTGCTGTTACTACACTTATCATTATCTATCATGCATGTTTTACTTCTGAAAGTTTTACAAAAACTTTGATTACCAAAAACTATTTTTGAGTGACTTCTACTACTACTATTATATATAGTATTATTATGCCAGTAGTTGATACTTGGTGTTACCAAGCCCATAGCCACCATATGTTATTTATTACCATCACAAGTATTAGTACCTAAGTGGACACCCTAAATATGTTTTTGCAAAACAAAGGCTTTATGGAAACCCGGTGGAAGGCGAAGCCTTATCCACCGGAGGAATGTGGAAGTGGTCATTTTTGGGAAAAATGGTGTTTTACAAAAATGATACATAACCTAGTCTTCGCCGGACAACCTTTACCGTACTACCACCCTACCTCAACATGGGCACGGGGCTTAACTTGAAGTTTGTTCTTGTTAGTGTGTGTTCTATCTCAAATTGCTATAAGGGTCATCGTGCCCTCGAATCGATTGTCGCCAGGAGGGGTATACGGGACATACAAAGTGTGGGATTAAATTCTCCTCCGGTTGCAGTAGTTGGGGCATCTTGTCTTGGCGGGGATTAGCCTGGTGCCGGGGATGTCGGAAAACACGACTGAAGAGATAGACATATTCTAGCTGGAACATAGTGGATGGTTAGGATCAGTTATCTGATGTTTACATACTGTTGTTACAGTCCGTTGTTGTTCACGGCGGATGTACTGGATCTGGTGGATTGTGTACACCTCTGCAAAGTAGAACTATTCGGAATAGCCGCGTCCTCGGATATGGACAGTTGAATGGCCATGTAGCTAGCTTTGTGTCAATGTTTTCAAAAAGGAGTTTTCAAAAAGGTGTTGGACTTGTGAAGTATTGAAAGGAGGAAATCTTGTACCGTGGAGGTACCGTTGATGAAAGGCCAGAAGTGGTTTTACAAGGAGTTTTGTAAAGAAAATCTTTCTTTTCTAAACAAAAACTGGAAGCTGATTCCAAGAAGTTTTGCAAGGAGATTTTTTTTAACAAAGTTTTTACAAAACCTCTTGTACATGTGATATCTACAAGAGAAAGAAAACTATATTATTTTCTTTTGAAGTATCTTCTTCAACAAAGATACGGAGATTTTTCAAAATCAACTATGATATACTTTCATATGTCATGGATAGCGAATCTTATGTATAGCCTACATATTACACCATATAAGCATACTTGCATTTCGTAAACTACATGATGGGTGTCTTGCTGAGTACATTCAAATATACTCATATTGGTTTCGTCCCTGGTATTTACTTGCCAAACTTGGAGAAGGAGCTTCAGAAGTAGATCTACGAGGAGGAGTACCGCGCTGATGGACATGCGAACTAGGATCGTCTCCCGGTCAGCAGACTGTAGGTTAAGGCGTGAGTTGGGCTCTATTACGTTTGTGTGTGTTTAGTCTTCCGCTGTGTGTGTTGTGTTTTTGCCCTGTGTGGCAGTTGTGTGGACTTGGTCATGTGACCATGCCTCTTTTGTAAGTGTTTGTGTAATCGTGTAATGGATATTGTATCTGTGTACCAACTTGATATGTTGTTCACGACTGGTGTGATCTGTTGGAATATATGTCGAATATGTGTACGAGTAGGGCTTCGCTAGGACTTGTAATTAAACGGAAGGTTAGGTGTTGGAGTCGAACACGTGTAACCTGGCCTAATATATAAAGGCACCGGGAGTAGCCCAAATAGACGAGACGAAAGCTGGTAGGCCAGACACAAGATCACGAGGGGACGGTCCGGCGCCGTGGCAGGGCGGCCGGACCGGCGTGGCGTTGAGATTTGATGCGTCTGTATTGCCTCGGCGGGCTTGTCGTCGACGGTACTTTAACTAGTACATGGGGAGGAGCGCCCGTAGTCATGCCCCGCAGATGTAGGCGAGTTCCCGAACTGCGATAACAAATCTCGGTGTCATGTTTGCTGTGATTGTTTGGCCTCGGTAGATTTATTAAGCGCCTCGGATTTATAACAAGTGGTATCAGAGCGAGGTTCGGAGGTTGCGAATTATTGATCTAGAGGTGTTTCTCGCTGAAACATGGTCGATTCCGAAGTATGTCGATGGATCGGGAGCAATGCGGAAGGGCCTAGCGGCTGAGGCGGGATCTCGAGGACCGATCGAAGGAAGCATTGGATGTTGGTACCGGGTAGCGATTCGGTGAGATCTGAAGCAATCGATCGTGTTTGGACTCTCGGCGACGGAAGCATAAGCGCGTGGCTCGTACAGCAGGAGCCATGTACGCAGAGGCGAGCATGAGGTCTGGTGCAGAGGCGAGTCGCGAGCCACGCATGCCGGCGTACGGGGGTGTCGCGTGCGCGGGCATCCGGTCGAGGGCGACCATCCTATGTCGCATCATGATGTGGTCTTAGATGTGACTGGTCCAAGGTGTTCGCATGTGTGCATGCAGCGATAGGAGAACAACATCAGCATGAGATTTGTTTAAAAAAAGGCGTCAAGTTCCATGGTGTGGCAGGTGCTTTTCCATGAGGAGCAAAGAAGAAGGAAGGGATATGATCCAGGAGTCAATAGAGGGAACGTGAGGATGAGAAGCATGGCTAAGTTTGAGGGAACAAAAGACCATGCACTTCTTTGCTAGGTGCACCTGAGAAAGCACTATGGATGTCCTTTTGGAGATTTCTTTGCTTGGTATACTGGTTGTGTACAAGATGGTAGCATGGCACGATACGGAAAAATGACGCGGAGACCACGACATGCGTATAAGACTCGTGGAGTTTGGAGTACGCCGTGCAAGATGATGCATATACAACGTGCTAGACGGTGCACGACAATATGACGGGTGTATTAGGCGCAAGGTGGAGCATGGTTGCAGTCGGATGCGTTCGGCTGGGTTGGACTGGACAGTCTGACGGGACAGAATACGGTGAGAATCGGCGATGACGACGTAGGAGCGTGATGGCTGATGGTGTCCGGATTCTGTGGCGTGGCAACACACGGCGCATGGATATACGTGCTTCGACATGCGACGGCGCAAGGTTGATTCAAGACGGCATGCATATGGAGTTCTTGGACTCAACGGGCGCAAGGGTGGACTGATCATCTACCATGGAGGCATGTTGAAGGTGGAGTTGGAGTCTAACGATTCCACTCAGCTGATGGAGGGGTCACAGCGTAAGCATGCAGAGAGTCGAAGCCTAGTCAGCGGGAAGGCGAGAAGCACGTTGGTCGGACTGGACGTTAGGGTTCGAGAGATGCGTGGAACTCGGCATCGGTCGGGTATGACTGATGGTTATCTGCAGTGGGGTCTGAGATGGTGTGGGTTAGCTACCCAGTAGATCTTGGCCAAGATTGCGGATGCTCGACGCAGTAATAGCGGCGAGGCGTGCGGTAAGCACGGAACACAGCGACAGACCAGGGCACTGGCGGTCAGGCACTGGTGGTCAGACATGAGTGTAAGGGGTGCTGAAGCAGTGTTGGCGAGTAACGGGTTCATGATGGTAACTATCTATCGAGATGGATGAGTGTTGGCCATGGAGAATCTGCGAAAGCGGTGATAAGACAGTTGTGAATTTGACTAGAGATGACTTAAGACAACAGCGATATTTCTACAAGGTTTCAGAGATGTAGTGAACAATAGCGAAAATGATGAGTTCAGGTAACTCTTATTTGTGACGCCTAATATGTGAGTTGTTCACTTTAACATATATCAAGGACGAGGCTACCAAAGTGACGATGCAACGGCGTTGTCGATGTGGTGACTTTATGATCGTTGTGTGATGGTGGTGGACGGATACTCCGGAGATTTGGGAGCACAAGACAAGTGTGAGAAAGAATTTAATTTTCGTGGGAGCATTGAATGTGGTGAAACAAGGAAGGGACTACGGTTGCAGGTGGAGTCATATGGAGTCAAGGGAGTAGCAGCGGAGCTCGTGATAAATGGTTCAAGTCCAGGTATACAGAGATTCGGCATGACGATTTCAAGATGGCGAAGAGCATATTCGCCAAGGTGGAGTTTGTTGGAATATATGTCGAATATGTGTACAAGTAGGGCTACGCTAGGACTTGTAATTAAACGGAAGGTTAGGGTGTTGGAGTTGAACACGTGTAACCTGCCCTAATATATAAAGGCACCGGGAGTAGCCCAAATAGACGAGCCGAAAGCTGGTAGGCTAGACACAAGATCACGAGGGGACGGTCCGGCGCCCGTGGCAGGGGCGGCCGGACCGGCGTGGCGTTGAGATCTGGTGCGTCTGTATTGCCTCGGCGGGCTTGTCGTCGATGGTACTTTGACTAGTACATGGGGAGGAGCGCCCGTAGTCATGCCCCGCAGATGTAGGCGAGTTCGCCGAACTACGTTAACAAATCTCGGTGTCATGTTTGCTTTGATTGTTTGGCCTCGGTAGATCGATTAAGCGTCTCGGATTTATAACATGATCTGGGATCGTGAATGTATGCATATCGGAGGTGTCCTTGAACAGTGGTTCTGGGGGACCTTACAGACACGTGTGCCGCGACATGCCTAATGGCTAAAGTTGATGTGGGTTGGCTATGGCATCGCCGATTAGCTCACACCAATATGAGGACGTTGCATGACCTTCAAAGTGGCCATCATGTTCTAGGACTAACGAATGCTAAGTTTGCCAAAGATCATGTGTGTAGCTCTTGCATTCTTGGAAAGCAACGTGGAGAAGCTCACCCCACCAAGACCAACATCACCACCTCAAGAATCCTCGAGCTCATTCATTTGGACCCATTTGGTCCCCTATCATATGATAGTCTTGGAGGCAAGAAGTATTTTTTGGTGATTGTGGATGACTATTCAAGATATTGTTGGATGTACTTCTTCAAGAGGAAGAGTGAGACTCAAAAGAGGGTCATCAAGTTCATCACGTTGGTGGAGCGTCAACACAATACGAGCATTATGGCGATCCAGAGTGATAATGGCACCAAGTTCAAGAACTACACCGGGGAGGGATTTCTTAGCGAAGAGGGGATTGCTCATCAATATTCCACTCCCTATACCCCTCAAAAAATGGTGTGGCGGAGAGGAAGAACCGGACACTAATGGATGCGGCAAGGACCATGATTTCGGAATTCTCTTCTCCATACAATTTTTGGACCGAGGCCGTCTCCACCGTTTGCCATGCTAGCAACCGGTTGGACCTCCGCAAGATCTTGAACAAGACCCCTTATGAGATTCTCACGGGAAAGAAGCCGGATGTTTCATACTTCAAGGTCTTTGGTTGCAAGTTCTTCATTCGTAAGAGAGGTAAACGCTTGTCAAAATTCGAGACCAAGTCATATGAGGGTATTTTTGTTGGTTATGCCACGAACGCACACGCCTATAGAGTCTACAAAAAGTCCACCGGACAAGTTGCAGAAATAATAGACATGGTGTTTGATGAGGATAATGGGTCCCAAGGGGGCCGTATAGACCATGGTGTTGTAGGAGATGCAATTCCTCCCATCGTCATAAGAAGAATGGGGATTGGTTAAATAATCCCCATTGAGGGTTACCGAATGACGGAGGGAGAAGGACTATGCTCTACTCAAGTGGAGCCATTGACTACACACATTGATACACAAACTACCCAACAAGATGCACCAAGCCCTCAAGCTACAAATCAAGGACAAGCTAATGATCAAGATCATTCCATCGATCAAGGCCAAGCTAACACTCAAGGCCAAGCTCATAATCAAGGCCAAGCTTACAATGAAGGACAAGGACAAGACACTCATGTTGGTGATAGAACCCAACACATAAGAGATCCATCTCCCATTGAGGAACAAGATAAAGGACGAGATGGACATGACTCCGATGATGATTGTGATGATCAAGCCATATCCAAGGAGTCTTTGGAGGAGTTGCTAGCGCGTAGGGCAAAGAGAAGGCTAGAAAATCTTGCTCGTGTCGGTCACACGGAGGACATGATTCTTGGACAAGTTCGTGGAAGGGTAGTCACAAGAAGACAATTTGCGGATTTTAGCAAGGCTCATGCTTTCGTCTCTCACAATGAGCCCAAGAAGGTCTATGAAGCCCTTGAAGATCAAGATTGGCTTGAAGCCATGCATGATGAGCTCAACAACTTCGAGCGCAACCAAGTCTGGAAGTTGGTGCCAAGGCCAAGAGATTGCAAGAACGTCATCGGCACCAAGTGGGTATTCAAACAAGCAAGATAAAGATGGTATTGTCATTTGCAACAAGGCGAGATTGGTATCTCAAGGCTTTTCTCAAGTCGAAGGTGTCGATTTCGGTGAAACTTTCACTCCTGTAGCTCGTCTTGAATCAATTCGTATCTTGCTTGCATATTCTTCTCATCATAATTTCAAACTACAACAAATGGATGTTAAAAGTGCTTTCTTAAATGGTCCTATCCATGAGTTTTTATATGTCAAGAAACCTCGGGTTTTGAGGATCCCAACCACCCTGATTATGTCTACAAACTCGATAAGGCGTTCTATGGACATAAACAAGCTCCACGTGCGTGGTACAAGCATCTTAAAGAGTTTCTAGTGGATCGTGGGTTCAATGTTGGTTTAATCGATCCCACCCTTTTCACCAAAAAGGTTGGAGGCGACTTGTTCATATGCCAACTCTATGTGAATGAAATCATTTTTGGTTCTACTAACGCCAAGTTCAGTGATGAGTTTTGCAAGCTTATGAAAGATAAATTTGAGATGTCTATGATGGGCGAGTTGGAGTATTTTCTTGTCTTTAAGATCAAGCAACACCCCGAAGGAACCTTCATCAAGCAAGCCAAGTATACTACAGATATGCTCAAACTATTCAACATGCATGATGCCAAGCCTATGAAAAAACCCATGTCCACGACTATTGACCTGAAACCCGACCCGAATGGTAAAAAGGTATATCAAAAGGTATACCGCTCCATGATTGGCTCTTTGCTCTACCTTTATGCGTCTAGACCCGATATCATGTATAGCGTAGGTAAATGTGCAAGGTTTGAAGCCTCTCCGAGGCAAAGTCATTTTGAAGCGGCTAAGCGCATCTTTCGCTATTTAGTTCATACCCTAAACTTTGGTCTTTGGTATCCCAAGGGTTCAAGCTTTCAGCTCATCGGGTACTCGGACGCGGATTATGCGGGAGAGAAGACGGATAGGAAGTCTACATCCGATGGTTGTCAATTTCTTGGTCGCTCTTTGGTATGTTGGTCTTCCAAGAAGAAAATTGCATCGCTCTCTCAACCACCAAGGCCGAGTACATCTCCTCGGAAAGTTGTTGTGCTCAATTGCTATGGATGCGGCAAACTTTGCGAGATTATGGTATTGACTTCGACAAGGCACCTCTCTTGTGAGACAATGAGAGTGCTATCAAGATCGCCTATAATCCCGTTCTTCACTCCAAGACGAAGCACACTGAGATTCGGCATCACTTTATTCGGGATCATGTTGAGAAGGGCGATATTGATCTTTCCTATGTGCCGACCAAGGATCAACTTGCGGATATCTTCACGAAGGCCCTTGATGAACCAAGGTTTCAGGGTTTGAGGAATGAACTAAATGTGATCGATGCGTCTAACTTCACTTGAACCCTTGCATAGATACCTTCACTACACTTCTTATCTAAGTTTAGATGTAGGCATGGACATAGGGGGAGCGTATTTCAACTCATGAACCAACACTCCTCCTATCATGCGCAAAACAATCAAAACTTCATGCATATCTAGTCATTATGTGACTTATTCTGCTTAAACGTGAGTCATGCTTTTGGGCCAAAGATATATCTTCGCGGCTCCTTGGTATGCACTCAAACACGGTGGCTCCGGCCACCAACATTTCTCTCTTTGATATGTTGATTGTATCGTTTGCTCTTTTCTCGTTTTTGTGTTTGTGTGCTCATTGTCGTTGTTTTTGTTTGTCTCGTTTTTGGTGGCTCACATCTTATATCTTGTTTTTCAAAAACTCGGTGTGTGCGGGAACCCCGAAAATTCCGACCTAAGGCCCGGAAATTTCTGGCCCCATGATACTTGTCTCAGAAATTTTCCTCATTTCCTCTATGCCAGCTCAGAAGGCACTCTGGAAATTTGAGAGGAAATTTCCGCGGCAAATATCCGGGGCCGGAATATTCCGTGTCTTAAGCCTCGGAAATTTTCGGGGTTCGAGATTTTCCCAAAATTTCAATCCCCAATCTGTTGTGCCCCCTCGCAGAAGGCATCCCCAATTTTTGGGGCGGAATTTCCGGGTGAAATCTCCGGCCCCCGGAAATTTCCAGCCTTAACACCGGAATATTTCGGGGTAAGCGGCTTGGGGATATATATAGGCGACGGGAGGTGAGTTTCCAGATCTTTTCCCCTTCCCTCGCCTCCACTCCATGCCCAACCGCAGCCGCCACCTCCGAGCTCCTCGGGAGGCCTCCTCGCCTCCCTTCTCCGTCCTCCGGCTACCTTTTGCGGATCAAGAGACCGCACATCCGTTCCCCCTCCCATGGAGTCTGGTATGTGCCATGTTTTCTCCGTAATCTAGGGTTTCTCGGTCGATTAGATCTCGGTAGATTCATCTCCAACGAGTTTTGGGTTGGAATGTCCCTCTACAAGTCCTGTTTATCACTTATTGTTCCTCCCATCGCACTTCCATTTTGTTTTAGATTCGTTGCAGGCCTGGATTCGCAACCCTAATGCGATTTTCCAGGGGCCGGAAATTTGCGCCCCCGGGCCGGAATTTACGCCCCCCGGAAATTTCATCAATGGCCGGAATTTCCGGCCTACCCTGAATCTTTTACAGAGATCCCTTATTCCAATCCTCTAAGATGTGAGCCCCTATTTAATGTTATGTTTGCCTTTCTTTTTGGTTTTCTTTCGCTTTTCTCGCTGATGGTTCAAGCTCTAGGCCCACCAAGGTGACTAGCTCTCGCAAGCGGTGGTGCAACTTAAGGGAGAATGATGATGGTGTGTTTGTTGATGAAGCCGAGACTCATCGACGTCAGCGTGATGAAGAGCAAGAGTATGAGCGTCACTGCAATGCCGACAGGGAAGCTCATAGGGCCAACAAGCAACAGGGCAAGGGCGCTCTCAACGTGCCCACCATGTCTGTAGCTGAGTTCAAAGCATGGCGCAACAAGGCCTGGTACACTGAGGGTCCTCAGGACCCAACTATTGATTCCTGCTTCTGGCATTTGGAGCAGGAGACTCTGTTCAAGCAAGTTTACACTGTGATGAGCAAGCCAGTATGCCCAATGAAGTATATCAACTTTGTACACATCGCTGCCAACCCTGCCTACTTCAACAACTCTGTTAATCTTGCTAAGCTCCTTGGACTACGCCATCTCATGGTGACCCAATGCTCCTACAACACCACCTTCATCCAGCAGTTCTTCGCCACCCTGGTTTTTGATGAGTCTGAAGGGATTGGTATGTCCTGGATGTATGGCCCTCACTTGCTCACTGCCACGTTCCATGATTTTGTTGCTGAGCTCGGGTATCCATTTGCTGGCCTCAATGTCCATCAGGGTGCTCGCATGCATATTCATGGCATGGAGTATGAGAAGAACAAGTTGGTTGAGCTGTATGGTCCTTGTGGTGTTGTGGGTTCTGCCAAGGGCCTCCATGCTATCTATGACATCCTTCTGCGCATGTTCCGAGAGACCATTGCCCCTAGCGGTGGCAACAATGATGAGATCAGTGGCGGTTTGGTGAACCTCATGCACCATGCCTTCCTCACTTTCACCGAGGGAAATCTCGAGGATACTAAGAGCCACAAGATTGATGTGATGGACTTCATCTTCAATGAGATCCACTATGCTCTCTTCCACCGCAAGGTGCCACCTTATGCACCATACATCATGAAGCTCATCAAGTCCAGGTATCTCGCTGAGCTTCGTGATGATCTTGAGATGGACTGTGAGACGCACAAGGATGTGAAACTGTACAAGAAGAGCTCCCACACTACGCAAGCTGCATATGATGTTGGTGCCACTGCTCAGGGCCACCGTGATCCTCGCATGAGGCAGCCTCCTCCTGGTACAAAGAAGCGCTCCTGGATTGTTCGTGCCATTGAGAACGTGATGTGCATGAATGTATGCATCCACAGGGAGAACTACAATGCCTATGTCAAGCGCCGCAACATTCAAAAGAATCAACACGCCATCATGAAAGCCCTCAACATGCCCAATGTTCCCGCTCCACTTCGTGCTCAGATTCCCTACCGCAACTGGAACAACCGTGATGTGGAATGGGATCTCGATGTGCCTGATGATGATGACATCGCCACTCCTAGTGAGGAGGAAGACAACACCGAGCATGCCGAGGACGATGATGTCGTGGCCTAGAGCTTGTTCCTTGAGGCTTAATACATTCTTCTCTCTTTTTGGTATCCTGATGCCAAATGGGGAGAAGATCTAGAGATCGCGGGATTTGCCTGGGTGGGCTGCTTGTTTTTATTATTATTTCTCGTGCTTTTCGAACAACTTCATTTTTATTCGTGGATTTCCTATTCGTGAACTTATATTATCGGGAGGCATGTCTCCTTAGTTATGATTATCTGTGTGTTCTATTTTCTATCGTATTGTTGGATTATCAGTATGCAAATACCCGTGTTGTTATCACTCACCAAAAAGGGGGAGATTGAAAGCCCATGTCTCCTCTGATAATTTTGGTGATGATAACAACGCGGGTATGATTACTAACCATATGGTTTAAGTGTCTACAGATGGCCTCACATATATTTCACGATGACATTCTTAAGAAGTTACACAAAGGATTTTTGAAGAAGAAAAAAAACTGCAGCCGGATTATTCAGGCCACTTGCCCTGGAATATCCGGTGGATATAGGCCGGAATATCTGACCTCATCACTGGAATATTCCGGCCCTCTCAAACTTCAGGAGATGGATCCCTGGCCTCCAGCTGCCCGCTCGTAGAAGCTGGGCGGAAATTTGCCCAGAAATTTCCGGGACAAATTTCCGGCCCCTTGGGCCTTAGCATATTTTTGGAGGTGTCGCTGGTGCCCGCTCGCAGAAGACTGGGCGGAAATTTGCCCGGAATATTCCGGGGCAAATATCCGCCCCCTGGTCCTTAGCGAAAATCAGATGGGGCTTTCCTGCCTGCTTGCAGAGATGGTGGCGGATTATTAGTCGGAATATTCCGGCCCCGGATTATTAAAAATCCAACCCTCGGATATTTCAAATGTCCGGTGTGGCTGCCCCAGAATATTCCGGTACTAGCACTGGAATATTCCGGCCCTGGAGAGCTACAACGGTCAGATCTTGGAGGAGGCTATAAATAGCTGTATTCTTCCTCTAGACAGCTAGTTTGTCCATTCCTCTCTCTCCTCCATTGTTCAAGAGCTCAAAACGCCCCGATCTCCCTTCTCCTCCAACCAAACTTGATGCCCTTCAGGGATGTAATGGAGGAGGCCTATATCTACCTTTCTACCAAGCCAAAAATTGTTTTCCCATACCATACCCCTTGGGATCTTGTAATCTCTTGGTTGCTTTGTCATCCTAGAGAAACCCTAGTGCTTGTAGCTTCCACCTTGTAGAAAAAAGCTTCAGATTGTTGAGAGCCTCCATCTCACTTGTGGAGTAGCCTCAACCCCTTGTAAATGTTTGGTCAACGCCTTCAAGACGACCTCATAGTGGAAATGAGAATCTCCCTCACCGGAGAAGCTCAAGGAGAACACGGTGTGCACAACCGTGCTATTGAGGAGTGCCTAGGTGGCTCCCTGTAACATCCCAAGTATGAAAAATAGCCATTAGAATGTTTGCTCTCTATTATTTTATGTTTTGCATCATGGCATCATGTTGATTGAAATTGTTTTGCTTGTTTTCCATTTGTTTTCCAACTGTTTTCATTTGTTTTCCTTTGTTTTCTATTTGAATTTCAAACCAAATTTCAAACCTTTTGTTTCATACTTGTGATGTTACAATTTCCAAAAGGATATTTCAAATCAAAACAATCATTTGTTTCCATCAAACCATAAGTTTCAAACTATTTAAAATTGGCTTTTAATAATTCAATCAATTAATTCCATGTGGCACTCCAAATTCAAATCACATGTTACAACAGCACCCGAATTGAATTTATGCAAATTACCAAAACAATTCTAATCCTTGTTTTCATTTTAAACTAAAGGTTCAAACTAATTAAATTCTTGTTTCAAATAATGCAATTAATAATAAAATCCATTCAAATTGAATCAAGTACAAACATCACTTATATTTTGAAATTCATGGAAAATAAAAGTGGTCAAATGGTTACTAACACAATAAATAAGCCACCCAAATTTTTCTATAATTTTCCTACCTCAAATTTCCATCTATTTCTTCCATGTTCCAATTCAGCAAAAAAAAATATAATAGAACAAAAGATTAAAATAAGAGGGAGAGAGAGCACCAGCAGGCCCAGCCCAACCCACTCCTTTTCCCTGGCCCGTACCCCCCTCTCATCTTCTTCCTTCGTACGGATTCGCATCCATGGCATCCACGTCACAGAGAAGAACAGGCAACGGTGATCTCCACCACCCCTCCCTATAACTCCAAGCTCCTGCCCTAGGGTTCCCCTAACCCTAGTTCTCTCCCTCCTTCTTCCCTCTCACCGCCTCCACTCCTCCCTCTTCCTCCATCTCTCTCATCTCTGAATTTTTCTCTCTACATGTACCTTCCTCCACCAAGCCCCTCTCCCTCCGGCGATCATCGGAGTTGTGGTCGCCCTCCGGCCGATCTGGACGTGGGAATGGAACCCCCAGGGTTCCCTCTCCCTTCTCCCCCCCCTCGGCTTGGACCGGGAGGCCTCCCGGCGCCGCCGCCGTCCTCCACAAGGTGACAGCGACCACCTGCTGCACGCCCGCCTCCTCCTGGTCGCTGTCCAACTCGAGGGCACCAGGTGAGCGCCTCCCTGTCTCTCCCTCTCGCTCCCTCCCCTCCTACCTCTCTCACACGGCCACAGCGCTCATGGCGCCCCTCAGGCCGCGAGCACCTCGCAGCAGCCATGGCTGCGATCTCTGTCAAAGGTACAGCAGGCAGCGATCCGAGCAGTTTTAGTTCAGAAAACAGCCGCACCAACACCTTATCCACCCCCCACCACCCTACCTGTCACCAAACAAGTCACAAACCAACTGGTCACAGTCCCTAGCGCGCACTGGGAGGTGCTGGGTTCGATTCCCCCTCACCACACCTTTTTATTCTCTGTTTTTTCTTTTTCTGCCCGCAGTTCAGAAAGACAGATCTGATCAATTACTTCTAAATTCCATATAAAATTGAATATCACTCCAATTTGAATGATTCAAAATCCTGTGGATTCATAATTTTGTGCTCCTTCTAGTAATGTCAAGTTTGCAACATGTTTCTGTAACAATTTTTGCACTAAATAATTAATTACTGAAAATGCAATAAAAAGTGGAAACTTTGGAATTTCATAACTTTAGTTCTACTCATCCAAATTAAGCAAACTTGGTCTCTAAAAATTTGTCTTAACAAACTCTACACATTGGTATTTTATTTGGACACAATTGAATTAATTTTGAGCATGTTTCCCTCTGTTTACTAAAAATGGCAGAATAAGAATGATTATGGAAAATTGCATAATAAATTCAATAATCACCCAAAAATTATGTTTGATAGCCCAAAATGTTCAATGAAACCTTTGCTACATGTTTTCAACCTTTTCAATGCAATTTGTTACTGTTTTGAATATTTTAAATTGGTGAAATATTTGAATTCTTGTTTAATTCACTTAATTTTGCAAAAATCATAACTTGGGCATAAAAATTCCAAATCCAACAAACTAAATATGTTTTCCAATCAACTTTTCATGTACTTTCCAAATATCAATTTTGCTTGCTGTTTTGAATAATTTAAATTGCTGAAAACAACTATTTCTTGTTTAATGCATTTAAAATTGCCAAAACAATAACTTGCTCATCTCAAATCCAATTTCAACAAATGAAATATGTTTTCCATGCAAAATTAAACCACCTTTCCAAATATAAATTTTGTTTCATGTTTCGAATAATTAAAATTGGTTAAATAATTTAAACCTTGTTTAAATCATTTAATATTGTTAAATTCATAACTTGATCAAATTAAATTCTTTTGGGACATATAAAATATGTTTTCCAACCATAAAAGTATAAACTTTTGAAATATGAATTTGGTTTAATACTTTGAACAAATAAAACTCAAATAAGTTCATGTTTGAATTAAATTCATTTAAATCTTGTTTAACTTGTGTAATTCATAAGTAATTCATCCTAAATCCTTTTTCAACAAGTGAAACATGTATTCCACCTAAAATTGTGTGTTCTTATCAAATATGAATTTTGTTATTTGTTTTGAACAATTAAAATTGGTGAAAACAACAAATGCTTGTGTGACACCTTTAAGGAACCAAATTTCCTCAACTTAATAACTAAAATTTCAAAATGGGTAAACCTTATTTCCAATTGGTTCTATTGTTGTTATTTTGTTGTTTTCCTCATCCATGCATCATGCTAATTCACTTACACATGATGGTTAGTTGTAAAACAATTAATTCAATCATAATTCATGGGCTTTCCATATGCAATCCAATTGCATATGGGTCCATTTAATCATGTTGCTATCTTGTCAACTAGTTTATTTCTATGCATAAATTAACTTTCCATGCATCATCCCATGTTTGTGCATTATGCCATGTTATTGATTGTCTCTCTCTGCGTTGTTTGTTTGCTTCTTCTCGGATAAACGACGACGTTGAGACCGACGATACTTACGACACCCCTTCTAAGGAGTTAGCTCAGTACCAGGCTACTGGGTTTGCAGGCAAGTATTCACTCACATGAACCACTGTGTTCCTTTCAACATTGGATACCGATACTTTCCGTTGTCTATTCTGCTAGCCCTATGAATTGTTGCTTCTGTTACGAACCTATCACATGTATCCTTTAACCCTGATATTGCCTCACCTCCACTCCCCTGACCCTGTTGTTTGAGCCCGTGTCTTACTAGCATGATTAGGGTTGTTTTTGCTCGAGTCTGTTACCCGTTACTTTCTGTTACTATTTCATTATGTTCTGGGGCTCGATGTTAAACAACAACCTGTTAATTTTGAGGTAATAATAATTTGCTGATAAGGCACCGGCAGGAGGCCCGGCGTGGTTTTGAGGCCTGCTAGTGTCGACCCTAATAGGAAAAGGGTCTTGTCTACTGATCCATGATGAGCGCACTAACCGCATGTGGGAAGCGAGTATGGGCGCCCCCCTCAATTTGACTCGATTCGCATCTCGTCCAAATCACCACACTTAGTTCGGGTTTTCCATTTGATGCACGCATATGCAGGTACGAACCCTTGGCGCCAGGGTGGAACTTTTGTAGTCGGCATTTAGGGCGGCGTGGTCTTCCAGTGCTATGAGGGTCCCCTTTTCTTCGTGGGGCTCGATTAGCCGCGCACGCACAGCACGTGGTGCTTTGGGCTTGATGCGAAGAAGGGTTGAGTTGTGTAGAGTGCCCCGCTTGGTGGGAGGCATCCCATCTGGCGGGTTATTCTTGCGTGTATGGCCAAATTGGTGCAACCCTGCAGGGATAAATCTTTTCGAGAAGCCGTGTTTTCCGCGGTTATGGATTACTTGGTGAAAGTACTGGCTAACAAGTACTCAGGACAACTTACACCTAACTAATGGTAACTTGACTAGTAATAGGCTTGTTGACACAACAACCTGAACCATCACTAATCCTACTGTGTGAGTTATCCTCGGATTGCTTCTTTGGATAAGGGGCGAGATCCAGGATGGGTTTGTTTGAAGTTAGTTGATAGGTGGGTTACAATACGCTATCTTATCCCCTTTCTGATAGCCAGAAGTTGTAGTATGTTCTGTAGTTGGTTACTGCAGCCAGTTGCAGCATCTTTTATATCCCCCCTCTTCCGTTGAACCCAAAGCATCTGTGCTTGGTGTTGACGGGTTACACTTTGGTGAACTGTGAGTCTTGCTTGCCAGTACGTTTATGTACTGAACCCTTTGGGGCTGTGGTTTCCGCAGACTACGTTTCCGAGGATCCCATGGTGGCTACTACGTGGAGTATGACGAGACTGCTGACGAGTAGATAGCGGACCCGGGCAGGATCCGAGACTTCGTGGATGGGCTCCGTCTTTTCGTTTCCGGCCTCTTAGGCCTATTTGGATCTTGTCTGTACTCAGACACTTTGAATGCTTCCGCTGCGATGTAATGATGAATTGTTGGGACATGTGTCCTCTGGATGATTGTATTTGCTATCTCTGCTCTAGTGAGAGCCATTTGCAACTTATTTTCCATCTTTTGTGTCGTAGAGATCTGTTGTGATATCACTTGTTCCAATGCCGTTGACGTACCATGTGTGTATGTTTTGAAGTACGTCAATGGAAGTATCCTGATTTCTATGGGATAGTGTACGTCGACGCTGAATAGATAGGGGTTGGTTGTCACACATACGTGTGTTGGCCTACTCGTAAGAGGACGCGGGTGCCGGTAAGCCCCGTAATCCAATCTACTACTGTTCAACGGAACGGCGAGTATCCTTTAGAAGTCCGGGTGCGACAAATGGTATCAGAGCCTGTCTGCCTGTAGGATCCCTTTTTTACTGGTCGCAGTTGAGTCTAGAATCTATTTTGTAGCTATATAGGAAAAATGAAACGTGAGAGTAGGAATTATGTTCCTTTTCTTCTTTGCCCACCCACCCTCCTTTTTTTCTGGTAAGGAAGTGCAACGTTGTTTTCCCTTCTCATCTAAACTTTCAAGCTAGGATTTCACGAATCCTGGTTTCTCTAGGATGGTTATATCTACTAGACCATAGGAATGGAGGTGCTTGTGACATGATTTATCATGTTGCCTACTCACGATTGAGAACGGAGGCGTGTAAGCCCCGCAGGCAAATCCTCTATTCCTTAAGCAGTAGATATTGATCCTCTAGAAGCCCGGATGGGTTTTTCCGTAGTACCTCAGGAGTTTTGTTCTCGTTTTCCCCGATGTTGATATCCTGTTCTTCTCAACATCCTTTTCGTCCGTTGAAATCTTGTTGTTGTTTTCCACTTCAATTCTTCTGCCGGCGTCTAATCAAAACTTCCCAAATATCAAGTCTATCTGGCCAGAAAGGTTGTTGTTGTTTCGAAATCTACCAGGCTATGAGAGCTGGCATTCCTATCACCTGGGGTTGTTTCGAGGAAGCATTCCTGAATCACCACATTCCAGATAATCTATTCTCCAAATGAATCAAGTTCTATTCAGCTATACACCCTCAATACAAAACCTCTCCCTTTACTTGAAAATGTTCCGGTGGTTTCCAAATTCCCTGCCATCTTTCCAGAAGAGTTGCCAGGAACGCCTATCGTTTTGAACTTCCAGAAAAACTATCCAAGGTGCACGATGTGTTTCACGTGTCACAGCTCAAGAGGACCTTCGCAAGAAGTATCCGGACCTTTTCTTTTCTCAGTAGGAATCTCGGGGCGCGATTCCTTCAAGGGGGGGCGTTTTGTAACATCCCAAGTATGAAAAATAGCCATTAGAATGTTTGCTCTCTGTTATTTTATGTTTTGCATCATGGCATCATGTTGATTGCAATTGTTTTGCTTGTTTTCCATTTGTTTTCCAACTGTTTTCATTTGTTTTCCTTTGTTTTCTATTTGAATTTCAAACCAAATTTCAAACCTTTTGTTTCATACTTGTGATGTTACAATTTCCAAAAGGATATTTCAAATCAAAACAATCATTTGTTTCCATCAAACCATAAGTTTCAAACTATTTAAAATTGGCTTTTAATAATTCAATCAATTAATTCCATGTGGCACTCCAAATTCAAATCACATGTTACAACAACACCCAAATTGAATTTATGTAAATTACCAAAACAATTCTAATCCTTGTTTTCATTTTAAACTAAAGGTTCAAACTAATTAAATTCTTGTTTCAAATAATGCAATTAATAATAAAATCCATTCAAATTGAATCAAGTACAAACATCACTTATATTTTGAAATTCATGGAAAATAAAAGTGGTCAAATGGTTACTAACACAATAAATAAGCCACCCAAATTTTTCTATAATTTTCCTACCTCAAATTTCCATCTATTTCTTCCATGTTCCAATTCAGCAAAAAAAATATAATAGAACAAAAGAATAAAAATAAGAGGGAGAGAGAGCACCAGCAGGCCCAGCCCAACCCACTCCTTTTCCCTGGCCCGTACCCACCTCTCATCTTCTTCCTTCGTACGGATTCGCATCCATGGCATCCACGTCACAGAGAAGAACATGCAACGGTGATCTCCACCTCCCCCCTCCCTATAACTCCAAGCTCATGCCCTAGGGTTCCCATAACCCTAGTTCTCTCCCTCCTTCTTCCCTCTCACCGCCTCCACTCCTCCCTCTTCCTCCATCTCTCTCATCTCTGAATTTTTCTCTGTACCTGTACCTTCCTCCACCGAGCCCCTCTCCCTCCGGCGATCATCGGAGTTGTGGTCGCCCTCCGGCCGATCTGGACATGGGAATGGAACCCCCGGGGTTCCCTCTCCCTTCTCCCCCCCTCGGCTTGGACCGGGAGGCCTCCCGGCGCCGCCGCCGTCCTCCACAAGGTGACAGCGACCACCTGCTGCACGCCCGCCTCCTCCTGGTCGCTGTCCAACTCGAGGGCACCAGGTGAGCGCCTCCCTGTCTCTCCCTCTCGCTCCCTCCCCTCCTACCTCTCTCACACGGCCACAGCGCCCACGGCGCCCCTCAGGCCGCGAGCACCTCGCAGCAGCCATGGCTGCGATCTCTGTCAAAGGTACAGCAGGCAGCGATCCGAGCAGTTTTAGTTCAGAAAACAGCCGCACCAACACCTTATCCACCCCCCACCACCCTACCTGTCACCAAACAATTCACAAACCAACTGGTCACAGTCCCTAGCGCGCACTGGGAGGTGCTGGGTTCGATTCCCCCTCACCACACCTTTTTATCCTCTGTTTTTTCTTTTTCTGCCCGCAGTTCAGAAAGACAGATCTGATCAATTAGTTCTAAATTCCATATAAAATTGAATATCACTCCAATTTGAATGATTCAAAATCCTGTGGATTCATAATTTTGTGCTCCTTCTAGTAATGTCAAAGTTTCTGTAACAATTTTTGCACTAAATAATTAATTACTGAAAATGCAATAAAAAGTGGAAACTTCGGAATTTCATAACTTTAGTTCTACTCATCCAAATTAAGCAAACTTGGTCTCTAAAAATTTGTCTTAACAAACTCTACACATTGGTATTTTATTTGGACACAATCGAATTAATTTTGAGCATGTTTCCCTCTGTTTACTAAAAATGGCAGAATAAGAATGATTATGGAAAATTGCATAATAAATTCAATAATCACCCAAAAATTATGTTTGATAGCCCAAAATGTTCAATGAAACCTTTGCTACATGTTTTCAACCTTTTCAATGCAATTTGTTACTGTTTTGAATATTTTAAATTGGTGAAATATTTGAATTCTTGTTTAATTCACTTAATTTTGCAAAAATCATAACTTGGGCATAAAAATTCCAAATCCAACAAACTAAATATGTTTTCCAATCAACTTTTCATGTACTTTCCAAATATCAATTTTGTTTGCTGTTTTGAATAATTTAAATTGCTGAAAACAACTATTTCTTGTTTAATGCATTTAAAATTGCCAAAACAATAACTTGCTCATCTCAAATCCAATTTCAACAAATGAAATATGTTTTCCATGCAAAATTAAACCACCTTTCCAAATATAAATTTTGTTTCATGTTTCGAATAATTAAAATTGGTTAAATAATTTAAACCTTGTTTAAATCATTTAATATTGTTAAATTCATAACTTGATCAAATTAAATTCTTTTGGGACATATAAAATATGTTTTCCAACCATAAAAGTATAAACTTTTGAAATATGAATTTGGTTTAATACTTTGAACAAATAAAACTCAAATAAGTTCATGTTTGAATTAAATTCATTTAAATCTTGTTTAACTTGTGTAATTCATAAGTAATTCATCCTAAATCCTTTTTCAACAAGTGAAACATGTATTCCACCTAAAATTGTGTGTTCTTATCAAATATGAATTTTGTTATTTGTTTTGAACAATTAAAATTGGTGAAAACAACAAATGCTTGTGTGACACCTTTAAGGAACCAAATTTCCTCAACTTAATAACTAAAATTTCAAAATGGGTAAACCTTATTTCCAATTGGTTCTATTGTTGTTATTTTGTTGTTTTCCTCATCCATGCATCATGCTAATTCACTTACACATGATGGTTAGTTGTAAAACAATTAATTCAATCATAATTCATGGGCTTTCCATATGCAATCCAATTGCATATGGGTCCATTTAATCATGTTGCTATCTTGTCAACTAGTTTATTTCTATGCATAAATTAACTTGCCATGCATCATCCCATGTTTGTGCATTATGCCATGTTATTGATTATGTCTCTCTGCGTTGTTTGTTTGCTTCTTCTCGGATAAACGACGACGTTGAGACCGACGATACTTACGACACCCCTTCTAAGGAGTTAGCTCAGTACCAGGCTACTGGGTTTGCAGGAAAGTTTTCACTCACATGAACCACTGTGTTCCTTTCAACATTGGATACTGATACTTTCCGTTGTCTATTCTGCTAGCCCTATGAATCGTTGCTTCTGTTACGAACCTATCACATGTATCCTTTAACCCTGATATTGCCTCACCTCCACTCCCCTGACCCTGTTGTTTGAGCCCGTGTCTTACTAGCATGATTAGGGTTGTTTTTGCTCGAGTCTGTTACCCGTTACTTTCTGTTACTATTTCATTATGTTCTGGGGCTCGATGTTAAACAACAACCTGTTAATTTTGAGGTAATAATAATTTGCTGATAAGGCACCGGCAGGAGGCCCGGCGTGGTTTTGAGGCCTGCTAGTGTCGACCCTAATAGGAAAAGGGTCTTGTCTACTGATCCATGATGAGCGCACTAACCGCATGTGGGAAGCGAGTATGGGCGCCCCCCTCAATTTGACTCGATTCGCATCTCGTCTAAATCACCACACTTAGTTCGGGTTTTCCATTTGATGCACGCATATGCAGGTACGAACCCTTGGCGCCAGGGTGGAACTTTTGTAGTCGGCATTTAGGGCGGCGTGGTCTTCCAGTGCTATGAGGGTCCCCTTTTCTTCGTGGGGCTCGATTAGCCGCGCACGCACAGCACGTGGTGCTTTGGGCTTGATGCGAAGAAGGGTTGAGTTGTGTAGAGTGCCCCGCTTGGTGGGAGGCATCCCATCTGGCGGGTTATTCTTGCGTGTACGGCCAAATTGGTGCAACCCTGCATGGATAAATCTTCTCGAGAAGCCGTGTTTTCCGCGATTATGGATTACTTGGTGAAAGTACTGGCTAACAAGTACTCAGGACAACTTACACCTAACTAATGGTAACTTGACTAGTAATAGGCTTATTGACACAACAACGTGAACCATCACTAATCCTACTGTGTGAGTTATCCTCGGATTGCTTCTTTGGATAAGGGGCGAGATCCAGGATGGGTTTGTTTGAAGTTAGTTGATAGGTGGGTTACAATACGCTATCTTATCCCCTTTCTGATAGCCGGAAGTTGTAGTATGTTCTGTAGTTGGTTAGTGCAGCCAGTTGCAGCATCTTTTATATCCCCCCTCTTCCGTTGAACCCAAAGCATCTGTGCTTGGTGTTGACGGGTTACACTTTGGTGAACTGTGAGTCTTGCTTGCCAGTACGTTTATGTACTGACCCCTTTGGGGCTGTGGTTTCCGCAGACTACGTTTCTGAGGATCCCCATGGTGGCTACTACATGGAGTATGACGAGACTGTTGACGAGTAGATAGCGGACCCGGGCAGGATCCGAGACTTCGTGGATGGGCTCCGTCTTTTCGTTTCCGGCCTCTTAGGCCTATTTGGATCTTGTCTGTACTCAGACACTTTGAATGCTTCCGCTGCGATGTAATGATGAATTGTTGGGACATGTGTCCTCTGGATGATTGTATTTGCTATCTCTGCTCTAGTGAGAGCCATTTGCAACTTATTTCCATCTTTTGTGTCGTAGAGATCTGTTGTGATATCACTTGTTCCAATGCCGTTGACGTACCATGTGTGTATGTTTTGAAGTACGTCAATGGAAGTATCCTGATTTCTATGGGATAGTGTACGTCGACGCTGAACAGATAGGGGTTGGTTGTCACACATACGTGTGTTGGCCTACTCGTAAGAGGACGCGGGTGCCGGTAAGCCCCGTAATCCAATCTACTAATGTTCAACGGAACGGCGAGTATCCTTTAGAAGTCCGGGTGCGACACTCCCCACCTCACCAAAGTATACACACTTCTTTTAAGAAGGAGCTACGAGAAATATATCCTTGTCTCCGTGTTTTTTGTTTTTCACTTCAGGTTATCTTGTGCCTTGCATTTACTTCCGTTGCATACTTGTTTCATATCACATAGGGTGTCTACCTAGTTGCACATCTAGATAACCAAGTTGCTCACTTGCTAAAGCCCATCTAAAAGTGAAAAGGATTAAAATTTGTAGGTCACCTATTCACCCCTCTCTAGTTGATCATTGTGTACTTTCAGCCGGAGGCAAGCATAAGTGGCTGGAAATCCAGAATGGCCGCCGATCACACTCGAGTGGAAACCATGCAATATCTTCTGCTGGAGTTCCACTGAGCCACCTAGCCAAATGCGCTGCCTTAAATATAAAATACCATCTTGCCAAGTAAAACATCCTTTTGCATCTGGTGCAGACTGCAATTGCTGAATCCATTTAGACGCCTGGGCATTAGAGGAGTAGCTGGCCTTAACTTCTTCGATCTATTGAGGTCGACATTCACTGACATTGTATAGGGAGACATCCTCAGAATGGGAGCGACATGATAGAGCGTCGGCTGCTCGAATTTCAGTGCCTTTGCGATAGTATATTGTATTGAAGGCCCATCGATTTGGTAAATGCCTTCTTTTGCCAGACCGTGGTTAGTCTCTCTTCTTCTAGGTGAACTAAACTTTTTTGATCTGTGCGTATGATGAATTCCTGGTGTTGCAAATAGGGGCGCCACTGTTCAATGGCCATTAAGATTGCCAGGCATTCCTTCTCGTAGGTGGACAATCCCCCGTTTTTAGGACATAAGGGTTTGCTCATATAAGATATTGGGTGGCCATCTTGCAGCAAGACTGCCCCCACCCCTGTATCACACGCATCCGTGCCGACCACAAACGTCTTGTTGAAATCAGGTAACTTGAGCACTTGAGCTGGTATCAGTTTATGTTTCAGAATATCAAAAGCTCTCCGTGCTTCACTTGCCCATAGGAAGACTACATTCTTCTTTAGCAAATTTAAACTCCCTCACTGTTAATGACGTGGCCTAGATAAGCAACTTGTTGCTGTCTGTAACATCCCAAGTCTGAAAAATAGCCTTTAGAATGTTTGCTATCTGTTAATTTATGTTTTGCATCATGGCATCATGTTGATTGCATTTGTTTTGTTTGTTTTTCATTTGTTTTCCTCTGTTTTCATTTGTTTTCCTTTGTTTTCTATTTGAATTTCAACCAAAATTCAAACCTTTTGTTTCATCCTTGTGATGTTACAATTTCCAAAATGTTATTTCAAATAAAACAACCAATTTGCTTTCATATCTTTCCACATTGATCAACTAATATAATGGTGCTTCTATTTCAAATAAATAATTCCCAAATTGTTTTCAAACTCAAACTCAAATATCAACCATTCCAATGTTTCTAATCCAACTAATAACAGGGTTCACCCTATTAAATTGTTGGTTCTAATCAATCATTTAATTTCCAATCATATTTAAAATTCAAATCAAGCCTCAAACAACAACCAATTTGAATTCATGCAAATTATAACACAAATTTAATCAAGGGGTTATAAATTGCATAGGGGTTACCCTATTTAAAAGTTGGTTTTTATTAAAGTTCATTTAATAGATAAATGCATCAAAATTTGGTTATCTTTTTCAAACAGCACAAAAACTTAACCCTTTTTGAAATCCATCTTTGCTAACTGTTTGAAATTAACTTCACAATCACCCCCTAATTTTCCTGGGATTTTTTCCTAACCCTAAAGGCCTCCTTTTCTTCCAATTTTGTTTGCTACAAAAAAAAAAATAAAAGAAATAAAAAATAACAAAAGAGAAAAAGGGGGAGCAGCAACTAACCTAACTACCTCCAAGGCCCAACCCCTTTTTCTCTCTTTCTGGCCCAACCCCCTACCCCTTGTCGTCTTCTTCCTCACAGTACGAACACAGAACAGCCACACGATCCCTTCTCCCCCTCCTCAGATGCCATGCCGTACACCTCCTCACCCCCATAAAACTACCCCTAGCCCTAACCCTAGATACCTAACCCTAGCGCCTTCCCTCACCGCCGTCGTTCTCATCTTTCGCTTCCACCTCACCCCCTCTACTCTGAAACATCTCTGTTTCTGAACTTTTTCATTGCCGGAGAAGGAGACGCATGGCGACGGGGCTGGAGCAGCGGACAGGGACGGCTGATCGCGGGAATGGAGACGCCTCTGCGTCGTCTTCAACCTGCGTCCCACGGAACCCGCCGTCGCCCTCCAGGAAGCCGCCGCCGAGCCCCTTTCTTCCCCGTCGGAGCAAGCCTCGCCCTGCCTGCACCCATCTGATCCGCCCGACTGCTCGAGGTGATCATCCCCTCCCCCTCTCGCCTTTCCCTCTGCTCCCCTGCACCGCGAGCCCGCAGCCACCAAGCACCGCAGCACCCGCCGCCCTAGGCCGCCCCGCACCGCAGCCATCGCGGCCACCGCGGCGAGTCACTGCCGTCGCCGTTGTTCTTCTCTGCCAGCGAACTGAATCTTCATTCAGTTAATGTTCAGTTAAACTGTCGTCGCTTACCATATCTTCGTCAGTCTTCCGTTGTATCACAAACAGCTGAAGCACCGCAGTGGTAGCCACCTCTGCGCGCGCCCAGGAGGGCTCGGGTTCGATCCCCCTCCTGCACTTTAAAACCAACCTTTTTATTTAGTTGATTGGTTACAGAAACTTCACAGTTTTGCAACCCAGTCCCTGCCAGTTCTAATCTAGGTCCCTACAAATTAATTCTAAGTCCCTGCTATTAATTTCTATATCCCTGGATACTAATTAAAATGGCAGATCTGCACTATATTTTGGAAATTGCATAAATAAATCATTCTAACTCCAATTCCAACATTTTTTATATGTTTTCAATACCAAATTAAATGCTATACCCAAATATAAAATTTGTTTACTGTTTTGAATATTTTAAATTGGTGCAAAATTTAAAAACTTGTCAAATTCACTTAAATTTGCAAAATTCATAACTTGCTCATAAAAATTCCAAATTTCACAAACCAAATATGTTTTCCCATCAATTTTTCATGTACTTTCCAAATATAAATTTTGTTTGCTGTTTTGAATAATTTAAATTGCTGAAAACAACTGTTTCTTATTTATTGCATTTAAAATTGCCAAAATAATAACTTGCTCATTTTAAATCCAATTTCCACAAATGAAATATGTTTTCCATGCAAAATTAAACCCTCTTTCCAAATATAAACTTTGTTTTCTGATTTGAATAATTAAAATTGGTTTAATAATTTAATCCTTGTTTAATTCATTTAAAATTGTTAATTTCATAACTTGATCAAAACAAATTCTTTTGGGACAGATAAAATATGTTTTCCAACCCTAAAAGTATAAACTTTTCAAATATGAATTTGGTTTAATGCTTTGAACAAATAAAAATTCAAATAAGTTCATGTTTGAATTAAATTCATTTAATTCTTGCTTAAACTTGTTTAGTTCATAAATAATTTATTTGAAATCCTTGTTCAACAAGTGAAACATGCAATCCACCTAAAATTGTGTGTTCTTTTCAAATATAAACTTTGTTATTTGTTTTGAACACTTTAACTTGTTGAAAACAACAATTACTTGTGTGACATGTTTTAGGTAACCAAACTTTCCAAACTTAATCAATGATTTCCAAAACTTGTTCCAATCCTTTTTCACTTGCATCTATCATTGTTATCTGTTGTTATTTTGTTGTTATCATCATGCATGCATCATGTTTAACCACTTACACTTGTTAATCAATGTAGATCATTGCTTCCACCTTAACCATTTGCATCCATATGCAATTCACATTGCATATGGGTCCAATTAAATTGTGTTATCTTGTCAAGTAGTTTATTCTGATGCATCTATTAACATGACATGCATCATCCCATGTTTGTGCACCTATGCCATGATATTGATTGTTTATCTTTCTGCAATGTTTGTTTGCTTCTTCCCGGATATACGACGACGTTGAGACCGACGATACTTACGACACCCCTTCTAAGGAGTTAGCTCAGTACCAGGCTACTGGGTTTTGCAGGCAAGTTATCACTCACATGAACCACTGTGTTCCTTTCAACATTGGTTACCGATACTTTCCGTTGTTCTTTTCTGCTAAGCCTTAGTAGTAGTTGTTTCTGTTACGAACCCATCACATGAATCCCTTAACCTTGATATTGCCTCACCTCCATACCTAAAACCCCTTGCTTGTTGCCTTAGTCTTATCTAGCATGCTTAGGTTGCTTTTGCTCGAGTCTGTTATCCGTTACTTTCTGTTACTATACCATTTACGTTGTGGGGGCTCGATGTTTAATCAATCAATCATGCTAATGTTGCTATTAATAATAACTTTGATGATAAGGCACCGGCAGGAGGCCCATGAGAGGTTTTGAAGCCTGCTAGTGTCGACCCTAATAGGAAAAGGGTCTTGTCTACTGATCCATGATGAGCGCACTACCCGCATTTGGGAAGCGAGTATGGGCGCCCCCCTCAACTTGACCTGATTCGCATCTCGTCCAAATCGCCTCATTTAGTTTGTGTTTTCCATTTGCCGCATGCATGTTTTTGCGAGCCCAGGCCAGGGTGGAACTTTCGTAGTCGGCATATAGGGGGACACGGTCTTAGAGTGCTATGAGGGTCCCTTTTCTTCGGGGCTTGATTAGCCGTGCGCCCAAGGTTCTTTGGGCTTGATGCGAAGAATGGTTGGTTGTGTTGAGTGCCCCGCTTGGTGGGAGGCATCCCATCTGGCGGGATATTCATGAGTGTACGGCCAAATTGGTGCAACCCTGCAGGGATAATCTTCTCGAGAAGCCGTGTTTTCCGCGGTTATGGATTACTTGGTGAAAGTACTGGCTAACAAGTACTCAGGACAACTTAAACATAATGATCAAACATGTTACACCCAATGTTTAATAACTTGACTAGTAATAGGTTGATGACATAATAACTTGATTCACTTTTAATACAACTGTGTGAGTTATCCTCGGATTGCTTCTTTGGATAAGGGGCGAGATCCAGGATGGGTTTGTTTGAAGTTATCTTTCAGTTGGTTACAATCCTCGATCTTATCTCCTTTCTGTTAGCCGGAAGTAGTATAATCTCTGTAGTTGTTTAGCGCAGCCAGTTGCAGCATCTTTTATATCCCCTCTCTTCCGTTGAACCCAAGGCATCTGTGCTTGGTTTTGACGGGTTACACTTTGGTGAACTGTGAGTCTTGCTTGCCAGTACGTTGGTGTACTGACCCCTTTGGGGCTGTGGTTTACGCAGACGACGTTTCCGAGGATCTACATGGTGGCAACTACGTGGAGTATGACGAGACTGCTGACGAGTAGATAGCGGACCCGGGCAGGATCCGAGACTTCGTGGATGGGCTCCGTCTTTTCGTTTCCGGCCTCCTAGGCCTATTTGGTTCTTGTCTATACTCAGACATGTTGAATGCTTCCGCTGTATTGAAATGATATATTGTTGGGGCATGTGCCCTCTGAATGATTGTATTTGATATCTCTGCTCTAATGAGAGCCATTTGCAACTTATTTCAATCTTTTGGTGTCGTAGAGATCTGTTGTGATATCAGTTGTTCAACGCCGTTGACGTACCATGTGTGTATGGTTTGAAGTACGTCGACGGAAGTGCCTTTGATCTCTAGTGGATAGTTTACATCGACGATGGAATAGCAGGGCTTGTGTTGTCGCGCATAAGCGCAGGCCTACCAGGAAGCTGGGACGTGGGAGCAGATATGCCCCATAATCCAAGCATCTGCTATCCAGTTCGTACGGTGAGTATCCCCTAGAAGTCAGGGTGCGACACTGTCCAAAAGAGCATTTACTTCTTTTCACCAGCCAGTTGTCTCTACGCAGCAGGTCCAACACTTGTGACCGATGAGCAAGATGTTCCCCCAAGCTGCGGCTATAAACAAGAATGTCGCCGAAGAAAACGACCACACACTTGCGTAGCAGGGGTTGCAAAGTTGCATTCATGGAACCTAAAAAGGTTGCCAGTGCTCCAGGAAGACCAAAAGGCACGACAGTGTACGCCCAGTGTCCAGAATGAGTTTGAAAAGCGGTTTTGTGCTCTTCACCTGGTGCTAGCCGTATTTGATGATACTCTTCTCTAAGGTCCATTTTGGAAAACCATTTGGCTCCCGATAGCTCATCGAGCAACTCATCTATGACTGGAATAGGAAACTTGCTGATGATTTTCATGGAATTGAGTGCTCTATAGTCAATACATAAGCGCCACGTTTCATCCTTCTTTTTCACAAATATAGCTAGAGAAGAAAAGTTACTAGTGCTGCGCTGGATAACACCTGATGCAAGCAACTCATCCACTTGTTTCTCAATCTCAGATTTCAGCTCAGGTTTGTGTCGATAAGAACGAATATTAACTGGTTGTGCACCCTGAATCAGAGGGATTTTGTGATCACATGCACGTCTTGGAGGAAGAGCCATTGGGGACAGCAGCAGGAGGTATTACTTTTGTGTGCAAAGTGTCGTCCAGTGCATACACATGGACCAAATATGCCACAGATCCCTTCCCGCAGGCACTCACCAATTCGTCAGAGATGGATGAACATTGAATTATGTCATGCTTGTGGCCCTGTAGCTGGATGAGTCCCTCTGGCATTTTAATCGATAGTGATTTTCCGACCCAATCGATATTGGGGTTTTGCTTCTCAAGCCAGTCCATACCCAGAATGACATCAAATGTGCCCAGTGGTAAAACTTTCAAATCTGTCTTGAACTCATGCCCTTGCGAGAACCAAGAACAACCAGGTATAAAGGTGTTACACCTGTGCTGAGAGCCATCAGCGACATTAACCTTGCAAGGTCTTGAGAGACGTTACCCTCCTGATAGTTGCACTACCAGCTGCTCATTGATGAATGATGCCGAGCTACCTGAATCGATCAGAATTAGTACCATATATTTGCCTATGAATACATGTAGCTGAATAACGTCAGAATTCCCTGTTGCTGAACCAGTCATAGCATGGACCGAAATAGAGCATGCGGTCTCTGCTTCCTTTGAACCGGATGCATCTGAACGCTCACCTCCCGTGACTTTGTCGTGTGAAAACAAAGCCAGGAGTTCTTCGACAATGTGCAACTGAACAGTTTGAGGACATACATGTGTCAGACCCCATTTTCCACCGCAAGTAAAACAGAAACCCTTCGTTTCATGTAATTGCAAATGACAGTGAGTTTATCATCACCACCTCGTGCTGCTTCCAGAGCTCGACTGAAGAGCGAGCTGTGGGTATTACTGGTGTTGAAGGAGTAAGGTTGTGTGTTGATCTTGCCAGAAACTTGACATATCCGTGTCCAATTTGGCGAGGAGGAGACACACACTCGCCCTCAGCCACTTCCTCCTGAAGCAGGGCTAGGGAGCATGCCGTGTCCAGGTCGGACGGCCTCTGCACCATGATGATAGCTCGGATATCCGCCCGCAGTCCCTCGATGAAACGAGTCAGGAAATAATACGGGTGAGTAGTATCAAAGTATGACACAAGATGATTGAGTAGTATATCAAATCATTCAATGTAATCAACTACATAAGGGGTTTGCTTAATGGTGTCGAACTGTGTGATCAGAAGCTGGTGCCTATCTCTACCGAAAAGGGTGCAGATCAGCGAAGTAAACAAGATCCACTCTAGAGATGCTATTTTCTTACGGACGAAATGTAACCAAATTCCTGCGGCTCCAGAGAAGTGCAGAATCGACATGGGAACCCAGTATGACTCGTCTATAGCAAACATCTGGAAATACTGCTCTGCTAGGGTAATCCAGAGTGATGGATTATCCCCTGTGAAAGGTGGGAAAGGAAAATTCGGTGCATTCACAACCAAACTAGACATGATCTGACTCGATAGAATTTGAGGGGCAGAGACAGTGGACAGAGGGAGTTGCAATGAGACCATACCCGTGATCGGAAGTACCGACGTTATGGTCACCGCCGATGGTCCCCCGGGTAAGTTGTCGACGCCGTGGCCATTAGGCCCGTGGATCGCCCCATCCTGGAAAGGGGGCCTAGTGGCGTGATGAGCCGCCACCGATCCACAGTTCACCTCAACTGTGGGCTGCACGCGCTGGAGATTCATAACCACCGCTTGCAGCTTGGTGGAGCGCTCCTGCAAATATGGCTTCCAGCTGCAGAGATCGGACAACTGCGCTGTCTACGTGTCGAGTCGCTCCGTGATGGTGGTCATTTTTTCCCCGTTGTTGTTGATGGATGCCTTGATTTCTTCAAGGTAGGTGTTGAGCGCGGGGTCCATGGTGTCGAGCAGGTGGCACCGATCCGCGGTAAATCGATGAGTCTCTGGAATTTTTGGGTGGGGATTTTTGGGATTGGAAGGGCTCTGATACCACAATATTAATAACTCGCAATATGTGGTTTCCAGACATGAATTCAATAGGAAAGTAGCTAGGGTTACAAGAGAAAATGTCTCCGCCGCCGCCAGGTTCGGTGATCCCAAGGATGATACTTCTGTTGCAGGTGGAGAAGCTTATGTAGTAGAACACGATGATGGTGTGGCGTAACTGGGTCCATTCAGGCCCAACGTGTTTTATGTTGGGCTGATTCAGTCTTGTGGGCCGGGCCAAGCATTGCGTGAGGCCCAAGTCCTTCCTCTGCGTGTCCTTATGCATAGAGCTGCTAACAATTTCATGGCTAAATCACTCGATGTCTATCTGGGAGTGGATTTTGTTGATAATATCCCGCTTGTTCTTGCATATTTATGGATGGAGGATGGTAGGAAGCGACTGATATAATCTGAAAAGAAACTCATGTAAGTTCGATGGCAGAACTGCACGACATACATACAGAGCAATTTGGCCGATGAAAGTAATGGGAAGGTAGAAGAAGCGGTGGATGGAAGCTAAAGAGAACATATCGGTGTGTAGTAGCCTAGACACGAAATCTGGATTTTTTGCCGCAATAAAAAGAGACACAATAAAATGAATGTGAAAATAAATATGATGAGGTGGCACCCGCTGAGGTGGATAGGCTGCATGTCAAGAGAAGTAATAAGTGGGATGATCTATTTAGTTATTATAGATATGTTTATTTCAAAGCTATTTGATGAACAATTTGTTGTATTGTTGATGAACTCTTGTTTGTATTGTTGATGAACAATTGGTTGTAGGGAAATTCTGGAGGCATCGCACACTTCGAGCTCGCTTTTCCCACAGCGCACATCGGACGTGTCTGATCTTTGTGCTGCAATCCAACAGGGGAGGGAATCTCACAGTTTGACTATCTTCGTCGGCACCCTCAAAGCCCCCTCCCCAAAGCTTAATAGGGGTCTGGATGTCAAAGGTATCAAGCGTGACAACCCCATGAGTGCGACAGCCATGAAAAACTGTTTGGCACCCCTAGCAACCCTAGCACCGTCTATCTTTGGGAGCCTTATTAAGGGCGTAGGATAGTGTCGGAGAGAGCCTGTCTGTCCTGGACATGATAGCTCTCAAAGGTTCGAACACTGGGGGCTAAGCACACTTCCTTCGCTTCTAGAGGAGGCTTTGAGAGGGAAGCTTGAGCACGACAACAATGGCGACATAGAGAGTTTACCCAGGTTTAGGCCACTAGTGTGGTGTAAAACCCTACTCCTGCTTATCCGATGGATTGCATTGCGTTAGTTACAGTACAAAGGCAAGCTTGTGCTCGGAACAAACTACTTGGGCTCTACGATGAATCGAGCTCCCCCGTTCAAGGGCCGGTGGTGCCCTTCTTATACTGGCGTTTGGACCTCCTTCCCGCTCACTTGGCGGAAAAGAGTTACCACAAGGTGCCAAAGGGAGGAGCGTCCTGTACCCCTACGCTTCCTGCGCGGTCCTGGTTGCTGGGGGACAGCTCCACTGTCCATGCGTCACGGTGGGGAGCCCGGTGACGTCGCCTTCGTCTTGTAGCATGTTCGTGATCTTCTTTCACCAAAGAGGCAGTCTTTGGGAACCCCTTTGGCCGTCGCAGTTGTCCCCCAGGCCTTTATACACCAGTATGGCAACTGGGGGCCAAGAGGCTCTGCGGCGTCCCCGTCACCACTCAGAGAAGCGGTCATGAGAGGCATGTGGGCTGCCTCCTCTTGAAGGGAGATACCCAAGGAGGGGGCGAAGGTGAAGTAGAAACCTTCTCTAGGGAAAGGACTACAGCGGGCTAGGCCCACCTAGCGGGCGGGCCTAGGAAAGGAAGCCCTGCCTGGCGCGGATAGAACTCTTGGCCTTGGAGCTATGAATTGGGCTGGGCCGCAGCTATCGCCTCAGGGTACCCTAGTATCCAGAGGCCCGACAGTAGGCCCCGGGCCCGCGGGGGGGGACACATGTCCGCTAGATGCGGGGAGATGCGGGGCCAACTGCTACGGGCCAGTCTTTGGCACGTGTCCACGACCCATGACCTTCCCGAGGCAACGGCTCCCTGCGAAGTAGGGGGCCTCGCCCATAAAGGCCGCAGATTTATTGAGGCTCCACTCTCCCTCTTCTCCTTCTGTCGCTTGGGAACTGTCTACTCTCCAGATCCCCCATTCTCCTCCGAGATCTTCTTCCTAAGATGGCCGACAAAAAAGCTGCTCCAGAGGCGAAAGGCAAGCAGGCTGTCGCGACGAAACCTTCGTTTTCGCGTCCACGCTCGATCTTGGAACTGTCCCGTATCCACGCGGGATCTTCGCTGGAGAGGGTGCGTCCGATGGTGGCCTCCTCCACCAATGAGCATGGGGCCACCTCGCTCTTTGCTGGGTCAGCCCGACTCAACTCCCTCCCAGCGATCGCCTACGCCTTCTTCTTCCATACCCTCTTCGCCGACCTGATTCCTCCTTTCTCCACCTTCTTTTTGGCCATCTTGGAATGGTACCAGATCCACGCCCTTCATCTTCATCCCAACTCCGTTTTGACCCTGGCCATCTTCATGTTCTGGTGCGAAGCTTTCCTCGGCGTCAGGCCCTCGGTGGCCTTCTTCCGCTCCTTCTTCAGCCTCCGCGTGACGGGCAGAGGACGTTGCGCAGGGTGCGCCCCCTTCCGCATTGGTCTGGGTAGTGGGGGCTCTGTTCCCCCTACTAGACCACAAGAATAAAGTGGACGATATCATCAGCCGCTGGGTGTTTATGGATGCCGGTGAATCTGCGGTCCTTCTCGTGGTGCCCACAGATAGGCCCAGGAAGCACGCCGTCTGGGCCCACAAAATCCTCGATGGTCCGGACATGGATCCCCTAGTGCAGAGGATGGAGGAGTAGCACGAGAGCGGGCTTGAGGCACCCATAATTGTCCGCGAATTTGTCTGCCAGAGGCTGGTGCCTCTTCAAGAACACGAGAACCTCATGTGCTACTACGGCGACACGGAGGACAACATGTGGCTCAGCAGCTCCCTTCTTGAGGGCAGGGAGCTTGAGGCAAGGATGCAGACCCTTCTTAGCAGGGACAACGCGTCGCCTCTTCCTCCCTCCATAGTCCCCCTTTACAGTCTTGCAGAAGCGGGGCGCGACACGGTGATCAGGGCCATGCCTCGCTTCGATAGGTGGGGACTCCTGGCCGAGGGCGAGACGTCCTGCCAAAAGAACCCCTTTCTTCTTTGTCTCCCCGCGGAGAGCGATGCGGAGCCTGCTAAGACGGAGGACTCCACTCCGACTGAGCCAGCTCCCGGGCGTGTGTCGAAGAAGCGCCCTCTTGACGAGGTCACGTCTGCCCCAGCACGGTAGGCAAGCAGCGAGTCGTCGGCAGACTCGAGCACTCCCTCTCCACCTCCCGCACACTCGGCGACCCCTAACGCGGCAGCAAGCGCGGAAGGGCCGCGCCCCGCGAAGGCTGATGCAGGCGCGGGGGGCTCTTCGACGGCCAAAGTGGTCGTGACACGCCCCCGTGGCCGAAAACGCTTTCCACGAGCTTGGGGGTACCGGGGAGAGTAAGTCCTTAGTCACATTGGTCTTCTTTCCTTCAAGTGGTGCCAGAGCTAACCCCATTCTTGTCGCAGCTCCCCGAAGAGGGTGAGGGTGTCGGAGACACCTAGCCCCCAATCCTTAGGAGGGGCGGTCCAACCCGTCGCTCCCGAGAAGAGGTGAGTTCCTCTGCGATCTCCGGCGACTGAGGGGCTCGCACACTGCGTCGTTTCCTCGCCGGGTGGCGAGACGGCGGCTGAAACACCGCCGGGCGAGCCTTCTATTGGTGATGCCCCGCGGCCCGAGCCGGACGTCCTTACCGAGGAAGACCCCGTGGCTCGTCCGACATCGCCTCCAATCGCCGCCCCTGGCGCCATCGGTCCGGGGATGAATTTAGAGCGCCTAAGCAATGCAGCCGGGGCAAGCTCCGTCCTAGTGGGCGTTGAGGGATAAAAGGTTGCCCCCGCCGATCGGGGAGCGGACGCGATGCTCTCTTTCTCGCTGGCGTGCGGGGTGCTCAGCTCTTCCTTTGTCCCCTTCTGTGGCGCGTTGCAGCAGGACTTCAATGACGCGGTGGAGAGGTGGCATCAAGACACCCCTCCCGAGGGGCCGGATGGCTCCTTCCTTCCCGACGACTTCTTCCGTGACCTGACGGTAGAGGATCGTTGGTCCGCCCGCAACCGCTCTGGCGCTCCCGGCAAGCTCTACTTGGAGGGCTCCCTGCTCGATATCGCCAAGGACATTGTAGATGTGCTACGAGTCAGGGCGAGAGCACACTCCCATCTCCTCATCAAGGAGAGCGAGCGTCTGGAGTGCCTAGGGGCCTGGTTTCACTAGGTGATGTTCACCTGCCACAAGACGGAAAATGCTACGAAAGCGGTGCACTAGCAGATGTTCAGCGAGGCCACACGGAAGTACGAGGAATCCACTCGTGAGGTGGAGGCACTTCGTGAGGAGGCTAATCGCATGATGGACGCCGCTCGGGATCTGCAGGCTCGGCTCCGCCTGGAGCCGGAGGAGCATCGCTCGACGGTGGATGCGTGGAACCTTGGCAGCGCGGAGCGAGAGAAAGCCCTCCTCCTGCGTGAAGAAACTCTGGCGCTCCGCGAGGCAGTTGTCTCCTCCCGCGAATCCGCCGCCTCCCTTAGGGAGGACAAGGTCCACGACCTCAAGGGAGACATCAAGAGATGCGAGGCGGAGGTCCCCCGCCTCGTGGGTGAGGTGAGCGAGGAGCGTGAACGCCTCGAGAAGCTGGAGAGTGACTTGAAAGAGGGACAGAAAAAGCAACGACAGCAGGTAGAGAAACAGATCTAGGCGGGGTGTGAAGCATACCGCCAGGAACTCGAGGCAGGCTTAACCGGGGGGGGGGTGGCCGTCTGCGGAGGTCATGGCCGTGAGAGAGCTACCCCCGGAGGTTGATAGGCTCTCGGCTAAGCTGGGTCGGCTTTGCGTGCAGCTTGCCAAAGAGAGCAGCGCTAGAGAGTGCGCCAATGCTGCGTCCGCGGGGTTCCAGTCGAACTTGTTCACCCTGCGAGAGCGACTGGCGCCGCTCATAGAGGGGGTACCTGAGCGGGTGGAGCTGGCCGCACCGATGTTGGAGTTTCAACGCCAACTTGAGGGCGTGTTCCAGCGCGCCGTCCTGTCGGCCCAGGTGGTCGGTGAACGACTGGACCTCGAGCTGCCTCCTCCGCCTGCCAGGTACGACGCTGTGCGTGCTCTTCATTTCTTCGCCGACCTGCTAGACTCGCTGCAGAAGGATGCCCAAAGCATGGACGCGATCCTTGATGCGGAGTGCCGCCAGCTCCTGTCGGAGGGGGCGACACACTTGTTCTCCCGGCTTTTGATGGTTCAGCCGGACTTCAAGCTGAGCATCCTAGCGGGAGAGTTCACCCTAACCGTGCTGCCTCTCTCTGCCCTTGTGAAGGATGCCGTTACTGCCTTCGTGAAGGCATTTACGCCAGATCCTCCTGCTGATGAAGCCCCAGCTCCTGGCGCTGGAACCGAGGGTCCTTCCGCTTAGTGTTCCTTCGTATTTGTGGCGTTTTCTTGTGAACTATTTTACATGTCTTGTAAGGATAAAATCTACACTTGTTATCTATTGTACTCCTATATTTTGTTCGTCTTTCGAGAGTACTTAGCTTTTCCGTGGTGACGTCCTTCGAGATGTTAAGTTTGTGTCCTTCGTGGTGATCCTCCAACTGCTCCTTGCGGAGGACCCTCTTGAGCTTTATGCGGGGGTTTGCGTCCTGCTTGCTTGTTCCTTGGAGCGAGGTTTCCACCATTACCTGCAGTTTGTTGTAACAACCCAAGTATGAAAACAACCCCTAGAATGTTTTATTTCTTGTTATTTTATGTTTTGCATCATGACATCATCATTGCATTTGTTTTGGCATTTGTTTTCCAATTGTTTTCCATTTGTTTGCATTTGTTTTCCTTTGTTTTCTATTGGAATTTTCAAACCAAATTCAAATATTTGTTTCATACTTGCTCTGTTACAATTTTCAAATAAAAATATTCAAAATAAAACATCCATTTGTTTCCATTAAGATGAAAAGCTCAAACTATCAATTTGTTCCTTTTAATGTTTCACTTAAATTCTTTTGCATTCAAATTCCAAATCCAATTACAAACAGCACCCAATTTGAAATTATGAAAATTACAAAACAATTATTCACTTGTTTCCAATTAAACTTGAATTTAAAAACTTAATTTCTTAAGTTCAATTATTTCAATTAATATTAACTTCATTCAAATTTTAAACAAATTGCAAACAGCACTTAAATTCAAATCATTTTGTAAAACAAAAGTTGCACTTTGTGCTGTTACAATAAATAAGCAATAAAAAATTTATCCCTAAATTTTCTACCCCAAAAACTCTAGCCTTTTCTTCCTTTTTCAAATCAGCAAAAAAAAAACAGAACAAAAAAATAAAAATAAAAAGAAACAGAGAGAGGGGAGGGCAGGCAGTGGGCAGGCCCAGCACACCAACCGGCCCGTACCCCTTCGCTCTTCTTCTCTCTGTACGGCGGCCATCCGGCGTGTCCACGTCGCCGTACAGCGAGCAGAGACGGCCAGGAGGCGATCACCTCCTCCTTTTTAACCCTAGGGTTCCCCCCTCGGTGCCCTAGACCACCCACCACCACCTATCCCTCGACGCTGCCGTTTTTCCTCCATCTCCTGCACCCCACCTCTGAATCCCCGAGCGCCACCGCACCTACCTCCGATGATCGCCGCCGGTAGAGTGCGTCTCCCCTCGGGCTAGCCACGGGAAAGGTTTCCCCGTAGCCCCCTCTACCTCCTCGACTTCTCCTCGCTGCCGGAGACCCACCGGAGCGCAGCCGCCGTCCTCGTTCCTGTCGCCGGCGCCGTTCTTCCCCGAGCCTCTGCCTCACCTGCAAACGCCGGTGAGCACAGCGACACCTCCCTCTCTCCCTTCACTCTCGTGCACGCACACGACCACACGCTCGCAACGCACGCATCCACGCACCAGCAGCACGGCAGCACGAGCGCGGCAGCAGCTCGCCGCCGGCCAGCGAGCCTCTGTCGAAGTTCAGAAAAATGTACCTGCAAAAGTTCAGATAGCGATAACTGAAACATAACCTGTCCGCGCACCCCTTACCTGACAAGCGAACGCATCCACCACAGTGGTAACGCACCACTGCACGCAGCGCCGCGGCCAGGGTTCGAGCGCCGCGCGCAACATCTTTTTGGGATTTAATCCCCTCGCCCGTGGCCCACCTGCCAGTGGCCTGTGTTGCCACGCGCGCACACACGCGGGCCACGCTGGCCCAGGGCCCCCTCGTCAGTGGCTGGGGCTAGCCACTGCTAGGTGTAAAACATTTTTCTGACCAGTTTTTCTTCTATTTAAGTCCAATTCATTTACAGTTTAGTCCCTGCAATTAAAATGCTAATAACTTTTAAATCCTAAATCCAAATAATGCAAATAAAATATGTGTACTGAACCAGATTAAATTCTCTACCTATTTAAATCATTTGTTTTCTGTTTTGAACATTTCAAATGCATCCAAATTTCAAATTTAAACAAATCATTTTAAATTTGGTTAATTTCATAAATAATTCAAACTTAAGTCAAATAACACAAATAAAATATGTTTTACATGCTATTTTGAACCACCTTTCCAAATATAAATTTTGTTTCATGTTTTGAATAATTAAAATTGCTTAAATAATTTAAACCTTGTTTAAATCATTTAAATTTGCTAAATTCATAACTTGCTCAAATTAAATTATTTTTGAACATATAAAATATGTTTTCAAACTAGAAAAGTATAAACTTTTCAAATATGAATGTGGTTTAATGTTTTGAACAAATAAAATTTCAAATATTTTCACACTTGAATTAAATTCATTTAAATCTTGTTTAACTTGTTTAATTCATAATTAAATCATTGTAACTCCTTTTTCAATAATTGAAACATGTAATCCACCTAAAATTTTATGTTCTTTCCAAATATGAACTTTGTTATCTATTTTGGACAAATTAAATTGGTGAAAATAACAAATGATTGTGTAACACCTTTTAGAACCCAAAATTTCATAACTTAATAAATAAAATTCCAAACTTGGTAAACCTTATTTCAAAATTGTTTCTACTGTTGTTATTTTTCTGTTTTCCTCATCCATGCATCATACTAATCCATTTTCACCTGTTGGTTAGTTGTAAAACAATTATTTCAACCTAAATTCATGGGTTTTCCTTATGCAACCCAGATTGCATAGGGGTCCATTTAATCATGTTATGTTACCATGTCAACTAGTTTATTTTTATGCATCAATTAAATGGTCATGCATCATCCCATGATTGTGCACTATGCCATGTTATTGATTGTTTGTCTCTCTGCATTGTTTGTTTGCTTCTTCTCGAATAGACGACGACGTTGAGACAGACGAGGTTTACGACACCCCTTCTGAGGATCTAGCTCAGTACCAGGCTGCTGAGTTTGCAGGCAAGTATTCACTCACATGAACCATTGTGTTCCTTTCAACATTGGATACCGATACTTTCCGTTGTCTATTCTGCTAGCCCTATGAATCGTTGCTTCTGTTACGAACCTATCACATGTTATCCTGTAACCCTGATATAGCCTCACCTCCACACCTATAACCCTGTTGCTTGTTGCCCGTGTCTTACTAGCATGCTTAGGGTTGTTTCTGCTCGAGTCTGTTACCCGTTACTTTCTGTTACCATATTTTATTATGTTCTGGGCTCGATGTGTAAACAATCAACATGTTAACTCTGATGGTAATAATAATTTGATGATAAGGCACCGGCAGGAGGCCCGGCGTGGTTTTGAGGCCTGCTAGTGTCGACCCTAATTATGAAAAGGGTCGTGTCTACTGATCCATGATGAGCGCACTAACCGCATGTGGGAAGCGTGTATGGGCGCCCCCCTCAATTTGATTCGATTCGCATCTCGTCCAAATCGCCACACTTAGTTCGGGCTTTCCATTTGATGCACTCATATGCAGGTACGAACCCGAGGCCAGGGTGGAACTTTTGTAGTCGGCATTTAGGGCGGCGTGGTCTTAGAGTGCTATGAGGGTCCCCTTTTCTTCGTGGGGCTCGATTAGCCGCGCACGCACAGCACGTGGTTCTTTGGGCTTGATGCAAAGAAGAGTTGAGTTGTGTTGAGTGCCCCGCTTGGTGGGAGGCATTCCATCTGGCGGGTTATTCTTACGTGTACGGCCAAATTGGTGCACCCCTGCAGGGATAAGTCTTCTCGAGAAGCCGTGTTTTCCGCGGTTATGGTTAACTTGGTGAAAGTACTGTCTAACAAGTACTCAGAACAACTTACACCTATCTAATGATAACTTGACTAGTAATAGTCTTATTGACACAATAACTTGAACCATCATTAATCCAACGGTGTGAGTTATCCTCGGATTGCTTCTTTGGATAAGGGGCGAGATCTAGGATGGGTTTGTTTGGAGTTAGTTATAGTGGGTTACGATACGCTATCTTATCTCCTTTCTGTTAGCCGGAAGTTGTAGAATGTTTCTGTAGTTGGTTATTGCAGCCCGCTCCCGCATCTTTTATATCACCCTTTCTTCCGTTGAACCCAAAGCATATGTGCTTGATGTTGTGGGGTACTCTTTGGTGAATTGTGAGTCTTGCTTGCCAGTACGTTTATGTACTGACCCCTTTGGGTCTGTGGTTTCCGCAGACTACGCTTACGAGGATCCCCGTGATGGCTACTACGTGGAGTTTGACGAGGCTGCTGACGAGTAGATAGCGGACCTGGGCAGGATCCGAGACTTCGTGGATGGGCTCCGTCTTTTTCGTTTCCGGCCTCTTAGGCCTATTTGGATATTGTCTGTACTCAGACATTTTGGATGCTTCCGCTGTGTTGTAATGATGAATTGTTGGGACACGTGTCCTCTAGATGATTGTATTTGCTATCTCTGCTCTAGTGAGAGCTATTTGCAACTTATTTCTATTTATTTGTGTCTTAAAGATCTGTTGTGCTATCATTTTGTTAAACGCCATTGACGTACCATGTGTGTATGGTATGAAGTACGTCAATGGTAGTATCCTGATTTCTATGGGATGGTTTACGTAGACGATGAACAGTAGGGGTTGGTTGTCACACATACGTGTGTTGGCCTACTCGTAAGAGATGCGGGTGCCGGTAAGCCCCGTAATCCAATCAACTACTGATCAACGGAACTGCGAGTATCCTCTAGAAGTCCGGGTGCGACAAATGGTATCAGAGCCTGTCTGCCTGTAGGATCCCCTTTTACTGGTCGCAGTTGAGTCTAGAAACTATTTTTGTAGCTATATAGGAAAAATGAAACGTGAGAGTAGGAATTCTGTTCTTTTTCTTCTTTCCCCACCCACCCTCCCTTTTCTGGTAAGGAAGTGCAACGTTGTTTTCCCTTCTCATCTAAACTTTCAAGTTAGGATTTCTCGTATCCTGGTTTCTCTAGGATAGTTATATCTACTAGACCATAGGAATGGAGGTGGTTGTGACATGATTTATCATGTTGCCTACTCATGATTGAGAACGGAGGCGTGTAAGCCCCGGAAGCAGATCCTCTATTCCTTAAGCAGTAGATATTGATCCTTTAGAAGCCCGGATGGGTTTTCCGTAGTACCTCAGGAGTGTTTTGGTCTCGTGTTTCCCCGATGTTGCTTCGATATCCTGTTCTTCTCGACATCCTTTCGTCCGTTGAAACCTTGTTGTTGCTTTCCACTTCAGTTCTTCTACCGGCGTCTAATCAAAACTTCCCCGATCATCTGCAGATGGATCTCAGGTTCTACCCGCAGGTGGTTCGCAGACTCGTTGCGAGAGCACTGCCGATTATCCGGAGATGCTGAGAGACATGGTCACTTTTCTGGGGTTCCGTTGGGCACCAGAGTACCAGGTCTACAAGCAGCAGCGAGAGTTTGACCAGACCTACTACCAGGCTATCGTCTACATTCTGTCAGATGATGGCATGAGCGTAGTCCACCGCTACGAGGCAGTAGGTTCCACAGTGGATATGGCCGTGCAGCAGGCAGCTTATGTGAGTCTCACCGTCCTTCGTGCTGACTACTGGGGATTTGACGATTCCATCTATCGCCACATCCCCCGTGGTTACATCACCTCGGAGGGAGCTCACTTCACTCTCTACGACAACTTGGATGTCTACCAGCATGATAACTCCAGGCTGCACACCACCGCTCAGTTTGTGAGGCACAGTGACGCAGTTGCCAGCACACTATCTCAGGAGTTGGCTTCAGTCAGAGAGCAGCTCTACCTTGCTTTGACTCGTCTGGCGACGTACACCACAGACTTTGTTGGAGATGAGCGCTTCGCACGTTTCGATCAGCCAGTTGGTCGTCGTCTGCCAGATGCTGGAGGTTACGAGCCGATCAGAGGACCACTCCTCAACCTTGGTGCTGGTTACACTGGGATTCCACGCTTTGGAGCACAGGGAGTCGATGCTATGTATTTCACCACACCGAGAGTCTCTCTCAGACCACGTCAGATCTACGTGGATCGTCGTTCTACCTACTTTCCTGGGCGTGCTCCTCACCGTACCTCTCGCCGTACTCCTACCCGCCGTCCTGCGTGATGAGCATGGGAGTACCGATGTATCCATTCTTAGCTATGTTTAGTTATCCTTTGACATTTGAACCATTTGTGGTGTGTTGGATATTCTGATGTATTTGAACATGTGATGATGTACCTGTTGGTTATCTATTCATGCGTCGGAATAATCTCTCTTTCGGTTACCAAGTCTATCCTTTTCTATTGTTGTGCTAAAATGCATTTCCATTCAGGATGCCGCCAACAAGGAACACCCCGCCTGAACCACCGCCAATCACGGAGCTGTTGACTCAGATGACTCAAGTCATGACGCAGATGGCCCAGTTCCAGACTAATCAGCACAACAACCAGAATGCTCCACGAGTCAGTATCAAGGAGTTTCTCAGTCTGGGCCCAAGAGCTTTCGTGGCCACACGCGAGCCTCTGGATGCTGATGACTGGATCCGTGAGATAGCTAAGGCTCTGGAGATTGCTCACGTTGCAGAGGAAGACAAGGTCAAGTATGCATCCTATCTGCTGAAGGGTCAGGCAGCTACTTGGTGGGAAAACTACCAGACCATGAGAGCTGGCTACCCAATCACGTGGGGTTATTTCAAGGAAGCTTTTCTGAAGCACCACATTCCAGATGGTCTCATGGAAAGGATGCGTGAAGAGTTTTGCTCTCTCAAGCAGGGGAAGCTGGACGTCATTGGCTATCAGAGTGAGTTCAATCGCCTCGCTCGTTACGCTGGTGATGAGGTGTCCACTGAGGCTAAGAAGATGGCAAGGTTCCGCAGAGGTTTTAACCCGGAACTCAAGTACGCCCTCACCAACATCAAGGCCAACAACTTCGAGGAGCTCGTTAACACCGCGCTCAATGAAGAAAATGGGCGCAAGGCGTTCGAGGAGTCTCGCAAGCACTCGCGTGAGGGTGGTTCCTCCTCCAACATGACCACCCCTCCGCAGAAGCGCCGCATCTGGGTGCCAAATGGTGCTGTCACTCGGGCTCCATACGCCCAAGCTTCTCCATGCTTCGCTCCCCGCCCACCCAACCCTGCTCAGATGCATGATCAGAGGGCTTCGATGGGGCAGCCAAGGCCAGGGCCTCCTCGTGTCGTCACTTGCTACAAGCGCAAGCAGACGGGGCACTACGCTGAAAAGTGCACGCAGAGGCAGCTACCTCCACCACCACCTCGTCCCAACACAAACCAGGCAATGGTGCGCGCTCCCCCGCCTAAAGCCTTCAACTCCAACAACAGGCCTGTCGGGAGGACCGCAAGGGTGAATCATGTCAAGATCGACAAAGCTGAGGAAGCTCCTGACGTCGTTCTCGGTACATTTCCCGTAAACTCTAACCCAGCTAAAGTGTTGTTTGATACCGGAGCATCGCATTCTTTCGTGTCAAAGATCTTTGCGACAGCAGTTAAACTACCCTTTGTTGGTTTGGGTTCCCCGCTAGTAGTAAAATCCCCTGGAGAAACTATGCAAACTTCCAAGATCAGTCACAGAAATCAAATCCTAATTGGAGGCCACATATTCCTTGCTTCCCTCATACTTCTTGGCAATTCTGACATTGATGTCATTCTTGGTATGGATTGGTTGAAGGCCAATAAAGTTACGATTGACTGTGCTCACAAGTCAATAACTCTGTTCCACCCTTCTGGCCAGATAGTCTATTCTCCAAATGAATCAAGTTCCTTTCAGCTATGCAACCTCGATGCAAAACCTCTACCTTTACTTGCAAATGTTCCGGTGGTTTGCGAATTCCCTGACGTCTTTCCAGAAGAGTTGCCAGGGATGCCTCCGGACAGAGCAGTTGAGTTCGTGATCGAGCTTGAACCAGGTACTGCTCCAATCTCTAAGCATCCATACAAGATAGCTCCTCCTGAACTGAAACTGTTAAAGGAGCAAATCGATATGTACATGGAAAAAGGTTACATTCAACCTAGTTCCTCGGCTTGGGGTTGCCCAACTCTGTTCGTTGCGAAGAAGGATCACACAAAGAGACTCGTTGTTGACTATCGTCCTCTTAACGAGAAGACCATCAAAAACAAGTATCCAATTCCTCGTATCGATGATCTTTTTGATAAACTTGCTGGAGCCTCAATATTCTCAAAGTTGGACTTGAGAATGGGTTACCATCAGATAAAGATCAGAAAAGAGGATATTCCAAAAACAGCCTTCACCACTCGCTACGGTCTATATGAATTCACCGTCATGTCCTTTGGTCTAACCAATGCACCGGCGACATTCTCTCGACTCATGAATTCTGTCTTCCATGAATACCTCGACAAGTTCGTTGTGGTATATCTTGATGACATTCTTGTCTACTCAAAATCCGAGGAAGAGCATGAAGAGCATCTTCGTCTCACTCTAATGAAACTTCGCGAGCATCGTCTATATGCCAAATTCTCCAAATGTGAGTTTGGATTCCAGAAGTTGCTTACCTTGGTCATGTCATCTCTGCCAAGGGCATAGCCATTGATCCAGAAAAGGTTAAAGCAATTGTTGATTGGAAACCTCCAAAGACGGTAAAGCAAGTAAGAAGTTTTCTTGGCTTGGCTAGCTATTGCCGTCATTTCGTCCAAAACTTCTCCAAGATTGCCAAACCTCTCACTGATCTCACAAAGAAGGACAAGAAGTTCGTTTGGTCTCCACAATGTGATGAAAGTTTCAATCTCCTCAAGACTAAACTCACTTCTACACCAGTTCTGGTTGGCCCAGATCCTACCAAACCTTTCCAGATATTCTGTGATGCTTCTCTCCAAGGTCTAGGTGCAGTTCTTATGCAAGAACGTCAAGTTGTGGCTTATGCTTCACGTCAGTTGAACGCACATGAGCAAAATTATCCCACTCATGACCTTGAACTTGCAGCAGTTGTGTTTGCCCTCAAGAAATGGAGGCAATACTTGTTGGGTAATCGCACTGAAATCTTTTCCGATCATAAGAGTCTGAAATACATCTTCACTCAACCAGATCTAAACCTCAGGCAAAGGAGATGGATTGAAAAGATTAAAGACTTTGATCTCACCATTTCTTACACTCCAGGCAAGGCTAATGTTATGGCCGATGCTCTCAGTCGCAAGTCGTATTGCAATAATCTCATGATCATGGAAAGCCAACCTCCTCTTCATGAAGAATTCCAGAAGCTGAACCTTGGTCTTGTCCCTCAAGGCTATCTTGCGAACTTGACAGCCAGTCAAACTCTCGAGGACAAGATTCGTTCTGAAAAACTTCGTGATGCTGAAATCAAGAAGATGGTAGAACACATCAAAGAGGGCAAAGAGAAATTCAAGTCCTTCTCAATTGATGACAAAGGAACTGTGTTCTTCGAAGGACGCATTGCAGTTCCTCAAGTTCAAAGTCTCAAAGATGTCATTCTCAAGGAGGCTCATGAAACTCCTCTATCCATACACCCTGGAAGTACAAAGATGTACCAGGATCTTAAGACACTGTATTGGTGGCCTGGCATGAAACGTGAAATTGCTCAATACGTTTATGAATGCGACGTTTGTCAACGTGTTAAGGCAGTCCATCAGAAAACAGCCGGTCTTCTCCAACCTCTGAAAATTCCTGAGTGGAAGTGGGACATGATTGAAATGGACTTCGTCACTGGTTTTCCAAAGTCCAAGAAGGGCAACGATGCAATCTTCGTTGTTATTGATCGTCTCACTAAAGTAGCTCACTTCTTTGCTGTCAAAGAAACAATCTCAGCTAGTCAGTTAGCAGAGCTCTACACAGCAAAGATTGTTCCTCTTCATGGTGTTCCATTGGAAATAAGCTCTGACCGTGGAAGCATATTCACTTCTCATTTCTGGAAAAGATTTCAAGAAGCATTGGGCACCAAACTTCTGTTCAGCACAGCCTACCATCCCCAGTCTCAAGGGCAAGTCGAAAGAGTCAATCAGATTCTCGAGGATATGCTCAGAGCATGTGGTCTCTCCTTTGGCATGAAATGGGAGGAATGCCTTCCATATGCTGAATTCTCCTACAACAACAGCTTCCAGGCAAGCCTAGGCATGGCACCATTTGAAGCTCTCTATGGCCGTAGATGCAGGAGTCCAATCAATTGGTCTGGAGCTGGTGAACGTTCACTCTTAGGCCCTGACAGTGTTAAGGAAGCCGAAGAGAAAGTTCGCATCATTCGTGACAATCTCAAGATTGCTCAGTCTCGTCAGAAAAGCTACTATGACAGCAAGCACAGGGATATGATCTATGCACCTGGTGACAAGGCATATCTCCGTGTAACTCCCCTCAGAGGCACTCATCGTTTTGGTGTGAAAGGAAAACTTGCACCAAGATACATTGGTCCTTTCAGCATTCTCTCAAGGCGTGCGGAAAATGCCTATCGTCTTGAACTTCCAGAAAAACTATCCAAGGTGCACGATGTGTTTCACGTGTCACAGCTCAAGAGGTGTTTCAAAGATCCAGATCGTGCAGTTGATCATGATTCCATTGAACTGCAAGAAGATCTATCGTATGAGGAGCACCCTGTTCGCATTCTCGATGAGACCGAGCGTAAGACTCGCAACAAGAGCACCAAGTTCTTGAAAGTGCAGTGGTCCCATCATTCCGATAAAGAGGCAACGTGGGAGACCGAAGAGGATCTTCGCAAGAAGTATCCGGACCTTTTCTCTTCTCAGTAGGAATCTCGGGGCGCGATTCCTTCAAGGGGGGGCGTTTTGTAACATCCCAAGTATGAAAACAACCCCTAGAATGTTTTATTTCTTGTTATTTTATGTTTTGCATCATGACATCATCATTGCATTTGTTTTGGCATTTGTTTTCCAATTGTTTTCCATTTGTTTGCATTTGTTTTCCTTTGTTTTCTATTGGAATTTTCAAACCAAATTCAAATATTTGTTTCATACTTGCTCTGTTACAATTTTCAAATAAAAATATTCAAAATAAAACATCCATTTGTTTCCATTAAGATGAAAAGCTCAAACTATCAATTTGTTCCTTTTAATGTTTCACTTAAATTCTTTTGCATTCAAATTCCAAATCCAATTACAAACAGCACCCAATTTGAAATTATGAAAATTACAAAACAATTCTTCACTTGTTTCCAATTAAACTTGAATTTAAAAACTTAATTGCTTAAGTTCAATTATTTCAATTAATATTAACTTCATTCAAATTTTAAAAAAATTGCAAACATCACTTAAATTCAAATCATTTTGTAAAACAAAAGTTGCACTTTGTGTTGTTACAATAAATAAGCAATAAAAAATTTATCCCTAAATTTTCTACCCCAAAAACTCTAGCCTTTTCTTTCTTTTTCAAATCAGCAAAAAAAACAAACAGAACAAAAAAATCAAAAAAAAAAGAAACAGAGAGAGGGGAGGGCAGGCAGTGGGCAGGCCCAGCCCACCAACCGGCCCGTACCCCTTCGCTCTTCTTCTCTCTGTACGGCGGCCATCCGGCGTGTCCACGTCGCCGTACGGCGAGCAGAGACGGCCAGGAGGCGATCACCTCCTCCTTTTTAACCCTAGGGTTCCCCCCTCGGTGCCCTAGACCACCCACCACCACCTATCCCTCGACGCCGCCGTTTTTCCTCCATCTCCTGCACCCCACCTCTGAATCCCCGAGCGCCACCGCACCTACCTCCGATGATCGCCGCCGGTAGAGTGCGTCTCCCCTCGGGCTAGCCACGGGAACGGTTTCCCCGTAGCCCCCTCTACCTCCTCGACTTCTCCTCGCTGTCGGAGACCCACCGGAGCGCAGCCGCCGTCCTCGTTCCTGTCGCCGGCGTCGTTCTTCCCCGAGCCTCTGCCTCACCTGCAAACGCCGGTGAGCACAGCGACACCTCCCTCTCTCTCTTCACTCTCGTGCACGCACATGACCACACGCTCGCAACGCACGCGTCCACGCACCAGCAGCACGGCAGCACGAGCGCGGCAGCAGCTCGTCGCCGGCCAGCGAGCCTCTGTCGAAGTTCAGAAAAACGTACCTGCAAAAGTTCAGTTAGCGATAACTGAAACATAACATGTCCGCGCACCCCTTACCTGACAAGCGAGCGCATCCACCACAGTGGTAACGCACCACTGCACGCAGCGCCGCGGCCAGGGTTCGAGCGCCGCGCGCAACATTTTTTTGGGATTTAATCCCCTCGCCCGTGGCCCACCTGCCAGTGGCCTGTGTTGCCACGCGCGCACACACGCGGGCCACGCTGGCCCAGGGCCCCCTCGTCAGTGGCTGGGGCTAGCCACTGCGAGGTGTAAAACATTTTTCTGACCAGTTTTTCTTCTATTTAAGTCCAATTCATTTACAGTTTAGTCCCTGCAATTAAAATGCTAATAACTTTTAAATCCTAAATCCAAATAATGCAAATAAAATATGTGTACTGAACCAAATTAAATTCTCTACCTATTTAAATCATTTGTTTTCTGTTTTGAACATTTCAAATGCATCCAAATTTCAAATTTAAACAAATCATTTTAAATTTGGTTAATTTCATAAATAATTCAAACTTAAGTCAAATAACACAAATAAAATATGTTTTCCATGCTATTTTGAACCACCTTTCCAAATATAAATTTTGTTTCATGTTTTGAATAATTAAAATTGCTTAAATAATTTAAACCTTGTTTAAATCATTTAAATTTGCTAAATTCATAACTTGCTCAAATTAAATTATTTTTTAACATATAAAATATGTTTTCAAACTAGAAAAGTATAAAATTTTCAAATATGAATGTGGTTTAATGTTTTGAACAAATAAAATTTCAAATATTTTCACACTTGAATTAAATTCATTTAAATCTTGTTTAACTTGTTTAATTCATAATTAAATCATTGTAATTCCTTTTTCAATAATTGAAACATGTAATCCACCTAAAATTTTATGTTCTTTCCAAATATGAACTTTGTTATCTATTTTGGACAAATTAAATTGGTGAAAACAACAAATGATTGTGTAACACCTTTAAGAACCCAAAATTTCATAACTTAATAAATAAAATTCCAAACTTGGTAAACCTTATTTCAAAATTGTTTCTACTGTTGTTATTTTTCTGTTTTCCTCATCCATGCATCATACTAATCCATTTTCACCTGTTGGTTAGTTGTAAAACAATTATTTCAACCTAAATTCATGGGTTTTCCTTATGCAACCCAGATTGCATAGGGGTCCATTTAATCATGTTATGTTACCATGTCAACTAGTTTATTTTTATGCATCAATTAAAGGGTCATGCATCATCCCATGATTGTGCACTATGCCATGTTATTGATTGTTTGTCTCTCTGTGTTGTTTGTTTGCTTCTTCTCGAATAGATGACGACGTTGAGACAGACGAGGTTTACGACACCCCTTCTGAGGATCTAGCTCAGTACCAGGCTGCTGAGTTTGCAGGCAAGTATTCACTCACATGAACCATTGTGTTCCTTTCAACATTGGATACCGATACTTTCCGTTGTCTATTCTGCTAGCCCTATGAATCGTTGCTTCTGTTACGAACCTATCACATGTTATCCTGTAACCCTGATATAGCCGCACCTCCACACCTATAACCATGTTGCTTGTTGCCCGTGTCTTACTAGCATGCTTAGGGTTGTTTCTGCTCGAGTCTGTTACCCGTTACTTTCTGTTACCATATTTTATTATGTTCTGGGCTCGATGTGTCAACAATCAACCTGTTAACTCTGATGGTAATAATAATTTGATGATAAGGCACCGACAGGAGGCCCGGCGTGGTTTTGAGGCCTGCTAGTGTCGACCCTAATTAGGAAAAGGGTCTTGTCTACTGATCCATGATGAGCGCACTAACCGCATGTGGGAAGCATGTATGGGCGCCCCCCTCAATTTGATTCGATTCGCATCTCGTCCAAATCGCCACACTTAGTTCGGGCTTTCCATTTGATGCACTCATATGCAGGTACGAACCCGAGGCCAGGGTGGAACTTTTGTAGTCGGCATTTAGGGCGGCGTGGTCTTAGAGTGCTATGAGGGTCCCCTTTTCTTCGTGGGGCTCGATTAGCCGCGCACGCACAGCACGTGGTTCTTTGGGCTTGATGCGAAGAAGAGTTGAGTTGTGTTGAGTGCCCCGCTTGGTGGGAGGCATTCCATCTGGCGGGTTATTCTTACGTGTACGGCCAAATTGGTGCACCCCTGCAGGGATAAGTCTTCTCGAGAAGCCGTGTTTTCCGCGGTTATGGTTAACTTGGTGAAAGTACTGGCTAACAAGTACTCAGAACAACTTACACCTATCTAATGATAACTTGACTAGTAATAGTCTTATTGACACAATAACTTGAACCATCATTAATCCAACGGTGTGAGTTATCCTCGGATTGCTTCTTTGGATAAGGGGCGAGATCCAGGATGGGTTTGTTTGGAGTTAGTTATAGTGGGTTACGATACGCTATCTTATCTCCTTTCTGTTAGCCGGAAGTTGTAGAATGTTTCTGTTGTTGGTTATTGCAGCCCGCTGCCGCATCTTTTATATCACCCTTTCTTCCGTTGAACCCAAAGCATCTGTGCTTGATGTTGTGGGGTACTCTTTGGTGAATTGTGAGTCTTGCTTGCCAGTACGTTTATGTACTGACCCCTTTGGGGCTGTGGTTTCCGCAGACTACGCTTACGAGGATCCCCGTGATGGCTACTACGTGGAGTTTGACGAGGCTGCTGACGAGTAGATAGCGGACCTGGGCAGGATCCGAGACTTCGTGGATGGGCTCCGTCTTTTTCGTTTCCGGCCTCTTAGGCCTATTTGGATCTTGTCTGTACTCAGACATTTTGGATGCTTCCGCTGTGTTGTAATGATGAATTGTTGGGACACGTGTCCTCTGGATGATTGTATTTGCTATCTCTGCTCTAGTGAGAGCTATTTGCAACTTATTTCTATTTATTTGTGTCTTAGAGATCTGTTGTGCTATCATTTTGTTAAACGCCGTTGACGTACCATGTGTGTATGGTATGAAGTACGTCAATGGTAGTATCCTGATTTCTATGGGATGGTTTACGTAGACAATGAACAGTAGGGGTTGGTTGTCACACATATGTGTGTTGGCCTACTCGTAAGAGATGCGGGTGCCGGTAAGCCCCGTAATCCAATCAACTACTGATCAACGGAACTGCGAGTATCCTCTAGAAGTCCGGGTGCGACATTTGTGCCTCTGGAGAGGTGCGCTCTTGGTTGTTCCTTTGTGAGGATCTCGCGAGGAGAAAATCCGAGGGACTTGGCGACGTGTTTGTGTGCGGTAGCGACCCGCTCACATGCATTGTTCCAGCCCCCGCCCGCGGGATGCTCTCGAGAGGAAAAAAAAGCCTTCGCGCGCCTCTCTGGAGAGAGGAAGGATGCATGCGTGGATGAATGCACATGATGTTTTGTTGGATGCAAGATGCAGGCATGCCGGCATGCAAGGAGATATTTCTTTGTGAAAGAAACAAGATTTTACTGCTAGGGTGAGGCATTGTTCTCTTACAAAACACTTGGGGATGTCATGACCTTGTGGTCCCCCAAGAGGCACTTGACGTCACCATGCAGACACTAGACTCCCACCGCCATGGGGGCTAATACTCGCGCGAGTTCAGGTGCGTAGCTCGAGGATGTAGTGGCCTTGTGGGGCCCTCGAGTAACAAAAGATTGCCCCACCGGAGCGAGGCTCCCACTTGTGTGGGTAGAAGCTCCCGCGGCCTTATGGTCCGCCTGGCGAGAGCTCCATGAGACCCTCACGGAGAGAGGTCCTGGCGTCTTTTTTACCGTGGCGTCACGGGGTGCCCTTGAGGGTGCGTCTCCGTGGCCTTGTGGGGGTCATGGAACGAGCATGTGGTGAGCGCTCCTCCCTAGGAGAGAGGCGCGCTCACATGGAGAGCAGTGGCAGCCTCCGAGCCTCCAGCGCTCCGGGGGTCTTCTGGGTGGTAGCCCCCGAGTCTCCAGTGCTCTAGGGGGGTCTTTTGGGTGGCTGCTCCTTCGTGCGAAGTGAGCAGCCTCTTCTTGGGTGCCTCATCGAGGTGTCCCGCATCGTCTTCATCGCCCCGGGTGGAGATGGCCACCTCCTTGTAGGTTCGCTCAACTGAGCGTGTCGCCTCCTCTACCACTCCATGGATGGCGATGGTGCTAGCAGGCCCGGGTAGCTTAGCAAGGTTGTACGTCTGGTGCGTTATGACCATGAATTTCGCGAGAGCGGGTACCTGAGGATTGCGTTGTGGGTGAGGACGATGTGCGCGACTTCGAAGTTGAGGGTCTCGGTGCGGTAGCTCTGGCGAGTGCCGAGCGTGACGGTGAGGCGCACCTGTCCCAGGGGGACCGTGGTGACGTTGGTGACGCCGGTGAACAACCTCGTGGGGGCCAGGTGCTCGTAGGTTACCTGGAGCCGCTCGAATGTAGGCACCGAGATGACGTTGAGACCTGCACCCCCGTTGAGCAGTGTCTCGTTGATGGCGATGTTGTTGATGGTGGGGGTGCAGACCAGGGGCAGGATCCCCACGGTCCTTGTGTACTTGGGGTGGTCGTTGATGTCGAAGGAGACCTTGTGGTCTGACCACTTGAGTAACTTCGTCGTGGCTGTGCCTGAGTGGACAGCGGTGATCTCCCGTGAGATCTTCTTGAAGTGGCGGTTGGAGAGTGGAGCTTGTGCTCCACCAAGAATGCTGGCCAGGTAGCATGTTAGTTCTTGGTAGCCCCCATAGTGTTCGTTGCCCCGCCCCTGGTTGCCCTCAGCGCGTGGCTGCGTGGCAGCGTTCACCTGAGGCGCAGGTGGGTTGGGACGCTGCAGCTGCTGCGGGGGTGGCTGCTACATGGGCGGCTGGTAGCCGCCGTTGTTGTAGCCGCCGGTGTTGTATTGGTTCGGGCCATGCTCCTCCCATCTCCCTCCAGCGCGGCCTCCCCCTCGCCCAGGAGTGCGCCAGTCGCCGCCTCGAGAGTAGCCCTCCTGGCCACCCCTCATGAGGCGGCCTCCCTGCATCCTCTCCAGCTGGACGCAATCCCTTGTGGCGTGTGAGTGCATGCGGTGAAACTCACAGTAAGGGCGGTTGTCCGCCACGGGTGCAGCGTCGCTGCGGCCTTGCTTGCATTCTGGCTCGGCGGCCAGAACGGTCGGAGCTTTCCGTTTGGCATCCGCATCGTCGCCTCGAGCCTTTGTATTTGTCTTGGGGGCCACCGGCTTGGATTCGTCGGCAGCCTTAGAGCACCTGTCGGCCATGTCCACGAGCTTGACGGCGGAGGTGAGGTCGCCCCTGATGCCGAGCTCCTCGAGCATGTGCTCGTTGGTGACCCCTTCCCTGAAGGCAGAGATGACGTTTGCGTCGGCGATGCATGCGATCTTGTTGCACGGCTGGCTGAAGCACTGTAGGTACTGGCGAAGTGTTTCGCCGAGCCACTGGCGTATGCCACGGAGGTCGTTGTAGGAGAGGGGGCGCTCGTAGCAGCCCTTGAAGTTGGCGATGAAGCGGATGCACAACTCCTCGAACGACCCGATGGAGTCTTCTTGTAGATTCATGAGCCAGACGAGGGCTGGACCCTTGAGGGCCATGGGCAACCAGTTTGCCATGCACTTGTCTTCCCCCTTTGCATCTCCTACGCTTAGGCAGTAGAGCTGCAGGAAGTCGAGGGGAGGAGTAGTGTCATCGCAGCGAGATGGCAGCGTGGGGTTGAACTTCGGCGGCCAAGAGACCGTGCAAAGCTACTTGGTGAACGCGAGGGCGCCGCCGACGTAGACCGTCGCATGCGTGAGGTCCGCCGGGCGGTTGGCCCTGGCAAGGTTGCGGATGGTGCGGCGCCCGTGTTCGTGGTAGCGCTCGATTTGAACGCGTGCATCCGACGGGGTGCGCAGGATCTGGCATCTGTTGCTGCTCTTCTCAGGAACCTTAGTGGTGGCTGTCTTGTCAGGGAACTTGGTGCGGGGGTTGCCATGCATCGACGAGGTTACACCGTGAGAAGGGTCGGCACATCATGAGCTGCCGCACTCCTACGCTAGCCGACATTGCCTTCCCGTGGCTCCCGCGAGGGGATGTTTGCGACAGTGGCAAGCTCCTGGAGTCGGGCGAGCCATGCGGCGTGTCCTTCAGGTGCGGGCGGGATGCGTAAGCAGCTCCCGGACCAGCAGCAGGGATGCTGGCGGGGGTAGGCTGCTCCTGGCGCCCCTGCGTTCCTGACGGCGGTGGGGGCGGATGCTGAAACGCATGTGCGTCTTGCTACGGCGTGTGGGAGGAAGCTTCCTCCTCGGCGCCGTGTTCGCCCTCCACACCAGTGGTGTTGCGCTATGGCGCGTTGTTGTCGTTGTCGTTGCCGGTTGGCTCGACCTGACCTCGGTGACGAGCGCGCTCAGAGTGGGTGAGGCGCGGGCTGGTCCGAGCGGCAGGTGCCATGGCGGTGAAGAAACGAAGGAGTGCCTTAGCCCCCAATTTGGCGCGCCAAATGTCGGAGAGAGCTAGTCTGTCCTGGACAGTATAGCTCTCAAAGGTTCGAACACTAGGGGCTAAACACACTTCCTTCGCTTCGGGAGGAGGCTTCGAGAGGGAAGCTTGATCACGACAACAATGGCGACACAGAGAGTTTACCCAGGTTCAGGCCACCAGTGTGGTGTAAAACCGTAATCCTGTTTGTCTGATGGATTGCACTGCGTTGGTTACAGTACAAAGGCGAGATTGTGATCGGAACTGACTACTTGGGCTCTATGATGAATCGAGCTCCCCCGTTCTAGGGCCGGTGGTGCCCTTCTTATACTGGCGTTTGGACCTTCTTCCCGCTCACTTGGCGGAAAATGGTTACCACAAGGTGCCAAAGGGAGGAGCGTCCCGTACCCCTGCGCCTCCTGCGTGGTCCTGGTTGCTGGGGGACAGCTCCACTGTCCATGGCGCCACGGTGGAGGAGCCCAGTGACGTCGCCTTCGTCTTGTAGCGTGGTCTTGGTCTTCTTTCACCAAAGAGGCAGTCTTTGGGAACCTCTTTGGCCGCCGCAGTTGTCCCCCTGGCCTTTATACAACAGAATGGCAACTGAGGCCAAGAGGCTCTGCGGAGTCCCCGTCACCGCTCAGAGAAGCGGTCGTCAGATGCACGTGGACTGCCATCTCTTGAAGGGAGATACCTAAGGAGGGGGGCGAAGGCGAAGTAGAACCCCTCTCCAGGGCAAGGACTACAGCGGGCTAGGCCCACCTGGCGGATGGGCCTAGGAAAGGAAGCCCTGCCTGGCACGGACAGAACTCTTGGCCTTGGAGCTATGCATTGGGTTGGGCCGCAGCTGTCGCCTCAGGGTATCCTGGTATCCAGAGCCCCGACAGATAGCATACGGACACACTCCTGCGTTGGACTGGACAACATGTCACCAACTCTAGAGCGTGGGAAGGCAGACAAGCCATCCACTAGAAGATTTTCTGCGTGTACTAAAATTCTTTTTTTGCAGGTGTGCCTACTCAAACTCGTGTGTCCCCTCTCAAGGGATCTATTCACATGATTTTTGTAACAGCCCTACTTTTTGTGTAATAAAGAGGAGTGTTGTGTACATGGCATGCATGCATGAAAATTGGACCAAATTTTTGCTTTTAAAATTTAATCAGAGCATTACCAGAAAATCACTTAAACTGGTTTCAAACAAAGTTGTTTTGCAAAGTTTTTCAAATGGAACCAACTATATGCTAGAAAGATGGCAAATTTGAAGAGCTTTCCAACGACTATTTTTGTGCAATCTTTGCTTCACAAAAAGGCCCTCAAATTTCATTTTTGGGTTCAGTTTTAATCTCCCAGGGACCTTTCTGTAATTTCTTAATTTCTCCCAGGGGGTTTTCTTGAAAATCCCTGTCGTCTTCCTCCTGTCCGGTGACAGGAGGGCAGCCGCCGCCGCGCGCCACCTCCTGCTCCCCTCGTTGTCGACGTGGAGGCTCCGAGAGCCTCAAGGAGACGTCCCAATCGGGAGCTCCTCACAGAACCCCCCCCCCCCACTCGCTGTCCCTCTCCCTCTGCTTCTCTCCCTCCGGCCGAAACCCGACCGCCGCCGTGATCCGCCCTCGTCGCCGTTCTGCTCCCTCCCCCACCCTTCCGAGCCCTCCGTTAGAACCGCCGTCGCCTCCTCTCCGTCCTCGAGCACGCGGGACCGCAGGGATGCAGTAGACGCGCCGAATCGCATCATCCCCTCCGCGGCCGGCCGCCGACAACTCCTCCACCGCGCCGCCATCTCCGGCCACCTCCGGCCCCGCCGAGCCTCTCCTCGAACTCGTGGTGAGCTCCCGCACCTCCCCACCCCCTCTGTTGAGTTCCTCTCGGCCGGAATCCACCGAACCCGCCGGAGCCCGATAACACCGCCGCCGCCCGCCGTCAATACCTCGCCGCCGTTCACTTTCAGCTAGCGGCGCCGCCACCCTCACGTCCGCCTCGTCGAGACGAATCCAACGAGCGTAGGCACGCTTCCGGGGACCGCCGGAATCGACGCCGGCGAGCTCCTCTGCCACCGGCCGGCCACCACAGTGAGGTCACGGTGATGTCACTGTGACATCACCTGCCCACGTGGCGTGCCAAGTGGCACTCCCTGTCTCTTTTTGAACTGAACAGTGGGCCCGCAGGAAAAATAGAAAAACCAGAAAATAATTAATATCTGTAAATTCAATAACTTTTATTTTATAGCTCCAAAAATTATGAAAAAAATATGTATGTGTTCAGAAAAATGAGAGCTATTTAGCCATACCATTTTCATACATGTTAATCAAGTGTACAATGAAGCCACTTTTATAGCATACATTTAATTCAATTAAATATTGAAAATAAAGTTTTTATTCAATAAAAATAGAAAATTAAGTGTAATATACCATTTTGATCAGTGAAACAAATGCAATCCAACTATGAGGTTTACAAAGTCATTTGAACATATTAGCTTGGTCACATCTCCAGTTTAGGGTTTTCTCCCCCTCCGGTGTTCGTCGTTCACGGCGCGAAACCCTAGCTTCTTGTTCTACCCCTTAAGTTTCTTTTCAATTGCATCGTTTTACTCATGCATACATATTGTGCATTGCACTGTCGTCAAGTATTGATTGTTTGCGTTCTTTCCGGTATTGCTCGCTATCGGTAGACCGAGATCCGGAGGTCGACCCAGCTTTCTACGACAACCCAAGCTCTACTTTCGACGAGCAAGGCAAGCACCACCTCATGGCTACCCCATGTTTTGAGTCTTTCAACCTCTTACTCATGCATTCGATTCAACTTGGTTTTGAGTCTGTTAGAGTTAACCTATCCACTGCATGACCCTCCCCCTCACATGTCACCTTCATACCTGTTTACCCTCCTAGTATGACTAGGGTTGTTTGAGTATCGTAGAGCCTTGTGTGTTATGCTTAGCCATGCTTAGTGTTCTGATCTACTACATCCGGTTGATGATTTGGGTCACTTCGATAACCTTGTATGTTGTTATATTTGTGAGTACTGAGCATATGAAACTGACTAAGGCTAGCACGGGAGGCCACTTGGGTAGTGGTTATTCGTTCCGTACTCGCCAACCCTAGGATTTAAGGTCTCGCCGCGGAAACCAAGACTGAGCGTGCAGCCACACGCGGGCCAATGAACCCCGCTCGGCTAACTAACTTGTTTGATCACTTCCATGGGTCACATAGTTTGAGCTTTCCATTTGCGGGTGTGTCATAAAACGTTTTGGAGAAAACTAGGGCGTGACCGGGACCAGTGATGGACGTACACGGATCTTGTCCCGACTCACAGAACAGGTGCCGTCAGGAGGTGGCCAACTCCCTGTTGACGGGGTGGCCCTGTTTGGGTTGACTCATGGATAGGGTTAAGCAAGGTAAAGGCCGTGGTCGACCACACTCTGTCGCGCTCTTAGAGAGGAGCGTTACCGCGTGGCATTAAGAGTCGGTCGATACGTGTGGGTAAAGTGTACCACCCTGCAGGGATAAATCTTTCGGAAAGCCGTGTCCACGGTTATGGACAACTTGGTGAAAGTCACGGGGTCATAGACAACTCTAACGGAATGACTAAAACTTGCTGTCAATGAATGAAGGATGCCTCCTCGACTAAGTCGAGAGGGGTGATTCTTGTAGCTTAAGGTAGTCTGGGATTGAGAAAGTACTTGGTGGACTAAAGAACATGATGATCTCAGTAGTTGAGTAGATTCCTCCTCTTTTTAGAAATGCTCTATTACACGTGCTTTTCTTCCTCAACTTCGAAAAACAAAGTTGGCTTTATGCAAAGAACCTTAAAAGCCAAGTCTTGCTGAGTACCTTTTGTACTCAACCTTGCCTCGTTGTTGTTTTGTTTCAGACTTCGGTGATGCAGCTGAAGAGGGGTTCTACCTCGACGTCGACGAGTAGTTAGGATTTCCCAGGCAGCAGCTTGGTATCTGTAGTATGGGTTTGGCTACGTTGCTTATGTTTCGGACTCTTAGTCCTTTTGCTCTTGTTGTATAGCAACATATTTGCTTTCGCTGCTTCTTGTAATGTTGGGTTGCTGGACCTATGTTGGTCTTGTAACCTCTTTGTGTAAGCTACTCTAGTATGCCGTGTTTAATACAACTTTCATGTCTAGAGTACTGCTTTGATCGATTGTTGGTCTCGAGCCCGTTGTTATACAGTTTTGGCTATGCCTGCATAGTTGTCGCAGTCGAGGGGTTGTGGAGCCGATGATCCATGTCCGAGCCCGCCTGCCGGAGATATCCGGCCTGGGGCGAGGTAACCCCAGTAACCCTCGATTGTTGTTGCACTTTCTGGACACATAGCATCTCTGTATAACTCTGGTCCCGTCCCTTCAGTTTCATCCGACTCGTGGATGCTTGGGTATACATATCTGGTTATGACTAGCATGGACACAAGGAGTAGTAGACCGGGGATCCGGACTACGTGCCGATGAATCCGGTCTGCCTGCCGTTGTTTGTTGCGGCCTGGGCTGGTAACCCTGAAGCCCTTGTGGGTCCACTGCTAGGAGCACATGACAGTTTGTATATCTCGGGGTCCGGGGTCCGACAATTTTTCTCTAACTAGATGTGCCCATATGCCATGTTATTTCATCGGCTATTTTTTTCCGATAAACTGACGCTTGTTCGATTTGGGGGGCGACGATGGGAGCACCGCGCTGTGTCTGACATGTGTCCACACCTCCCATAGCGAACATATATATTTTGGGGTGTCGAAAAAATTTGGGGCTGCCGGTGAAGATGCTAGGGCACCGATAGTAGTTAGTACCATAGGTTATATTTTGGCTTTCTTAGTTACATTTTAGAGGTCCCGTGAAAAGTTTGTAGTTATATTAAATCAATATGATAGTTGCACTAAAAAAATCTGAGAGATGCTAAAACTTCTTAGGTGTATCAAATTTATTGGGTAGATATATTTAAATATCTGATAATTGCTCTCAAAAGTCTGATAGTTGTATTAAATCAACCTTATAGCTGTTGTAAAAATCTGGTAATTGCCCTAAAAAAAATGTATGCGTGTCAAATTTATCTGATAGCTACGTTTAAATATCTGATAATTGCTCTTAATTTTTTTGTTATTTGTATTAAATCAACCTGACAGTTGTAATACAAAATATGGTAATTTCTCTTAAAAATCCTGATAGGTGTATCAAATTTATCTTATAGCTATCTGATAACTGCCATCGGAAAATTCCGGTAGTTATATTAAATCAACTTGATAGTTGCAATAAAAAATATGGTAATTGCTCTAGAAAAACATGGCAGGTGTATCGAATTTATTTTATAGCTACATTTAATTATCTGATAATTGCTCGGTTGTTGTATTAAATCAACATGATACTGACAATAAAAAATATGGTAATTACTCAAAAACTGGATAAGTGTTTGAAATTTATCTGGTAGCTACATTAAAATATTTGATAATTGCTCTTATAGATTTTTTAAATTAATTCGGTAGCTTTATGTACAAAATCTGATAGTTGATCTCGAAAACATAGTAGGTTAGTAGGCGTATCAAATCAACATTTCATTTTAGTTACATTTAATAATTCGGTACGAACAACCTGATATTTGTGTCAAGTTAATCTTATAGTTGCATTAAATAATCTAATAAATAATTTTGAAAATCTGACAGCTATATAAAATTAACCTGGTAGCAACATTTAAAAATATGAGAATTATATTTGAAAACTCTACTAGATGCATTAAATCAACCTAATTGGAAAAACCTAGGTGGTAATTTTTTTAAACATGACAATTGCTTGGACGACCCAATTGTTTTGATAGTTTCGTAGGAACATATGGAACCGTTAATGCCCCAAATTCTCATAACTAAATTCTTTCTAGTAGCTGAATTGACAGTAAGCATGCGTAAAACGGTACACCTTTGTACTTTTGCAAACTGTATTAGTGAGTTGTTTATATCTGCTTTAAAAGGCCATGTCAGCAACAGAGAGAAGGCTGCATCTATTGGAGTAATCGTGTTGTTTCTCTTTTGAAGAAGAGTGAATATTGCGCTGCATGGGTAGCCGGCCTTACAACAAGAAAATGGGCCACCGCACGCTGCCACAGAAATGCGGCACCGCTAGGCAGTTCAACCCTTGTTTGTATTGTTGATGAACTATTAGTTTGCGTTGTAATAATAATTAAACTATTTTTTGTTGATTTTTGTGCCTGTGTGTGATCTTGTTTGTTCTATATGTTTGGTTGTTTGATGTCTGTATGGCCGCGTGCGTGCCCTCTTTTGTAGCGATTTATGCCTTGTGCGCATGGAATTTTAACGCCTGCAGAAATGCTCCAGCAGGACGCGCGCGCTAAACCAGATAAAGTGGCTCTATAAACTCGTTTTAGCCCGCAATTTTTATGCGCATGTTGATGTTGCTCTGAGTAAGATAATAGTTTGTTTTTTAATCGAGCAACCGTTTTAAGTAATGCAACAAAACCGGTAGAGATTACTCCTGATAAACGATGTTGTTGTTTTGTACTGTTGGCAAGTGATCAGAGGATACCAAACTACAAAAGTACAAAATAAGGTAAATCAAGATACAGTAGGTACATCTGCATATCGTTTCATTGATTTTTCATGAAAATTAACCACCATTTTAGGAACAGAATTTAGGAATAGAACATAGTGCATACTAGAAAGATACCCCGCGCGTTGCTGCGGGAATCTTTAAAGATCATTCAAATAATTATTTCGTTTCCAGAATGGATACTTTGTTGGCTTGGAGTGACTTCAAATGGGTTATTCGTTCAAGTACCCAAATGAAAATAACAGAGAATGGAAGATGTACAAAGCTACAAAGAGTACATCAGATAGTGATGTGACATTCGGTATCAACTGCAAATGCGCAAAGCACACCTGCAATATATGAATCTATCCATGAAGAAAAGCATGAGCAACCACGTTCTACTTTTTGAACATCCAAAGACATGAAGCTCTTATAATTGGAAGAGGTGCGAACAAAAAGACAGAGGGTGCAGTTTCAGATTGTGCTTCCTGAAGTTTTTAATCTGAAGATAGAAATGATTAGATATATATAAGAATCGAAATCTGGTATGCATTTCACATTTATCAGATGATCCATGTTCTATTTTATTCAAGATTTAGATGCCAACCATTCACATTTGAAGTCAGTCCCGGGATCGTGATATCAGTAGGTTGTGTCACTCATCAAGAAATAGTTAGCAACAAATTTGAAAAAAAAGTGTATACGTACCTACGCTGTCCACAATTCGATAGGTCAGAAGGCGATGCAGGTGCCAGCCATAGATGGGGAAGCAGTACGAAAAATGCAAGATGACCATCATTCATATAAGATGCGGCTTTTGATTTTATCTCAATAACTACATGTTTTCACAATGAAAGGAAAGAGTATACCAGAGGAATCTTGCTTCACAATCCTATGAAATACATAGGTATTTCTTGCACCTATATATTAGGAGATAGATATCTGTTGTAACCGAATGACTAAGATAAAGTCATATCGTCTCTCTCTCTCTCTCTCTATCTTGTAGATCAAGTCTTCCCAACCCCCTCCTGTAATCTCTCACGTGTAAACAGCCTTGGCCGGTGTTGGCCCCATGTAAACATGAAACACATGCCGAGAAGAAGGCATTGCTTCACGCCTATTGATATGGTATCAGAGCCACCTCTTTCTTGACATCGAGAAAAATCCCATCGCAAGAACCAATCTACCAAACATCAAACACCCAAACACCATCACCAAAACCCTACGAATCATCATGTTAGACAAATTAGAATTAGGTGCGGAGACCCTTGCTGGTTCCGTGTCTTGTACGTAGCCTTGTAGGAGGCATACTCGGTACCGATCGGTACCTTTCCTTGTACGCTAGCTAGTCGAGTCTGTATCGAGTCGGTACCCTCATGTACGATGCTATGCATCCACCCCAATATATAAACAGAACCATGGCTCGATATTGTTCATCGAGACCAAACGTGCAAATACGTTTTACATGGTATCAGGAGCCACCTCTTCCTAGATCCAATCTACGATCAACTACCCACCCACCCGCACCATGGCGACGGCGTCTCCCTCGCCGCTGATGAATCTTGGTGCGCCCCCGAAGCAGCTGCTCACTCGGACCAATTATCCGATCTGGCGCGTCCAGGTGCTACCTGCGATTAGAGGGGCTATGGCGATGGGTCTCCTTGACGGCTCTGAAGCCGCTCCGCCCCGTACCGTGGCGAAGGAGAAGGATGCTTCCGGTTCCACGGTTGCACCAAATCCCGAATATGCTGTCTGGCTTGCCCGGGATCAGCTGGTCCTTAGCTACTTGGTCAACTCGATCTCACCAGAAATTCTTCAACATGTGCTTCGGCTTGAACATGCCGCGCCAGTCTGGTCCGCCGTCGAAAAGATGTTTGCATCACAGTGCGTCTCCAAGGCCACAAATCTCCGGGTCGCCCTATCAACCACCAAGAAATTGAACATGGCAACTGGGGCTTTCTTCACGAAGATGCAGAGTTTTGCAGATGCTCTCGCCGCTGCTGGCCGCCCGATTGAAGATGATGAACTTGTGTCGTATATTCTGGCTGGGCTTGGTCCTGACTATAGCAATCTTGTCGGTGCCATTGGTCTTATGACCACTCCGATCTCAGTTACCGAGCTTTATGCTCAAGTGATGGCCCAAGACGAGCGTGATCAGATGAACGCCGGGTCACACGGTGGAGAGTTTGAGACTTCCGCCAATTCTGCCATGCGCCGTGGAGGCTATTCTCGCGGACGCGGTGGTGGTAGGGGTGCCGTTCGCACTCCAGATGATCGCGCCAGAGAAGACAGGCGTGACGACCGTCCTTATTACAATAATAGAGGGGGTGGTCGAAGAGGAGGAGGTGCTAACCGTGGTCGTGGCCGTGGTCGACGTCGCACCTCCCCATGGGAAAACGTGACGTGTCAAATCTGTAATAAGGAAGGACATCGTGCAAAAGATTGTTGGTCACGGTATGACGAAGATGGAGATGACGAGGATGACAAGGAGGTTCATGCTGCCACCTATGGTGTCGACACTAATTGGTACCCGGACACCGGTGCTACACATCATATCACCAGTGAGCTCAACAATCTCACCGTTCGGGACAAGTATCAAGGTCGTGACAAGGTGAACACCGCCAGTGGTCAAGGTATGGAAATATGTCATATAGGTCATTCAATAATTCATAACCCTGTTCAAAATTTCCATGTCAATAATATCTTGCATGTTCCCAATGCGTCCAAAAATCTCCTTTCCGTACATCGATTCACACATGATAATAGGGTATTCATAGAATTTCATCCCTCTTTCTTCTTGATCAAGGATCAGGTCACGAAGAAAATAATTCATAGAGGACGGTGTGTTGGCGGTCTCTACCCACTTATTTCCTCCATGGTCTCCTCCCACAAGAGTCAGAAGCATGCCTTTGTTGCCGCCAAGCCGTCACACGATATGTGGCATAGTCGTCTAGGACATCCATCAGTTTCCATAGTTCAACAAGTTATTAGCAAAAATAAACTTCCTTTTGTTAGAAATTCTACTATTCAGTCTATTTGTGATTCTTGTCAATTAGCTAAAAGTCATCAGCTTCCATATCCCGTGTCCACTAGTGTATCCACTGTCCCGCTTCAATTAATCTTTTCTGATGTATGGGGTCCTGCTCCTACTTCAGTTGGACGCCATGATTATTATGTAAGCTTTATTGATGATTATAGTAAGTTTACATGGATATATCTTCTCAAAAAGAAGTCTGATGTTCTTTCTGCCTTTATCACATTCCAAAAACTTGTTGAACGAAAGCTTAATCGCAAAATTCTTACTGTTCAATCCGATTGGGGAGGAGAATATGTGAAACTCAACACTTTCTTTCGTAATCAGGGCATATCACATCTAGTGTCATGCCCTCATGCCCATCAACAGAATGGTGCCGCAGAACGAAAACACCGTCATATTGTAGAAGTTGGTCTTGCACTTCTTGCACATGCATCTATGCCTCTTAAATTCTGGGATGAAGCCTTTCTTACCGCCACATATCTCATTAATATGCTTCCTAGCAGAGTAATTAAGAATGATACTCCTGTTCATCGTCTCCTTCACACAACACCAAATTACTCCTCTCTTCGTGTGTTCGGATGTGCCTGTTGGCCATCTTCGCCCTTACAACAAGCGGAAACTAGCTTTTCGCTCTAAACGTTGTGTCTTTTTAGGGTATAGTCCTATGCACAAGGGAGTTAAATGTCTAGACGTGTCTACTGGACGAGTATATATTTCCCGTGATGTTGTGTTTGACGAGGCTGTGTTTCCTTTTGAATCGCTTCATCCTAATGCCGGTGCTCAACTTCGCAAAGATGTCATTGTCCTAGATAAATCTCTCCACTCTTTTGAACAAGGGAATGAATTTATTGATGATTCCTTAATGACTAATCCTACTAATGTGGTTGGAAGATCTGAAAGTGTGCAGGTAATGCCAAGAAGAATTGAGCATAACGGTGAAAATTTGGGGCAAAACAGTGCCCAAAATACTGCCCCAAGCAGCGAGACAGAAAATAGTTGGGGCACAAACTCCGGTGCAAATTTGTCAATACCGTCGGGATCCCCAGCATCTGCGTCTTCGGCATCACGTTCTGCGACCTCGGGCTCCACGCCTGTCCGGTCCCCGCCTGGCGCCGCGTCCCAGCCTGTCCGGTCCCCTGCTGGCACAGCAACTGGAGGCGCAGAGCCCAACCAAGACTCCACCCGTGCTGCTTCGTCTGACACGGCTGGCAGCCCAGCAAGCTCACGATTTTCTGCGGACAGATCGGTGGACTCAGCCGTATCATCAACAACCACACCAATGGCTACACCTCCGGGATCCTCTGCGCCCGATCCGCATGCAGATGCGCCAGATGCGTCTGGTTCACATGCAGCTGCTGATTCTGATGCTCCGTCCAATGTGCCCATACATGGTACGAGGCAATCAAAAGGAATTGTTAAACCGAGGCAATATACGGATGGTACTGTGCGTTGGTGCTTGTCTGTTTCAACAGGTGAACCTACTAATTTGCAGGATGCACTAGCAAATGCAAAGTGGAAAGAAGCTATGGATGCAGAATATATTGCTCTCATGAAAAATAAAACATGGCATCTTGTACCCGAAAGGCGTGGTGCAAATATCATAGATTGTCGCTGGGTTTACAGAATCAAGAAGAGAGCTGATGGTTCTATTGACAGATATAAAGCTAGACTTGTTGCGAAAGGTTTTAAGCAACGCTATGGTATTGATTATGAGGACACTTTCAGTCCAGTGGTTAAAATTGCTACTGTTCGGCTGGTTTTGGCTATTGCTGTCTCTAGGGGCTGGAGTCTGCGCCAATTGGATGTAAAGAACGCGTTCTTACATGGTGTTCTGGAAGAGGAGGTCTATATGAGACAACCGCCAGGGTATGAAGACAAACAGAAGCCGAACCACATATGCAAACTTGACAAAGCACTCTATGGACTCAAGCAAGCACCTCGAGCATGGTATTCTCGTCTCAGTTCGCAATTAATAAGTATTGGATTTGTTGCTTCAAAATCTGATACTTCATTATTTATCTATCACAAGTCCAATATCACCATCTTTATGCTCATATATGTTGATGACATCATAGTTGCTAGCTCTTCTAAAGATGCTACAAATGCCCTGCTAAAAGATTTGAGTAAGGAATTTTCTCTTAAGGATCTTGGTGATCTTCATTTCTTTCTGGGTATTGAAGTCAAGAAAGTTCAAGATGGACTTGTGTTAACTCAAGCAAAATATGCTCGAGAGATACTTGCTCGTGTCGGGATGAAGGAAGGCCTCACCCACACCTCTATCATCTTCTGAGAAGATCACAGCACACGAGGGAGAGTTGCTCGGAGAAGAAGACAGTACAAAATACAGAAGTATGGTTGGTGCTTTACAATATCTCACATTGACTCGGCCAGATATTTCATATGCAGTCAATAAAATATGTCAGTATCTCCATGCTCCCACTACTTTGCACTGGACAGCTGCCAAGCGAATTATGAGATACATCAAGCATACTCCGAATGTTGGCCTCACTTTTCAAAAGTCAAGTTCAACATTGCTTAGTGCCTTCTCAAATGCTGATTGGGCGGGTTGCTTAGATGATCGTCGATCTACTGGGGGCTTTGCTGTTTTCTTTGGTCCAAATCTAATATCCTGGAGTGCCAAGAAACAAGCCACAGTGTCAAGATAGTACCGAAGCAGAATACAAGTCTCTTGCAAATGCCACGGCTGAAATAATTTGGGTTCAGTCTCTACTTGCTGAACTTGGAGTAAAGTTGACTCAGCCACCTTGTTTATGGTGTGATAACCTGGGTGCAACATATCTGTCAGCAAATCCTGTGTTCCATGCAAGAGCCAAGCACATTGAAATAGATTTTCATTTTGTGAGAGAGAAAGTTTTCAACAAACAACTGGAGATTCGTTTTGTTCCTTCTAAAGATCAAGTTGCCGATGGTTTCACTAAACCACTTCCAGTCCGCACGTTTGAGGAGTTCAAGCATAATCTCAACTTGTCCAAGTTGTGATTAAGGGAGGCTGTTAGACAAATTAGAATTAGGTGCGGAGACCCTTGCTGGTTCCGTGTCTTGTACGTAGCCTTGTAGGAGGCATACTCGGTACCGATCGGTACCTTTCCTTGTACGCTAGCTAGTCGAGTCTGTATCGAGTCGGTACCCTCATGTACGATGCTATGCATCCACCCCAATATATAAACAGAACCATGGCTCGATATTGTTCATCGAGACCAAACGTGCAAATACGTTTTACACATCAAACACCCAAACACCATCACCGAAACCCTACCATGGATTCCTCCAACTCCACAACGCATGGCCTCGCACTAGTACAGATTTCATCATCTATGGCGCACCAATTATAGATTCTGTGGCGCACCACGGGGCCACAGGGGTGCGCCACAGAATACACGCCATTAAAATATTTTCTGTGGCGCACCCCACCCGTGCGCCACAGAAATACTTTCTTCTATGGCGCACGCCCAACCTGCGCCACAGAAAGGTGAATTCTATGGCGCACCAGCTACATGCGCCACAGAATGAATTGTTGATTCTGTGGCGCACCTGGAGGTGATGCGCCACAGAAATAGATGCGCCACAGAAAGTTCCATTGGTGCGCCACAAAAAAGCATGCTGTTTTTCGAAATTTAATTTGTTTCTGCTGTATACAGTTTGAATATGCAAGAATTATACAGGAATTATATAGTTTGAATACAGAGCAGTGATATTTGACAATATATAACATACTAGTGATATTTGAAAAAGATATAAGTCACACATTACTTAATCACAATAGTGATACATAGTGCAAAGTATCGAATTTGGCTCAAAGTGGTCGATAGTCAAACATCATCGAACAATTGCCACCACATAGTTACTCGAGTTGTCAAGTTACAAATGCCTAAGCTAAGATGAAATAGACTACAAGCACGGCGACGATGGTGAGCAAGAACGGTAGCTTGATGGAGGTCTTCATCTTGTTCTTCTGTTTCGACTGGTGGTCCCTCCACTTCGCAACCGCCTCGTGTCTAGTCTCGTATCCTTTATAACAGTTGCCGCTGAACTTGTCCACCTGTGCTTTACAGTCCTTCCACTCGTCATAGACTCCTGGAACCCGACCCTCTAACACCACATAGTACGTCATCTATATAGATAGACACAAAGCATATTAGTAAGTAATGCAAAAAACAACTAAGGCATATATGTTCACCAAAAACAACTAAGGAAATAAAAATAAACATCAAAGATATACAACATAAAGCTAGGCCTAAGTTTAGAGCTAACTAATAGTAGCTAGCTAGGCCTAATTAAGTTTAGAGCTAACTAATAGTAGCTACCTAGGCCTAAGTTTAGAGCTAACTAATAGTAGCTAGCTAGGCTTATATAAGTTAAGCAAATTTTGTTAAACAAACTAATATTAGCTAGCTAGGCACACCTTGATCAACGATACCTCTTCTGGAGAGGCGCCGGAAACTGCTTATATAAGTCTTTCGTCATCCACGTCCTACGATCAGCCTACCGCTCTAGGCGTACCTGGATATCCCTCTGGCATAATCCTATGGGTTGGTTTAAGGACCCTCCCTTTTTGTTGACATCTTCAATGATTATCTCCGACAACTTGACTTTGATGCGATGAAAATCTTGCATAAGATCTTCCTGTGAGATTTCCCCCGCCATTTTGTTGGACCAGTCTCGGAGTTTAGAAGGATGATTCATATTATTTGCATCGCGGACAATCCCTTTGAGGTGATGGAGGGCATAGAAGGCCTCCTTCGTGCTCCAAGCCGGCTGCTTGATGCAGGGGAACTCGGTCACGTGCTTGAACCCATATTTGCCAGTAGCCGGCCTGATACATTCTTGTTTCTTTTCGAATGTGCCTCCATTTTGGGCGTAGCCATTGATAGCCTCATCGAGAACACCCCTTATTCTGGTGTAGTCTTTCCTCTTCGTCTTATTCGACGAGTCGAAGTACTGGGCAAGTGACCACTTTGGGCAAAGCACGATGAGTGTGGAGTATGTGTTCCTGCTCAACACATGCAATTGAATCCAGGATAAGCAATGGATGAAATCTAGAAAAAAAACATTAGCTACGACGGTCGCGAGACTTACTCGGGAAAGACAGGCAAAAGAATGTCCCTCTTGTTCTCACTGTTTCTCAACATGAAGCTCTCGAGGTACTTCACTGCCTTGGTCCATGTACTTGATCCTTCCTCCAGCTGGCTATCACGCATGTAGTAGGGATCCGCTACCATAACGTACGGGGGTAACTCTCGCTGGATCTGCAGCTGAGCATTGAGCGCATATAGGCGGACAAAGTTATAGTCCAGCCGTCTCGAGTGAAACAGATTGAAGATATCCTCGTACGCTATGAAGAACAGTCCCACGGGGTCTTCATGGACGAAGTCCGGGCCCTTTGGCACCTTGACCACGAACGCAGGATAATTTGGAGAATCGTCTGTAAGAAGGAGGCCCTCTAGCATCACGATAATGTTCTGCAATGTGAGCATTGGTCCAGTTGCCCCGTGTATCTCGTCCGGACCCAGTATCTGTTTCCCAGCTTCATGCAAGCGGGTCAAGCCATCCTTACGGGATCGTACCACGGCGTCGGCCAAGATCTTAGTAGGCTGGCCCTTTTTAGCAGGTCTCTTCCTAATCTTCTTGCTGGCGGTGGCCTGATCTGCTGCGGGAGCTGGGGGTGCGGGAGCTGGGAGTGCTCGGGGCGACCCTACGACTGTCTTATGCAGTGTGCCAGGGCTGAATACTGTACCGTGCTGGAAGGTCAGGCGCTGCGTGACTTCAGTACGCCTAGGTTGATCGTCGTGACTGCAGATTGCTTCATCGTCACGATCCATATAAGGCATGTACCTATCTTGGTTGTATCCCGTGTTGAGGTAGGCATCGATGTCAACATTGTCATCGTAATGATAGTCATCGACACCGGCTCCAGCAAGCGGGATGTCCACGTCCTTTGGTGGTGACAGCGGCTGTGATGCCGGCGGTTGAGGCACAACTGCATTTGATGATCTTTTGGCTAGTCGTTGCGGCATATTTCCCAACAACACTTGGTGCCTTGTGGTGATGGCAACAACCGCCGGTTCCTTCTGGGTGGTGGTGGCGACGACTACCGTTTCCTTCTGAGGGGCGACGGCCTTGGGTGCTGTCTGGAGGGCTCTTTGCTTCGTGGGTCGGACGATCTTATTGAGCGGGGCCATAGGGGATGTGGCGCCGGTGTTGCGCTTGATCACAAGACCCCCCCCCCAAGACGAATCTGGCTCTTCGGCCATTTCATCACCCAAGTCGTGCAGTCTCCAAGTACCAAGTATTCCTCCTCTTCGCAGCCTGGAGGTTGAAAGGGGGGAGGACGTCGCGATACTCCGGCACTACATTGGCCAACTTCACCTTCATCACGTTCTCGTCCATTTGAGAGTGGTGCATAGTGCGTTCCCTCGGTTGTATAATAGTGCCGGTAGCAACATCCACCAATTCTCCGTCGGGCACCACACTATGCAGGAGTATGCAAGGTTCGTCCTGTTGGGCAACATATCAGGCATCATGAGATGGCAGTCATCTTGAGAAGGCGTAGTTAGATCACGACTAACTAATTAGTTACCTTGGTGATGGCGTCGAGCTCGGCGGGTGTCGAGACAAGGGCGACGGTGCCGGTGGCCGGCCCATCATTCTTCGGCATTGCTGCAGAAGGGGGCGCCGATGCGACCAGAAGGAGCGGCGCCGGCATCTGGGGGGTCACCTGTTGCGGCGGCACTTGCTGGTTCATGCTTGAGTTGCTGCCGACGAAGGTGGGCAGATGGATCGGTCCAATTTGACCCCCCGCATTCCAAGAAGCTATCCCCTCCATCAGCCCAGGGGGGATGACTTCCTTGAGCCTCTCATCCACTAATCTATTGAGCGTGTCGGGGTCCACCTCTCTGCTCTCAAGTTTCTTCTCTAGAGCCGCCATCTTCTTCTTCAGCTCCTCGACCTCCTCATCATCCTTAGTCGATGTCGTCTTCCTCTTCTTTCTCGATGACTTGGCATCTGATGTGTAGTACTCGGCTACCTTCATGTTTAGCCCAAAGCCGGAGATACGGCCAGCTAATGTCGGTAGGGCATCCAACGGCCTTTTCTTGTATGCGTTCGTCGCCCTGTTGAAAGGCGTGTCCCACCGATCCGTCGACCCTTCGGATGAGTGGTCAGATTTCCGCAACTCCCTCTCCTTCGGACAAAAGGAAATTAAGGTGAGCCCATTTGGCTTCATTATCTAATTATTAGATCAATGCAATATACATGTACTTGAGGATATATGTGTCCTTACCAAATGTTTCTCGAATTCCTTCACGTCCTGGTCTTTCATCACAAATTCCCCCGTCTTCCAGTCTAAGAAGTACCGGGACCGGACAAAGTTCCTAACCTGTATATCCGTGATTTTGTGCCAGGGGTTATCTTTTCCGAGACGTTCCATCTCGCGGTCCTCCTTCTCCCAAACGGGTTGTTTTTCTCGGTAACCACCGCTTCCGCAATGTTGGACCCCTATGTTTTGGTCCTGCATATCCTGCCCCCATTTTGTCCATTTTTTACACTCCTCGGTGTTCATGTACGCCTTCAGTATGTCGAAATCTTCTTTCATGAGCGTCGGGTCTTTGCGACTGATCTCCTCCCAGCTTTTACCTTTCGCAATCTTCTTATTCACCCGGGATTTCCAGCTGCTCAACGCGGTGCTCATCTTCGTGATGGCTAAAGAGTCCACCCTTTTGTTGAACGGCTCCGGGAACGTGTATCGCTGGTTAAGCTTCTTCAGGAGGATTTCGACCAAAGCCGCGTTGTCTCTGCTTCTAAGGTCCGTCGTGTTGATCGACATGCTTTCCCGCACGATGCACCCTAGCTGCATGCCGTACCCTGAGGCAACCGCTCGAGGCGCCAATGGTAGGCCACTTGGCGAGACCTCGGTGATGGTATCAGTGACGTTCGCGAGCACTTGCGGCGTACGATCCTTCCTTGGTGCCCGAAGCTTCTTATTCTTCTCATCGGTCGTCGGGGCGGCGTCGCCGCTACCACCAGCCGCCGTGCGGTCAGTGTCGCCACCATCGGTGTTGTCATCAACCTCTTCCTCCAAGTACCCCCAATCAACATTAGCGTCGTCCTCCCGGACCTCTTCCTCAATGCCGGTTGCAGCGTGGGCATCCCAGCCCTCTTCCTTGGCACCGGCTTCGGGCACGGACCCGTGTTTGGAAGTGCCCGACATGTTTCTGTAATAACATTCAAATGATTAGAGGAGCAGAATCCTCAAAGTGAGCTTTCTGTTGGGGGGGGAGGGGGATTGTTTTCACCTTTATTCTATTTGGTATTCAAAATTTAACCCTAGGGTGCTATAGGTTTACTATTGATTTCCTGTCTTATCTTAACATCACTTGATTCAAATTTGAGTTTTTGAGTTGGATTTCAAATTATTCAATTTAAATTGAAATTCAATTTAAATTTCATTCTTCGAAAACTCTTATCACAATTAAAATTTAAGAAATAAAATTTACAAGGTGACTGAATTGGATACAAATCACATTTTTTTTTCATTTATAATGATTCTGATACAGAAGAAATATTGCATTTGAGATATTAAATGAAAAAAATTACAATTTTTTTTGACAAGTACTAGTAGTTCTTATTGACAACACATCAAGCCAACAGTACACCAACAAGCATTGAGTAGAGAGCACTTTTGTATTGCTTAGGATCTCCTCAAAGAAAGATTTTATTTCTGAGAAAAGAATGGTGAAGCAAAGCAACAAAACATCTGTTTCTACCTCCCCACTCCCGTATGGCACAATGACCCGTCAATGCGAGGCCCTCGGATTAGGCACTAGGAAGAAGCTATCGAGCTGGCTTGTGAATGGCCACAACTCAACTCCAGATAATCCTGTGCCAAGCCTCCCTGCTCCCCAGCATTTCATCGCTCCCAAGGTACGAAGATTCTACGAAACCCAACTTTCATACCGGTTTTGCTATGGATCATGGTATCATTAACTAGCTAGACATGTCCAGGTAAACTCATCTGATTTCGAGAACAAGCGCATGTCGTCAGAGTCTCGCTAATTAGCATTGTGAACTTGGTATCCACAGGGAGAATATTTGTTTACATGTCGTCACACATGTTGGCAGCAGGAGTGGTGAAAATATATGCTAGGTTCATGATTGAACTAACTAGATAAATTAATTGTCGAGATAATTGGTTCTATATGGATCACGACAATACTAGGAATTTTGCACATATTCATGATGTTAGTACAACTCATCTTCCTGTCAGTTATTATGTTTCATATATCTGCCTTTTTTTCATGCTTATATTATTTATATTTTTGACAACAAATGTATACTCCAAAGTTTCATGCAACCAGAATAGAAGAAACATATAGTATGTTGAAATGATCATTATGGTTCTGGTGTCAGTTGCAATCATAGCCATTTTGGTCACAAGACACTGTCCTGCCTGAAATGATCAGGCCATGGTACTAGGCTAATTAATCTCCCTTTGCTGATATTCTACATATGCCATTCCATGCATGCAGATGTACAAAACAGTGAAGGGCACAAACAGATCATATGTTGCAGGTAAAATACATAGTGCCTAGATCATCAGCACCTTGATGGATTGATCCCCTTGAAATTAATTACATGGCTTGAGTTGGTTTATTCAAGGTCATATCACATACAATGCTAAATTATTGGCATGGGATAAGTGTGTGTTATCTCTAGCTATAGCTCTTATCCTGTATGCCCCATAAAGCACAACTGTAGAGCTAGCTTGTACCTGAACTATAGTGTGATAAGACACATGCATTAATTTAACTATATTTATGCGGTCTGTTTGCAGGCCACGGCCAGACCAGAGACATGGGCTTTCTGAGAAAGGGTGCTATTGATGATGCTGAGGTGATCGATGGCTTTGATGGGTCCAACTGCAACATGGTCAACACCACTTCCAATCATACAACTAATAGGTTTGCACATTAATCTAGTATGATCATACCCAGTCTTCTAGTTACATATAACTAGTGTTATCTGGTGAAGCGGGAGCTCCACCAGATAACAGTATTAAGGAGACAGAAGGGGATCCAACCGGTGCTCTCCGTGCAAAAGTGGAAGATGACCTGGATATCAGAAGTGATCACCTAAACATCTCACGGCGACATAAGTATGAGGACATTGACATTGAAACAAGAGCTATGTGCAGCACTGAGATGGAAGGGAGGGATAGCCGATGAACTGATTGGATGGCGTCAGCAGGATCATTTTCCGTAAACCACCGGCGCGCCCGTTACACAGTTAGGATGCCGTCAGCAACTCCCCTCCCCCCCTTTAAAATTTGGACATATTTTTTCACCCTAGCCAAGAAAAACAAGCTCTAAGCTAAAGAATGTAGCCAAGAAAAAATTGAACTATGGACATCTTTTTTCACCCTAGCCATAAGCCAAGTGACTTCAGTAATGAAAATCCTTCTCCACCCTTTAAAAGTTGGTCTCTCTCCCTTGAAGATTTTTTCATTCATCTGTTTCCAAATTGCCCAACATGCGATAATAGCAATTTTCAACCATTTATAAGATTCTGTGAACTTAGAAATGAAACTACTAAGTATAAAATTCATAGAAAATTTGGGCATGACCTTTACTAATTTTACTATGTCTAGGAGTGCCAGAAATTCGCTCGGAAGGAAATGAATCAACTTCCCCGCGAAACATTGGCATCTCAAATAGAAAAACATGCACAAAAATCCAAGAACAAAGATTTTCTTCTCTGTTCTTTGCAACTCAAGCACCAAAAAAGCTTTGGGCATTAAGCCACTTTGCCAGCTTAGTAGGAGGGTACTACTGGCTGTAAAATTATTCAAGCACTGTATGTACGTCCTTGCCAGCTTAATTGTTTCCTATCTGATGGATTTTTAACACTCAGGTGACATGGAAAGAAATTCAATAAGCTTTTTCTGAACCCAGGCTGCTTCTGAGAACATGCTTAGCGATGCTTTTGCTCAACCATGTTGAGGCTATAAATGTTCCAGAATGACTAAAACAAGGAAGAAGTATCAGGTTCCAAGATTCCATGATAATCTGCCGCCTACAACATGTCTAGCCTCAACATGGTTCGTCTAGCTATGGCAAATACTCAGGTACTAAAATTTCTTCAGTTCAGAAAATTAAACATTCATTTCATACGCAAGTTTACATACTGATTATTCAAACACTCTGTACCTTCTTAGAAAATATAAACTCAAGTAATTCTTATATACATGAACACATCCTGGTATATATTTCCAGAAGCGCATTGTTGAAAAAAAACAAGAACCATCTTGAACCTTCCATGTCCACAGGGACCAAGAGAGAGAGAGAGAGAGAGAGAGAGAGAGAGAGAGAGAGAGAGAGGGAGGGAGGGAGGGAGGGAGGGAGGGAGGGAGGGAGGGAGGGAGAGGGAGGGGGAGGGGGAGGGAGAGGGAGGGAGGGAGGGAGGGAGAGGGAGAGGGAGAGGGAGAGAGAGACAGAGAGAGAGAGAGTACTGGCCTGTGGTGCTCGAGGATGGCCGGGGCGTGGACGGACTCGACGACGGCCGGGGCGTGGACGGACTCGGTCGAGGACGGCCGGAGCGCGTGGACGGGGGCTAGGCGACGCTAGTCGTGAACGACGGCAAGCGCGAGGGAGCCTCCACACGGATCCTCCACGGGCGAGCGCGAGGGAGAAGAAGGGGATCCTGGGCGAGCTAGCGCAAGGGAGAAGAAGACCTAGGTGTTCGTCGTCGCGCGGGATGAACTGCAAAATGGCTAAGTGTGGAATATTAGCGCGCGGGGCCACATGTCATTGGCTGAGAGGTATATTCTGTGGCGCACCACGAGCCCGTGCGCCACAGAATTGTTAGAATTCTATGGCGCATCGTCTGAGGAGTGCGCCACAGAATTGCTTGGGCCTATTCTGTGGCCACATGTGCGGGGCCACATGTCATTGGGCCGTAGATATTTCTATGGCGCACCCCCCAGACAGTGCGCCACAGAATTATTTGATTTCTATGGCGCATGCATTACTGGTGCGCCACAGAATTGGGTCGATAGATAAATAAATAAAAAACGAAACACCCTGTAGTGACAGTTATCTATTACTAGCCCAATTGGTTTAGCTGTGAGGTAAATAAGCCTAGTGGCATGGGTTCGAATCCTGGGTTGCCCCACATTTTTTTAATATTTTATTTAATTTTAATTAAAGAAAGAAAACATTAAATTACAATTAATTAAAGAAGAAGTGTTTGTCTCATATACATACATGCACATATATATAAAGAATCACATACATACATGCACATATATAAAGAAGTGCTTGTCTCACATACACATGCACATATATATAGAAAGAAGTGCTTGTCTCACATACACATACACATGCACATAATTTGTCTCGATCGGTTTCGATTTAGCTTAATTAGCGTCTCTTGCCCTTTTTGTTGGCGACTGAATAATTTATGCCGGCCACCTTGAGATTTCTTCGCGTGAACGGACAACCGTGGGTAGGTAGGGATGTCTTCCTTCTTACTTTACCAGTATTAGGCATGTCGAAGTGCTTGTCGAACTCCTCCTCGATCTTCGGATCACCGTTCTTGTCCAAGTCTTCCTCGTTGGCGTCTCCTTCCATTCCGATGATGCTCCTCTTGCCCCTCCTCACGACAACACGGCTAGGCCTTGACGGGTCGGTGATGAAGAAGCATTGGTCAACTTGGCTAGCGAGTACCCATGGCTCATTTTTCACGGATGCGTTCTTCGATTTGGCATCGGGTATAACCATTGTGGTGAAATACCGTCATTCTTTCTTGACATTCTTGGCCCATCTCACACGGAACATTGGCACCACCGTCTCTCCGCAGTAGTTGAGCTCCCATATCTCCTCGATCTTTCCGAAGTATCTTTCCTTGACATTAGTCTCGTCATCGCCATATGATAGCATAGTTACTCCTGAGTTTTGATTTTCGCTACTCATGTCCTTGTCCTCGATGGAGAATCTGTACCGGAGATGTCGTACCCCTGATAGGTCCTTACGTTCTGCCCGGGGCCTTGTGATAAGATGTATATGAGTTTTTCATCTTCCGTAGGAGGCATTTTTCTCCGTGCTTCAATCAGTTGACTTTGCTTGAACCAACGCGTGAAGCCGGAGTTGTGCTCTTTGGTTACGTCTCCCATCTTCCTCGGCCCGCCCATTTCAATATAATTCTGATTGATTAAGCTTTTGTGCTCTTCCACGAAAGGCTCGATCAATTTTAAGTGTTGTAGCGCGACCCAGTGAGCCCTTTCAAAGTCGTCGCGTCGTTTTTGAATGCCGACATGGACGTCGCGGCAGCCCTCGCGGTGACTGACTCCGTTGAGCCTGCCAAGGTGCGTCCTGGTGGACATACCGACATCCTGGTCGTCTTCAGTGCTTAGGTAATTGTCGCGGAAAGAGATGCACTCGTTGGTTAGAAATCCTTTGGCCATGCTTGCGTCTGGACGGGCCCTATTGCGAACGTATCCTTTCAGGACACCATTCTGCCTTTCCATCGGCATCATGTAGTGCAGGAACGTCGGGCCGAGATGCCTGATGTCATCAACGACATGGAGAAGGAGATGTACACATATATCAGAGAATGCCGGCGGGAAGTAAATCTCGAGCTCGCATAGTATCACCACGATCTCATCCTGTAGCATCTTGAGCTGCCTCACGCCGATCGATTTCCGGGTGATAACGTCGAAAAAGTTGCAAAGGCCAAACAACGTATCACGGACATGCTCGTCCATTATCCCTCGGATCGCAACGGGAAGTATCTGCGTCATGAGCACATGACAATCGTGAGACTTCATCCCGGTGAACCTCTTCTTTGCTAAGTCCAGATATCTGCTTATACTCCCTGAGTATCCGTGAGGAACTTTGACTTCTAGGAGACACCTGAAAAACTGCTCAAGCTCCCGCGGACTCAATGTGAAGCAGGCAGCGGGAAGCACCACGGTGTTCTTCTTAGCCTTTTTGCGGGGACGTTGAGTCCCTTCCGTCTTATCCTCATCGTCATCATCATCACTATCGGCGGGGACCTGTAGATATTTCCTAATGCCAAAATATTTTAGATCGTATCTTGCTTTCGGCCCATCCTTGGACGTTTCCGAATTGCAAATAGTGCCAAGCAGACTCTCCGTAACGTTCTTCGTAATGTGCATCACATCAAGGCTATGAGGCGTGTGGAGGACCGGCCAGTACTCCAAGTCGTGGAAAATAGACCTCGCTTTCCATACACCCAGCAGCGGCTCTGGCTTGGGTCGCTTCTTTCCCGGCGAAGGGCACTCGTCCCAATTTTTCAGAAGCTCGTCGATTTCTTCGCCGCTCCTCGTGCGCGGGGCTCCATCGGGCTCGTCTTTACCATTGAACAACTCACCGCGTTTTCTCCACGGGTGATCCAGGCGAAGCCACCTTCGAGCCCCTGGGTACACGGTTTTCGAAGACCCAGGATCCCTTGGTAGCTGGAGATGCGGGGTCCCGTCCATGCACTTCACGCAGCCGCAGAATCCGTGGCCGACCTGGGCAGATACATACGCGTAACTAGGATAGTCTGTGACCGTCGTGAGCAACGCGGCTCTCATATGGAAATAATCTCTAGTGTATGCATCCCACGTACGGGGTGGCGTCTTCCACAACGTGTCTAACTCGTCTTTCAGCAGCCCGAGATACAAATGCATGTCGACACCTGGTTGTTTTGACCCCTGGATGAGAATACTCAAGTGTATGTACTTTTGCTTGGTGCACAGCTACGGGGGTAGGTTGTAAAGCCATACAAACACGGGCCAGCTGCTATGTGTGCTACTCTGGTTGCCGAACGGATTGAGTCCATCGGTGCTCATACCCAGCCTGACGTTCCTCGCGTCGCCCCCAAAACTCGGGAAAGCTATGTCCAATGCTTCCCACTGGGCAGCGTCTGCAGGATGTGTCATGATATAGCCCTTCTCCGGATCTTCTTCCGGCTTCTCTCTTTTCGCGTGCCATTGCATGAGCTTTGCTTCCTTAGGGTCCACGTAGTACCGTTGAAGACGGGGAGTGATAGCAAAGTACCATACCACTTTTCGAGGAATTTTCTTGTTGTTGGTTCCACACTTGTATCGTCCGTGGCCGCACTTCGGACATGTGGTTGTGTCCTTGTACTCCCCCGATAAATTACACAATCATTGGTGCAGGCGTGAAATTTTTCGTGAGGTAGGTCAAGAGGGCACACGACTTTCTTAGCCTCGTTGATACTGCTTGGCAATGTGCTCCCCTCGGGAAGGCGATCGTGCCAGAATTTCAAGTTCTTGTTGAAGCTCGAGTCGGTCCATTTGTTTTGCGTCTTCATCTTCAGAGCAGCAAGCGTTACATGCAACCGCGTATCCTCGGGGCGGCACCCAGGAAACAACGGAGTCACCCCGTCTATCTCCATTTGCACCAGCTTGGCTTTCTCCCTAGCTGCAGCTATGTCGTTGCTCATCTCCTTAAACAGCAGATCCTGAACATGAGAGTCCCGCAAGGCCGAAATTAGCGGGGTCTCCGGGTTCACGTCTTCATCGTCATGTCGATCTTCTCCGCTGTGCAGAACCCACGAAGATATACCTGACTGTGTGGACGGTGGTGGTCGCTCAGTGGTGTAAGTTGCGGTCACAGGAGCTACAATACCCGTCGAAGTAGAGCTAGTGGAAGCCAGCAGACGCTTAAGCTGCGCAATATCCTGGTCCGTAAGCAAGAGAGTCGAAGAAGAAGCCCGAGTCCCTGTAGACGAACTGTGGCCACTGTTGCGCCTGTCCCTCTGCTTCTTGTGACAGTCAGACTCTGGATGGCCCGGCTGCGAGCAGTAGCCGCAGATGATACGAGGGCGAGATCGTCCCTCTCCACCAGAAACCCGAGCAGAAGAAGGGCGCTCACCCCCCCCCCCCCCAGAGGGAGTGGGAAGTAGCAGCGGAGCACTGTGACGAACAGTCGACATAACAGGAGCCCGAGCAGCGAGCACAGAGGGAACCGCAAGCAGACCAACACCTCGAAGACTTGTTTCCTCAGCACGAGGCTCTGAAAGTACCTCTGAGATAGGAACACGGCCCCAAGTAAGCAGGTTGGCACGCTGAGGCTCAAACTCGGAACGGAGACGAGACAGGAACTCAAAGACACGCTGAAACTCCAAGTCTGATCTCGTAGTCTGGCAGCACGGGCAGGTACCACAAACAACAGTGCGGAGAGAGTCAAGCTGACGCCAGATAGCAGCGCTCTGGGTGTAGAACTCGTGAATGGTGGAGTCACCCTGCTGAAGATCATGCTCCTGACGAACCACAGATAAGTAGAGAGCATCTTCGGAGGGCTGATAACGCTGACGAAGATAAGACCTCATCTGAGCAGCTGTGGGAAGTCCCATAAACTCGGAAGCAAACTGAGGCAGAACACTGGAAGTGAGAACAGCCGCCACACGAGCATCATCATTACACCACTGAGTGTAGGCAGCTAGAGCATCCCGGTAGGTGGAAAGAGCAACGGAGTAATCCGATAACTGCTGATCATAGGCATCAACCGCTGCATCATCAAGAGATTTGGCTGCATCCTTGTCAGCCTGAGGAGCATCATCAGCAAGAACCGGTGGAGGCGGCGGTGGAACAGGAGCTACAGGAGCAACGGGGCAAGGCGGACAGGAGACCTCGCCAGAGAGAACGCCCCAAAGCATGAGCCCGCGCACGTGAATGCGCATGTGGGCTGCAAACTCAGCATAATTGGTGCCATCAAATATCACCGTGCACCGAGGTATAGCGACATAGCCTGACATAGCACCTTCTCTGTTCTGTCTTTTTCTTTTCTTTTTTACAGGTCAACGCTCACACCGGATCCAGATCGGATCGATCCGTCCACGAGCGGAGGCCAGGGGCCAGGAGCGCTGCGGCTGGAGCCTGGACGACAACGGCTCGTCACGGGCGGGGCTTGGACGCCAGCGACCGCTGACGGGCGGCGCGGCCGGGGAAGCTGCGGGGGCGGAGGCCCGGCCGCTGACGGGCGGCGCGGCCACGGCGCGGCCGGGGGAGCTGCGGGGGCGGAGGCCCGGCGACGGTGATGGGCGGCGCGGCCAGGGGTCACGGGCGGAGGCCTGGTGGCTCGGGATGCAGAATCTGGCGACGGCAACTCGGGGATGACGGGATCCGGCGACGGCGACGCGAAATCCGGCGGTGGCAGCTCGGGGATGACGAGATCCGGCGAGGCAAGCACGGAATCCGGCGGCGGCAGCTTAGACGTTGACGGGGCAGCGACGGGGACGGCCCACAGCTCGATTTCGAGCAGCACACGGGAGCAAGAGGAGAGAACGCCGGTGACCGGAGCGGCGGAGCAAGCACGGAGTTGCAACGTGCGGGAAGAGGGAGGAGAGGAGACCCTAGCTGGGCTCTGATACCATCTTGTGAAGTTGGGAAAATGGCAATTAGTATTCACAGGAGGCCAAAGGCGAGTACATATACAAGTGGCCAAAGTGCAGGAAACCCCTTATACAATGGGAAATACAGAAAAGGAAACTATACATCTCTAACAGCTTTATCATGTAGTCACTGCATCGAACAACAGTGAGGCACGGGTCTTTATTCCTTGATTGAATTTCCATGCAAATATGAGAAGACCAATTATAATGGTCTAGCTTCAGAAAAATCAATCGGAATAAGCAATCAGGTGCGAGCAGGACAAATTCTTCAGACTGGTCGTTTTATGCATAATCACCCATGCAGCACGTGGTCTTTTGTGTCACCAGCAGTAAGCACAGATGACCCATAGCTTCTGCTTACCAGAGTTGGAAAAGGAAATTCTCTACCGGACTGCTTCCAAAGAAGTAGCAGAACGATGAAGAGGAAACATGCATGTGCGTGCATAATTTTTTTTAGACTAAATGTGCATGCATAAATCGAACTCGACTTCTCACTAGTTAATATTGTTGTCTGCCGGTGTTGATCTCCAAATATGCCATGGAGCCGCGGTGCTGGGTTTTCTTTATGTGCTTCCGAACGGATGAGCGAGAGGCTGTGTAGGAATTTGTGTGGCGGCGGCTCAGATCAATATCAGATCAGAAAAAAAGCACGGAGAAAGTCAGATGAGCAAAGGAGAAGACAAGAATTGATCTCGTGAATGCTGGTGATGTACTGGGAATACAGGGAGGATTGTTGAATAAGCCTAGTCGTGTTAGCGTGTCAGGAAGTCATTAGGTGTAACGAGTTTGTTTTCATCAGGCTTAGCCGTTTTTCAGTTGGGATTGGACGCGGTCTGTGCGCCACCCTCCAAGTTTTTAGGAACGCCTCGACACCATGATCGGTCATGGGATGGCATAATCATGTAGGACCGTGGCGATCGGTACGGCATCAGTTGCTTTCTTTCTTTGGTTATAAAGAGTAAACAGAAAAGCAGCAGTAAGCACGATGCACAAAAATCTCTCTCGTTCTCTAGCTCACACACATAAACTGTCAGAGTTTCAGAGAACATCTCAGCAGAGAAGCATCGTGCTGACAATTGGTATCAAGAGCCATGTCAAAACCTCCGGCGTCGGAGAAGGAGAAGGCGGGGAAGACCACGACCAGTGGGAAGTCTGGGTCGCCGTCTAGGCTGCGCGCCGAGTCGCCCTTCCCCACTCCACAGCGAGGCCGCAGCCTCGCTCGACGCGGCGGCGGTGAGATCGTCGTCCGTGAGCGAATCGTGAGGGAGAGCGGCGCCTCCGCCTAATAGCCGATCCTCACTCGCTCCAACTATCCGGAGTGGGCAATGGTGATGCGCGTCCAGCTGCAGGAGGCACACCTCTGGCACGTCATCGACCATGGCGCATACGACGACACCGATGATCGCGCGGCGCTGGCTGCACTGCTGCGCGTTGTGCCGCCGGAACTGGTGCGCACCCTGGCGTCCAAGGACTGCGCCAAGACGGCGTGGGACACTCTCAAGACCATGCGCCTCGGATCTGAAAGGGTCCGCGAGGCGAAGGCACAGACTCGCCATCGGGAGTTTGAGGAGATGCGTTTCAAGTCCAGTGAGTCAATCGAAGCATTCTCGGTCCGACTAACCTCCATTGTCACGGACCTCGAACTTCTAGGCGATCATGTGTAGGAGTACAAGGCCGTGATGAAGTTCATGCGAGTCGTGCCGAAGAAGTTCCGCATGATGGTGATGGCGATCGAGCAGACGATCGGCCTGAAGACTCTCACCATTGAGGATCTCTGTGGGCGTCTGATCACAGCCGAGGAGGGCTACGATCTTGACGATGCCGCTGACGGCGTTGGGCAAATTCTGCTCACCGAGGACGAGTGGCGCGTGCGGCAGAAACGCCACAGCACCGACAGCTCGAGCGGATCGGGATCCAACAACCCCGATCGCAAGCAGAACAAGAGCCGCGTCGGCAGGGGCGGGAACAAGGACGGCACCCGCAGCGGCGGTGGCCCGTCCAAGGACGACAAGTGTCGTTATTGCCGCAGAAAGGGCCACTGGGCCAAGGAGTGCTGCAAGAAGAAGAGGGACGAGGAAGCTTAGGCTCACCTGGTCTAGGAGGATGATGATCCTGACCCTGCTTTGTACATGGCGGTGTGCGAGGCAGAGGCAGACGCGGTGGAATCCACTCAAGGAATGCGTGTCTTCCTCAACGAGGAACGCGCGCGCGTGGAGTTTCGCCGGAACGCGGACGACGTCGACGTTGTGTGGTTTCTGGACACTGGCGCCTCAAACCACATGACGGGCGACATGGGAGCGTTCGCAGAGTTGGACAAGAAGATCTCCGGCACGGTCAAGTTCGGAGATGGCTCCCTCGTCGACATACACGGGCGGGGCACCGTGCTCTTCGACGCCGGGGGCGGGCGGCACCGTGCACTCTCCAACGTGTACTAGATCCTGCGCCTCAGGAGCAACGTGGTGAGCATCGGGCAACTCGATGAGATCGGGTGCCCCACCCATGTTGAAGATGGGTTCATGACAGTGCGCGATCAGGTCAAGGCGGTGATCGTCAGGGTGCCGCGGGCCCCGAACCGTCTGTACCCGGCATGCCTTCAGATCGTGAAGCCTGTGTGTCTCCTAGCACACACCGGCGATGCGGCATGGCTGTGGCACTCCAGGTTCGGCCACCAGCACTTCCAGGGACTCGAGCGCCTAGCCAGCCAGGGCATGGTGCACGGATTGCCACGCATCGAGCATCCAGAGCAATTGTGTGACGCCTGCCTGGCGGGCAAGCACAAGCGCACTCCGTTCCCTCAGGTGTCACGCTTCAGAGAAAAGGACCCGCTCGAGCTCGTGCACGGCGACATCTGCGGCCCCATAACGCCACCGACCCCGGGTGGCAGGCGCTATTTCCTTCTGTAACACCCGGGGTTTTTCCCAAATAGAAAGTTGCTTGTTGTTTTGTTTTTCATCGCATAGCATCATGCATCATATGCATTGCACTTGTTTTCAAACCAACCTAAAACTTCAAACCAATTTTAACTTCTCAAACAAAGCACCTTTGTTATCAACTCAAATTGTTTCATTAAGAACTTGAGTTGGAATTAAAATTTGCTTGGTTAATAAAATCCCCTTTCATTAAAACCCTATTTGAAATTCAAATGACAAATTCAAATCACTTTGGCAAGTTGAAAATTTTGAAAATAAAGTTCACTACCTTTGAGCTTGCTGTTGTGTTATTCAATAAAAATTATTTCATAAAATAAAACCCTAAAAACCTATTTCTTTTCTCTCTTATTCTTTCCTACAAAGAAAAAGTAAACAGAAAAAAAAACAGAAAAACCAAAGGGAGAGGCAGGCCTTTCGGCCCACCTACCACCCCAAGCCCAGCCCACCTCCACGCTTCTTCTCCGTACGACAGGGAGCACGAGGAGGACGTGGATCCCTCCCCTGTCGCTGTCAACCACCCACCGCCATGGCCCCCCTCTTCCTCCATAAAGCAGCTCCCCCTCCTTCTCCAAAACCCTAGCCTCTCCCTCTCCCTTCCCTCTCCGCCGCCATCTCTTCCCCTCTCCTTCCTCCCCTTCGAGCTCCACTTCCTCTGCTTTCTCTGAACTTTGTCTGAACCTGAGCACCTCCATGGCCGGAGCTTGAGGCCTCCACCGCCGCCGCTACAGTCCCCGCCGTCCCCGTCCGAGCCCGGGAACGGAAAGCCCCCACTTCCCTCTACCGATTTCCCTCCAAGATCCACGCCGAGGAATTCCACCACGCCGGCGCCGAGCTCGACATCACCGCCGCCTCGCAGCTCGTCTGCAAGCTCCGCCTCCGTCGCTCCCTCTGTCTTCCCGAGCGAACGACGACTCCGAGCCCACGGTAAGGCCCCCTCCCGTCCTCCTCTTCCCCCTGCACCCGACGCACACACTCACATCCGCTCGCAGCACTCGCAGCAGCAGCAGTTCGCCGTCGTCGATGGTTCTGTTCGTCCTCTGCGTTCAGTTTCCAGTTTTGTCCGCGAGATCTCACCTCAACCAGTTTCCGCCTCCTAGTCTAACACGAACCACACAGTAGCCTAGTGGCAGCGCAACCTTGCACTAAATGTCAAGTTTGCAACATGTTTCTGTAATAATTTTTGCACTAAATAATTAAATACCTAAATGGCTATTAAGAGTTGAAACTTTGGAATTTCATAACTTGAGTTCTGTTCATCCAATTTGAGCAAACTTGGGCTCTAAAAATTTGTCTTAACAAACTCTACACATCGGTATTTTATTTGGTCACAATTGAATTAAATTTGAACATGTTTCCTTCTGTTTACTAAAAAGGGCAGAATAAGAATGCTTATGAAAAATTGCATAATAAATTCAATAATAACCCAAAAAATTATGTGTAATAGCTCAAAATGTTCAGTGAAACATTTGCTACCTGTTTTCAACCTTTTCAATACAATTTGTTTACTGTTTTTCCTAATTAAAAGTGGTTCAATAATTCAATGCTTTAATTAAACCTTTTAAATTGCAAAATTCATAACTTGGGCAATTCAAATCCAATTCCAACATGTAAAATATGTTTTCCATCCCATTTTTCATGAAATTTGCAAATATCAACTTTGTTTTCTGTTTTGAATAATTTAAATTGCTGAAAAAAATTGTTTCTTAATTAATGCATTTAAAATTGTCAAATTAATAACTTGCTCATCTAAAATCCAAATTCAACAAATGAAATATGTATTCCATCTAAAATTTTGTGTTCTTTCCAAATATGAATTTTGTTATCTATTTTGAACAATTAAAATGGGTGAAAACAACAAATGTTTGTTTAAGTCATTTAAAATGCCAAAGTTCATAACTTAATAAATAAAATTCCAAACTTGGTAGACAACATATCAAACTGAAGCTATTGTTGTTTTCTTATTGTTTTCATCATCCATGCATCATTCTAATCAACTTTCACATGATGGTTATTTGTAGATCATTTAATTCAACATTAATTCATGGGCTTTTCCATATGCAATCCAAATTGCATATGGGCCCATTTAAATATGTTTACCATGTCAACTGGTTTACTTTGATGCATCAATTAATTGTCATGCATATAAAATAGGATCATGCTGGATCTTTTTCCGTAGAAGTAATTGTTGCATCCGGTGTTTGTTCTAGTTCGTTGCTTCTTCGCGGATAGGACGTTGAGATGATGTGAGCAACGACAAGTTCTGCGGATGTACCTCTACTTGCTGGATTCCAGGCAAGTATACTCACTTGCTGCCTATGGCTGCCTTTCATCACTTGTTACCGATTCTTCCCGTTGCCTTTATTCTAGCCTTATGATTCGATGCTTGTGTCTCGATCCTATCATATGTTTACCTTGCAACCATGATATAGCCGTCCTTCCACTTCCTATTACCTGTTGCTTGTTTACCTTGTTGGCCCTCGTGTCGTAGTCGCATGCTTAGTGTTGTTTGCGCTCAAGTCTTGGTGTCCGTCTTATCACCTGTTTAGTTTGATAGTTGGGTTTCCACTTAATCAACAACATGATAATGTTTTGGGTAATAATAATTTGATGATAAGGCACCGGCAGGAGGCCCGGCGTGGTTTTGAGGTCTGCTGGTGTCGAACTTAATTAGGAAGAGGGTCTTGTCCTCTGATCCATGATGAGCGCACTAACCGCATGTGGGAAGCGAGTATGGGCGCCCCCCGCAATTCTGATTCGATTCGCATCTCGTCCAAATCGCCACACTTAGTTCGGGCTTTCCATTTGATGCATGCATATGCAGGTGCGAACCCTTGGCGCCAGGGTGGAACTTTTGTAGTCGGCATTTAGGGCGGCGTGGTCTTCCAGTGCTATGAGGGTCCCCCTTTTCTTCGTGGGGGCTCGATTAGCCGCGCACGCACAACACGTGGTTCTTTGGGCTTGATGCGAAGAAGAGTTGGGTTGTGTTGAGTGCCTCGCTTGGTGGAAGGGCCTTTCCATCTGGCGGGTCATTCTTACGTGTACGGCCAAATTGGTGCATCCCTGCAGGGTTAAATCTTCTCGAGAAGCTGTGTTGTCCGCGGTTATGGATGACTTGGTGAAAGTGCTGGCTAACAAGTACTCAGACAACTTACACCTAACGATGATAACTTGACTAGTAATATAGATTACCTCCACCATCAAAATGAATGTCACCTTAATCAACCGTGTGAGTTTCCTTGGGTTGCTTCCTTAGTAGGGGGTAACCCTGGATGGGTATTGTTTGGTGAGTAGTTGTAGTTGGTCCTGATTCGGTATCTTATCCCTTTCTTTTAGCCGGATGTTGTAGCGAGTCTCTGTAGTTAGTTAGTGCAGCCCGCTGCCGCTTCTTTGCAGTAATCCCTTCCTTTCCGTTGTACCCAAAGTATGTGTACCTTGTGATGATTGGTTACGCTGGTATCTTGTGAGTATGGTTTATCCACTTGCCAGTACTTAACCGTATTGACCCACGAATCCATTTCGTGGCTGCATATTCCAAATTGCAGTCAACAGGTTTGAAGTCTGACGACGTTAGCTTGGGAATCCCTCCGGCTTGGCCTAGGCAGGGATTGGACGCCATCGGTTATCTTCAGGACTCTTAGTCCAATTTATATCTTGTCCGTAGTCGGACACTATGTTGTTTCTTCCGCTGTTATTTGGATCTTTGTATTGTATCAGTTGTATCCTTGACTCGTTTGAGTCGTCTTGTATATAACTTTTCTGTTGTTGTTGCGGAATATTCGTGAACTGTTGTAATGTTATCACAAGTGGCAACCTGGAATCGGTTATTATGTGGATTTTGGCGGAAATGCTGAAATCTGCATAGTGCCCGATCTCGGGGCGTCACACCTTCTGCTTGTTGATGACCACAGCAGGTTCATGTGGGTGGTGCTGCTCAGCAACAAGGACGACGCCGCGGATGCCCTGCGTTGTTTCACGGCTGGAGCAGAGATGGAGTCTCTGCGCACGGACCGCGACGGAGAATTCACCTCCAAGGACTTCAGCGACTTCTGCGCCGAGTGAGGGACTGCACGCCACCTGACCGCCCCGTACTCGCCCTAGCAGAATGGGGTAGTAGAGCGGCGAAATCAGACGGTGGTGAGCATGGTCAAGAGCATGCTCAAGGCAATGAACATGCCAGCGGCGTTCTGGGGCGAGGCGGTACTGACTGCAGTGTTCGTCCTGAACTGCTCCTACACACGAGCAGTTGAAGGGTGCACGCCATTTGAAGCCTGGAGCGGACGCAAGCCTGACGTGCACTTCCTGCGCGTCTCTGGGTGCAGAGCGCACGCGAAGATCACACGTCCACATCTGAAAAAACTCGAGGATCGCAACACACATGTGGTGTTCCTTGGGTACGAGCCCGGAGGCAAGGCATATCGGTGCTATGACCCCGTGGCAAAGCGTGTGATCGTCTCGCGCGACGTGGTGTTCGACGAAGGACAAGCATGGCCATGGAAGGCCAGCGCTGACATGGATGCTGGGAGCGAGATCACAGTGGAGTATACTGTGTACGGGGGAGCTGCGCATCAGCCCGACACATCGGCGTCAACACCCAGCTCGCCTGCGGCAGGAAGCAATACTTCACCACCACTCACCTCCCTTGGAGAGCAGACTCCACCAGCGACCACCACATCACCACCCGTGTTCGTCTCGCCGCCGGCTACCTACGACGACACACTCGATGTACAGGACGAGGCGGACGGCACATACCGGTTCCGTCTGGTTCAAGACCTGCTTGGGAAGAACATCTAGCCCCCAGGCCAAGCCGAGCGTCTTCTGATGGCAGAGGAGCCAACCACATTTGTTGAAGCCGAAGGACATGCTCCCTGGCGCTGTGCAACGGTGGACGAGATGGCCTACATAGAGGACAACAAGACGTGGTCTCTGACAGACCTCCCCACCGGTCACAAACCCATTGGTCTCAAATGGGTGTACAAGCTTAAGAGGGACGCCGACGGGACGGTGATCAAGCACAAGGCACGCCTCGTAGCGAAAGGCTACGTTCAGCAAGAGGGGATAGATTTCGATGAGGTATATGCTCCTATTGCTAGACTTGACTCAGTTCGGATGCTCGTCGTCCTCGCCGCCAAGCTTCAGTGGAAACTGCATCACCTCGACATCAAATCGGCGTTCCTCAACGGGGAGCTCGCCGAGGAGGTGTACGTGGCCCAACCTGCTGGATTTGTGAAGGAAGGAGAAGAGCACAAGGTGTTGCGCCTGCACAAGGCACTATACGGGCTGCGACAGGCACCCTGCGCGTGGAATCAGAAGCTGGACTCCACCCTCCTGTCTCTCGGCTTCACAAGCAGCGTGTCAGAACATTCAGCGTACTCGCGCGGAATGGGAGCAAATCGTCTGCTCCTGGGGATTTACGTCGATGATCTGATAGTGACTAGCACAGATGACACCGAGGTGAACCGTTTCAAGCAGGAGATGATGGAGCGCTTCAAGATGAGCGATCTCGGGCTTCTCAGCTACTACCTCGGTATAGAGGTAAAGCAGAGCGACGCCGGGATCACGTTGCCGCAGACAGCTTACGCCAACAAGCTGTTGGACAAGGCGGGGCTGGCAGAGTGCAACTCTGTGGCCGTGCCAATGGAGCCACGGCTGAATCTTAGCAAGCACCCACCGACGGACGCAACCTTCTATTGGAGCATCGTCGGGAGCCTGCGGTACCTCGTTCACACCAGACCTGACATAACATTTGCCGTGGGCTATGTTAGTCGTTTCCTGCAGGCACCCACCACGGAGCATCTCGCTGCAGTCAAGCACTTGCTGCGGTACATCGCGGGCACACGCTCGTATGGGTGCAGATACACACAAGGAGGAGGACTTCAGCTGGAAGGGTTCAGTGACTCTGACCTTGCAGGCGACGTCGATGATCGGAAGAGCACATCTAGGATGCTATACAACCTTGGAGGTTGTCCGATCTCGTGGCAGTCACAGAAGCAAAAGGTGGTTGCTCTCTCCTCATGTGAGGCCGAGTATATGGCGGCCTCAACTGCAGCATGCCATGGAATCTGGTTGGTCAGACTTCTGTCCGAGCTGATAGGGGAAGAAGAAGCTGCTCCAGCAACTGTCTTCGTGGACAACAAATCCGCGATACAGCTGAGCAAGAACCCGGTCTTTCATGATCGAAGCAAGCACATCGAAATAAGATACCATTTCATCCGCGAGAGCATCGAGCAGGGGAAAATTGCCATCGAGTATATTCGTACTGAAGATCAGCTCGCGGACATCCTTACCAAGCCTCTCGGGCGCGTCAAGTTTCAGGACCTGCGAGCCCGCATTGGTGTCATCGAAATTTAGTAATAATCCACGGCTAGTCTTAAGGGGAGAATGTTGAATAAGCCTAGTCGTGTTAGCGTGTCAGGAAGTCATTAGGTGTAACGAGTTTGTTTTCATCATGCTTAGCCGTTTTTCAGTTGTGATTGGACGCGGTCTATGCGCCACCCTCCAAGTTTTTAGGAACGCCTCGACACCACGATCGGTCATGGGATGGCATGATCATGTAGGACCATGGAGATCGGTACGGCATCAGTTGCTTTCTTTCTTTGGTTATAAAGAGTAAACAGAAAAGCAGCAGTAAGCACGCTGCACAAAAATCTCTCTCTCGTTCTCTAGCTCACACACATAAACTGTCAGAGTTTCAGAGAACATCTCAGCAGAGAAGCATCGTGCTGACAAGGATAAAAATGCAACTGATCTAAATAATTTGGCCGTGGATGCTAGGGCTGTACTCGGCATATAAGAGGATAAAGAGGCGATGGCTGCTCGCCTGCCTTCAGAAAATGAAGCGACGATGGCCGACAGGCCGAGCTCCCCCGCGCGCGGTGGGGGTTGGAGGCAGTGGCAGGGAGAGCGATGCCGTAAGATGAGCGCCGACGACAGCTATGTCGAGAGGCGGGATACACATGGCACCACCAGCGAATGCAGCGGCAGAAGCGAGAGTGGCGATGGTGATTGTGTAGGGGATTAAGAGCTGGAGCCGTGCACTTCTTATCAGATTGGGAATCCATCAGTTTCTTCTTGTGGAGATTAAGAGCTGGCGCACTATGCACCAACGCGGAAATTAGTGGAGGAGAGGAATCATTCGGTCGGTGGCTGAGTAGCTGCTCAATGCTCATGTGCGTGAGGGTGAGCTGATGTGCAGCAATAGGGACCGATACTCGGATTGACATTGCGATCCGACATGATAACTAACAACCGCAGACTTGTAATCAGACTGCTAGAAACAATTAGGGTGATGTGGATGCACCAGATTTCAGCTTGCAAATATTAAATGCATCTTAGTGGGGATGAACTTTATATATATTATAGAGTCATATAACATTTGCTGTAACTCGCTTGTAATTCCTAGTCTTAGGTTAGTCCGGTTTGTTAGGATCTGGAGCCTAGTCGTGCGCTCCTCTTACATGTATATGTTCTCTCTTCCGATCAATACAACGTGGGGAAACAATTCCAAACATGCGCAAGTAATGGGTATGCATCATCCCCGAAGCGTTCCCTTGGGGTTTCGAGTGGAGAGGCGGCGCTCGTGGCGATCTTTGGTCGACGAGGCGAACCAGACCGATCTCCCCCGTGATTTCTCTGATGTTCTCATCGCTAGACCTCCTTGGACGAGAGGAGGGGGCGAGAGTATGGGGGATAAAGCACCAGCAAGTGGTGCGAAGGAGAACGTGAGCATGGAGGAGATGTTAGGCAAACTGAATATCACGGCGGAAGAGGATTCGCCGGTGATTGTGGAAGATGGCGAGGACCACGATGCTGGACCACAATGGGCGCTCGCTGGGAAGGTCATGTACGATCGGCTGCTTCATATTGATACAATATCAGGATCATTAAGGCTAGCATGGGGAAACCCTAAATGCCTGTTTTTTAGCTCAATTGGAGAGAACATGTTCGTCGCCACGCTGGAGAGCGGACAAGAGAGGGACGGTATCTGGAGCGGATCACCGTGGATGGTGGGAAAGCACGACGTTGTACTGAAGAATTTTGAGATCAATGCTCGCCCATCAGACATTGTGTTTGACAAGATGCTGATGTGGGTGAGAGTCCTTAACCTGCCTTTCAACTTGTGAAGGCCGCCATGGGTCGATCGAATTGCTCAAAAGGTTGGGGAGGTTGTAAAAAAGGACACAGATTCAAAGGGGGTCTCCATTGGAACGGATTTGCGTGTGAGGATCTGGGTGGAGGTGGAGAAGCCTCTCCGTAGATGGGTGAAAATAAATAACGCAAAGGAGGGGACGCATGAGTGGTATGATATCCAGTATGAGAACCTCCCCTATTTTTGCTTTTCCCGTGGGAAAATTGGACATGCTTTTGTTGTGTTTCCTACACCAGCTGAGAGGGATGAGGCTAGAAATCTGCCGTATAAGGAGACACTGAGAGCTCTTTCGGATAAGAAGAAGAAAGGACAATTCATGGGGCAACAGTCTGATCTGAAGTGGAAAGGAAATCAAATTTTCAATAATGAACCTGCTAACCCATTAGCAGGGGTCACGTCTAGCTATCGTGCAAACCAGGATGGTCCTGTACATGGGCAATTCAATATGTGTTTCAACGCTCAACCCAATGGAGGTAGAGGTATGCAAGGAAAAGTTCGGGTCCAGCAAAAAGTATACCGCAAGCTGGATGTTGATGCTGCGATATCGGGTAACGTGGGCGAGGATCCCTAGGGAAAGAGAGCAGCTGAGGGGTCGCCACTAAAAACCCTGCAGAGACAAGGGACCCAGAAAAGAGCCGTGGCCCGGGGGAAGAGGAATGCTCAGAGATGCTTGATGATGAACTGAATTTGGCGGAGGCTGTGGAGCAGCCCCGCCCAGAACAATGAGCTGCCTAAGTGCGAACTGTCGAGGGCTTGGGAACCATCGAACAGTTCGTGAGCTTCGCAAGATTGTGAAGCAGGAATGTCCTGCCCTTCTTTTTGTGTTGGAAACAAAAATTAGGGGAAGCGAGTGGAGAACCTGAAGAATATTTTGGGTTTCTCAGGTTGTTTTGCCGTCGATAGTGATGGTTTTAGCGGAGGCATAAGCCTGTTTTGGACATCTGAAGTGGAAGTGGAAATGGAGAACTTTAGTAGCTCTCACATTGATGTTTCTGTGACGCAAGGCAATTGTTCTTGGCATCTAACTGGTTTTTACGGGGAACCGCGAGTGGAGAATAGACATCATAGCTGGCGGTCCCCGCGTACTCTTCATGCAATCGAAAATAATGCTTGGCTCTGTATAGGAGATTTCAACGAGACCCTCTTTGCTGAGGAACACTTCGGAGCTAATGCGAGGCCGGAATGGCAAATGAGGGCATTCCGGGAAGCGGTAGATGACTGCGACCTCCAAGATTTGGGATGGCAAGGAGTTCCTTTTACATGGTACAATAAAAAAGTTGGGGTCCCTAATGTTAAGACTTGGCTCGATCGAGCCTTTGGTAATGCTGTCTTTCTAAATTTATTTGATTTTGCAAAGGTACGGCATATAAGTTCTATTGAATCTGATCATTGATACGTGTTGACTGAACTGAAGGCGTCTCTCTCAAGCATGAAACTTAGAGGGGCATGTCCGTTCCAATACGAAAATGTTTGGCAGTCCCATGCAAAATATGACGAACTGGTTACGGGGCTCTAGCAGAAAAGGGCTGGACAACGAGGGCTGCAGGGAATTATCGATGCACTTGCCTCAATTCAGAATGGGTTGGGGGCTTGGGGAGCAAAGGAATTTGGAAACATGTCCAAGAAAGTGATACAGTTACAAAAAATGTTGGAAAGGTTGCGGTTGGCTTCGGTCCGAGGTAGCCAAACAGATGAGGAGAAGGAAGTATCGAGGCAGCTTAGAGAGGCTTTGCGGCAAGAGGAAGTCTGGCTTAAGCAGCGCTCAAGAGTTCAATGGCTGCGGGAGGGGGACCGAAATACTGCATATTTTCAGGCCCAGGCAGCACAGAGGAAAAGAATTAGTCGGATAACAGCCTTGACGAAAGATGATGGTCGGGTTTGTAACGAACCGGAGGAGATGTGTGAGGAAATCTCTGGTTTTTATCGAACATTATATCAATCACAAGGTTTCAAACCAATGGAGGAGTTATTGGGGTTGTGCACCCGTCGGTCCCTGACGCGATAAACAACCAGCTTCAGAGAGATTTTGTAGCATCGGAGGTTAAACAAGCACTGTTTGATATGGCACCTTCGAAGGCCCCTGGAATTGATGGATTCACGGCGGGGTTTTACCAACAACACTAGGAGGTCGTTGGTGAAGACCTAGTGCATGCTATTTTGGGGTTTCTGAATGGGGGTGAGTTACCCGCTGGACTCGACGATACATCGATAACGCTCATTCCGAAAATAAGAAGGCCTCAACGAATCTCGCAATACCGCCTTATAGCGCTTTGTTCGGTCATGTACAAGATAGTTGCGAATGCTGTAACTAACCGGTTGCGAGGGATACTTGGCGAGATCATTGGCGAGGAACAGAACGCCTTCGTCCCGGGGCGCCTGATAACTGACAACGTTCTGGTTGCTTATGAGAGTGTACATGCTATGAAAAGGAGGAAGAAAGGCAACAGAGCGGTGTGTGCGGTTAAGCTAGATATGCTTAAGGCGTACAATAGGGTGGAATGGCACTATCTAGAGGCGATGCTAATAAGGTTGGGTTTTGGCTCAAGATCTGTTCGTCTTAATATGAAGTGTGTTTCATTTGTTAGATTTACGGTGAAAGTCAATGGGGAGCTTCTTCCCTTCTTCACTCCCTCTCGAGGGTTGCGTCAGGGAGATCCCATATCACTGTATTTGTTCCTGATTTGTGGCCAAGGATTTATAGCTCTTCTTAATCATTTTGGCAGCGACTATGTGGATAGAGGAATCCGAGTAATTGCTCACTCTCCATGGGTGAATCACTTGTTATTTGCGGATGATAGTTTTATCTTTATTGTAGCCAGAGAACGGAGTACAGAGAGAATGAATGAGATCCTACGGATCTATGCTGATTGTTCTGGGCAAGCTGTTAATATAGATAAAAGTTCTATTTATTTTGGTCCCAATACTCCATTGCCTTTGCGTGAGTCTCTAAAGCAGTATCTTGGTATTTCTGTCGAGGCCTTCTCGGAAAGGTATTTGGGCTTGCCAACGACGGTGGGGAGAATCACGAGTGGTGTTTTTTATCACATAGATGAAATAATTCGTGGAAAGATGAATGGGTGGTCGGAAAAGAATATGGCTTGTGCAACTAGGGAGATGTTGCTGAAGACAGTCATACAGGCAATACCAACTTATAGCATGAGTTGTTTCAAGTTAACAAAAAAGGTATGTAAGAACATCACTACTTGCATGGCCAAGTATTGGTGGGGAAGCTCTCTAGATAAACGCTCACTCCATTGGCTATCTTGGAGAGACTTTCAGCACCTAAAGTAAAAGGAGGAATGGGTTTTCGGGATTTTCAAAATTTTAATTTAGCCATGCTTGGAAAACATGGCTGGAGGCTGTTGACACATCCCGAGTCTTTGTGTGCAAGGGTATTGAAAGGAAAATACTACCCGCACTCTAGTTTCCTGGAGGCAGCAATTTCACGTGGGGCTTCGGCTACATGGAGGGCTATCATCGCCGGAAGGGAAGCCCTGGACACAGGGCTAATTACAAGAGTAGGCGATGGCACTTCGATTGACATCTGAACAGATAGATGGATTTCGGGGACTTCTACCCGAGTACCAATGGGAAGGTTATCCAATGAGCCACTTGTGAAAGTAGCGGATTTTATTGATGGACATTATGGTTCATGGAAAGTTAATGTGATCAGGGAGAGTTTTCTGCCTCTTGATGCTGATGCCATTTTGAACATACCGTTGAGGGCATCACGAGGGGAAGATTTTCTTGCCTGGGACTTGGAAAAATCCGGCGTTTACTCTGTAAAATCGGCGTATCACGCTCTTATGATTCAGAAAGAGCGTCGAGCTCAAGAAGAAGGGGCGGTCACGGAGTCTTCAGCCGCAAACACACAGTTGTGGAACGCCTTATAGAAGCTAAAGGTTTTACCAAAAGTACGAGTATTTTGGTGGCGAGTCTTGAGAGGTATTCTTCCGGATTCAGTCACTCTAAAAGCTCGGCATATCAAGGACATTAGTCGCTGTGAGATCTGTCTTGCAAAAGACGAGGACTTACAACATGCAATGATCACATGTGATCATGCGATGCAATTCTGTAATGTGGCAAGGGAACGACTCGATCTATACCTTCCAAGGCATAATCCAGTAACGTGGGCAAAAGATATCCTGCTGTCCGATTTGTTTAACCGTGAGGAAAGGAGTAAAGTTATTTCGGTCATGCACTCGATCTGGACATCACGGAACAGATGGGTTCATGACAAAGAGTCATATGATCCGGCTTCGGCGGTCAAACATGTCCAGGAAACGTTGGCGCTTTTGGAGTTACCTTCTGGTCGGGGCAAAGCAGTCAAGCCTGAGTGCTGGAGACCCCCGGACCCGGGATGGGTGAAGATTAACACTGATGGTGCAGTTTCGGCTGACATTAGTTGTGGAGGTGCTGGAGGAGTTGCAAGGTCACATATGGAGGTCCTGGGTTCTTGGTGCAAACCCTTGCCGGGTGTGACTAACCCCTTCATAGCAGAGCTTATGGCAGTGCGGGAGGGGACCATCTTCGCTAAGGTTCGAGGTTTCTCGCACATGGTCATGGAGATGGATTCAATGGAGGTAGTTAACCTCTCTTCGCGCAGCAGCTGCCTCTCGGTTGCGGCGCCTATCCTTCAAGAGATTGAGGAGCTGTCTAGTAATTTTGTTTAGTTAGACATGCTAGCCGTGAAATAAATGGTTCCGCTCATTGTTTGCGAGCGAGGCGAGCTTGCTTGCTTCAGCGGACCGATAGTTGGCTTGTTTCAAGCCTATGATACGATTATCAAGTAATAAAGCTTATGATGTTATCGAAAAAAAAAAAACAATTCCAAATATCACTTGTCTTTTCCCGCTGCACGAGTAGAATCCGGGGACATATTCCTCTCCCGTAAATTGTGGATTGAGAAGCAGGCGAGAGGACCGGTGCCTCCATGCCGAGCGGGAGAAAGGTGAGAGCGAGGCCCCCTCCCGCGACCTTGGCTGCACAGACGAGTGGCAAGGAGGCGAGCAAGGCCGAAGAGGGAGGAGCAACCTCTCTCGCTCGGCCCGTGGATTTGGCGCCGGCGGCCGCCGCCTCTCTTCCACATCGGCAATGAATCAGGTGACCGATGGATCGAGGATGTGCTTGAATCGGCAGTGGGGTCCCACTTCAGCGGCCTCCGCCTCGATTCGCGCCGCCTCCCCTCCTACTCAATCCTTTCCTCACCTTCCCCCGCGAGCTACAACGGCAGAGCCACCGCTAGAAGCGGGCTCACCTCTCCTACGGCTGGGCACCCCTTCATGATCGGTACGCCTCTCGCACGCTTCTCCTGTAATTTCTCCATTTTGTTTTGCTTTTAATTTCTCGTGGGTGCGTTCTGAAGGAGTGCCTGGAGGGACGGCGTCAGGGAAGGCGACGGTGTGCCACATGATCATCCAGCAGCTGTACGACCACCGTGTCGTGCTCGTCAACCAGGTGCGATGTTCGTTATTTGCTCGGCCTGTAAATTTCCCCCCTCTAAATTTGTCTCCCATAGTGCGCACTGTCATTCATTGTGTACTGTCCTGCGATTTCAATATGGTCCCGTAGAGAAATTTGGAGCATCCCTTGTTCGAATCATGTACACCACCGAACTAATTTATTTCCAGGAGCAAGCATAATTAAACTTGGGTTGCAATCTTGCAGGGTTCATTCTAATGTGGTTTAACTGAGGAACAATCTGAATATGTGGGAGAATACAACTTTGATCACCCTGGTACTTGATTGGTACAAATCTTTGTTGTTTTCTACCGCAGGTTTTCAATCTAATATATATTTGAGTAAGAATTATTTTCGTATCTTTCTGTCTCTTGCTCTCTGCAGATGCATTTGATATAGAGACTTCTGGAGTGCACGAAATATCAACTATTTTACAATGTTGTAGTTGTTGTATCCCCTTCTGAGCACACATTACACAAATGAAAAGGTGAAGTGTTGCCGAGTCAAAAGAACTTTGTTTTTGAGATATTCATTCGAGTTCTAAATTTGGTGAACTTAAATATATGTCTAAACATTGCAGAAGAGATGTACTAGAAATTAAATAAGAAACACTTGCTTGCTCATATATCATGTACCGGTGATCAGGTCGGGAGAGAAAAATTGTGTTTTCTTTGTTTTTCTGTTCCTGCTTTTCCGAAATCTTGAGAACCAAAGAGACCCTCAGATAATCTGAAATCTTGGTGTAGATCTCTTCTCTTTGCTAATAAATACATCTTTTTCAGCATTGAGACTCTTAGCACAGGCACAACTCATCCATACTGGATGCTTCAAGCAGCACAATACATTACATAAGGCACTTATTATCAAGATGATAAAAAGGTCAATAATATTCAGCTGACAGATCAAGGTATACTATGTTTTCCCAGTATATCTTTGTTTGTTTTATGCAAAAGAGGTTACACTGGCACATGAAATTATCTTGCTAAATGTAGATTGTAAACCTGTAAAAGTATCCACCAAATGTTGAAAGCCTGGCTTGCTTCAAGAGAAGGGTTTGGTAGAAGTTCGTAGGAGCAATGGTTTCCCTGCAATAGATAACACATGTAATAACATCCAAGATCCCAAAGCCCTTCCTCTAAGAATTGTCCCCTGATTGCCTTCATCTGTGGGGTTGTGATTCATATCATTTTAAGTATGGCCACATCTAAGTTGTTAGTGTTTAATCTGTTTTGTCTGTTGTTAATGGTGTGTTTGAAACTGTACCACACATTGTAAAGTGGTCTGTTCGAAACTGTACCAGAAGTTATGGTATGTCGACTTATGTTTATGGATACAACATGACCATCAAATGTTTGTTCAAATTCTTCCGTTGGATGAATTGCTATGTCTTATTATTTAGAAAGGTTTTGGTTGTTCAGATTGTCTATAAAAATTGTTTTCGGTGTATCTGCTAACATGACTTGTATGAAAATCGTCTTAGTTTACTGCAATTAGTATTCAATTTTGTTTGAGCTCATGTAAAAAAGGGATTTGGAACCAGAGCAATCATGTGTCTTCTTCCAAGGATATTGTAGGCGATTCTTTGTCTCAACATTGAGTTAATTAATTTTTCTCTCTTTCCTTATTATTCGTGGCTAGCTGCGTTGGATTCGTTTTGATTTCATATTGTGGTGCGTGTTTTTGAACCAATATGTCTAAGGTGGTTAGTAATTTTGTGCAGTAGCAAGTACCAAATACTATTATAGTTGTTTGTGTGTTCTGTATTAACTATATATTTCCTTCTGGGTGTAGTCTTTCACAAGCCTCGGTTCAATTCCTCTGCCTTTGATAGTAATTCCGAAACTGCTTGAGCACCATTTTCTATCAAGAGTTCAGATCCAGAGTTATGTGCCCTCACTCCATCCCACAACCCTATACAATGCATGCCTTCACCAAGATGTAACTCCAGCTGTATGAGAGATAGTTCTAAAAGAAGTTCAGCAGAGTAGTTGTCATTCATCTGCTAAGTTATTCTCGACTGTAATGCTGATGGTAACCAAATGATACTGGTACAAAGAATGAGAGGTAAATTTTACTTCATGAGCAAGGTTATATAAACTTAAGCTCGCTCAGCCGCTGAGCGGAAGCAAAACGCCTAGCACTTAATTATGCTTAGCCCTTTAATCTTGTATATTTTTTTTTTTTGCACTTAGTTATGCTTATCCCTTTAGTTCTTTTGAAAAGGGAAAAAGCGGAGGCAAAGTGCTCAATCAATATTGATACTTTCTTCAAATTCAGGATGCAGGATTAAAGAAAATGCACCTGTCGGACAAAAAAGAAGGAAAAGTTTTCCTCCATGTTTGATCCTTTTGTGTTATTGCAGATAATTATTTCATGGGTACGACAGATCACATGGAGCAGACAGAGGTTAGGAACTGTCTCAACTCCTCGACAATCTCTTAATCTTGTACATCGTTCGCCTGCAACCGCGATGAAGAAAGTTGAGGTCTGTCTTGTCAGTTGCTAGAACCCATAGAATGGACAGTGAAGTAATGTATTCTGAAAGTTACCATTATGTTCTTTTTATAAGGCTGAGAAAGCAAAGCAGGACGATGTATTTGCAGACTTGGGTAACATATTGGGAAGCATGAAGGACATGGCACTGGATATGGGTACAGAAATCGATAGGTAATACTACCCTCTTGAAATATATCTTCAATAGAGCAGATGGCGTATTTCACCTGTATAGCTATATTGTCCATTTTTTACAAGATCTGTTTTGATGGAGAACAGTTTCCGTTGCTGCAGGCAAAACAGATCACTAGATACTTTAAGTGACGACGTCAATGAGCTGAACTTCAGAGTCAAAGGGGCGAACCAATGGGGACATTCGCTTCTTGGGAAGTGATACCAGGAGGATGTTGGTTGCTTGGGAAGTGATACCAGGAGTAGGAGCCAGGCTGTAGAACCAAACATTTTGTCCGTGTCCTTGACAGTTTTAACTACCCTGTGGAGTTTAAAAGCTTGTTTCTGCCTACTTCAAAGGATTAAGAAAGTTGGTGTCCTTTTAGCAATACTGGACATATATTCTTGTATTATTGTATGAGAGCACATTGTATATTGCTGTTGTTCTTGTTCACATTTTTTTCCTTTTGTGAGATTCTTGTTGGTGTACCACTTAGGCACCTTCTTTGGACATGAACTGATGCTGTAATATTTTTTTCGTCGTGTGAGAATAATAAGCTCCAAAGGTATATTTTCAAACATATACGAGATGGTCCTGATTTTGTAACAAAGAGTGATAGCTAGATGTGTACATAAGATCTGAAGTGCCTTCTGTTTCTCATTCATTTGGTAGCAAAGTATTTCAGGTTCTTTCAGTACCAAATCGGTTCCTTTTTTCCTCTGCAACAACAACCAGCAAGGCAGTTGACACTTGCTAGAAGCGGAGCGCACGTGGCTTGATGGATCAGCAGGGTTGGGTGTTGGGGATGCGGCGGCGGATATGGTCAAGCCTTCGTCGATAGACACATTGTTTTAGAGAAGCTGGAAGCTTGAGTACTTCCGAACACATCCTAAATCCTATCGACTGACTAATGGACGACCGATCTCTTAATTCGTGCGGATTATAACTTTTCCTTTTCAAAACACAGATATAGTTTGTTACCCAAACAAGCAATAGACTTAATAGCTAACAATTCTTCTCTCATGTAATCAAATTCTGGCATAGATTCAGTACTTGCGTCAAATTCCATGCTTCTAAAGTACTCCCTCCGATCCATATTAATAGGTGCTGAAGTGGATGTATTTAGACATGTTTTATTGCTAGATACATCCACTTCAGCACCTATTAATATGGATCGGAGGGAGTACTATATTTCAGTGTGATGTTATTAGTCTGCACTATACACCTCCATATTACTCTATTAGCCTACTGCTACTATCTCCGCAATCTTGATTTAAAGGAATCAAGTACTTACAGAGCTTTTCAGGATTCATATCCGGTTTAATTCTTCGATTTTACTACTGTCCCAGGTGTCCAAGTCAGCTAAGATTGCTGCATTGAAATTTCTTTATTACTTTTAATATTTTACATGCTTTGGTGTTTCAGGCACGTAATATTCTTTTTTTTAAAGAACATGCAAGACATGAACACGTCTTGAACAGGTGAACACGTCAGTCGTGTGTTACAACGGATACACATGAACACGTCAGACACACGCCCGCCTAAAAAAAGAAAAAAGGCTACTCCTCCTGTTGATCTGCTTATATTCTAGCCTGCTTCCAAAGGGCGAATTCCTGAAGAATAAGCCTGCCAAGCACGGCTTCTGTCGTTGTAAGGCCATTGAAATGGCGAGTGTTCCGCTCCAGCCACAGACGGCGGCAGCAGGCGATGACAATGGTGGTCAACTCCCTCCTGGCGCTCTTAGGTGTTATCCGGGGTGGGAGTGAATTCATTGAGACCGACTTCAGAGAGGACCAGGTACTAGGGATGCAAAGTGGGATCCCACTTATCCAACTTATATCTCATTTGTGAATGATTAGTTCAAAAACTTTGACAAAAAAATTGAACTAAACACTTACAAATGAGGTATAAGTGGGACAATAAGTGGGATAAGTGGGATCCCACCTTCACATCCCTACCAGGTACCAGATTGATCTGAAGGTAGCTCATTGCACCATCAAGTGGTCGATGCACTCTGGCAGCTGATCACAGAGCGGGCAGCAAGATGGTCCTGGCAGTCCACTTAGGCCATACGTTATCTAAACCATAATTTTGCAAACTGATCTATACACGCTGGATTTCATGTCATGTGTGCGATATAGTTTATAAATATTTTTTATTATGCCAATAAATTTGCGTTAACTCGGATATTTACGCCAATCGGCGCAACACGTCATCTAGTAAAAAAAAGTAGAAAACGGAAACTGACTCTGCGCATCTTTTTAATAGGTTAGTCCATGAAATCTTCAGGAAAACAAAGGAAAACATATAGAAAACATGCAATAACATAAAGGAAAAAAGCACGGAGGATCAAAAATTATAGATACGTTTCAGACGTATCACATTACCAGCTAAAAAAAGAGCAACAAGCCTTTGCATCCATCGATCAGAAGAGCACAAGAAATATGCATCAAGCGTACCCAAACGGAGCAATAGAATAGATGCTCATGTTCGGCTATTCCTCATGAGACTTGTCTGTCGTATGTCGTAGTATAAAATTGTTTAAGAGCTTAGCAATTATTAAGATTCATTCCGTATGAAAACAGGAGAGCTCCTCCCTCTAAAACCCTAGTAGACGCCGCACCTCCGCCTCCAGCATAGATCGGTTCCCCCTCCTCCGACCGGCCTTGCCGGCATCAGGGGTGGGGAACCCGATCTATTAGTGGAGTTCTTAATACAAGTAGTGTTTTAGTAGACTGGTTTAGAGTTTTGGTAGTCATCTTCTTCATCAATGGAGATGACATCATCTACAATAAGAAATCTTCAACTCTTCTTTCAACGGCAAGATCTTTTTCCTGGCATTAATGGTGGTGTTGTAAGATTTGTCTAGGTGTGGTGATTTTGGATTTCTTCTCATGGTTGATGCGAGAAGGTTTATTCTCACAATATCTGTCCCGACTGCTACGTTCTCGACAATGGCGATTCGAACTCTTGGTCTCCAGCGACCTCGACAAGGCTGCTCGGTTTGATTCCCCTAAAATATCGGTGTTGGTTTTGGAGATATGCCCTAGATTCAATAATATTCAGTTATTATTCTATCTCCAAGTTTATAATTAATTTTATATCATCATGCTACAACCGCTATAGCACTTGAAAAGTGGGTTTTCAAAGGAAAATTTGTGTGCGGGTGTGAAGACGTAAACAAACAAGTTCCTAATCTTCTCTCTAAAATTAGTTTATGGTTTGTGAGATTATCACATTTTCCAGATCATGGAACTGGTTAAAAAGTCTAGCAAAACACAAGAGTTTATTGTTAGGGTAATAATACAGAACAGACCCAAGTATATGATCTTGCTAAAAATTGTAATGACATTTTCATTGACTATAATAATTCCTATACTATGAGAATATCTAGAGACCTCACGATCCAAAGTTATATTTTTGATGTCATCAGCCGTCTTGCCGTAACTGAGGATCATAACGGTGATGTCTGTGTATAATCTAGAAAGTGTAATGGAACTGAGATCGTTCAAGACTAGTACTTAACTCATGTGGACGATAGAGAGATGCATGCTCTGGGCTCTCTCAGTATCACCGATGTCAACCAATTGTCTTTCCAGACACAGTATGATTTATCACAAGGACATCAGGGATATAAATGAGTAAATAGGATGATATCGGTAACAAGTTATATATGTGTTATGATCAAAGAAGTTTGATCAGACAAGATCACATAGTCTTAAATAGTGATATCATTGGAATCGTGAAGTTAAGGGAATAAGTGAAATGAGTAACTTATATGTCGAGACATCGTAGTAGAGTTCATAGACGGGGGTGCCATGAGTCTACGGGTAGAGACGTGGGGGGACGTGGTAGTACGACAACCAGGAACACCAATTTTACTCAGATTCGGTACGGCGCAACTAGGCGACGTTCCTACTCCTGCAATCTCACTGAATCAGGGCTGAAGCCTAAAGTATACAAAGTACAATGTGAGTTGGGTTTCGCTAACTCGGCGAGGATCAACTTCTCGGCGAGTTAGCTTCTAGCTAATTGTCTCTGTTCTTCTCTCTCGTCCGCCTTTATATAAATAGCCGGGTTAGGGATTACAGAAAGGAAACCTAGAAGACTACGGAAAGAATCTAACTTGGAAAGGAAGGAATCCGTCTTCTACTCCAAGCCGCACCACTTTTGGGTCGGGGTCCGGGTTCTTCTAGAATCCGGCTTCTACGCATCAGCTTACTAGGCCGTCTAATGGACTGTGGTCCATTACCAAAAGGCCACCCTGGTAATTCGGCTCTTTAGGACAATGCCGGATATACCCCTAATCAGTATATATCCGACAGTAGCCCCCAAGAAGGATTGAGACTTCAACCTGCCACATTTCGTCAATTCGCATTATGTTCCGAGAAAAGTTGGCACTTTGTCTCGATTCTTCTTTTTCCTAGAAATTCATAACGCATAACTCGGATTTCATCAAAATCAGGCTTTTTCTTCCAGGAGCCTTCACGGAGAAGGAGTTTCTTGATGTATAATTCAAAACTCGGATTTACCAGAATCCGGCTTTTCTTCCACGAGCCTTCGTGGATAAGGAACTTCGTGACGTCACCGATGAAAACGTGCTGACATCACAGACGTTTGGGTTCAGTCAAAATCCTGAAACTTATCTCTGACAGATTCTCGCGGGAAACATGGAGATAGCCATTATCGCCCCGTCCTCTCATTTCCCGGAATTACCGGGCGTGACACACGTCAAGGATCCAACGGCTAAAATAGCCGTTGTAGCAATCTCAACGCATTTCCGGCTATTAATAGCCGCCTCGTCCCTCCGGATTTCCTTCCGCTTCCTCTCCTCCCTCAAGCCCCCAGCGCCATTGCCACAGAGCTCGAGCTCGAACTTGCGAGAGTTAGCAGAGAACGAGTGCCCTCTTCGGAAAGAATCATCGGAGGATCCGGATCGACGCCGCGCCGCCCGAAAATGACCACCGGAGGATCACCCCGTGCGGCGGAAACGAGCTCCGTCGCCCTGGACATCGACAACATTATCAATGACATCGAACCGCTGCTGGATTCTCCCGGCCGCGCCACCGTGGGCACGCCGGAGGGAATCGCTGGTGATCTGGCTCGTGGGGATGTTCCTCCCACAGCCGAAAGCCTGCCTTCGTCTTCCTCCGCGCCTACTCTGCCCCTCGACACCGAGCCTGCGGAAGAAAAACTCGCTCGCGGCGGTAAGGAGCTCACCGCCTCGGGCGCTGCCGGCGCAGAAGAAGAGGCAGAAGAAAGTTCCGGGAATTGGAGCCACTGCAACGTGGTCTCCTCCCTCCTTCTGGCAATGGAGAAGGAGGGGTTCATCCTGGTGAAGAAATGGCGGTATGACGCGGACGAATCCGAGCCATCGCCGAAAGCCGGAGAAAGAGTCCTCCTCGCGTCGCATATCAACCAAGGTATCGGACTTCCACCTTCCTCCTTTTTTCTCCAGGTCTTAGACCATTACCAGATCCAGCCGGATAATCTCTCTCCCAATTCCATTCTGTACATTACCGGCTTCCAGGCTTTGTTCAAAGGTTATTTAGGGTTAGAGCCTAGGCTAGACTTCTGTCAGTATTGTTTCAGAGTCAAGTGAAACCCTTTTGAGGGCGCTCTCCCCACTTGCGGGACCATTTCCTTCACCCTGGTAGGTTTAGGGAGGACTGGTTCCCCAAGACAAAAACTTCGAAATCCGTTAAATTTTCGAAGGGTTCCTTCTTCTATCATGAAGATGTTCCGTTTCCTGGAAAGGAAACGGGAATCCCACCTTTCGTCAATTCCGCAGCCACTCTGTCGAAGAGTCGTGTCGACAAATCCCTCGGATGATCCGGTAGGGTTTCGAGTAGAGGAACGATGTACGCGCTGGTGATCTCGACGGCTAACAAGGAGGCAAGATTTACCAAGGTTCGGGGCCCTCGTAGAGGTAAAACCCTTACTCATGCTTGTCTGATCTGTATTACGACGAGATAGTCGAGATATTACAATGGCGATGTCATGGTGGTGTGTACGGGGTGTCCCATGTATTTCCTAGTCTAGTTGTGGCTTGTATCTTCCTCTCTCTAGATTCGATCCCCTTTTTCTCTTCTCCCTCCTGGCTTTATATATGCAGCCAGGAGGGGGTTACATGAGTCCTAGTAGACTACGTATAGGAGTTCTTGTCTTGACCCGCAAGTTTTGCGGGTGGGCTTCTGTTGGGCCTTCTAGAACCCGGGATATCACCTGTCTTTGGGCGTAGGTCTTGGGCCTTGGACCGGGTAGGCTCACCCGATAGGTCCAGGAATCATCCCCACGTCAGTAGCCCCCGAGTGTTTAGTCGACTGAGAATCAGTCGGGTGGGCACTCAGAGTTCGTTCTTGATTTCTTCGATTGGTTATTCAATCGTCTGGTTTTGAGGGTGTATACCCTGTGCGCGATGCACTTTCCCATACTCGAGTATCGAGTGGTAAATGTGCCTGGTGTTGGCTGTTTCCGCAGAAGGATGTGGCTCAGTCGCTTGGCTCTCCCGAAAGATCAGGGCCAATTAATTGCATCTAGGGCGAAAACGGTTCTGGCCTACATGAATTTGAGACCTCCGACTCGATTCCGGTGAGGTGATCGTTGCGACTGGGCCGTGGAGGTCTTACCGATTCGAACTTAACCTAAAGGGGTACCCGGCGCGTCCGCTAGGATTTTTCTTCGTGTTGTTGACACGGAAATTTTCCCGGAGGACATAGCTTGAGTGTGATTCCAGGCCCAAAAGAGAGATCCTTGGGTCTTACCTTCGTACTCGAAAGAATACGGCATCCGGATGTGCCTAGTCGGCCGAACGATCTAGGATAAGGATGTGTAAATACATCGTGCGGTAGAGTTGCGGGAGCCGCATACTCGCGATTTTACCTTGTTCATGTTCTTGCGATTCTTCGGGTGAAGAGATCTTCCTTCTTGATCTTGTGCGAAAGAGATTTCGCGTTATGAAGTTTACATGAAAGAAATTTTTTCTTGATGTGCCCATACGAAAGAGATTTCGTGTCAGTGTGACTATGCGAAAGAAATTTCGCGTCTTGATGTGCCCATACGAAAGAAATTTCGTGTCAGGGTGCTTATGCGAAAGAAATTTCGCGTCTTGATGTGCCCATACGAAAAGAGATTTCGTGTCAGGGTGCTTATGCGAAGGAAATTTCACGTCTTGATGTGCCCATACGAAAGAGATATCGTGTCAGGGTGCTTATGCGAAGGAAAGTTTGCGCCTCGATGCTCATACGAAAGAGTTTTCGTGTCGTGAGGTACTTAATGACGTCACCGCGCACTTTCCTGAACTCGCCTGCTCCCGATGGGACGTGACGAAGTGGGGCAGAGCGCGCGGGGCCCATACGAAAGTAAATTCTCGCGATTTTCTTTTGGATGGGCAACAAGTGTTGTCTTTTGTTTCGAGTGATGTGTTTGTACATCGTAGTGCGGAGTCGTAGTTTTTGCGGGAGCCGCATACTCACAACCTTCTCCCTGCTGCGTGGCGAGTGCCTTTTTGTTTGAAGATTCCGAAGAGAAATAAGCATGTTGGCTGATGCTTGTGTGATGTCGTGGTGCACTGAGCACTTGTTCTGCCTCCCGATGGGACGTGGCGAGAAGTGTCAGAGACTAGACGTGTCGGAGTCGACGCGGTGGAGGTGTACTCGACACGGTCGACGCAGTCGTCGAGGTGCAGGTGTACTCGACACGGCGGACGGCGTCGACGCAGTGGAGATGTACTCGACACGGCGGACGGAGTCGATGCGGTGGAGATCGTGTAGTTGACGCGGACGTGGTGGAGTCGCACGACGACATGGAAGTCGTGTAGTTGATGCGGCGGACGGCGTCGACGCGGTGAAGATGTACTCGACACGGCGGACGGAGTCGATGCAGTGGAGATGTACTCGACATGGTGGACGGAGTCGACGCGAAAGTCGTGTAGTCGACGAGGACGTGGCGGAGTCGCACGACGACGTGGAAGTCGTGTAGTTGACGCGGACGCTCAGCCACCGAGTCACAAAAGAAGATGGACCCGAAAAGTCTTCAAGATGTACTGATTTCGCGAATTGGTCCGCGTGTTGTATGCGTCTCGTCGAGAAGGACAAGTTTGATATTTTTCTTTTCTTCATCCGAGTTAATATACGGTTTGTACGACCACAATAAGGATCTGGACGAAGAAATCTGATAGAGCTCCTCAGATACGCGGGCAGTGTGTTAGATGCTTCCGACGCGGTAGTACGTCGAGTGCGCGTCTAGCGCTCGTCGGTTGCGCGACCAGCGCTCATTGGATGCGCGGCTAGCGCTCCCGATGGGAGTATCTCCCGAGTCTATGTGCGATTATTTGTAATCGGGTATCGGGTGCACGGTAGTGCTCCCGATGGGAGTAGACCCCGAGGCTATGTTCGACTCGCAGAGTCGGGCATAGGCTCAAGTTGTTCCAAAGCTAACCCCGTGTGCTTGTCTTCTGTTGGCTCGCGGAGGAGGACATGCGTCGACTCCCGGAGGAGGGTATGTGTCGACTCCAAGCGGAGGATCTGTTTCAACTGTCGACTCCGAGCGGAGGATATGTGTCGACTGTCGACTTCGAGCGGAGGATTGGTCGACTCCGAACGAGGATTGTGTCGACTGTCGACTCTGAGCGGAGGATATGTATCGACTGTCGACTCCGAGCGGATGATATGTGTCGACTCCGAGCGGAGGATTGTGTCGACTGTCGAAGTTGCAGCCGATGTTGTGGTTCATGCGTTGCACTTTGTATGACACTGCCGTAGTCGACGAGGCGGTGCCGAGTGATGGAATCGATGAACCGGACTCGTGTGTCGAGTGCGGCTGTTTCGCGCCTCAGCCCCCGAGTATCGAGTGCGTCTGTGGGGAATTCTCGAGTGTGTCTACTTTGCAGCACAGCCCCCGAGCAACGAGTGTGGCTGTGGCGAAGGACAGCCCCCGAGACGCTTAGTCGAGAGGATTCGATGTCGCGGAGTTGTGCGGCGGAATCGCGATGTTTTCTGGACGGAGTCGCGATGTTTTCCGGAAGGACCCGACGAGGCGGACCGAGTCGACGCGGCTGAGTCGCACAGCCCTCGACACAGCGGACTGAGTCGACGCGGCGGAGTCGCGATGTTTGTCCGAAGGACTCGACGCGGCGGACCGAGTCGACGCGGCGGAGTCGCGATGCTTGTCCGAAGGACTCGACGCGGCGGACCGAGTCGACGCGGCGGAGTCGCGATGCTTGTCCGAAAGACTCGACGTGGCGGACCGAGTCGACGCAGCGTAGTCGGGATGGTCGACCGAAGGACTCGACGCGGCGGACCGAGTCGACGCAGCGGAGTCGCGATGCTTCCCGAAGGACTTGACGCAGCGGACGGAGTCGACGCGGCGGAGTCGCGATGTTTGTCCGAAGGACTCGACGCGGCGGAATCGCAATGCTTGTCCAAAGGACTCGACGCGGCGGAATCGCGATGCTTGTCTGAAGGACTCGACGCGGCAGACCGAATCGACGCGGCGGAGTCGCGATGTTTGTCTGAAGGACTCGACGCGGCGGACCGAGTCGACGCGGCGGAGTCGCGATGTTTGCCCGAAGGACTCGACGCGGCGGAGTCGCGATATTTGCTCGAAGGACTTGATTCGGAGGAACGAGTCAACGCGGCGGAGTCGCGATATTTGCTCGAAGGACTCGACGCCGGCGGACCGAGTCGACGCAGCGTAGTCGCGATGTTCGACCGAAGGACTCGACACGGCAGACCGAGTCGACGCGAAGGAGTTGCGAGGATTTGTCGTGTGTACACGGAGGACAATGTTGATGTCGAGCCTCCGGGCACTAGTATGGCGAGTCGCCATGTTTTGTTGATGTTGCTTGGTTTTTGTGTCGACTCGCAAATTGCCGAAATAGGATCCTGATCCGCGATTTGAATTCGCGAACTCGCAGAGATCTAAAACGTGTAGCAGTGAGCGAGCCGCTGACGGAGATCTAACCGTTGGAATTGGCTCAAAAAAGACGGAGTGGTGGGGAATTGTATTCCGCAGCTGTTCAATGGTGTGATCTTTGAATTGATGTCGAAGTCGACTGTGAGAATTGTTTTCCCAAAGTCGCGCGGAGTTCCGTTAGATTCTGACAGGGCTTCAGTGTTCGGGTCATCCACGGAGATCTAACCGTCAGAATTCGCCGATTCTTTTTGGAACCGGTACATAATTTAATTTCGCATCATTCCACCGAAGGAATTTTCCAGATGAGCTTCAAGCCATCGTTGATGGCGTCCGCAATATGTATGTTGCTTCTGTCCTGCAGCCTGCGCGTGAAGAACGATGTCGATATAGACGATGAAGGCCGTGCATGATGCCGGCGAGTGCTCGATGAAGTTGAAGTAGCCGAAGTAGATCAAATCCATGGGGTCGAGGACCCAAAGATTGATGTAGATGAGGCCGGCGGGACCGTAGATCCAGCGCGTGTTGTTCCCACAGACGGCGCCAATTGTCGAAGAGTCGTGTCGACAAATCCCTCGGATGATCCGGTAGGGTTTCGAGTAGAGGAACGATGTAAGCGCCGGTGATCTCGACGGTTAAGAAGGAGGCAAGATTTACCCAGGTTCGGGGCCCTCGTAGAGGTAAAACTATCGTGGGATAATCACGGCAGACGTTACCTGGGGTAACTTACTTTGGGGCAAATCGACTCTGGTGTTTGGGAGAGGGTTTACCTCAGGGGAAATCATGATATCTGGCGATCTGGTAGCTCGGGCTGCAATGTCGCCGAGTCTCCGATCTAGGGTTACAACTATCAGCTCTCGTACTACAAAGATACTCGAATATCTGGCAAAACTCCTGTCTTTCCTGACCTAGGGACCGGTTTATATATTACCCGCCCCCCCGGCTTCCTATACAAGACATACCCGGAATCCTACCCGGAAACCGCACACAACCCTAAGTATCCTAATCTTGACTCCCAAGGTACGGGCTATAGGGCCTACATTTCCTCTTGGGCCTTCTAGAAACTCCTCCACCTTGAGCCGGGTCATGTGCGAATCCCTTCGGGCCGGGTTTCACCTAGGCAGGAGCCTACCGGGTTATCATCCCCCCATCAGTAGTCCCCAGAATAGCTTGGGCTTCTTGGAGCCAACCATGAAGCGCACGCTATTCCCTACAAAACAATAAACATTCAAATACATGAAATACCGGGTTAGAGTGCTTTGATAATAGCTAGGCCTGCTCTTTGGGCGGTCCATATAATAACCCGGTTTTTCCCGAGCCAAAGCACCATTTCCCGGGTTAACACTCCGAGAAAAAGTGATAAGCCCCGGCCTCCATACTGTTATCAATCAGTCCGAATATCACGCCCACAATCTATCTTCATCTCACTCCGGATATCTCGCAACGGGCATCTTGATGATTATCCCCAAATATCCGGGCCGGATCTTTTTTCCTCTGAATTTTTTTCACTTACCGCCCAAATCCAGGGGTTCTTCCCCCCGCGCCTATAAATAGGGACCAAGGGGTAACCCTAGATCCCACCAGCCATTTCCCATCTTTTCCTCTTCCTCTCACTTCACCTCCGCGCCCGCGAACCCCGACCCGAGCTCGCGCCGCCGGAGCTGCTCTGCCGCCTGCTGGGTCACCACCGGAGTTGCACCGCCGCCGCCAGGTCGCCATCGATCGCGCCCGCGAGTAAGCCTCCGATCGGGCCTCCGGAGATCTTGAGACGCCGCCGCCGTCGAGCTAATCGTCGCCGCCGCGCATCTCTCCCCTCGATTCATCCGGTAAGCCTTTCCACCCCTTAGATCTAGATTTCAATTTCACGCGAGTAATTTGGATCGAACCTCACCACTGGTTATCCGTTTTATTTCCATTAGCTAGGCACACCTCTACAACCCCTAGCCTCATGTTCTTCCACAGCTTGTACTTAGCTAGATCCATTTCTATGCCTTTTAACATACTTTTGCTATTTCGCAATCCCACGTTTTTCCACCATGTGCCTTTGACTAGATCTATTCGCCAAATCTCGCAAATACTTAGAGGTCTTGCTTTTTCCTCTTCTTATTGTATCGAATAGCTGCATTCTCCGGGTTTCTTGACATTTACACACTTGCATTTTACTCCTTTTAGATCTACACTCCATGGCTCCTAAGGCCAGCGCCAAGGCAAAGGGCAAAACCCGGCCGGCAAGCAAAAGCCGGGTCAGTCGATTTCGGCAACTGGGCGAAATCGACTGTCACGAAGGCCAAGCTGGACGAGCTGGCCGAGTCGGGTGTCCTTCCCTCCCGGTCTGAGATCCACTGGAGGATACCCGGCCTTCACCAGGCCTAGATGAAGTGGTGGTTTTCGTCGAGCACGTGATCCGGGGTTTCCGCCCCCCGGGTCATCCTTTCTTCCGGGAACTCCTGGACCACTACAAACTCCGGGTATTCGACATCGACCCCAATTCCATGCTTAACATCTGCCACTTTATAGTCCTTTGTGAATCCTATTTATGCATTCCTCCCAACCTAGCTTTATTCCTCGAACTCTTTCAATGTAAACCATGTCGAGAGAGTGGCGACGGGGCCCTCCTAGTTTGTGGGGGAGTCTCAATTCAGAGACGTAAAAACTCTCTGATGCCGAGTCTTAGCCTCCATACACACGTTAAACATTGGCAAAAAACTTAGTTTTACTGCCAAGATACCTCTTTACCCGGCGAGAAGGCATTGGCGGGTTTCTCTGGTAACACCCTCACCTTGTCCAACAATTTCAACTCCTTTGCATCTGAGGCCGACAGGCAATCTATCCAGCCTTTCCTTCATAAGCTTGCTGTACTTTCTGCCCAAGGTCTCCTTGGGCTTAATCTGGTGAAGACCTGGGTAAGTTGCCGGATCCATCCTAACAGCACTCAATCCAAACTCATGTGCGAATACTCTGGGCACGTGACCGATTCTCTCCGATACTCGGAGAAGAACTACCCGGCTGGTGATATGAATAAGGTTATGAAGACCTTCTTGGCCGAAAAACTTGACGTTACCAAGAACATAGCCGGGCTCAACCCCTTCACTCGATCTAACCCGGCTCCTCCAGTAAGAACCGGCTTAATTTCTTTATCCGACTGATATCTCTTATGCTCATATACTAACCTTTCTCTCTGCATTCCTTATACAGGAAGACGATGCATTCTGGAAGATAGTCACCCCTCCCCCTTCTGAAAACTCGGAGGAGGACGAGGAGCCGGTTGATAGTGATGAAGGTACAGCCGAGTCTTCTATTTACATTTACCTCGTTAATTTATTAGACAAAATCTTTCCCTTTTTCAACGATACTCCTTATTTACCAGAGCTAGAGGACAAGGAGGACACCCAGTCGGAAGAAAGTGAGGCTGAGCCGGAGGAGGAGATTGGGGCAAAAAGAAAGACCCAGAGTGTCGTTTTCAAGGTGCCCTATTCCTCCATGACCTCCAAGCCGTACTCATATGCCAATATGTGCGAACTTAACCAGCGTCTAACCAATTCATCATACTTGAAGGAACCTGCCTCGACCAAACGGAGGGTAACCCGGAATTCCCCGGGTGACGATCCTCTTCACCCGGGTATCCCTTCATCACCCGCTCGCCGAGCCGGTACTCCCCAAACTCATACATCCCATATTCCTCGAAGATATCCTTCTCCGAATCACCCATTAGCCGGACAACTTAGGGTCTCACTTTCCGATTCTTTGTCAGCATCTTCCGGGTCCAGCAACGATCTCCCACCAGATTTCTTCGTGAATACCGGGTAATTTGTTTTCCTTGTTAATCAATACACTACTATTTTCCACATCTTTCGTTTATTATCTAATAACTGCTTCTTTTTCTTTCTCAGGGCTAAGGTTACAGTTAGTGACCCTGAAGACATGACCATTGATAACCCGGCTATTGAAAACCCGGAAAATGTTGTGCAGCCCACAGCTGGTGGTCAAGAAGAAGAAGAACAGCTGGACAACCGTGTTGACCAGGAGGCCGAGTTTCCCCTGCCCACGCATCAACCGGCCGATGACGATGTCGAGTATCTGGGATCACAAAGGGGCGTCCCTGCTCCCAACACTCAGGCTACCAGAGTCGATCCACTGAAACAGGAAAGGACCCCGCCACCGGGAAACCAGAACCCCAGCTCCTCCAGGCCAAAGTTAAGTGGCCTTGACTTCGAAGGGATGCTAGATGAGCTTTTCTCCCTGAAAACCAATGAGAGAGACATCCTCGAGTCCCTAGCTGTTGAGCACCAGGTAAATCTACTGATATTATTTCTATACTCACCTAGTCCCCAAGTTCCGGGTGAACAATGCACAGTTTACTCGGTACTTCCATAGCTGTATGTCCATCCATACTCGGCTTTTATACCGGAACCGACTAACTTATCCTTGTCTTATTTTTCAGGCCTATGTAACCCGGTAGGAGGAGATATTGGCAAAAACCAAGGAACTCCTCCGAGTCGAGACCAAACTGCGAGAGGAGCTGGAGGTCGAGGTGAAGGATCTTTCCAAAGACTGTAAGAAATACAAGAAAATGCTCCACCAAGATGAGGACTTACTAAAGAAGCTGTTAGCCTCTGTTGCCGACTGAAAGTGCAATATGCTCAACTAGAGGGGGGGTGAATAGGTGACCTACAAATTTTAATTCTTTTTCACTTTTAGTGGGGGCTTTGGGAAAGTAAAAGCTTGGTTATCTAGATGTGCATCTAAGTGAACACCCTAGGTGACAAGAAACAAGTAGCAACGGAAATAAAGGAACGGTACAAGATAACAACAAGTGAAAAACACGGAGACAAGGATATGTTTCCCGTAGTTCCTTCTTAAAAGAAGTACGTCTACGTTGGAGAGGTGGGGAGCCACCTAGGCGCTCCTCAATAGCACGGATGTGCACACCTTGTTCTCCTTGAGCTTCTCCGGTGAGGGAGATTCTCGTTTCCACTATGAGGTCGACTTGAAGGCGTTGACCAAACCTTTACAAGGGGTTGAGGCTACTCCACAAGTGAGATGGAGGCTCTCAACAATCGAAGCTTCTTGCTACAAGGTGGAAGCTACAAGCACTAGGGTTTCCCTTGGATGACAAAGCAACCAAGAGATTACAAGATCCCAAGAGTTGTGGTGTGGGTACACACGTTTTGGCTTGGTGGAAAGGTAGATCTAGTCCTCCTCCATGAGATCCTTGAAGGGCATCGAGTTTGGTTGGAAGAGGAGGGAGATCGGGGCGTTTTGAGCTCTACAACAATGGAGGAGAGAGAGGAATGGACGAGCTGCCTATCTAGAAGAAGAAGACAACTATTTATAGGCTCCTCCAATTTCTGACCGTTGCAGTCTGTCAGGGCCGGAATATTCCGGTGTTAGCACCGGAAATTTCCGGTCTGCCGTGGCCGGAAATTTGAATAGTCCGGGGGGCGGATTTTTGAAATATCCGGGGGCAGAAATTTCCGCCCCAACATTCCGCCCCCATCTCTGTGCGTGGGCACCAGCCCAAGATGAAAAACTGCTAAGGACCAGAGGCCGGAATATTGAAAAATCCGGGGGGCGGATAATTGAAATATCCGGGCCCGGAAATTTCCGGACAGAATTTCCGCCCCCATCTCTGTGCGCGGGCAGCTGAGAAGGCTTCATTTTCTGCTAAGACCCAGAGGGCCGGATTTTTGCGCCGGAAATTTTCGGGGCAAATTTCCGCCCTGGCTTCTGTGCGCGGGCAGGGAAAACACTTAGCCGTTTTGAAGAGGCCCGAAAGGGGCCGGATATTCCGCCCCATAAGCACCGGAATTTCCGGACTGAATACTGAAAAATCCGGTGGCAATAATTCCAGAGTGTAGACCTTCGCTTTGAACTTTTGACAGAAGTATAACAGTAATTATCTGAGAGAAAAGCTGCACAGTCTAAAACAACATTGTTAGATAGGTGATACCCAAGTTGTTATCATCACCAAAATCATTAGAGTGATCATGAGCTTTCAATTTCCCCCTTTTTGGTGAGTGATGACAACACGGGTATTTGCAAGGAAATAAACTAACAATGCATGATATGAGAACATCACAGATAGCATATATAGGAGACATGCCTCCTAATAATAATAGTTCACCAACGAATAATGAGTACGATAAGACGAAGTTCGAAAAGACGCATGAAACGAAAAAAATGGCAAGAGGCACCAAAGAACGAAACCCACCCAAGCAAATCCCCGCGATCATCTAGATCTTCTCCCCCTTTGGCATCAGGATACCAAAAAGAGAAAAGAGAGAGCTACGTCCCATGGAGCAAACTCTAGGCCTGGGTGTCCTCTTCTTCCTCTTCCTCTTCATCCTCGGTAACATCCTCCATGTCCTCATCATCATCTACGCCGATATCCCAGTCAACGTCGCGGTTGTTCCAATTCTTGTATGGAATCCTGGCAGGAGGAAGAGGTGGCACATTGGGAACCTGGAGAGCTGTCATGATGTGGTGCTGGTTCTCTAGGATGCTGCGGCGCTCCACATAGGCACTGTATTTCTCCTTGTGGAGGCACACATTCATGCACAGCACCTTCTCAATTGCACGAACAAGCCATGAGCGCTTCTTCTTGCCAGGGGGAGGAGGACGCATGCGAGGATCACGGTGGCCCTGACATGTGGCACCCACATCATGTGCAGCCTGCTGGGTGTGAGCGGCCTTCTTGTACAGCGTGACATCCTTGTGGTCTTCACAGTCTAGCTCCAGGTCCTGACGAAGTGCCTCGGGATAGCGAGCCTTGATTAGCTTCATGATGTACGGGGCATACGGGGGCACTTTGCGGTGGAAGAGAGCAAAGTGGATCTCATTGAATATGAAATCCATCACATCAACCTTGTGGGCCTCCATGTCGGTCATGTCACCCTCAGTGAAGGTCAGGTAGGCGTGGTACATGAGGTTGACCAAGCCACCACGAATAGCATAATTATTGCCACCACTTGGGGCAGTAGACTCCCTGAACATACGCAACAGGATGTCATATATGGGAAATAGCCCTTTGGCCGAGCCAATCACACCTGTGGAACCATACAACTCAGCCAGTCTGTTCTTCTCATACTCAACCCCGTGAACATGCATGCGGTGACCCTGAGGAGTGTTAAGGCCAGCAAAGGGATACCCGAGCGCAGTAGCAAAGTCATGGAAGTTGGCGGTGAGCAAGTGAGGGCCAGACATCCAAGACATCCCAATATCCTCAGAATCATCAATGACAAGTGTGGCGAAGAACTGCTGGATGAACGTGGTATTGTAGGAGCACCTAGTCTCCATAAGAGGGCGCAGACCAAGGAGTTCAGCCAACTGGACGGAGTTGTTGAAATAGGCAGGATTGGCAGCCAAATGAGCGAAGTTGATAACCTTCATTGGGCACACCGGCTTGCTCATGACAGTATACACTTGCTTGAAAAGGGTCTCCTGCTCAACGTGCCAGAAGCAAGAATCAATAGTGGGGTCTTGAGGACCCTCAGTGTACCAGGCTTTGCCCCTCCATGCCTTGAACTCGGGGATGGACATAGTAGCCAAGTTCAGAGCTGACTTCCCCTGCTTCTTCCCAGCTTTGCGAGCAGCCCTGTCAGCATCACGTTGACGCTCATATTCCCTCTCAGCATCCCTCGCACGCCGGCGAGTCTCATTCTCATCAACAAAGGTCCCCTCATCATTTTCCCTCAGGTGACGGAGTCGTTTGCGTGAGCTAAGCAACTTGTCGGGCCTAGAGCTTGAGCCATCTGCGAGGAAAGCAGAAAAGATGCAAAGAAAACCAAACAAGAATCAAAAAGGGGGGCTCACGACTCGTGAAAATGGAGGAAATAGATCTCTGTTCGAGATTCAGTACAGGCCGGAAATTCCGGTCTTGGGTGCGGAAATTCCGGAGGGCGGAAATTCCGGCCTTAGGGAAATTTCCGGGGGGCGGAAATTCCGGTCCTGGGGCGGAAATTTCCGGCCTTCGGAATTTTCGAATCCAGATGTAAATCTGGGCCTGTAACGAATCTAGAACGATGAAATTGAGTAGAGAGATGAATCCTAGAGTATAGATGATACTTGTATGAGGATGTATGACCGTACAATACCATGAAGAACAGTAGACACGAGATCAAATCATCTAACAACCCTAAATTGCGGAGAAAACGGAACACATACCGGGATCCATGAGATCGGAATGGATGTGCGGTCTCTTGATCCGCAAAAGGCGATTAGAGAACGAGGAGGGGAGGCAAAGGGGCCTCCCGGAGGACTCGGAGGCGGCGGCGGCGTCTGGAGGCGGAGTGGAGGCGAAGGGAGGGAGAGCAATCTAGAACTGCTCCCTCCCGTCGCCCTTATATAGCCCTAGACAAACCCATCGGAAATTTCCGGTATTAAGGCCGGAATATTCCGGGGTCCGGAAATTTGGACCGGAATATTCCGCCCAAATATCCGGTGTGCCTTCTGCGAGCGGGCACGCTGGATATTTGGGGGATTATTCGAGTCAATCTCGAACCCCCAGAAATTTCCGGTGCCTAAGGCACGGAATATTCCGGGCCCCCGGATATTTTCCCCGGAAATTTCCGCTGAAATTTCCGGTGTGCCATCTGCGAGCGGGCACATTGGAAAGGAGCGAAATTTCTGGGACAAATGTCCGAGGGCCGAAATATTCCGGGCCCTAGGCCGGAATTTCCGGTGTTCCCATACCATCCGAGTTTTTGTGGAAGGTGGAACGCGACGTGAGCCTCCAAAATAAGAACAAAAAAAACAACAAACACACAAACACGAATGAAACATCAAACAACATAAACGCAAAAGGGAAAATGGTTGGTGGCCGAAGCCACCGTGTTTGAGTGATACCAAGGAGTCGCGAAGATGTATCTTGGACTCAAAAGTATAACTCACGTTTTAAGCACAATAAGTCACAAAATGACTAGATATGCATGACGCTTTGGTTGTTTTGCGCATGATAGGTGGAGTGTTGGTTCATGAGTTGAACTACGCTCCCCTATGTCCATGCCTACATCTAAACTAGATAGCACATATAGTGAAGGTACATATGCAAGGGTTCAAGAGAAGTTGGACGCATCGATAACACTTAGTTCATTCCTCAAACCCCGAAATCTTGGTTCATCAAGGGCCTTCGTGAAGATATCCGCGAGTTGATCCTTGGTTGCCACATAGGAGAGGTCAATGTCACCCTTCTCAACATGATCCCGAATAAAGTGATGTCTTATCTCAATGTGCTTCGTCTTGGAGTGAAGAACGGGATTGTAGGCGATCTTGATGGCACTCTCATTGTCGCACAAGAGAGGAACTTTGTCGAAGATGATGCCATAATCTCTCAATGTTTGCCGCATCCAAAGTAATTGAGCACAACAACTCGCCGCGGAGATGTATTCGGCCTCGGTGGTGGAGAGAGCAATGCAGTTTTGCTTCTTGGAAGACCAACATACCAATGAGCGGCCAAGAAATTGACAACCTCCGGATGTAGATTTCCTATCCGTCTTCTCTCCCGCATAGTCCGCATCCGAATACCCAATGAGCTGAAAGCTTGAACCCTTGGGATACCAAAGACCGAAGTTTGGGGTATGAACTAAATATCGAAAGATGCGCTTAACCGCTTCAAAGTGACTTTGTCTCGGGGAGGCTTGAAACCTTGCACATTTACCAACGCTATACATAATATCGGGTCTAGATGCACAAAGGTAGAGCAAAGAGCCAATCATGGAGCGGTATACCTTCTGATCTACCTCTTTACCATTCGGGTCGGGTTTCAAGTCAATAGTCGTGGACATGGGAGTCTTCATAGGTTTGGCATCGTGCATGTTGAAGCGCTTGAGCATTTCTTGAGTATACTTGGCTTGCTTGATGAATGTGCCTTCGGGATGTTGCTTGATCTCAAAGCCAAGAAAATACTCTAATTCTCCCATCATTGACATCTCGAATTTATCCGTCATAAGCTTGCAAAACTCATCATTGAATGCGATGTTAGTAGAACCAAAGATGATATCATCCACATAGATTTGGCATATGAACAAGTCACCTCCAACCCTTTTGGTGAAAAGGGTGGGATCGATTAAACCAACATTGAACCCACGATCTACTAAAAACTCTTTAAGGTGCTCGTACCACGCACGTGGAGCTTGTTTAAGTCCATAGAGCGCCTTATCGACTTTGTAGACATGATCGGGGTGGTTGGGATCCTCGAAACCCGGAGGTTGCTTGACATAGACCAACTCGTGGATGGGACCATTCAAAAATGCACTTTTAACATCCATTTGTTGCAATTTAAAGTTGTGATGATAGGCATATGCAAGTAAGATGCGAATAGATTCAAGACGAGCTACGGGAGCGAATGTTTCACCGAAATCGACACCTTCGACTTGAGAGAAGCCTTGAGCAACCAATCTAGCCTTGTTGCGGATGATGATGCCGTTCTTGTCTTGTTTATTCTTGAAGATCCACTTAGTGCCGATGACGTTCTTGCAATCTTTGGGCCTTGGTACCAACTTCCACACCTTGTTGCGCTCGAAGTTGTTGAGTTCATCGTGGATTGCTTCAAGCCAATCTTGATCTTCAAGAGCTTCATAGACCTTCTTTGGCTCAATGTGAGAGACGAAAGCATGAGCTTTGCTAAAATCTGCTAGTTGCCTCCTTGTGATGACCCTTCCACGAACTTGTCGAAGAATCATGTCCTCCGTGTGACCGGCACGAGCGAGATTATCTAGCCTTCTCTTTGCCCTACGAGCTAGCATCTCCTCCAAAGTTTCCTTGGATAGCACTTGATCATCACCTTCATCATCGGAGACATGTCCACCTTGATCTTGATCATCAACGGGAGGTGGATCCCTTATGTTCCGAGTTGTATCAACACCATGTGTATCTTGTTCTTCATTGTGAGCTTGGCCTTCATCATGAGCTTGGCCTTGATTGTTAGCTTGGCCTTGTGGTGAAGCATGAGGGCTTGGTGCATCTTGTTGGGTAGCTTGATTATCAATGGATGTAGTCAATGGCTCCACTTGAGTGGGGCATAGTCCTTCTCCCTCCGTCATCCGGTAACCCTCAATGGGGATTATTTCACCAATCCCCATTCTTCTTATGACGATGGGAGGAATTGCATCTCCTACAATACCATGATCTATACGGCCCCCTTGGGACCCATTATCCTCATCAAATACCACGTCTATAGCTTCTTCAACTTGTCCGGTGGACTTGTTATAGACTCTATAAGCGTGAGCGTTTGAGGCATAGCCAACAAAGATACCCTCATAAGATTTAGTCTCGAACTTAGACAAGTGTTTCCCTCTCTTGCGGATGAAGCATTTGCATCCAAAGACCTTGAAGTATGAAACGTCCGGCTTCTTGCCCGTGAGAATCTCATAAGGGGTCTTGTTCAAGATCTTGCGGAGATATAATCGGTTGCTAGCGTGACAAGCGGTGGAGACGGCCTCGGCCCAAAAATTATAAGGAGAAGAGAACTCCGCAATCATGGTTCGAGCCGCATCCATAAGAGTCCGATTCTTTCTCTCCGCCACACCATTTTGTTGAGGGGTGTAAGGAGTGGAATATTGATGAGCAATGCCTTCCTCACTAAGAAATCCCTCCACGGTGTAGTTCTTGAACTCGGAGCCATTATCACTTCGGATAGCCATGATGCTTGTATTATGTTGCCGTTCCACCAAAGTGATGAACTCGATGACCCGCTTTTGAGTCTCACTCTTTCTCTTGAAGAAGTACACCCAACAATATCGTGAATAGTCATCCACAATCACTAAGCAATACTTCTTGCCTCCAAGACTATGATATGATAAAGGACCAAAGAGGTCCAAGTGAATGAGCTTGAGGATTCTTGAGGTGGTGATGTTTGTCTTGGTTGGGTGAGCTTCTCCATGTTGTTTTCCAAGAATGCAAGAGCTACACACACGATCTTTGGCAAACTTAGCATTTGTTAGCCCTAGAACATGATTGCCACTTTGAAGGTCATGCAACGTCCTCATATTGGTGTGGGCTAACCGGCGATGCCATAGCCAACCCACATAAACTTTAGCCATTAGACATGTCGCGGCACACGTGTCTCCTTTAGAGAAGTCCACTACATACATGACGTTCTCGACATGCCCAACAAAGGCTACTTTAAGAGTCGTTTCCCAAGTGACAATCACATTCTCCTTATTAAAGAAAGAGGTAAAACCACTTTTAGCAAGTTGAAGAACCGAGATGAGATTATAGCCAAGGGACTCAACAAGAAGAACATTCTCAAGCGACAAGTCATTTGAGATTGCTACCTTGCCTCGTCCCAATACCTTTAGTTTGGAGTTGTCACCAATAGTAACGCAATTGAGATGAGGTAATGGAGGATGAATATCACTCATTGCGTCATTGCTTCCGGTCATATGTTGGGATGCACCACTATCCACCGTCCATTTGCTCGAACCGGAAGCACTTCCCTACAATAGATTAGTTTCTTGATTTAGGTACCCATCTTTGAATGGGTCCTCTCACGTTAGTGATAAGGGTCTTAGGAACCCAAATATTCCAATGATAATCATCACCATAAGAAGTACCAACATATTTAGCATATACATGACCATCTCTAGATTTCATAAGAACATAAGATGGGTTGTATTTCCCGGCAAAGTTATTATGAGTGGTGCTCCCCCTAGAGGTATCACCACCCACAACGGTGTTGGTCTCCCTCTCTTTGGTCACCTCTCCCTCTTTCACAAATCTTACTTTTTGTGAGGGGGAGGTGACTTTCTTCTTCTTCTTCTTGTACTTCTTATTTGACTTGGCTACGTATCCAAGTCCCTCCCTTCCATTGTTGGCTCGTTGAGAAGCAATCTCATGAGGATTCTTCTCACTTCCTACAAGATTAGTCGCACTACAAGCATTGCTAGGCAAGACATTTGAGCTAGGAGATGAAGTGGACAAAACTTGCTTATTTGATAGTTGAGATAGAAGATTGTCATGAGATTTGGTTAGCTTGTGATGAATTTCCTTAAGAGACATGAAGTCCTTTTCAAGTTTTTCATGACGAGTGCCAAGTTCCTCGTGAGCAATTCCTAGCTTCAACTCTTCATGTTCAAGAGTTTTAATTATAGCAAGAGATTGCGCATTTTCCTTCCTAAGCTTAGAGACACTAATGGCAAAGTTTTCTTCAAGGCAAGATAATTTCTCCTCAAGTGAGGCACGAAGGGAACGTTCATTATCAAGTGCTTTTTCAAGCTCTTGTTCATTGCAAGTGTGACCTTCATGGCCTTCCAAGGTCACAATGATTTCCTCCTTTTCATCTATAAGAGAGTTAGCTTCATCAAGTTGCCTCAAAAGGGCATTAACCTTTTCCTTAGTCTTACCTTTAAGGCTAGATAGCCAAATGCCTAACTCATTAGATTCATCATCCTCCTTGCAATCATTCTCAACACAATCCAATAATGAAGGAGGGTTAGTGAGAATGGTCTTGGAGTTAGGAGAGCATACCGAAGTGGCTTTTGCCATAAGACATGTAGGTCGGGTAGCCACAATTTCATTGGGGGATTCAAATAGAGAGATTGAAGGTGATGATGCGGTAGCCATGGCGATATGAGCAACTCCTACTACTTCATCTTCTCCTTCATCTACGGAGACGTAAGTCTCTAGAACCGCCCCTTCTTGAACATAGAGGGCCCATGGAACTCGCTTAGCAAAGTTCTTGTTTTGAGGAGGCTTGGCCTTGTTTTTGCGAACTAGCTTGCCTTCATTTTCTTCTCTTGGCTCAAAAGGGCACTCCTTCACGAAATGGTTTGCGCTACCACAATTGTATCATGTCCTTGGGCGCTCCCCCTTCTTCTTGTAGTTCTTGTTTCGTGGAGGTCTTGGAGAGCCGGCTTTGTGAGCTTCCCATCTCTTCCAATATCCATGCATAGCGAGAGCAATGCACTTGTGAGCTCCCGTATAGGTGTCTTCATAGTCTTCTTCATCATCATCTTCTTCTTCACTTTCATCAACTCGAGCCATTGCCTTTCACTTAATTCAATGCAAGATTGGGAGACTTTCCCATCCCTCTAGAGCGAGCTAGAGCATCATCCGCACTCTTGTGTGAGAGAGAGATTGCGATGAACTCACTAAGAACACCAATGGAGTTAAGAGTGTTGTAGTCCGCTCTTGTCCGGATACTAGTGGAGAGATTCTTCTCAAAGGGTGTGATAGCCTTGACAAATTTCCTCTTTATCCACTCATCGGAGATCTCTTCCTTGCCAAAGTCTCTCAATTGATTTGCGAGAGTGACAACTCTTCTATAGAGCTCTTCAGGAGTCTCATCCTCTTGCATAACGAAATTATCGGAGTTGTCAATGGCCACATCATACTTGGAAGATTGAATGCTAGCATTTCCTTGAAACAAGGTGTCAAGTTTGTCCCAAGCTTCCTTGGCGATCTTGCAACCACGGATGTGAGTGAGATGCTCCCTTGGGAGAGCCTTCTGGATAATAACAAGAGCAGTTTTGTTGAGTTGAGATTCAATATCCTCCCTTGGAGTCAAGTTGCTTGGGTCATGAGGATGAAATCCATGGATCACGCTCCTCCACAATGCGGTACACGATCCTGAAATGTGAGATTCCATTTAAAACTTCCAAGAGGAAAATTCGTTAGTGTTAAGGATGGGTGGAACTCCAACATTAAGGATGTGTGGCATGGAAACGATTGGGTGGATAGAATCATAGTTTTGCGGTGGTGGAACTTTTGAATTGGACCCCAAACCATTAGCCATTTCAGACTTGGAGCCACCGTCACCCTCCTTAGCTTTGGCTTTAGCCTTTTGTGCGGCTTTAGACTTAGCTTTGGCAATGTTCTCTTCGAGTTCGGAATTTTCCGGAGTCGTTTCCTCATCCGAACTATCCTCATCGGAGACATGGGGAGAGTGTGAAGGCCCCTTGGTTTTACCCATCATGTTCTCCAACATCTTCTTGATGGAGGAAACCTCCGAGCCCACACTAGAGCTAACCTTGGACAATTGGGTTTGAATGGTACAAACCGTTGTCTCTAGGTTGGCTATAGTGTCGGCCATTTTGGAGAGCTCCTCCTTAGAAGATTCGGGATCATCTCCATTGACCATGATTACTCTTAGGCGGTTAAGCCCGATAAAAGAGCCGAGGCTCTGATACCAATTGAAAGTGCAATATGGTCAACTAGAGGGGGGGTGAATAGGTGACCTACAAATTTTAATTCTTTTTCACTTTTAATGGGGGCTTTGGGAAAGTAAAAGCTTGGTCATCTAAGTGAACACCCTAGGTGACAAGAAACAAGTAGCAGCGGAAATAAAGGAACGGTACAAGATAACAACAAGTGAAAAACACGGAGACAAGGATATGTTTCCCGTAGTTCCTTCTTAAAAGAAGTACGTCTACGTTGGAGAGGTGGGGAGCCACCTAGGCGCTCCTCAATAGCACGGATGTGCACACCTTGTTCTCCTTGAGCTTCTCCGGTGAGGGAGATTCTCGTTTCCACTATGCGGTCGACTTGAAGGCGTTGACCAAACCTTTACAAGGGGTTGAGGCTACTCCACAAGTGAGATGGAGGCTCTCAACAATCGAAGCTTCTTGCTACAAGGTGGAAGCTACAAGCACTAGGGTTTCCCTTGGATGACAAAGCAACCAAGAGATTACAAGATCCCAAGAGTTGTGGTGTGGGTACACACGTTTTGGCTTGGTGGAAAGGTAGATCTAGTCCTCCTCCATGAGATCCTTGAAGGGCATCGAGTTTGGTTGGAAGAGGAGGGAGATCGGGGCGTTTTGAGCTCTACAACAATGGAGGAGAGAGAGGAATGGACGATCTGCCTATCTAGAAGAAGAAGACAACTATTTATAGGCTCCTCCAATTTCTGACCGTTGCAGTCTGTGGTGACCCAGCACACCACTGCATGTGTAGTGCGCAAGTCGATGACATAATACTCACAGAAGGACTTATCCGTGAATATTACATCCCTCAGAGTAGTACAACAGAAACACAGCGGGACCAGGCAAAACTATAGGATACAAACCTCATTACAAAATCTTGGGAATCTCCTTGATGAATCAAGAAAATCTCCTGCAAAAACAAACATCAGAAGAAGCAAATTCGAAGCTCCGAGCCGGAGAAGAACTCTAGCTCAGAACTAATCCACTACGGCTGATGTCAGCCCTAATCTATGGCTAGTAAATGCTAAGTCCAAGAATAGTTTCTACCTACACCTTGATATCTTGTCCTCCACCAGTGTTGTTGATGATGATATTTTATCGACTAAGTAGTAGCTCATTCCACGTAGCTCCTGTAGGCAGCGATGGCTTCTCGATGACGACTTCAATAGGGCTTCAACCCTAAGCAGGGGGTCAAACGGGATAGAATGAGTAACGAGCGTTACTCAGCAAGTTCATGATATATAGTGGGTGGTTGATGCACTAACTACAGCTTTAGACTTGAAAGAGTCATAAGCTAATGCAAGGTTTTGTAAAACTTTCTTCAAGAGGTTGCTTTTAGTTCTGAAAACTATGCCCGCCAGATCTTCACAGGATTAGAACTTTCATGGAGTTGCCTTTCCTGCGGCGTTCGCAGCTCCTTCCCGGAACAAGGGGTAACATGTCACATCCTTTTACACTCTGCAGAGGTGCGTTACTTTACCCATGGACGACCAAGACCATGTTGCACAACCAGGCTCGAGATCCTGTCCACTCCCACTCAGGTGTGGGGCCCGGTAGTTGGTCCAAGCCAAACCGTGCTTCTCCGCACAACGCATGCTCACCCATTTCTGCCAGTAGGTTGAACGCCTGATTCCACCCCTCACGATGGAGATCTACGCGCCCCTGGCAGACACTCATAGACCCCAGAGTCCGTGGGACGTAAGGGCTCCCACCCATGTGCATGTAGTCCCGCAAGACCTACAGCGTACGTCTCTGGCGCATCCGTTGACATGCGAACGAGAAAAGTATCACGGTTGACTTACTCCCCCCACAAAAGATCCATGGTCAACGCGAATTTACGGCGCAAGAATCCTGACGGCAGTTGTTGTTAATTCCTAGGTAATACGTTCCCGTGCAGATGGAACCTTCCTTTGACCTATTCATCTTACCATGGTTCCATCCGCCCACCAAACAGAACACTACCACTCGGGTAGTCATTCAATTAGTCATATTATTATAAAAATAGGATCATGCATTCTTTTGAGAGTAGGTGATAAGACGATAGGGTTTTTGCAATTAGTTTGTTATGAAGTACTGCAAAGGATATGAACAAGTGATGAACTTGCCTGAGATTGAAATAATGACAATAATAATCCAGGTCTTCGGGGTTCGAGGGTCGCGTAGAGAAATCCAAACATCTGAAAGATAGCAAAGTAGCCCCGGTAAGGACTACAGAAAACACTGGCAAGATGATACATGCATAGTAATGAGATGCATCGCGAATTACCCTGGAAAACACCCCAGCTTACAAGTGTAAGCCACGTTTGAAACGATAATGTATTCACACAATTGTTAGGTGACTTAGAGTTGTTTCATTACTTGTGGTGATGTTGTTATTTCTTTTAGGCTTAAGTGTGTTTCACTTTTATTGAACAAACACTTGTTATCATGTTTAATTATATGTGTTTATTACTTGGTGAGGTAACGAGACCATAACACATGGAAAACAATTATTGAAAAGGTAACAAACATGTTTAGTTTTATTTTCCAAAAGTGTAGAGCTTATGTCAAAGGTTAAATGAAAAATGAGTAACTAATACAACCAATTCTATCATCACATAACTTGCTATTTCCATGTGATGATAGGTTTAGTAGATGTGAAAACATGAGGTTTTTATCAAATAAGGAAAATAATGATGTGGTAGACATCTATTGTTTTTTAATAGATTTTCAGTATAATTATAGAAGAAAATTTAGAAGTTAATTAAAATGTTTTATAATTAACATATTTGAGTTGGAAATGCTTTTCTCTTTAATTTGATATATCATTCAATGTTTTCTGAAAATATTTGAATAAATTATTAGATTATTAATTTTAAATTAATTAAGTGACTAAGCAAAACATTGCACACATGAAATCTTTGTCAAATGACTTTGTAAACATCATAGATGAGTTGTATTTGTGATTTGGAGCATTTTGGTATATAACTTGTATTTTTCTGATTTTATGAATTATTTCCTATTTTTCATAATTTTAAATGATTTAATTTAATTAAAGAAAATATTAATTTTTAAACTTTATCACATACTTTTAAAAAGTTGATAATCATTTAGATTATATTTTTCTAATAATTTTGGTATATGAGTTTTATTTTTCTGATTAATAGTTTAAAAGATATTTATTTATTAGGTTAAGTTAATTTTCTGTTTTTTTTAAATTGACAGGTGGGTCCCACCTGTCATATTTGGTTTAAACTAAAATTTAAAAGAAAAAGAAAAAGGAAAAGGGGCTGTGACGTCATGGTGACGTCACATGTGATGTCACCGGCCCCAAATCATCACGGATGCTAAGCAATTGCACGATTCACCCAAAATTGGTGCAATCCGCGGGGTTCATCGACTTGGGGAGATCCCCACGAATCCATAGAGGGTGTCGCTTCCACCAAATGGTCACCGGAGTAACTCCGGCGACCACCGGCGCGGCGGCGAGCGACGGTGCACTGTGCCCGTGTCAAATTAGTCGACGAAACTACGAATCGAAGGCATCCAGAGATGCAGCGGCTCACCCTGAGCACGGTGGTGTGGTCGGTGAGGCACGAAACGGTCGGAATCGCCGGCGGCGAGGTCTTCCTTGCGGCGGCCGGAATCGAAGAAGATAACCTGATTCCGCCACTTCCGGTCTTCCCAGCAAGCGAGAGTCGGTGGAGAGATAGAGGGGTTCATGGCGCATCCAATGGTGGTCTCGGTTGCTTCCGGGACTGCCGGAATCGACGGCGGCGAGAAGTGGCCGGAGATACTAGGGTTTGGTTTTCCGGGTGCTCTCCGGTTGGGACACAGAGAAGAAGTGCGAGGGAGGGAGAGAGACCAAGTGAGGCACGGCCTCACTGCTTCTTATCCGCGAGAGGAGGCGGCAAGCAGGTCGTGGCAGTGACGGTGAGGCCACGGCATTGATCTCCTCTGCCTTCTGGCAGAGGAAGAAGAAAGGAAACATAAAGGCGATTTTTGATACCCCCCTATAATTTCTATAATTTGCAACCAAGTCCTTCTGTTATAAAAAACTGAGAAAAAACCTTTGTTTTCAGGGCCTATTTGTGAACAGAAAAATTAATAAAAAATATATTTAAATTCCTTATCAAATTTCCAAGCTCACCATGTTTTGTTTTGGTGGACTTGAAGAATATTTGGATTTCTTATTTAGGATGCTAGATTAAGTGGTGTTTGTTATTTCTCACCATTTATTTGATTAAATGGCTTTAAAATTAATTTAGGCACAATCATTATGATCAAACACAATAATCATGTGGTTAAGAAAGTGGTGTAATCATAACTGGACAAATTGGAATACAATCCCTTTTGGAAAATAGTTTCATAACACTACATAGTAATGTTTTTATGTGTTATGAAAAATTCACCCAATATGGAGTATTCTCCCAAATACTACCAAATACTTTGATTAGTAAATACACTTGTTTTCTTTTGTAAACTTTGTAATTTTCATAACTGAAACTCTTCATAATTTTAATTGAAATTTTCTTAGGACAGAGTTTGGTAATTACTTAGTAGTGTTTTTCTTTTATGCATTGTTCACAAAATCACCATGTAGAGAGTTTTATTCTAGATCATGCCAAATGATTTTAGTGGTTGAATAGACTTATTTTCCTACATGTATCTTTGTGGTTTTTGTAGTCCTTGATTAAATGGAAACCTGTGTGGCTTTGGAATCTTGTTGGTTTGTTTTCCACACAAGTTTCAAGTATGGCTTTTATGCTCTGTTGGTTTTATAACAGGTATTTAGTTGCATAATTATGGATAGATGATTTTTTGTTATTACACTTTTTTCTTATGGATGAGAATGATCTAAAAATAAGGTGTTCATCTTGCTACCATTAACCTCCACATATCTCAGACATGTGGATGTAATGGCTTCTTATTATATCATACTTGATAATTGTTTTCCCTTGAAGTGATTATTAATTGTTCCTCATCTAGGATGAGTCTTAACAATGAATAGAGATTATAGGTCTCTAGCATTACCTAAGTATTAACTGGATAACTTCTGAAGTTCCCTTACTGAGGCAGTGTTGCTTCTTGTGCTCTTCTGTTGCTTGATGTTCTTCTCTCTAGTTGCCACTAGTCTTCTGTTTTCACCTTGTATCAATTGCAAGTAATATCATCTCTTGGATTCAATCTTCAACTATCTCACCCTTGTGGTGAGAACAAACAGTTATACCAAGCAAAGATTTTACTTAGATGATTATATTATGGTTTCTTGTTTCCTTGGTGTTATTCTTTCTATTGGTTGATGATAAAATGAGTGTAGGTGTAGTTCATGACATCAGTTAGCCTTAAGCATATAAGAAGAATCTGTTGACAAGTTTGCAAGGCTTGCCCCCAAATTACTTTTCATATACAAGAGACTGAGATGTACTAGGTTATTTGATCTTATGTTTGTTTGTGTATGACACTCAATTGTTTGGGTATACAAAAGTTATCTGTTAACAAGGTGTACAGTCTTGTTACCAAACTACTTCTATATAACAATAACATTGGAGTATCACACAATTTCAAGAGGGTTCTTATGATCAGATCAAGTTATAAGAGTTTCCAAGTACTCTTATAATATCTTAGAGTAGCACTTCTTAGCACACTCTAATTAATCTTCTTGGAAATCTTCCTGTGGTAATCCTCCTTCCTTGTGGTTGCTTATCTTGCAGAATGATTTAGAGAAGATTGGAAAACAAGATAGAATGGTCTTGACAACACAACAGGATCTAGATTAAGATATAGTTCATGCTTTTATTATCCTTCTATAAACTTCTTATTTTATTTCCCAGAAGATGTTCTTATATCATACATGATTGGTTTACTTACTTATCATTTCAATTCCTCTAATAGAGGTTATAACTTGTTGTCATTCATTACTCACATCCAGAGATACTTTAGTTGTTGAATATTGATATGGATAGAAATGTGGAGTGTTTGTGAAATGGAAACTTAAGATTATAAGTTAATCAAATGATTCATTAATATGTTGAGCTTTCATATGCTCACTTGTATGAGATGAATGAGACAATGATAATGAGAAAGTTATGAGGTTTAATGACTTATGTCATAGTTGTAATTTGTTCTCCCAGGTGTCAAGATCTACTTTAAATTCATCACTTTATTAACTTTGTTATTCTTAATGCAGATATAGAGATTTGGGAGTATCATATGTAATGATCAAGGTTTGTTATTAGTTGAAGAAGATTTATTTCTTCTTGTTGATACTTCTTTTAGGATTGAGGAGATATGTACATATTCGATAAATATGTTAATACAATTATTATGTCATTTTCCCCTTGTGGTTTTTGAGTTAACACTTGTTTGTATCTCTGATGTTCTATTGAAACTTTGTTATCTACTTGTGAAGATTAACTTAGTAGTTACTAAATAATTTGGAAAGATGTGAGGTGAATGGTTGATCACTTAAAGATTTATTGTTTAAGAGGACATAACACCTCTGTTGATGAGATGGTTCAGTTAGGCATTACTCATTAGTGAAAGGGTGATCATCATTTATGAGATTTGGATTCTCACCCCTCTTTGAGTTCTAGATACCTAGTGAATTATCCCAAGTCACTTATAGACTTGAGGTTTAGGTGTTGGGAATTTGTGTTGGTCACAACCAATTATGGTTTGTGTAACCAGATGATTTGGTTTGTAAAGATACTTTGATATAAAGATCACTCCAAATGTACTCCTGTCTAGATGAATTAGACCTAGTTCATCATGTCAAGTGAAACATTGGTCACTTTGATTCGTTTAAACTTTCGCGCCAAAATTTCCCGTATTTTTAGATGCATGCTTTGCAAATGCACATATTAAATTTAGATCCTTATAACCTCCCAAACACTGGGATGTTACAGTATCTCCCCCTTAACAAGAACTTCGTCCCGAAGTTCAATCTCTCTCACGTAAAGATAGGTAGAGAGAACTTCTGTAGACCGTTGAATCTTCACATCTGTTTTCTTGTGTTGTCCTTGGCATGTGTAGCCTCTTGTCTTGATTGTTCACCTTCCACTTTCTTGCGTAATGATCTAATATCTAGCATGTTGCTATAACAACTCTGTTTTGTTACTAGGCCTTCCTAATGGTCTTACGAAGAACACGTGGTATTTGCACCATTAGTGGATACCAAGTTTCGTTCTCCGATGAATAGGTATGGTTTCCTACCTCTCACAACTTTCTGAAGAATATTTGGTATATCCATCGGGTGATAAATAACCAATAAGATTCTTCCGGTACAATGGTTATTGTCTATGTTTAGGACTCCATTTGGTTCAATCTAGTGGTCTCAAGAGGAATACTACTCAAAGAAACTGATATGATGTAGTGTACATTGTCTTAGACTCAATTATTAGTGAAAATATCTTCGAGTTTCCTCGAGTTTTAACTCTTTCCTATAGGTGACTATAACCTATTCCACTAGTTACTTCCTATGGTCCTTCTATATCTTTGGGTTTTGACTTCTATGGGACAATTCTATAAGTTTATTTATCAAACTTCTACATGTTTCCTTATAGGCTATAACTATTCATGTGATTTTCTTCTTATCACTTGTAGTATATCTCCATGTGTTGATGAAGTATATCCCCAACTCCAAACAAGATGTGGAATGTGGTCCATTCCCATGAGTAGCTTTATTTACTTATGCCTTCTTGACTTCCGGGTCTTCCAGAACTTTTGTGATGGTTTCCATCTGCTGATTACTCAGACCGCTCTCATTCTAATCCTATACCCTCTAGACCAGTAACATCAAGATAGAAATCAATGTTCGTACATGCATATGCACATCAAATTCAATCCTCATGTACAGATCTAGTCAATCAAAGATCCAAATAAGAAGCAATAAATCCCAAATGCAGTTATCACTCATGCATCAAAAGCCTGTGAAATAAAAGTACTTAGAGTAAAACATCTCAAGTACCAAGGCTCTTAAATGCTATACACTACAAGTAGGTATATAGTACCTTATAATCCTATTCTACACAACCACTCTTTGCCCAAGTAATTACTCCAAGTGCATGCCTTACCACAATGGAATAAACTAAGACAAAATGATCCTATAGTAGTGGTTGACTAACTTTGTTTCCTATAGGACTAAGTACTATGTCATTGGAATTACTTCATCTTGTTTATGACAAGCTTATCATGGTATCTGTTGATCCTTCATGGTGTTGATCATATCATAGGATTAGTAATGTAGCTTCCATCAATGCTTATGCCTTCTCCTAGTTCTATGTTATGCCATACTATAATTCTAATCACCTCTAGACTTGATAACCAAGGATATGGTATATACCCCATAGTTACCATGGTTTATAATAACTCTTAAGGATTCTCAACATCCATTCTTGATGACTCCTATACTAACTCAATACCATATTCTACTCCATCCTATTCATTCCTAGAATGGGGTAATCATCACTTTGACTTAAGCATCTCTGACTATGTCAGAACACTCTTTTTCCCAGTAACACTGATACATGATAAACTTCTAACTAACCATACCTAGGTATTTAGAAATTAGATAAGTATAGTTACTCAAGTTGAGTAAGAAAATTCTATACAAGTATGATTATATCATTCTCAAGTGAATGGTCATCATAGTTGTAGGAAATGTGGTTCAGATAAGATGGCTTCCTATAATCTTTACCAACCTACAGATCTCCTAAAAGGTTTTAAACCTAAGGTCGCTTCGCTCTGATACCACCTGTGGTGACCCAGCACACCACTGCATGTGTAGTGCGCAAGTCGATGACATAATACTCACAGAAGGACTTATCCGTGAATATTACATCCCTCAGAGTAGTACAACAGAAACACAGCGGGACCAGGCAAAACTATAGGATACAAACCTCATTACAAAATCTTGGGAATCTCCTTGATGAATCAAGAAAATCTCTTGCAAAAACAAACATCAGAAGAAGCAAATTCGAAGCTCCGAGCCGGAGAAGAACTCTAGCTCAGAACTAATCCACTACGGCTGATGTCAGCCCTAATCTATGGCTAGTAAATGCTAAGTCCAAGAATAGTTTCTACCTACACCTTGATATCTTGTCCTCCACCAGTGTTGTTGATGATGATATTTTATCGACTAAGTAGTAGCTCATTCCACGTAGCTCCTGTAGGCAGCGATGGCTTCTCGATGACGACTTCAATAGGGCTTCAACCCTAAGCAGGGGGTCAAACGGGATAGAATGAGTAACGAGCGTTACTCAGCAAGTTCATGATATATAGTGGGTGGTTGATGCACTAACTACAGCTTTAGACTTGAAAGAGTCATAAGCTAATGCAAGGTTTTGTAAAACTTTCTTCAAGAGGTTGCTTTTAGTTCTGAAAACTATGCCCGCCAGATCTTCACAGGATTAGAACTTTCATGGAGTTGCCTTTCCTGCGGCGTTCGCAGCTCCTTCCCGGAACAAGGGGTAACATGTCACATCCTTTTACACTCTGCAGAGGTGCGTTACTTTACCCATGGACGACCAAGACCATGTTGCACAACCAGGCTCGAGATCCTGTCCACTCCCACTCAGGTGTGGGGCCCGGTAGTTGGTCCAAGCCAAACCGTGCTTCTCCGCACAACGCATGCTCACCCATTTCTGCCAGTAGGTTGAACGCCTGATTCCACCCCTCACGATGGAGATCTACGCGCCCCTGGCAGACACTCATAGACCCCAGAGTCCGTGGGACGTAAGGGCTCCCACCCATGTGCATGTAGTCCCGCAAGACCTACAGCGTACGTCTCTGGCGCATCCGTTGACATGCGAACGAGAAAAGTATCACGGTTGACTTACTCCCCCCACAAAAGATCCATGGTCAACGCGAATTTACGGCGCAAGAATCCTGACGGCAGTTGTTGTTAATTCCTAGGTAATACGTTCCCGTGCAGATGGAACCTTCCTTTGACCTATTCATCTTACCATGGTTCCATCCGCCCACCAAACAGAACACTACCACTCGGGTAGTCATTCAATTAGTCATATTATTATAAAAATAGGATCATGCATTCTTTTGAGAGTAGGTGATAAGACGATAGGGTTTTTGCAATTAGTTTGTTATGAAGTACTGCAAAGGATATGAACAAGTGATGAACTTGCCTGAGATTGAAATAATGACAATAATAATCCAGGTCTTCGGGGTTCGAGGGTCGCGTAGAGAAATCCAAACATCTGAAAGATAGCAAAGTAGCCCCGGTAAGGACTACAGAAAACACTGGCAAGATGATACATGCATAGTAATGAGATGCATCGCGAATTACCCTGGAAAACACCCCAGCTTACAAGTGTAAGCCACGTTTGAAACGATAATGTATTCACACAATTGTTAGGTGACTTAGAGTTGTTTCATTACTTGTGGTGATGTTGTTATTTCTTTTAGGCTTAAGTGTGTTTCACTTTTATTGAACAAACACTTGTTATCATGTTTAATTATATGTGTTTATTACTTGGTGAGGTAACGAGACCATAACACATGGAAAACAATTATTGAAAAGGTAACAAACATGTTTAGTTTTATTTTCCAAAAGTGTAGAGCTTATGTCAAAGGTTAAATGAAAAATGAGTAACTAATACAACCAATTCTATCATCACATAACTTGCTATTTCCATGTGATGATAGGTTTAGTAGATGTGAAAACATGAGGTTTTTATCAAATAAGGAAAATAATGATGTGGTAGACATCTATTGTTTTTTAATAGATTTTCAGTATAATTATAGAAGAAAATTTAGAAGTTAATTAAAATGTTTTATAATTAACATATTTGAGTTGGAAATGCTTTTCTCTTTAATTTGATATATCATTCAATGTTTTCTGAAAATATTTGAATAAATTATTAGATTATTAATTTTAAATTAATTAAGTGACTAAGCAAAACATTGCACACATGAAATCTTTGTCAAATGACTTTGTAAACATCATAGATGAGTTGTATTTGTGATTTGGAGCATTTTGGTATATAACTTGTATTTTTCTGATTTTATGAATTATTTCCTATTTTTCATAATTTTAAATGATTTAATTTAATTAAAGAAAATATTAATTTTTAAACTTTATCACATACTTTTAAAAAGTTGATAATCATTTAGATTATATTTTTCTAATAATTTTGGTATATGAGTTTTATTTTTCTGATTAATAGTTTAAAAGATATTTATTTATTAGGTTAAGTTAATTTTCTGTTTTTTTTTAAATTGACAGGTGGGTCCCACCTGTCATATTTGGTTTAAACTAAAATTTAAAAGAAAAAGAAAAAGGAAAAGGGGCTGTGACGTCATGGTGACGTCACATGTGATGTCACCGGCCCCAAATCATCACGGATGCTAAGCAATTGCACGATTCACCCAAAATTGGTGCAATCCGCGGGGTTCATCGACTTGGGGAGATCCCCACGAATCCATAGAGGGTGTCGCTTCCACCAAATGGTCACCGGAGTAACTCCGGCGACCACCGGCGCGGCGGCGAGCGACGGTGCACTGTGCCCGTGTCAAATTAGTCGACGAAACTACGAATCGAAGGCATCCAGAGATGCAGCGGCTCACCCTGAGCACGGTGGTGTGGTCGGTGAGGCACGAAACGGTCGGAATCGCCGGCGGCGAGGTCTTCCTTGCGGCGGCCGGAATCGAAGAAGATAACCTGATTCCGCCACTTCCGGTCTTCCCAGCAAGCGAGAGTCGGTGGAGAGATAGAGGGGTTCATGGCGCATCCAATGGTGGTCTCGGTTGCTTCCGGGACTGCCGGAATCGACGGCGGCGAGAAGTGGCCGGAGATACTAGGGTTTGGTTTTCCGGGTGCTCTCCGGTTGGGACACAGAGAAGAAGTGCGAGGGAGGGAGAGAGACCAAGTGAGGCATGGCCTCACTGCTTCTTATCCGCGAGAGGAGGCGGCAAGCAGGTCGTGGCAGTGACGGTGAGGCCACGGCATTGATCTCCTCTGCCTTCTGGTAGAGGAAGAAGAAAGGAAACATAAAGGCGATTTTTGATACCCCCCTATAATTTCTATAATTTGCAACCAAGTCCTTCTGTTATAAAAAACTGAGAAAAAACCTTTGTTTTCAGGGCCTATTTGTGAACAGAAAAATTAATAAAAAATATATTTAAATTCCTTATCAAATTTCCAAGCTCACCATGTTTTGTTTTGGTGGACTTGAAGAATATTTGGATTTCTTATTTAGGATGCTAGATTAAGTGGTGTTTGTTATTTCTCACCATTTATTTGATTAAATGGCTTTAAAATTAATTTAGGCACAATCATTATGATCAAACACAATAATCATGTGGTTAAGAAAGTGGTGTAATCATAATTGGACAAATTGGAATACAATCCCTTTTGGAAAATAGTTTCATAACACTACATAGTAATGTTTTTATGTGTTATGAAAAATTCACCCAATATGGAGTATTCTCCCAAATACTACCAAATACTTTGATTAGTAAATACACTTGTTTTCTTTTGTAAACTTTGTAATTTTCATAACTGAAACTCTTCATAATTTTAATTGAAATTTTCTTAGGACAGAGTTTGGTAATTACTTAGTAGTGTTTTTCTTTTATGCATTGTTCACAAAATCACCATGTAGAGAGTTTTATTCTAGATCATGCCAAATGATTTTAGTGGTTGAATAGACTTATTTTCCTACATGTATCTTTGTGGTTTTTGTAGTCCTTGATTAAATGGAAACCTGTGTGGCTTTGGAATCTTGTTGGTTTGTTTTCCACACAAGTTTCAAGTATGGCTTTTATGCTCTGTTGGTTTTATAACAGGTATTTAGTTGCATAATTATGGATAGATGATTTTTTGTTATTACACTTTTTTCTTATGGATGAGAATGATCTAAAAATAAGGTGTTCATCTTGCTACCATTAACCTCCACATATCTCAGACATGTGGATGTAATGGCTTCTTATTATATCATACTTGATAATTGTTTTCCCTTGAAGTGATTATTAATTGTTCCTCATCTAGGATGAGTCTTAACAATGAATAGAGATTATAGGTCTCTAGCATTACCTAAGTATTAACTGGATAACTTCTGAAGTTCCCTTACTGAGGCAGTGTTGCTTCTTGTGCTCTTCTGTTGCTTGATGTTCTTCTCTCTAGTTGCCACTAGTCTTCTGTTTTCACCTTGTATCAATTGCAAGTAATATCATCTCTTGGATTCAATCTTCAACTATCTCACCCTTGTGGTGAGAACAAACAGTTATACCAAGCAAAGATTTTACTTAGATGATTATATTATGGTTTCTTGTTTCCTTGGTGTTATTCTTTCTATTGGTTGATGATAAAATGAGTGTAGGTGTAGTTCATGACATCAGTTAGCCTTAAGCATATAAGAAGAATCTGTTGACAAGTTTGCAAGGCTTGCCCCCAAATTACTTTTCATATACAAGAGACTGAGATGTACTAGGTTATTTGATCTTATGTTTGTTTGTGTATGACACTCAATTGTTTGGGTATACAAAAGTTATCTGTTAACAAGGTGTACAGTCTTGTTACCAAACTACTTCTATATAACAATAACATTGGAGTATCACACAATTTCAAGAGGGTTCTTATGATCAGATCAAGTTATAAGAGTTTCCAAGTACTCTTATAATATCTTAGAGTAGCACTTCTTAGCACACTCTAATTAATCTTCTTGGAAATCTTCCTGTGGTAATCCTCCTTCCTTGTGGTTGCTTATCTTGCAGAATGATTTAGAGAAGATTGGAAAACAAGATAGAATGGTCTTGACAACACAACAGGATCTAGATTAAGATATAGTTCATGCTTTTATTATCCTTCTATAAACTTCTTATTTTATTTCCCAGAAGATGTTCTTATATCATACATGATTGGTTTACTTACTTATCATTTCAATTCCTCTAATAGAGGTTATAACTTGTTGTCATTCATTACTCACATCCAGAGATACTTTAGTTGTTGAATATTGATATGGATAGAAATGTGGAGTGTTTGTGAAATGGAAACTTAAGATTATAAGTTAATCAAATGATTCATTAATATGTTGAGCTTTCATATGCTCACTTGTATGAGATGAATGAGACAATGATAATGAGAAAGTTATGAGGTTTAATGACTTATGTCATAGTTGTAATTTGTTCTCCCAGGTGTCAAGATCTACTTTAAATTCATCACTTTATTAACTTTGTTATTCTTAATGCAGATATAGAGATTTGGGAGTATCATATGTAATGATCAAGGTTTGTTATTAGTTGAAGAAGATTTATTTCTTCTTGTTGATACTTCTTTTAGGATTGAGGAGATATGTACATATTCGATAAATATGTTAATACAATTATTATGTCATTTTCCCCTTGTGGTTTTTGAGTTAACACTTGTTTGTATCTCTGATGTTCTATTGAAACTTTGTTATCTACTTGTGAAGATTAACTTAGTAGTTACTAAATAATTTGGAAAGATGTGAGGTGAATGGTTGATCACTTAAAGATTTATTGTTTAAGAGGACATAACACCTCTGTTGATGAGATGGTTCAGTTAGGCATTACTCATTAGTGAAAGGGTGATCATCATTTATGAGATTTGGATTCTCACCCCTCTTTGAGTTCTAGATACCTAGTGAATTATCCCAAGTCACTTATAGACTTGAGGTTTAGGTGTTGGGAATTTGTGTTGGTCACAACCAATTATGGTTTGTGTAACCAGATGATTTGGTTTGTAAAGATACTTTGATATAAAGATCACTCCAAATGTACTCCTGTCTAGATGAATTAGACCTAGTTCATCATGTCAAGTGAAACATTGGTCACTTTGATTCGTTTAAACTTTCGCGCCAAAATTTCCCGTATTTTTAGATGCATGCTTTGCAAATGCACATATTAAATTTAGATCCTTATAACCTCCCAAACACTGGGATGTTACACAGTCTGTCAGGGCCGGAATATTTCGGTGTTAGCACCGAAAATTTCCGGTCTGCCGTGGCCGGAAATTTGAATAGTCCGGGGGGCGGATTTTTGAAATATCCGGGGGCTGAAATTTCCGCCCCAACATTCCGCCCCCATCTCTGTGCGTGGGCACCAGCCCAAGATGAAAAACTGCTAAGGACCAGAGGCCGGAATATTGAAAAATCCGGGGGGGCGGATAATTGAAATATCCGGGCCCGGAAATTTCCGGACAGAATTTCCGCCCCCATCTCTGTGCGCGGGCAGCTGAGAAGGCTTCATTTTCTGCTAAGACCTAGAGGGACGGATTTTTGCGCCGGAAATTTCCGGGGCAAATTTCCGCCCTGGCTTCTGTGCGCGGGCAGGGAAAACACTTAGCCGTTTTGAAGAGGCCCGAAAGGGGCCGGAATATTCCGGTGCTGGGGCCGGATATTCCGCCCCATAAGCACTAGAATTTCCGGACTGAATACTGAAAAATCCGGTGGCAATAATTCCAGAGTGTAGACCTTCTCTTTGATCTTTTGACAGAAGTATAACAGTAATTATCTGAGAGAAAAGCTGCACAGTCTAAAACAACATTGTTAGATAGGTGATACCCATGTTGTTATCATCACCAAAATCATTAGAGTGATCATGATCTTTCACCGACACTTACCGCTCCTTACTTGGTAAAGATCTTAACTTTTTGTCTAAGACTCGGATTCCTCATTTAATATGATCTAAGACCCCGATCTAACCCTTTTCCTTTCATTTTACTCTGCAGCTCCGGGTGATAAAGGTGATGATGAAGACGACATAGAGAAATTGAAGACCCTTAAGGCCGTGATCCGGCAATTTTCTGCGGGCAGCAAGTGGACCCTTGAGGCCATAAAGTGGCCTGGTGGTTATGGCGGCGTTTCCCACCTGCTTGAAGCATATTCCATGGTCCCTGCTTGGATCGATCACTGGAAGCGCTCAGCATGCCGGGTTGGGGTAACCCGCGGCCTTGCCTTGGCCAAAGCTTATTTTCCTAAGCTTGAGCCGGCAACGCTCATGAATGGGTTCCCCGAGTTTAACAATGACGGCTCAAGATTCTCGGCTAAGGATTACAAGTCTATCCACACTTAGGTACGTCACTCGGCAGCCTGATAGCCGATAAGCTGGACGTGAACAGGCTCACCCCACCATACAATGTTGAAGACAAGCCGGTCCCATCTGATCTCCCAAAGCCCTTTGACATGCTGGCCTGGTGGTTGGAGGAGGCTGCCAAGAGGAAGGCCGCGGCCGAGAATGCACCATCCACATCTACTCCGGGTGTTCCTCCTCCAGGTCGTGCTGATGCCACAACTGACCCGGACATGGAGGCTGGGAAGAACACAGAAGAACATGGTGAAGACCCGGCCGCCAAGGACACTGCTGATGACTCGGCTATGGATGCTGAGTGAGGTTTTACTGTTTCTCGCCCCAAAACACTTATTCGGCCAATGGGCATTATGTAATATGCCTGATACAATTATTCTTTTCATAGTGCGTCTGTGCACTTTTCATACTATTTCCCTGGTTTGTAATACGTTAAACTTTAATAGCTTTTGGTGGCCCTTTTGGCCATCCACCTCGATATGCTTTTTCCCAGTCTTATGCTTTTTGCCGCTTTTATGATATTTTATCTTTTTCCCCATCCATGAGACTCGGTTTCCGGGTCTCAGAATCTTTGGCTGGTTGAACTTTTTAGCTTTTCAAGTCCCCAAGACCCAAATTTCCGAGTCTAGGGATTAGTGGTATTTAAGAAAAACTACCTGTTTTTACCAGGGCCTAAAATATGTAGCTACCCATATAAATTTTGAAGCTATGCTTAATACATCGTGAGTTTCCGGCAATAGCCTTTTTACTCCGCATAACTTGTGGTTTGGATGACCCTTTTGATCCTCTTTATTGTAAGCCGGTTTTCGCGTGGATATTCAGTGATGCTATAACTGTATAAAAACAGGGTCAGGCAAGTCCCAATGGGCATCATGACTGGTTGTGATTACACGTTAGCAAGTCACGCCACATTATTGCGAGTCACATCAAGCTTAAACAAGAGAAATCAAGAAAGTTTGGCTCTATTGTCCAGTTATAAGATTGTAACCGTACTTATTACAAGTAATCGGTCCTCATAACTTAATGGCATCGTGGACGGGTCTTGAGATTATAGCTGTGCTATTCAAGCAATCAGCCCCCAAGGCCTATGTATGCGATTTATAAAAAATTTAAGCCTAGTGCATCATGACTAACCAATAAATACTTACCTGGTATGAAACAAAGTAGAACATAAACATTAAGAACAAACTAACAGAAAATAAATAAGAAACAATATCATAGTTTAACCATCTCTTTATTGATATGAGAAAGGTTAGGTCAGCAAGCCGTCTCATTAAAAACCCTCCAGTCCCCTTAGGTACCCTGGATAGGAAAAGAGTGTGTCTGAAACCTGCTGCCTGTTACATCGTGTAATTCAACTTGTAAACCTAGCCTATGCTAAGTGTAGTAGGGACGTAGCTGAGCCACGTTCCATGGTCTTTCCCGCTCTTGCATAGATGAAGTGGTACGTGCGGTATCATTAACAGTATCCGACTCTTCCCTTGCATCTATCAAGTAGTATGATCCATTGTGCAAATTCCGGCTGATGACGAAAGGACCTTCCCATGGTGGAGATAATTTGTGCTTTCCTTCTTTTGACTGCATGAGGCGTAATACCAGGTCTCCTTCCTGGAAGACCTGGGTTTTGACTCGCCGACTATGATATCTCCTCAGATCCTGTTGATATATGGCTGATCTTTCCAAGGCTTGCTCCTTGTGCTCCTCTAACATGTCCACGGCATCATGCCGGGTCTTCTCATTCTCCACCTCAACATAAGCCGCCACCCGGGGCGAGTCATGAATAATATCACTCGGCAGGACTGCCTCTGCACCATAAACCATGAAAAACGGAGTCATCTAGGTAGATCTGTTGGGTGTAGTATTAATCCCCCAAACCACTGATGGTAATTCCTCAACCCACGCTCCTGCAGCTCTGAGGCACGGGACTCGTAGTCGTGGTTTCAATCCACGAAGGAACTCCTGATTTGCCCTCTCCACCTGTCCATTAGCTTGTGGATGGGCCACAGAGGCTACGTCAAGGCGGATGCCGTTGTTTCCACAAAATTTCTCCATCTCACCTAGGGACATGTTGGTTCCGTTATCTGTTATTATGCTATGAGGGTATCCAAACCGATAGATGATCCTTTTCAGGAACTTGACTGCTGTGACTGCCTCGCAATTGGTGACTGGCATAACTTCAACACACTTCGTAAACTTGTCAATGGCCACCAAAAGATGAGTCTTTTTTCAAGGCGACATGTGAAAGGGGCCTACCATATCCATACCCCAAACTGCAAACGGCCAGGTTAGCGGGGTTGTTCGCAGCTCCATAGCCGGCACATGGGTTTGGCGAGCATACCTTTGACATCCATCACACTGTGCTACCAAGCGCTCTGCGTCTGCCAAAGCCGTGAGCCAGAAGAAACCGTGTCGATATGCTTTAGCCACAAGGGACCTTGTGGAGGCATGATGCCCACAATCACCTTCATGGATCTCCCTTAAAATCTGCCGGCCCTCCTCTGGTGTTACACAACGCAAAAAGACTCCTGCGGCACATCTCTTATACAACTCACCATTGATGATAGAATAACCTTTTGCTCGTCTCAGAATTTGCCTGGCTAAAACTTCCTGTGGTGGTAACTCGCCCCGTGACAGGTAGGCCAGAAACGGTTCTGTCCACTCGGGGATAGCGTGCACGGTGGCTACGAGCTCCAAATCCGAGTCTTGGTTGGTCACCTCTTCCTCAGACTCGGTTTTGACGGAAGGCCGCCATAACTCGTCCAGAAAAACGTTAGGCGGAACCGCCTCTTGGCGCGAGCCGAGTCTTACGAGTGCATCTGCTGCCTCGTTCTTTCGCCTGTCAATGTGCTCCACCTCATACCCTGAAAAAGACCCGGCCACCTTGTCTACTTCCCTGCGATATGCTGCCATTGTTGCATCCTTCCTATCCCAAGTTCCAGAGACCTGTTGTACCACAAGATCCGAGTCTCCATAACACCTTATTCGTCTGATATTCATCTCCTTTGCTACTCGCAGTCCGTGTAATAGGGCCTCATACTCGGCCACATTATTGGAGCAATCAAAGTGAATTTGCAACACGTAACTTAACTTATCTCCTTTGGGCGATGTAAGCACCACCCCAGCTCCTGATCCCTCGTATTGCTTGGAACCATCAAAGTGCATCACCCAAGACTCAGAACTTGGCATCACTCTGGGCATGCTTGTGTGAGTCCAATCATTGATGAAATCAGCTAACGCCTGGGACTTAATTGCAGACCGAGGCTCGTAGTTGATGTGATAATCTCCCATCTCAATGGCCCACTTGGCTATTCTACCTGTTGCGTCTGAATTTCTGATAATATCTGCCATGGGTATAGAGCTAACCACCGTTATGGGGTATTCCTGAAAATACGGCTTCAGTTTCCGGCTGGCCATGAAGACTCCAAAAACTAGCTTTTGCCAATGCGGGTAACGCTGCTTTGTTTCCGATAAAACCTCACTCACGTAGTAAACCGGCCTTTGCACCGGGTGATCTTTTCCATCCTCCTTGCACTCAACCACAACCACTGCGCTAACCGCCCGAGGCCCGGCCGTGATGTATAATAACATGGGCTCTTTGGGACCCGGTGCTGCCAGGATTGGTGCCTCAGATAACTGCTTTTTCAGAGCTTCAAACGCCTCGTCCGCCTCTTGGTCCCATACTAATTTGTCGGTTTTCCTCAAGAGTCGGTATAGAGGTATTGCTTTTTCTCCAAGCCTAGATATAAACCGGCTCAATGCTGCCACACACCCCGTGAGTTTCTGGCCGTGCTTCAGGCCTTCCGGCTTTTTCAGGCTTTGGATGGCCTTGATTTTTTCCGGGTTTGCCTCAATTCCTCTTTCAGAAACGATAAAGCCGAGTAACTTTCCTGCAGGCACCCCGAATACGCACTTAGTCGGGTTAAGCTTCATCTGGTATCTCCTCAAGTTCTTGAAGGTCTCCTTTAGATCATCTATGAAGGTTTCAGCTTTCCTTGTTTTAATCACCACATCGTCCACATAGGCGTGAACATTGCGCCCGGTTTGATCCTCAAAACACTTCTGGATGCACCGCTGATACGTTGCGCCTGCATTTTTCAGCCCGAAGGTCATAGTTTTATAACAAAAGGCACCAAAGGGGGTTATAAACGAAGTTTTCTCCCAATCCTCTTTTTTGAGCTTGATTTGATGATACCCGGAATAAGCATCCAGGAAACATAATAAATCACAACCTGCCACTGCATCAATGATCTGGTCTATTCTTGGAAGAGCAAATGGATCCTTTGGGCAATGTTTGTTGAGACTTGTGTAGTCTATGCACATCCTCCACTCATTGTTCTTTTTCAGCACTAGAACCGGATTTGCCAACCATTCCGTGTGAAAAACTTCCATGATAAAGCCGGCTGCAAGGAGCCGAGCTATCTCCGCTCCTATAGCCTTTCTCCGTTCTTCATTCATTTTTCTCAGGCCTTGCTTCACAGGCCGAGACTTGGGATCAACATGAAAACTGTGCTCAGCTAACTCGGTCGGGATACCCGGCATATCGCTGGGCGTCCAAGCAAAAACATCCTGATTCTCACGAATGAACTCGATAAGGGCTTCTTCCTGCTTGTTGTCTAGGTTAGAACCAATGGCAAATTGTTTGAAGGGATCACCCTCGACAAAGGCCACCATCTTGGTATCCTGGGCCGCCTTAAACTTTGCTCTCTCATCCTCCGTATTCGGCCTTTTCAAAGCAGTTCTATCTTCCGGGTCTACTTGAGACCGGTAATACTTGAGCTCTTCCTTCCTGCAAGCCTGTTCTGCCATTGCCGCATCTCCTTCATCACACTCCGCTGCCACGACCCGGTTCCCATGTATGGTGATGGTCTGCTTGGGACCCGGGATCTTTAGCTGTAAATACATGTAACATGGCCTGGCCATGAACTTAGCATAAGTCGGCCTTCCGAACAGCGCGTGATAAGGACTGCGCAATTTTACCACCTCGAATGTGAGCCATTCTGTAACACCTGGGGTGTTACCTGTTTGTTTTCTTTTTGTTTGCATCATCTGCATCCCATAAGCATTGCATCATGTTTTCCCAAACCACTCAAAACTTCAAAACTTCAAAACAATTTAAACTTCCAATTTCAAAATTTCAACACCAAACCACTCAATTGTTTTTTCACTGCTTGAATTTGTTCTAACCAAACTGCTTGGTGATACAAATCTCCCTGTTGTTAAACCCTAATGACTAATTCAAAAATTAAAATCAATCTTATTTCTCATATTCCAATATGGGTTTAAATATTAAAGATTGGGCAAACAAATTAAATCAAATAATGTTGGTATGTTTGCTTGATATGTGTTAAATAAAACTTTGTTTATTTCTACAATTCCCAAAATCAAACCTTATTTTAATTCCAACTAATATTTCCAATTTTGAAATAAAAAAAACCAACCTTGCTTTCAATTATTGTTTTGCAACTTAATAGCAATTATTTATCAAATTAAAACCCCAAAACTTTTCTATTCCTCTCTCTCTTTTCATTACAAAAAAAAAGGAGGAAGAGAAAAGAAAAAGAGAAAGGGAAAAAAATCAGGAAAAGAGAGAGGGAGCCCACCCTTTTTCTCCAAGTCCACCACCCCATCTAGCCCATCTACTTTCTTTCACCACCCAGCCCACCTTTCTGGCCCACCCCCTCTCTCTGTTTGTCTTCTTCCCCAACTGTACGACTGAACCAGAACCAATCGATCTTCCTCCACCCCATGGATTAGCTGCCGTACTCTTGCTCCTCCCCCTTATAACCACCACCAACCCTCTGCCAACCTAGAAACCCTAGAGCTTTCCCTTCCATCGCCGCCATCTCCCTCCTTTCTGCTCGAGCTTTGCTCTGTTCTTCTGAAACCATCGACAGAACCTCACCACAGACCGCCACCTGCCTCCCTCACCGCCGGTGCCCTGGCCACCTCGAGCAGCCTCCGAGGAGGAAAACGGAACCGCGGCGGTGCGGTGCGCCTCCCCGTGCCCTCGCCTCGCGCTGGGATGGACCACGGCGGCCGCGCCATCGCCGGCAAGTTCCCGCCGTTTCTGCCCCGTTTCTGCATCGTCGACAGCGACCAGCTCGAGGTGAGCCGCTCCGCTCCTCCCTTCCCCTCTCTGCTGTACCGCCCACACACGCACGAGGCACCGGCCACCGCGCACGTCCCGCGCCAGCGCCCCGCACGCCCAGCGCGGCCGCGGCAGAGGACCGCCGTCCGCCCATGTCCAACGCTCGACAGCTATCTGAACCTATGATTCAGATTCGACAGGGCATAACTGACGAGAAGTACAGTTCAAACTCACCCCGTACCGTTCCCTGTCACGAATCGCTTCCAGCCCAATTGGTTCAGCCCTATGCGCCCGAGCAAGAGCTCCAGGGATCGAATCCCGTGGGTGGCATTTGCCTCCCCTATTTTTCATTGGCCGCACCCTCGCTGGGCCCCGCCCGTCAGTGGCTCTGCTGCCACCTCACCTTTCCAACCGCGCCACGTAGTCCACGGTCCCACTGGTCAGCGTCTGGGGCTAGACCCGTGGCTGTAATAAAAGGATTAAAACCATTTTCTATTTTGTTTTCTAAATTCTTTAATTGGCAGAATAGAACAATAACTTCAAAATTCAATATCTTTTAAACCATAAGTCTAATAAATAAAACTTGTACATGTCTATTGCTCAAAATTTCATAATCTTTCCAACTAGACTATTTGTGTTCTGTTTTGAATTTTCAAATACTTTTAAATTTCAAATTTGAATAATTCAAATGCAAATTGAAATAATTCATAAATAATTCATACTATTTCCAAATAAGTCAAATAAAATATGTTTTTCACACCATTTTGAATATCCTATTCAAATATAAAATTTGTTTCATTGTTTGAATAATTTAAATTGCTTAAATAATTTAATACTTGTTTAATTCAATTAAATTTGATAAAATCATAACTTGTTTAATATAAAATATTTTTGGACATGCAAAATATGTTTTCAAACCACCAAAGTGTGAACTTTGCAAATGTGAATTTGAAATTATGTTTTGACTAAATAAAATTCAATTAAAATTCAAACTTGTTTTAAATTCAATTAAAACTTGTTTAATATTGTTTAATTCATAATCAAATAATCCTAAGTCCAATTTCAAAATGTGAAACATGTAATCCAACTAAAATTTGATAACCTTTTCAAATATCAACTTTGTTGTTTGGTTTGAACAACTTAACTTGATGATAACAACCACTACTTGTTCAACCTCAATAAGTACCAATACTTTCCAAACTTGATAACTGTTTTCTAAAATTCTTAACCATCATTCCAAATGCACTTAATGTTGTTATCTTCTTGTTCTTCATCATGCATGCATCATTCTAACTCACTTACACATGATGCTCAGTGTTAGAACAATTAATTCAACTATAAGGCATGGGTTTGCCATATGCAATCTTTGCATATGGAATCCATTTAAACTTGTGTATCATATCCACTAGTTTACTTTGGTGCATCTATTAAACATGACATGCATCCATATCTTGATCATGCTGGATCTTTTGCCGTAGTAGTAATTGTTGCATCCGGTGTTTGTTCGAGGTTCATTGCTTCTTCCCGGATAGGACGTTGAGATGATGTGAGCAACGACAAGTTCTGCTACCTTGCGGGATCTCAGGCAAGTATACTCACTTGCATGCCATATGGCTGCCTTTCATCACTTGTTACCGATTCTTTCCGTTGATTCTTTTCTGCTAGCCTTAGTGGTAGTTGTTTCTGTTACGAACCCATCACATGAATTCCTTAACCTTGATATTGCCTCACCTCCATACCTACAGCCTTTGTTTGTGCCTGTTCTTATCTAGCATGCTTAGGGTTGTTTTGCTCGAGTCTGTTATCCGTTACTTTCTGTTATTACTCCGTTATGTTCTGGGGGCTCGATGTTTAATCAATCAATCAATCATGCTAATGTTGCTATTAATAATAAATTTGATGATAAGGCACCGGCAGGAGGCCCTTTGTGGTTTTGAGGCCTGCTAGTGTCGACCCTAATAGGAAAAGGGTCTTGTCTACTGATCCATGATGAGCGCACTACCCGCATTTGGGGAGTATGGGCTCCCCCTCAGTTTGACCCGATTCGCATCTCGTCCAAATCGCCTCATTTAGTTCGGGTTTTCCATTTGCTGCATGCATGATCTTGCGAGCCCTTGGATCCCGGGTGGAACTTTCGTAGTCGGCATATAGGGGGACACGGTCTTAGAGTGCTATGAGGGTCCATTTTCTTCTGGGCCCGAGTAGCCGTGCGCCCAAGGTGCTTTGGGCTTGATGCGAAGAAGGGTTGGATTGTGTTGAGTGCCCCGCTTGGTGGAGTGGCCGCTCCATCTGGCGGGATATTCATGAGTGTCGGTTACTATGGTGCAACCCTGCAGGGATAATCTTCTCGAGAAGCCGTGTTTTCCGCGGTTATGGATTACTTGGTGAAAGTACTGGCTAACAAGTACTCAGGACAACCTCAACATAATGATTAACCATGTTACACCCAATGAATAACAACTTGACTAGTAACAGGTTTATCCACACAATAACTTGTTTCATCTTAATACAACGGTGTGAGTTATCCTCGGATTGCTTCTTTGGCTAAAGGGGCGAGGTCCAGGATGGGTTTGTTTGGATTTACTTTCAGTTGGTTACTATCACTCGATCTTATCTCCTTTCTGATAGTTGGAAGTAATAGAATCTCTGTAGTTGGTTAGTGCAGCCTGCTGTCACATATTTGCAATAACCCCTTCTTTTCCGTTGATCCTAAAGTATTTGTATCTTGTGATGACTGGCTACGCCGGTAACTTGTGAGTATGGGTTTTATCCCCCTTGCCAGTACTTAACCGTACTGACCCACGAATCTCTTTCGTGGCTGCAAATTCCAAATTGCAGTCAACAGGTTTGAAGTCTGACGACGTTAGCTTGGGAATCCCTCCGGCTTGGCCTGGGCAGGGATTGGACGCCTTCGGTTATCTTCAGGACTCTTAGTCCAATTTGGATCTTGTCCGTAGCCGGACGTTTGTTTCTTCCGCTGTTATTTGGATCTTTGTTTTGTATCAGTTGTAACCCTGGCTCGTTGGAGTCATCTTGTATCTATCTGCTTCTGTTGTAATTGTGGATTATTCGTGAACTATTGTAATGTTATCATAAATGGCAACCTGGAATCGGTTATTATGCGGATTTGGCGGGAATGCTGAAATCTGCATAGTGCCCGATCTCGGGGCGTCACAAATGGTATCAGAGCCTTGGTTCCGATTCCCGAGATTGTTTCGATACGAATGGTTATCGAAGCAACGGGTCCGCAAAGCCTGTAGGATAACCTCGCTAACGGTCGTTGTTTCTAGAGTGTCAAAAACTATTTCTGCTAAACTATTTTGGAAAAACATCTCAATAGGATTCTTGTTTTCTCCTTACCTTTATCCTATTTCCCCTCCCATCTTATTTGTTTTGGAGTTTTCCCCCTTGTCTATCTTTCAAAGTGTTAGGATCCTACGTGGGTGGACGTTTTCTGAGCCTTTAACCTAATAGGTTCGATCCTCGGAAGATTACTGGTGGAAGAACATCGTCATCAGCCCGAGCAAGAATCTCTTGTTAGTGGTGTCGAGGAGATCAACTGGAAGCACGAAGAATCGATAGTCGAACTTCTTTCCCCTCCCGGGTTAGCAGATGGATTGTGAGGGCGCAATCCCTTGTTAGTGGTGTCGTCTGTAACACCTGGGGTGTTACCTGTTTGTTTTCTTTTTGTTTGCATCATCTGCATCCCATAAGCATTGCATCATGTTTTCCCAAACCACTCAAAACTTCAAAACTTCAAAACAATTTAAACTTCCAATTTCAAAATTTCAACACCAAACCACTCAATTGTTTTTTCACTGCTTGAATTTGTTCTAACCAAACTGCTTGGTGATACAAATCTCCCTGTTGTTAAAACCCTAATGACTAATTCAAAAATTAAAATCAATCTTATTTCTCATATTCCAATATGGGTTTAAATATTAAAGATTGGGCAAACAAATTAAATCAAATAATGTTGGTATGTTTGCTTGATATGTGTTAAATAAAACTTTGTTTATTTCTACAATTCCCAAAATCAAGCCTTATTTTAATTCCAACTAATATTTCCAATTTTGAAATAAAAAAAACCAACCTTGCTTTCAATTATTGTTTTGCAACTTAATAGCAATTATTTATCAAATTAAAACCCCAAAACTTTTCTATTCCTCTCTCTCTTTTCATTACAAAAAAAAAGGAGGAAGAGAAAAGAAAAAGAGAAAGGGAAAAAAATCAGGAAAAGAGAGAGGGAGCCCACCCTTTTTCTCCAAGTCCACCACCCCATCTAGCCCATCTACTTTCTTTCACCACCCAGCCCACCTTTCTGGCCCACCCCCTCTCTCTGTTTGTCTTCTTCCCCAACTGTACGACTGAACCAGAACCAATCGATCTTCCTCCACCCCATGGATTAGCTGCCGTACTCTTGCTCCTCCCCCTTATAACCACCACCAACCCTCTGCCAACCTAGAAACCCTAGAGCTTTCCCTTCCATCGCCGCCATCTCCCTCCTTTCTACTCGAGCTTTGCTCTGTTCTTCTGAAACCATCGACAGAACCTCACCACAGACCGCCACCTGCCTCCCTCACCGCCGGTGCCCTGGCCACCTCGAGCAGCCTCCGAGGAGGAAAACGGAACCGCGGCGGTGCGGTGCGCCTCCCCGTGCCCTCGCCTCGCGCTGGGATGGACCACGGCGGCCGCGCCATCGCCGGCAAGTTCCCGCCGTTTCTGCCCCGTTTCTGCATCGTCGACAGCGACCAGCTCGAGGTGAGCCGCTCCGCTCCTCCCTTCCCCTCTCTGTTGTACCGCCCACACACGCACGAGGCACCGGCCACCGCGCACGTCCCGCGCCAGCGCCCCGCACGCCCAGCGCGGCCGCGGCAGAGGACCGCCGTCCGCCCATGTCCAACGCTCGACAGCTATCTGAACCTATGATTCAGATTCGACAGGGCATAACTGACGAGAAGTACAGTTCAAACTCACCCCGTACCGTTCCCTGTCACGAATCGCTTCCAGCCCAATTGGTTCAGCCCTGTGCGCCCGAGCAAGAGCTCCAGGGATCGAATCCCGTGGGTGGCATTTGCCTCCCCTATTTTTCATTGGCCGCACCCTCGCTGGGCCCCCGCCCGTCAGTGGCTCTGCTGCCACCTCACCTTTCCAACCGCGCCACGTAGTCCACGGTCCCACTGGTCAGCGTCTGGGGCTAGACCCGTGGCTGTAATAAAAGGATTAAAACCATTTTCTATTTTGTTTTCTAAATTCTTTAATTGGCAGAATAGAACAATAACTTCAAAATTCAATATCTTTTAAACCATAAGTCTAATAAATAAAACTTGTACATGTATATTGCTCAAAATTTCATAATCTTTCCAACTAGACTATTTGTGTTCTGTTTTGAATTTTCAAATACTTTTAAATTTCAAATTTGAATAATTCAAATGCAAATTGAAATAATTCATAAATAATTCATACTATTTCCAAATAAGTCAAATAAAATATGTTTTTCACACCATTTTGAATATCCTATTCAAATATAAAATTTGTTTCATTGTTTGAATAATTTAAATTGCTTAAATAATTTAATACTTGTTTAATTCAATTAAATTTGATAAAATCATAACTTGTTTAATATAAAATATTTTTGGACATGCAAAATATGTTTTCAAACCACCAAAGTGTGAACTTTGCAAATGTGAATTTGAAATTATGTTTTGACTAAATAAAATTCAATTAAAATTCAAACTTGTTTTAAATTCAATTAAAACTTGTTTAATATTGTTTAATTCATAATCAAATAATCCTAAGTCCAATTTCAAAATGTGAAACATGTAATCCAACTAAAATTTGATAACCTTTTCAAATATCAACTTTGTTGTTTGGTTTGAACAACTTAACTTGATGATAACAACCACTACTTGTTCAACCTCAATAAGTACCAATACTTTCCAAACTTGATAACTGTTTTCTAAAATTGTTAACCATCATTCCAAATGCACTTAATGTTGTTATCTTCTTGTTCTTCATCATGCATGCATCATTCTAACTCACTTACACATGATGCTCAGTGTTAGAACAATTAATTCAACTATAAGGCATGGGTTTGCCATATGCAATCTTTGCATATGGAATCCATTTAAACTTGTGTATCATATCCACTAGTTTACTTTGGTGCATCTATTAAACATGACATGCATCCATATCTTGATCATGCTGGATCTTTTGCCGTAGTAGTAATTGTTGCATCCGGTGTTTGTTCGAGGTTCATTGCTTCTTCCCGGATAGGACGTTGAGATGATGTGAGCAACGACAAGTTCTGCTACCTTGCGGGATCTCAGGCAAGTATACTCACTTGCATGCCATATGGCTGCCTTTCATCACTTGTTACCGATTCTTTCCGTTGATTCTTTTCTGCTAGCCTTAGTGGTAGTTGTTTCTGTTACGAACCCATCACATGAATTCCTTAACCTTGATATTGCCTCACCTCCATACCTACAGCCTTTGTTTGTGCCTGTTCTTATCTAGCATGCTTAGGGTTGTTTTGCTCGAGTCTGTTATCCGTTACTTTCTGTTATTACTCCGTTATGTTCTGGGGGCTCGATGTTTAATCAATCAATCAATCATGCTAATGTTGCTATTAATAATAAATTTGATGATAAGGCACCGGCAGGAGGCCCTTTGTGGTTTTGAGGCCTGCTAGTGTCGACCCTAATAGGAAAAGGGTCTTGTCTACTGATCCATGATGAGCGCACTACCCGCATTTGGGGAGTATGGGCTCCCCCTCAGTTTGACCCGATTCGCATCTCGTCCAAATCGCCTCATTTAGTTCGGGTTTTCCATTTGCTGCATGCATGATCTTGCGAGCCCTTGGATCCCGGGTGGAACTTTCGTAGTCGGCATATAGGGGGACACGGTCTTAGAGTGCTATGAGGGTCCATTTTCTTCTGGGCCCGAGTAGCCGTGCGCCCAAGGTGCTTTGGGCTTGATGCGAAGAAGGGTTGGATTGTGTTGAGTGCCCCGCTTGGTGGAGTGGCCGCTCCATCTGGCGGGATATTCATGAGTGTCGGTTACTATGGTGCAACCCTGCAGGGATAATCTTCTCGAGAAGCCGTGTTTTCCGCGGTTATGGATTACTTGGTGAAAGTACTGGCTAACAAGTACTCAGGACAACCTCAACATAATTATTAACCATGTTACACCCAATGAATAACAACTTGACTAGTAACAGGTTTATCCACACAATAACTTGTTTCATCTTAATACAACGGTGTGAGTTATCCTCGGATTGCTTCTTTGGCTAAAGGGGCGAGGTCCAGGATGGGTTTGTTTGGATTTACTTTCAGTTGGTTACTATCACTCGATCTTATCTCCTTTCTGATAGTTGGAAGTAATAGAATCTCTGTAGTTGGTTAGTGCAGCCTGCTGTCACATATTTGCAATAACCCCTTCTTTTCCGTTGATCCTAAAGTATTTGTATCTTGTGATGACTGGCTACGCCGGTAACTTGTGAGTATGGGTTTTATCCCCCTTGCCAGTACTTAACCGTACTGACCCACGAATCTCTTTCGTGGCTGCAAATTCCAAATTGCAGTCAACAGGTTTGAAGTCTGACGACGTTAGCTTGGGAATCCCTCCGGCTTGGCCTGGGCAGGGATTGGACGCCTTCGGTTATCTTCAGGACTCTTAGTCCAATTTGGATCTTGTCCGTAGCCGGACGTTTGTTTCTTCCGCTGTTATTTGGATCTTTGTTTTGTATCAGTTGTAACCCTGGCTCGTTGGAGTCATCTTGTATCTATCTGCTTCTGTTGTAATTGTGGATTATTCGTGAACTATTGTAATGTTATCATAAATGGCAACCTGGAATCGGTTATTATGCGGATTTGGCGGGAATGCTGAAATCTGCATAGTGCCCGATCTCGGGGCGTCACACATTCCACTCGGAAATTGTCCTTGGATTCTCCAAAAGCGACTTCTAGTGTTATGTTTCCCTCAGGGCACACCGAGTGACCCGGCACAATTCCATGAAAAACTGTGGAACTTTTCTGTAGCTGAGCTCCTTGAGCCCCATGCGTAGGAAGGTTTCCCAATACAAGATATTAATGCTGCTTCCACCATCCATCAAAACCTTTTTCAGCTCGTAACCATTGACCTGTGGGGCGACCACCAAAGCTAACACACCCGGATGTTCTATTGTTTCCGGGTGATCCCTTATGCTCCATGTTACTTCTTGATCTGACCATCTCAAATATCTCGGAACACCTGAGGAAACCGAGTTTACGGCCCTTTTAAGTATCTTTCTATCTCTATTGGAAGTCCCGGTAGTGTGAACGTGGTACTGTCCTAACTTCTTTGGGTTGGCCTGGAAACCCCCAGCACCTCCTTGATTATTACCCGGATTGCCACCTCCTGCGTTGCCAGTGGGGGGTGGCCCGTTGCCCGGGTTTCCACCCGGACCCGGTCCTCCTCCCCAGCCTGCACCTCGCAGGGCTTTATGTATTTCCTCATTCTTCCATCTCTGTAAGTACACGCACTGTTCTAATGAATGATTAGCCGTCCTGCCATTCTTTCTATGACGCGGACAGGGCATCCTGAATGCCTCTATATGGTTAGCCGGTCTCGGTGGTCCTTGGTAGTTTCCTCCATTAAAGTTTCCTCCGTTGAAATTTCCCTCTGCCCTGGGTCTTGCGAACCCGGCTTCTGTATTAGCAACAAACTCGGAATTTCCTTCGTATGGGCGCTTGTTGCTGGGTTATTTCCATATTTCCTCCATTGTTACCCGGTGCAGCTCCATTGCCGGGTCTTCCATTGTTGGGTTTCGCTTTTTTGTCATCAACATCCTCCTCTGTTGTGTCCGTAGCGGCGTGCTTATTGCAAGCGTCCATCAGTTCTCCCATTGTAACCTCCGAGGCGTGCCGACTAGATTTCATGCGTGTCAACTTTTGCACCAGGGGTAAGTATTTGCACGTTTTTGCCATAGCCTGCAATGCATCTTTTGGCTGGATACCAGTGGAAGAGTGGAGAATTTCCATAACCCGGCGCACCCAGCTGCGCGCCGACTCTCCCTTCTCTGGACGCATCCGTCTAAATCGTCAATCGTGAATAACTTTCGGCACGTCCCATGAAAATGTTTGATAAAGGCATCTTTCAGCTCACTCCATGAATTGATGGATCTTTCAGGAAGGTTATTGAACCATAACTTCGCTGCTCCTTCGGACATCATAAGATACATAAACTTAGCTTGGAGATTCTCGAATGCGTTACGAATTGACATAGCCATCTCGTAACTGCTCAGCCAGGTTTCTGGGTCCATGGTCGGCTCATAGTTAACCACCTTACCCGGCTTCTTGAATTTATCCGGGTAGGGCTCATCTCTGATGACATCCGCTAAACACTTAGGCCCGGCGAGGTTCGCCAGTACCGGCCTTACTCGGGAAACGTGCGATCCTACAGCTGGTGCGGCGGGGGGTGCAACCGCTACCGGCCCTCTTACCGCAGACCCGGCTGCTGCGCGCCTGGCTCGAGAACTGTCCACAATGGCATGTGCTGCTGATGCTGCAGGTGTTGCCGGTCTATGGGGAGGAGGCGGCATTTGCTGCTGCTCTGCCCTCCGCCTTGCCGAACTTGACTGAATATACCCGGTATTCCCGGGCTGCCGGCTGACATACGGTGTCCCGTGCAAACCACTTCTATGATCCGGGTAATTTGCTTGCTGGGCCACTGCGGTGCGTAGCATCTCTATGGCCTGCCGAGTTTCAATTTCTCGAGGCGTCTCTCCCAGTGGGATACGGTCGAGCGCTAGAGTAGCGGCGTACACGTTATCCACGGGATTGTTGAAGTGACCTGGTGGAGTATGAAATCGCGGTGGTGGTGGTGGTGGTGCGGTATTGCCAACAGCGATCCCAGTTTGCAGCGTGGGTAACCCGGCTTGCACGTTCGCCGGTTGTCCTCCCAGGGTCGCAGCTCGATATCCGGTTTCTTGATTTACTGCCGGAATTGGTTGGTCCTGAGGGGTAACAAACAATGTGGCTGGCTGTAAATTTCCTCCGGTTGCCGGTAATCTCGTCTGGTGTCTCTGATTGTAAATCCTGGTTGACTGAGTTTGAAGGCGATTCTCCAGCTCTTCCAACTCGCGCTGGCGCGCGGACATCCCTTGTTTCTCGGCTTCGATATCTCTCCTTTGTTGATCCAATGCGCGGCGAGCCACATCCAGATCTCGAGTACGTGCCGCTGCGTTTTCTGGGGTTATCTCCGTCGCTAGCACTGTGGGATCCAAGATTAGGTTGTTACTGAACAGAGCCGGATTTCGCGGAGCCGAGGTTTCCGCACCCGGCGTTTTGTTTGATGTGAACCGGAACATATTCCTTTGCCGTTCACTTTCTCCAGTATGACTAGTGACAGAAGCCGACTCTCCGTCGACCCGGGCTATAACCGGGTTTCCGTCAATCGGTGCCTGCTGTTGGGCCAGTGCTCGTGCCGCTCCAGCCGCGGCCGTCGTCACATCCCCCTGATTAAGATTGATTGCAGGGGCTGTATAGACCGCGACCCGGCGCGTGATGCCTGGTGATGATTCATATTCCTCTTCGTCACAGCTATCTTCCTCGTACCGGTCTTCAAGCAGGTGCAGGATAGACTCGGTGTCATCTTCCCTTATGACCCGGCCACGCGGGGTCCATGCCGGCTCCTCCGGCTGTTCCCTCTTCGTGGTGGGCTCTTCTTCTGGATCGGTTGTCCCAACCGATTCTTCTCCATCCGACTGAACGCAAGTTGCTTCTCCTGACACAGAATCATATCCAATATTATCAGGAACAGAACCGGGTGTACGTACCATGCCGACGAAGATGTTGACCCGGCCGATCGTAACGATAGACCCGGTTTCCAGCAGATCCGACTCTGGTCCCCAACCAAAGTCGTCCACCATCTTCTCTCCTTCAGGGTTGGTGATAACTTCGCCGATGACGAGGTTCTTCATGCTTTCCTGAGCTTATCCTGTCGGATATATACTGAATAGGGGTATAGAAGATGGTAGACAAAGAGTCGGACTACCAGGGTGGCCTACATGGTAATGGGCTTAGGTCCATTGGGCGGCCCAGTAGTCCGACGCGCAGAAGCCGGATTCTAGAAGAACCCGGATCACGGCCCACGTGATCTGGCTTGGAGGAGAAGACGGATTCCTTGCTTTCCAAGTTGCAAGTTAAACGTAGTCTTCTAGGTTTCCTATTCTGTAAGCCCTAACCCGGCTATTATATAAAGCCGGACGGGAGATAGATTAAGCAAGTTAAGTTAGACACAAGTTCAAGCTCTACGCAACTCGCCGAGTAGCTAGATCTATTCCCTCACATTGTAACCCTGTTATACGGGCTTTAGTCCCAATTAGTGAGAAGTGCAGGAGTAGGTACGCCGTACTGTCGCGACGTACCGAACCTGGGTAAAATCCCGTGTTCTGTGTTACTACGCTATCCCGTTACCCCACGTCTCTACCGTAGTCTCATGGCACCCCCGTCTATGAAAACTACTACGATGTCTCGACAGTTGGCGCCCACCGTGGGGCAAACGACGTCAGGCGTGAAGTTCCGATCTGGGATACTCGGCGGAATTGGAAGATCGATCACTGTCGGAAGCTTGGAATTCGACGACGACGTCGGGCGCTTCCTCGACAACGGATCATACATACCGGCGCAAAACCACCTGGTAAGTGCCTGCGTGTTACCGATCGGATCTGCTAACATCTTTATCGGACTAACTGCAGAAGCAATGGGGTTTTGCGGTGGAAGCAAATTTATCCCACCCGCCCTATACCCAGTCGAAGACGACTATGATCCCGGATTCTGCTCAGATCGCCGACAAAAAAGTGATACACACTTTATCGGCATGGTGCAATCCGAAATCGCTGAAAACACGGATGACGGAAATCCCGTGCAAGAGGCAGATAACAACCTACCCGTCATAGAGACGGAAGAACAAATACTCGTCACAGAGACGGAAGATCCGACACCCGTCAACCAGACGATGAACTCGGAAGCAGAGTCCGTGCTTGCCGCCATTGAGGCGAGGTTGGAGTCGGAAACCGGATCGGATAACTTCGACTCCGAAGACGAAGATGAGGATGCCTTCGTAAGAAAGGTTAAGTCCTTTCAAGAGGGATTCCATGAAGTGCTAATGGAAAAACCAGCTGATACAACGGGTGCCGACAGCCAGGAAAGCCCTAAAACCCCTCCGCCAGTGGAAGAGAGAGAAGACGGAGAAACTTCTCCGATATTCCCCAATGTTAAGGAGATGACAGAAGATGAGCCTGTCAAAAAACCTCCTTCTTCCAAGAAAAAGCACCGTGCTTCTAAAAAACTCCAATACAAACTCCGGAAGAAAAAATCAGCCGATCTCGCTGATGAAAACCTGGAAGTTGGAGATATTAGCGGCACAAAGCCCGCGGAAAAGAAATCTAAGGAAATCACTGCTCCGCCAATGACAGAACTGGAAGAGCAAGAGCTATTACAAACACCAGTGGGACCAGATGAACCCCCTGAGATGCTGGAAGCCAGGAGACAAGCTTTTCAACGGCAACAGCAACATCTGCTTAGATCTCGGCAACATCTCCAACAAACCCATAATGACATCAAAGTCATGAAGGAAGAAATAGAGGAGTACGAGAGAAAGCATAGATCTGCCTTAAAACCTACTAGGTTACCCGTAATCGCAAGACCGGAAGAACTGCCGCCAAAAGAAAGGTTCTATAACCCATCTCGGCAAAAGCAGTTAAACGGCAAAGATGCCAAGGGCGAACCAATATACAAAACCGCAGCAGAAAACGCGGAAGCAGCGTTCGCCATCCTAAACAATGATCTGTACTCCAACGGGGAAAAACTCCAAGGGGTGTATGCTTTCTTAGGAAAAGCATTACAGCAGCAGCAGCGAGGCCAAGAACGATCAGGGAGGCTGCATGATAATTCCGCTCTCTGCAAAACAGCTACTTGCGCTGCTGGAGCACCTGGACCGGAAGAACCCGGAGATTCGGATAAAAAAGAGGATCCGAGAAAAGACAGGAAAAACCCAGACAACCGGGACGCAACGTCTAGAATCGGACCTCATCTCCCGAAAGATGGATATAAACCACACGATCGGGAAGACAAACACCGGAATGACGGCAAAATAATGCCACCTCCGAGAAACCCAGCTGAAAAAGCTGGAAGATACGATATACCTCACAGACGTGAAAGATCTCGGACACCGCCTAAGGATAAGGAAAGGTACAGGAGCAGGACTCCACCTAATCCCAAGGGGCACGACAACGGAAGAGATAGAAACAACCCCGGAAAAGCGCATCCGCGCAACAATGGAAAAGAGAGGAGTAGATCCCCTTCTGTCCATTCAGCCGGAAGATATTCTGCACACATTGATAGAGCAGAAAAGGATGATCTATACTTTGGTCCTAAGTGTTTTACTGACAGGATCCGAAGGATAACCCTGCATTCTGGCTTCGCCAAAGTTGGTCCAACATACCAAAAGTATACCGGCAGTACAAACCCGGATACCTGGCTCTCAGATTATTATACAGCCGTCCAAATCAACAATGGGACAGACCTGGAAGCTGTCAAGTTTCTTCCCCTAATGTTGCTAGACGGAGCCAGAGATTGGATCAATGGTTTACCATCAAGAACTGTCGACAGTTGGGATGATATGGCGAGAGTATTCACTCAGCATTTTCGGGGAACATACAAGCGCCCAAATAGCATCAACCAGCTGAACCGTTGCACCCAATTTGAGGACGAACCATACGTGGATTTCATCTCCAGATGGACTGCAATGAAGAATAGTTGCTCTGGAGTAACTGACGTACAAGCAATGCATGCTTTCATCAATGGCCTAAAACCCGGACTTGTACCGTTCATGGTTGGTTCTAAACAGCACAAAGATCTCGGATCTATGCTTACAACCGCTAATGAGCATGCTGCAGCCGAAGATGATATCAGAGCAAGAGGAGGCAATATTGAGTCACTAATACTCGCCAAGAAAACCCCTCGTTCTGACAAAAAAGGAACTCCGGAGTCAACAACAAAGCCCAAGGAGGTCAACATAGCCTTTGGAGGAGAAAAGGTGAACAAGTGGAAAGGCCGCAGTCCAGATCCAATCAATTACACTCCCGAAGAATGGGAGAGAATTAAGTCGGAACCCTGCGTCCACCACTCGCAATTTGGGAAACCAACCCACACAAACGCACAATGCCGGCTAAACAAGCATATGAAAGGCAATGCAGGATCCGGAAATAAGGGGAAGGGTTCCAAAAGGAAACCTGCCAAACAAAAGCCAGAAGCTGAAAAAGAAGACAGTGAATCGGACACTGATGACAAAATCCAAGAACAACAGCGAAAGGGCGAACCCAAATTTCCGAGAGTTGACGGAGAAGCAATGTTAACTTTCTTAGCAACCCCGTCAGCAAAGGTGGCCAAAAGAACACTTCGGGAGATAAACGCAGTTGTTCCTGCGACCCCGAAATTCTTGAAGTACTCCAACACACCGATAATCTGGGATCAGTCTGGTCATCCCGGAAATATCCCTGAACCTGGCACACAAGCTCTTGTTGTAAGCCCTATTGTTCAAAACACTAGGCTAAGAAGAGTGCTGATGGATGGAGGATCCAGCATCAATATAATGTATCTGGATACACTGAAGCACTTGAAGATCTCCGAGTCCCAGCTCAACTACAGCAATATACGCTTCCATGGCATTGTTCCTGGCAGGCAAGCACGATCCCTAGGAGAAATTTCCCTAGATGTCACTTTCGGAGATAAAGATCACTTCCGGCAGGAAAAAGTATCCTTCGAAGTAGTGCCGTTCGAAAGCGTGTATCACGCAATACTCGGACGTCCGGCTTTCGCCAAATTTATGGCAAGATCTTGCTATATCTACAACAAGCTGAAGATGCCAGGACCCAAAGGAGGAGTAATCACCATTGCCGGAGATTTCAAGCTGGCAAACGAGTTGGAAAAAGAAAACGCCCTTTGCGCTCAGAGAGTTATAGCGAAGGAGGAACTGAAGGAATTAGCCAAGGAGGTATCGCCGAAAGAAATGCCGGCAGGAAAAGAAACTCGGAAGCCAACAGATAGCTTCAAGGCGTCCGAGAATACAAGACAGGTAATCCTAGATCCCAAAGATCCGACAAAATTCGTCGTCGTAGGGACTGGGATGACTGACAAATAGGAAGGCGAGCTCATCAAGTTCCTCCGTGAGAACTGGGATATTTTTGCCTGGTGTCCAGCAGACATGCCAGGCGTACCCAGGGAACTTGCTGAGCACCAACTCAAGGTTATTCCCGGATCAAAACCCGTCAAACAAGGTCTCCGTCGATTTGACGGAAGAAGACGGAAGGCTATTGGCAAGGAAATTATCCGGCTTTTAGCAGCGGATTTCATCAAGGAAGTAATCCATACTGATTGGTCCGCAAACCCGGTCCTAGTACCGAAGAAAGACACCACTGCTCTTAGAATGTGTATAGATTACACAGGATTGAACAAGTTGTGTCCGAAAGATAGGTTCGCATTACCGCGAATCGATCAAATAATAGATGCCACTGCAGGCTCCGAGCTTTTATGCTTTTTGGATGCATACTCCGGGTACCACCAAATACGCATGAAAAAGGAAGATCAAATCAAGACTTCTTTTATAACCCCGTATGGGACGTACTATTACATAACCATGCCTTTTGGCCTGAAGAACGCAGGTGCAACCTACCAGCGTTGCATGCAACGCTGTTTGCATAGTCAAATTGGCAGAAATGTTCATGTTTACGTGGACGATATCGCTGTCGTAACCAAGGAAAAAGATACACTCCTTGAGGATCTGCGAGAAACTTTCGAAAACTTGCGTACTTACAAGATGAAGTTGAATCCATCTAAGTGCGTATTCGGGGTTCCCTCAGGAAAACTTCTGGGTTTCATTGTTTCCCACAGAGGAATAGAAGTTAACCCGGAAAAGATCAAGGCAATCTTGAACATCTCAAAACCTACATGTGTAAAAGATGTCCAAAGATTGACGGGTTCCGCTGCAGCCGTCAGCAGATTTATTAGTCGGCTGGGGGATAAAGCCTTACCACTCTACAAGCTGCTGAAGAAATCCGACAAGTTCGAATGGACAGAAGAGGCTGATGCAGCGTTGGCCCAGTTGAAGGAAACCTTGATGAACGCTCCCATCTTGGCATCTCCAAAAGACGAAGAACCCATGCTATTATACCTTACGGCTACAAGTCGGGTTATTAGTGCGGTAATCGTCGTGGAGCGGACAAAAGAAGAACAAAGCATACCAGATCAACATCCGGTATATTACATAAGCGAAGTTTTTTCCGAATCCAAACAAAGGTATCCGCACTACCAGAAACTGGCATATGGCGTATTTTTTGCATCCAGAAAACTGCGCCATTACTTCCAAGGCCATTCCATAACAGTGGTATGTAAAGCACCACTAGGGGATATTATAAACAATGCGGAGGCAACCGGCCGAGTAGCTAAATGGGGCATCGAGATGGCAGCCTTCGACATTAAGTACCAGCCAAGGACGGCAATAAAATCCCAAGTTTTGGCAGATTTCGTCGCCGACTGGACAGAAGCAATGGAAAATACACCGATGCCAGAATCCGAGTACTGGATCATGCACTTTGACGGATCCAAGATGAAGGAAGGAGCTGGGGCTGGCGTAGTCCTAAAATCTCCCAAGGGAGACACAATGGAGTACGTATTACAAATACACTTCAACGCCAGTAACAACGTGGCAGAATACGAAGCTCTGCTTCATGGCTTGCATATTGCAAAAGAAATAGGGGTAAAACGCATCTTATGCTATGGAGACTCGGATTTGGTACAGCATCAGCTCAACCAAACCTGGGACGCGAAAAGCCCTATAATGGCCGAATATCGGAGGACGGTGGATGAGTTTGCCATTTGTTTCTTCGGGTTCGAAGTCCTTCACATAAAAAGGGAGGAAAACTGGAATGCGGATGCGTTAGCCCGCATGGGATCAGAGAGAGTAAAAACTTTACCACCAGGGGTATTCGTCCAGCACTTGTATGAACCATCCATAAAAGGCGGAGACGTTGATTACCCTCTGGCATCTGAAACAATCGAGGTCATGCTCGTTAAACCGGATTGGACAATTCCATACTTAAACTTCTTAGTCAATCAGAAGTACCCGGAAGGAGCAGACGAAGTCTTGCAAAGGCAAATACAGCGTCGGTGCAAAGGATACGTGGTGATCAACGACCACTTGTATAAACGCAGTACTTCCGGAATTTTTCAGCGGTGTATTTCACCAGAAGAAGGAAGAGAAATACTGGAAGAAATCCACGCCGGCGATTGCGGACATCATGCTCAATCAAAAAGCATAGTCAAAAAAGCATTCCGGGCGGGGTTTTTCTGGCTAACAGCCAAGTCAGATGCCGAACGCATAGTGAATACATGCGAAGGATGTCAATATTACGCCAAGCAGACCAATTTGCCGGCCCAAGCACTTAAAACTATCCCTATCACATGGCCGTTTGCGGTCTGGGGGCTAGATATGATGGGACCGTTCAAAACTGCAAGAGGTGGACTTACACATCTACTCGTAGCGGTGGATAAGTATACAAAATGGGTGGAGGCTAAACCCATCAAAAAGTTGGATGGCGCAACTGCCAGAAATTTCATTATTGATTTAGTAATGAGGTATGGCGTCCCACATAGCATAATAACTGATAACGGGACAAATTTCTCCATTGGGGAGTTGGCAAAATACTGCCAACAAACGGGAATCCGCTTAGATCTTGCATCTGTGGCACACCCGCAATCTAATGGACAGGTTGAAAGAATGAACAGTTCAATCCTGCAAGGAATACGCCCAAGACTCGAATCTCCTCTCCATAGAGCAGCTGGAGCGTGGGTAGAAGAGCTACCTTCCGTGTTATGGAGTATTCGAACGACGCCAAATAGGTCAACTGAGCAAACCCCGTTTTTCTTAGTTTATGGTGCGGAAGCTATTCTTCCAACGGACATGATCCATGATAGCCCAAGTGTGCAGAATTTTGACGACTCAGATGCCGAAGAAGCACGACAGGATGCCGTTGATCTCTTAGAAGAGGAACGAGAACTTGTGCTTCAAAGATCTGCCATCTACCAGCAAGGTTTACGACGTTATCATAGTCGGAAAATCAGGCATCGTTCTTTTAAAGAAGGTGACTTAGTGCTGAGATTGGTGCAGCAAAGGAAGCACAAATTGGCCCCAGTATGGGAAGGACCATTTGTCATCAGTAAAGCCATGAAAAATGGATCATACTATCTTGTCGACATTCGAGATACGGAGGATGATCCCGAGAAGCCGAATCGCAAAAGAAAGAGAAAAATAGATGATGAACTAGGAGAGACAAAGAGGCCTTGGAGTATCCAGCAATTACGTCCCTTCTATACTTAGTTCAATTTCTATGTAAACATCTTTGAGACCATGAAATAAAGTTGTCGGAATGTTGTCATTCATATTTCATTATAAGTACAAAATATTTCCGCCTCATCTATTTCCCAATGATCTTACAAATACTCAATGTTAACCCGAATTGTGCCTGCGTGCTCGGTGTTTAAAAGCTGAATGATTCGGCCTGCTAAAGGTTAAAGGAAACTCGGATTGTGCCTGCGTGCCCAAGTTTCAGAGCAGTTCCTTGTTTTCTCTAAATTCTATCTGATTGAGTATGTGTTGGGTTACTGAAACTAGTCAGTAAAAATGCTTCTAGCATGATCCATGTTTCTGAGTTTTAAAACTGGTTGGTTCGTCCTCAGTTACTCGACATGACGATACATATTGCTAGTTGAGCCATTTTTAAACACTAGAGCAGTTAAAGCACAGTTGCCAGATTACTTAGAAGATAAAGGAACAGTCAAACCCGGAAAAACTTTGCAAGAAACTTGAAATTGCAAAAGGCGGAGTTCTTGTTTCGACAAATGATATAGAAGCATTACAATATGAATTACATTGTAAAAATGCTCTTATACACATCCATCATTCGGGTCGAGTGTATTCCCTCAAGCATCCGAGTCTTCATCACTGCTATCATTCTCGGGGGCTGCGGGCACTTCTTCTTCCGGATAAGTAATGGAAATATTGACCATAGAGGCAATCTTGGAAGCGTGCCCTTTAACTTCATCAAAAATCGCATTTCGTTGCGCTTCTGTATATCCTTGAGGGATACCGGATGCTACGCGCCAAGATCTGGCATTAGGATAATGTAGACGCATAAGGCCAAGTGCCATGCGTGCGCCACCTCGTGCGGCAGAACGAAGGATGGATTCTTTCGATTCTGCTACTTCTGTGATGGCACCCGGAAGTCGGTAGACTTCCGAAAAGCATACAGTACTTGTGGGAAGGAATTTATTAATCAGCTGCATTCCTGCATTCCTGATTGAATTCCACACTTCCCCAAAGGCCCGGATCTTTTCAGTCCGAGAAATTCCTGGAAAATTTCCTGCTTTGTCGACAAAAGTAAAGGTTACATGGAAAGATACAAGAAATAAGACATGAAGACATTGGTAAAAAGAAGTTAACTTACCAAGAACCTTGTCAATTTCGTCGCTTTCTTTCATGCGCGGGAGTAGCATACTTTCCAAATCAGTGATAGCAGCTTTGTCTTCCGCTGCCTGTAAAGAGGCCTTGGATTGAGCAATCCCAAGGGCCAGATTACTGGCTTCTAGGTCTTCTTGAGCTTTCAGAAGTTCCTTTCGGAGGTTTGAGTTTTCCTCACGAAGCTGAGAAACATGGACAGCGTTTTCTGCTAATTTGTTGGCTTTGTTTAAGGCAGCTGGAGGGCAGAAATTAATTTGAGTTTACAAAAACAATTCCGAATAATTCTCCAGAGAAAACAAATGGTACAAAATAAAATACCGGTGGCTTTTGATAGTTGCCGCTGAGATGACGCTAGTTCGTTGCTTTTAGACTCAATAACAGATTGAAGGGTTTTTACTTCTCTGCTCTTGAGACTAAGCTTCTTAAAAACTTCCAAGTTTATGGCGTCTGCGGAATGCTAAAACATGGAAATGAAAGCCAGATGCTTAAGTTTGAACAGGCATATGAAGAAACATTAAGAAGAATTCATATTTCAACTTAATGCTTGGGGGCTAGAAGTATCACCTGGCTCATTTCTCGCAAATCGTTCAAGACCTCGTTGAATTCTTTGGCATATTCCGCGAAGAGAATTCCAACGTGATGAAGGCCATCGTGTATAACTTGACGAGGCGAAAATGCGATATCATTGCGAATAACTAATCCATTTTGTGGCCAAGGGCGAATCAGAGGCGCAGGAACAAAGAATTTCTTTGCCTCCGGACGAATATATCCGAGTTCGTCGAATGGTTCTTCTTTTATCCGGATATCGTCCAGGTTGGGAATAGATTCCTCTCTGGCAGCTGATTGCCTTTTGCGCTTCCGATTGTTGTGAAACTCGGCATGTAATTTGTTGAGTTCAGCGTCGGAAGCAAGATCATTTTCTCCAAGTTCATCAAACTGGGAAGGAGTTAACAATATGTTAAAAAGCGTAGAGAGAAGATAATCTGAAGAAAAACGTGGAAACAAGGAAAGATAAATACCTTAGGGACCAGATTTTCCACGTGATAAATTGCCAGACTTTCCTCAATCTGACTACTGACGGCGACCAGTTCGTGAAGTCGTCCTATAAAATCCTTTCTGGTAAAGGCCTTATCTGTTCCTCTCATGCTATCTTCTGGTCCTTGGTATTCGCAAAGAAGTCGAGAACGAAAAGAGAGAGGTTGGATACGGCGTCCAAACCAGCACATAACGGTATCCTTCCCAACCAAAGAAGGTTGAGAGGAAGAGAGCTTGGCGATGCGCCGCTTTATCTTCATCAGGTTTTCTGGCAAATTTTCCCCTACTGCGGCTGTCCAACTCTCGCGAGGAGTAGCGGCAGAATTAACAAAGGGAGGAACCCCGGTTGCTCTGCCTGGGAATGGAATGTCCTGATGATAAAAGAAAGAACCTAGCCAAGATTGGTTAGGTTCCGGCATTTCTATTTTTGGATACCATTCCTCCCTAAATTTTCTGAGGATGAAAGATACGGTTCCGCAAATGGGCGAAACGCCATTTGTGATGTTATGCTTTACCTCAAAGCAATATTGCCAGAAATTTAGGTCAGGTGTTATCCCGAGATATCCTTCGAAAAGGGCTTGGAAACTGGCTAAGTAGAGGATGGAATTCGGAGAAATATTGTGTGGTTGAACGCCATAAAAGTTAAGGACGTCTAGAAAAAAGGCAGAAGGGGGAAAACCCATACCTCTCGCAACGTGAGAGGTAAGGATGACGCGTTCTCCAACTTCTGGCTTGGGCTCGGGTTCATCTTTCGAGATTCGCCATTTTCCCTTAACTATGGATCCCTCCTTTGACATCCGACGAAGAAGGACGAGAGAAGTATTACTCGGACTCCAATTGCCGACAACTTCTGTTTCGTTGTTGGCTCCGGTGGCAAAGCGTTCATCGCCACGGGAATGGATCTTGACCCTCGCCGTCGTTGGGGTGAACGGAGGGGGTGCTGCGGAGCTCGATCCCGCAATATCCGCGGCGGCAGAAGTGTTTTTTCCGCCCGCCGCGGAAGCCGTAGTCTTCTCCGGCTCGCCGCCGGCGTGCGTCTGCGATCCCGGCTGCGGATCCAGATCGTTGACAAGCTCGTCGATGGCGGTACGGGTTGGTGACGATGGCGAGGAGGCCATCTTTTGGTGGTGCTTTGCGTTCGGCGTACGAAGGATGCGTGCGTTGGGACAAGGACTTGCTCTCGAGCTCACGTTCGCAGCAATGGCGCAGGCAGTGAGGGAGTGAGGAAAGTTTCGGAGGAGGACGATGATGGCTATTTATAGCCAGGGAACCGTTTAGATACGTGCCAACGGCTCTTTCGACCGTTGGATGTTCGACGCGTGTCGCTCGCCGGAAACTACGGGAAATATAACGACAGGGGAATGATGGCTATCTCCTCGTTTCCCGTGAGAATCTGTCAGAGATACGTTGCAGGGTTTCCCGCGTGAAACCAAGCGTCGCCTGCGTCAGCATGATTAAAGCGCTGACGTTAGAAGTTCCTTTTCCGCGAAGGATCGCGAGAAGAAAAGCCGGATTTTCATAGTTCCGAGTTTTATGTTACCATCTCCTTCAAAAGGAAAGAAGAAAGAATCAAGACTGCTGAATCAAGATTTCCCGGACAAACTATATTTGGCGAAAGACGGAGAATCAGAGTTTTGATCCTTCCTGGGGGCTACTGTCGGATATATACTGAATAGGGGTATAGAAGATGGTAGACAAAGAGTCGGACTACCAGGGTGGCCTACATGGTAATGGGCTTAGGTCCATTGGGCGGCCCAGTAGTCCGACGCGCAGAAGCCGGATTCTAGAAGAACCCGGATCACGGCCCACGTGATCTGGCTTGGAGGAGAAGACGGATTCCTTGCTTTCCAAGTTGCAAGTTAAACGTAGTCTTCTAGGTTTCCTATTCTGTAAGCCCTAACCCGGCTATTATATAAAGCCGGACGGGAGATAGATTAAGCAAGTTAAGTTAGACACAAGTTCAAGCTCTACGCAACTCGCCGAGAAGCTCATCCTCGCCGAGTAGCTAGATCTATTCCCTCACATTGTAACCCTGTTATACGGGCTTTAGTCCCAATTAGTGAGAAGTGCAGGAGTAGGTACGCCGTACTGTCGCGACGTACCGAACCTGGGTAAAATCCCGTGTTCTGTGTTACTACGCTATCCCGTTACCCCACGTCTCTACCGTAGTCTCATGGCACCCCCGTCTATGAAAACTACTACGATGTCTCGACATATCCCGTGATATAAACACCCTTGGACGTAGGCCCCATGGTGGGCGCCAACTGTCGTGGGATAATCACGGCAGACGTTACCTGGGGTAACTTACTTTGGGGCAAATCGACTCTGGTGTTTGGGAGAGGGTTTAGCTCAGGGGAAATCATGATATCTGGCGATCTGGTAGCTCGGGCTGCAATGTCGCCGAGTCTCCGATCTAGGGTTACAACTATCAGCTCTCGTACTACAAAGATACTCGAATATCTGGCAAAACTCCTGTCTTTCCTGACCTAGGGACCGGTTTGTATATTACCCGGCCCCCCTGGCTTCCTATACAAGGCATACCGGGAATCCTACCCGGAAACCGCACACAACCCTAAGTATCCTAATCTTGACTCCCAAGGTACGGGCTACAGGGCCTACGTTTCCTCTTGGGAGTCAAGATTAGGATACTTAGGGTTGTGTGCGGTTTCCGGGTAGGATTCTGGGTATGCCTTGTATAGGAAGCCAGGGGGCGGGTAATATATAAACCGGTCCCTAGGTCAGGAAAGACAGGAGTTTTGCCAGATATTCGAGTATCTTTGTAGTACGAGAGCTGATAGTTGTAACCCTAGATCGGAGACTCGGTGACATTTCAGCCCGAGCTACCAGATCGCCAGATATCATGATTTCCCCTGAGCTAAACCCTCTCCCAAACACCAGAGTCGATTTCCCCAAAGTAAGTTACCCCAGGTAACGTCTGTCGTGATTATCCCACGACAAAAACCCTTACTCCTGCTTGTCTGATCTGTATTACGACGAGATAGTCGAGATGTTACAATGGCGATGCCATGGTGGTGTGTACGGGGTGTCCTCGTGTATTGCCTAGTCTAGTTGTGGCTTGTATCTTCCTCTCTCTAGATTGGATCCCCTTTTTCTCTCCTCCCTCCTGGCTTTATATATGCAGCCAGGAGGGGGTTACATGAGTCCTAGTAGACTACGTATAGGAGTTCTTGTCTTGACCCACAAGTTTTGCGGGTAGGCTTCTGTTGGGCCTTCTAGAACCGCAGGATATCACCTGTCTTTGGCCCTAGGTCTTGGGCCTTGGACCGGGTAGGCTCACCCGATAGGTCCAGGAATCATCCCCATGTCACACTCCCCAAGACAATTGGGCAGTGGACGCGGTCCAGACCCTGCCGCCGGATCTGATGAGAATCAAACAGCGCATCGCCAAGCTGGTTTCCGCCTCTCCTTCTCTCACTGGTATGGACACGGTTCTATGCTGGCTTGAAAGGCGGATCCAGCCTCTGGCTCACCGCGGTCCCCGACTAATGTGTGAATACACGGGACCCGAGGACGCGATGAGAGCGACGAACAAGTCCTTGTCGAAGAAGGACTTGAAGAAATGTGTCAACCAGTTGGTCGCAACTCGCGACCAATATGAGGAAAGCCGGACGGCCGCAAACCCGGCTCCAAGAGTAAATTTCTAACATTTGGGGCATTGGTTTTGAGTTTATTTTTTCTCGGTTGTTTTTACTAACCCGGACTTTGTCTTTTTTGACAGATTCTGACTCTTCCAGACTCGGATCTTCCTTCTGACGCCGAGTTGGACGCTCTGCGCGCCAACTTTGCCGGCGGGCGGAAGCGAAAGAAGCCCTCCGCCACTCAGGAGGTGATTGATCTTGACGGCGTTCCCGTCACAACTTCCAGGTAAATCAACCGGGTTTTTTATTTTATCTGCTTTTTGTCGCAAGAACTTCTTTTCTTTCTCGAAATTCTTATTTCTAGATATTTCTTTCCTTTCCCTTTCCTTTTTAGCCTTGCTCCTACCATGTTGAAGCCGAAAGCTCGGAAGAAGCATAAGGCAATGGTTAGCAGAGGGTCACAGCCGTCTCCCGCTGCAGCCCCTGACACTCCGGTTGTCGCAGGAGAAGAGAGCTCGGCAGCAAGGGAGGAAGAATACCCTTTGCAGTCCATCCAGCCCGTTGCGTCCAAGTCGGACGCGAGGGAAAGGGCGGTGCCAAAGACAGGAGGTCCTTCTCGAGTTCCAGAGGAGGATCCTATCCCAACATTCGACAAAGAGTTCAAGGTAAAGGAGGAGCCCTTTGACAAACACGGGTACATCCATCCGTGGGCGACAAAGCACTTCGCTCCAGCTCCCTTAATCCGTCCTTGGCCGCAAGGCGGACTTATTGTTAGGAATAACTTCATATTTTCACCTCGGCATGTCATCCAGGACGGCCTTTGCCACGTCGGGATTCTTTTTGCAGACTATGCAAAATAGTTCAACGAAAATCTGGCCAATCTAACAAAAATGAGCCAGGTAATATCTCTAGCCCCCAAGTATCATGACCTTGCTTATTTTTCTGACTTAAGCGTTGTGTCTTTTTTCCGTGTTTCAGCAAACTGCTGAAAGCATCAACATGGAAGTTTTCAGCAAACTTACAATAAGAATAAGGAGGTGAAAACTCTCCTTAGCATTCCTGATGAAAAGGATGCAGCGTTGGCCTCCGTTCAGCAAAAGCTGGATGAATCAGCAGGTATTTTTTTCTCTCTCTTGCTGTTTAGAATTTTTTCTAAGTATTTTTCCGAGTTTTAACTCTTCATTTTACTTGCTTTTCAGCTTCTTTGGCGAAAGCCAAACAAATTGCTGAAGATGCTGGCAATGCTGAGAACCTCCGCAAGGAAAACATGGAACTTCACAAGATCAATGTGAAGCTCCAAAAGGACCTGGAGGCCAACCAACTAGTTGTCGGCATTGCCGAGTCCAAGGCATCTAGTCAGGCCGAGAAAGACCAGGCCACCATCAGGGACTTGGATAATGCCCTGAACCAACGCCTTGAGGAAGGCACAGAGATGGACATGATTCTCGGTATGTTCTTGAACTTTTACCGGATTTTTCCCTTTTCCTCCTCTGTTTTGTTCTAATGCTTACCCGGATTGATCGAATCCGGGCTTTCGGGAGAGTCTTCGCCGCGCTGAAATCCGCGGGGATGTTACTTAGTAATAAGTATATTCCCGACAAAGCAGGAGAGCTCTTGGAAGTTAGCAATCTTCCGGAGGCGATCAAGGAGGTGGCGAACCGCAAAGATTCATGGTTCCGTTCCGCGGCTCGCGGTGGTTCACGCATGGCCCTTGGGCTCATGCGTATGCATTATACCACCTCCAAGTCTTGGCGCGTGGCGTCAGGTATCCCTCAAGGATACACGGACGCTCAGCGGGCCAACATCTTCGACTCCGTCAAAGGCCACGCCACCAAAATAGCGCAAATGGTGAACATCTCCACCTTCTATCCTGAGGAGGAAATTCCGACAACTCCCGGGGAGTCTAGCAGCGAGGAGGAGGACTCGGATCCCAAAGAAGCTGCTTGAGTCGTTGGGTAGAAGATAGGAAAATAGAAGCATTACTATTCTTACAATATAATATTCATTGTAATGCTATCTATCCTTTGTAAAAACAAGTACTCCGCTTTTGCAGTTTTAATTTATAAGTCTTTGCAAGTTTTCCGGGTTTAATTCCTTTGCCTTCTAAGTTCTCTGGTTTATATGCTTTAACTATCCTTAGTATTTGAAATGGCTCAATAGTACTTAATCTTCACGCCGAGTGACTGGGTTTAACCGATCAGTCGAAACTCAGAAACATGGATTGTACTAAGGCATTTTTACTTACTAATTTCAGTGACCCAATACATAAACAATCAGATAATACTTAGAGAAAAGTAAGGAATTTTGAACTTGTATGAAACTCAGCACGCAGGCACAATCTGGGTTTCCTTAAGCCTCCTTAGGCTGAGAAGCATTCAGTTTTATAACTCCAAGCATGCAGGCACAATTCGGGTTAACATTGAGTATTTTGAAAGATCATTAGGAAATAGATAAAGATGGACTTATGCTTTAAATGAAAATAGACAAAACAGTAATGCATGAATTCCGACAACTTTATTTCATGATCTCAAATATGTTTACATAGAAATTGAACTAAGTGTAGAAGGGACGTAACTGCTGGATGCTCCAGGGTCTCTTTGTTTCTCCTAATTCAACGTCTATCTTTCTCTTTCTTTTGCGATTCGGACGCTTGGGATCATCTTCCATGTCTCGAATATCTACAAGATAATAAGATCCATTTTTCATAGCCTTGCTAATGACAAATGGTACCTCCCAGACTGGGGCTAATTTGTGCTTTCTTTCCTGCACCAATCTTAGCACTAAGTCACCTTCTTTGAAAGAAGGGTGTCTGATTTTCTGACTATGGTAGCGTCGCAATCCTTGCTGGTAAATGGCGGATCTTTGAAGCACAAGGTCCCGGTCTTCTTCTAAAAGATCGACGACATCCTGTCGTGCGCTTTCGGCATCCAAGTCATCGTAGGTCTACACTCTTGGGCTATCATGGAGCATGTCCGTTGGAAGCATTGCTTCTGCGCCATAAACCAAGAAAAACGGGGTTTGCCCTGTTGATCTATTTGGCGTCGTTTGAATACTCGAAAGCACGGAAGGCAATTCTTCTACCCATGCTACAGCTGCTCTATGAAGAGGAGATTCGAGTCTTGGGCGTATTCCCTGCAGGATTGAGCTATTCATTTTTTCAACCTGCCCATTGGACTGTGGGTGTGCCACGGATGCAAGATCTAGGCGTATTCCCGTTTGTCGGCAATATTTTGCCAACTCTCCAATTGAGAAATTTGTCCCGTTATCGTTGATTATGTTGTGTGGAACGCCATATCTCATGACTACGTCAATGATGAAGTTTCTGGCAGTTACACCGTCAAGTTTTTTGATGGGTTTCGCCTCCACCCACTTGGTATACTTATCCACTGCAACGAGTAGATGTGTAAATCCGCCTCTTGCAGTTTTGAATGTTCCCATCATATCTAGCCCCCAGACCGCGAACGACCATGTTATAGGGATAGTTTTGAGTGCTTAAGCTGGCATATTTGTCTGCTTGGCGTAATACTGGCATCCGGCACATGTGTTTATTATGTGTTCGGCGTTTGTCTTGGTTGTGAGCCAGAAAAACCCTCCACGGAATGCTTTTTGGACTATGCTTTTTGATTGAGCATGATGTCCGCAATCTCCTGCGTGGATTTCTTGCAAGATTTCTCGGCTTTCTTCTGGCGAAATACATCGCTGAAAAATTCCGATAGTGATGCGCTTATACAGGCAACCATTAATTACCGTGTATCCTTTGCATCGGCGTTGTATCTGCCTTTGCAAAACCTCGTCTGCTCCATCCGGGAACTTCTGATCAACTAAGAAGTTTAAGTATGGAATTGTACAATCCGGGTTAACGAGCAAAATTTCAATTGACTTGGAAACTAGATGATAATCAACATCTCCACCTTTGATCGATGGTTCGTTCAAGTGTTGGACAAACACACCAGGTGGTAGGGTTTTCACTCTTTCCGACCCCATGCGGGCTAATGCATCCGCGTTCCAATTTTCTTCCCTTTTGATATGAAGTACTTTAAATCCAAGGAAGCAAATTGCAAACTCGTCCACATTTCTCCGATATTCGGCCATTATGGGGCTTTTAGCATCCCATGTTTGGTTTAGCTGATGCTGCACCAAATCCGAGTCACCATAGCATAGTATGCGCTTGACACCTATTTCTTTTGCAATATGCAAGCCATGAAGCAATGCTTCGTATTCTGCCACGTTGTTACTAGCGTTGAAGTGTGTCTGTAATACATACTCCATAATGTCATCTTTTGGTGATTTTAGCACTACACCAGCTCCAGGGCCTTCCTTCATCTTGGATCCATCAAAATGCATGACCCAGTATTCCGACTTCGGCATTGGTGTGTTTTCCATTGCTTCTGTCCAACCACCGACAAAATCTGCCAACACCTAGGATTTAATTGTCGTCCGGGGTTGGTACTTAATGTCGAACGCAGCTAGCTCAATACCCCATTTGGCTACTCGGCCTGTTGCGTCCGCATTGTTAATGATATCCCCTAGTGGTGCTTTTCTTACCACTGTTATGGAATGTCCTTGGAAATAATGGCGGAGTTTTGTAGATGCGAAAAACACGCCATATGTCAGTTTTTTATAATGTGGGTACCTTTCCTTTGATTCGGAGAAAACTTCGCTAACATAGTATACTTGATGCTGATCTGGTATATTTTGTTCATCCTTCCGCCTTTCCACAATTATCACAATGCTGATAACCCTGTTTGTTGCTGTAAGATACAGTAGCATGGGTTCTTCGTCTTTTGGGGATGCCCAAATCGTGCTTTCATCAAGGTTTCTTTTAGCTGGGTTAATGTTTTGTCCGCCTCTTCTGTTCATTCAAATTTTTCGAATTTCTTCAACAATTTGTATAATGGCAGAGCTTTATCTCCTAGCCGGCTTATAAACCTGCTAACTGCGGCTGCAGAACCCGTCAATCTTTGTAGATCTTTTAAACACGTAGACTTTGTTATATTCAAGATTGTCTTGATCTTTTCCGGGTTTACTTCTATTCCTCTGTGAGAAACGATAAACCCCAGAAGCTTTCCTGAGGGAACCCCGAATATGCACTTTAATGGATTCAACTTCATTTTGTAAGTGCGCAAATTTTTGAAGGTTTCTCGTAGATCTTCAAGGAGTGTGTCTTTTTCCTTGGAAACTTGGCAATGTCATCCATGTAAACATGGACATTTTTGCCGATTTGACTATGCAAGCAACGTTGCATGCAACGCAGGTTTGTAGCACCCGCATTCTTCAGGCCAAAAGGCATGTTTATGTAATAGTATGTTCCATACGGGGTTATGAGGGAAGTTTTGATTTGATCTTCCTCCTTCATACGTATCTGATGGCACCCGGAATAAGCATCCAAAAAGCATAAAAGCTCAAAGCCAGCAGTGGCATCTATTATTTGATCGATTCGCGGTAATGCGAATCTATCTTTTGGACACAATTTGTTCAACCCGGTGTAATCTATACACATCCTAAGAACAATATTGTCTTTCTTCAGGATTAATACTGGATTCGCAGGCCAATCAGTATGAATAACTTCCCGGATAAAATCAGCTGCTAAAAGCCGGACAATTTCCTTGCCTATAGCCTTCCGTCTTCTTCCATCAAAACGACGGAGACCTTGTTTGACGGGTTTTGAACCTGGAATTACCTTCAATTGATGCTCAGCAAGTTCCCTGGGTACTCCCAGCATGTCGCAGGACACCAGGCAAAAATATCCCAGTTCTCATGGAGGAACTCGATGAGCGCGCTTTCCTATTTGTCGGTCATCCCGGTCCCCACTACGACAAACTTTGTCGGAACTTTGGGATCTAGGATAACCTGTCTTGTATTCTCGGAAGCTTTGAAACTATCTGTTGGCTTCCGGCTTTCTTTTCCTGCTGGCATTTATGTCGGTGATACTTCCTTCGCGAGCTCTTTCAATTCCTCCTTTGCTATTACTTTTTTGGCGCAAAGGGTGTTTCCTTTTTCCAGCTCGTTCGCCAATTTGAAGTCTCCCGATATGGTGATTACTCCTCCCTTAGGCCCTGGCATCCTCAGCTTGAATATAACATGATTTTGCCATGAATTTGGCGAAAGCTGGACGTCCGAGTATTGCATGGTATACACTTTCAAACGGCACCACCTCGAATGAGATTTTTTCCTGTCGGAAGATCTCTCTTTCTCCAGAGGTTACATCTAGGAAACTTTCTCCTAGGGAATGTGCTTGTCTACCATTAACGATGTGGTGGAAACGTATGTTGCTGTGATTGAGCTGGGTCTCGGAGATTCGCAGATGCTTCAGTGTATCCAGGTACATAATATTAATACTGGATCCTCCATCCATCAACACTCTCTTAAGCCTAGTATTTTGAACAATAGGGCTTACAATTAGAGCTTGAGTGCCGGGTTCTGGGATATTTCTGGGATGATCTGACTGATCCCAGGTAATTGGCGTATCGGAATACTTCAAGAATTTGGGCGTTGGTGGGACAACCGCGTTCATTTCTCGAAGTGTTCGCTTTGCCTTTTTTGCTGAGGGAGTTGCCAGAAAAGTTAGGTTGCATTCTCCCTCAACTCTCGGGAATTTTGGCTCGCCTTTTCGCTGCTGCTCCTGGATTTTTTCATCAGTGTCCGATGCACTGTCTTCTTTTTCAGCTTCTGGCTTTTGCTTGGAGAATATCCTCTTGGAGTTCTTTCCTTTATTCCCGGATACTGCAGTGCCCTTCATATGCTTGTTGAGGCGACACTGCGCATTTGTATGGGTAAGCTTCCCAAATTGCGAATGGTGGACACAGTTTTCCGACTTAATCTTTTCCCATTCTTCCTTAGAATAAGAGATAGGTTATGTGCTTCTTCCTTTCCATTTGCCGCCAGTATCCTTTCCAAAGGTTAAGTTTACTTCTTTGGGTTTTGTCTACGCTTCTGGAGTAGCCTTCTTTTCAGAATGAGGCGTCTTTTTTGGCCTGAACCAAAGCGTCGATATTTCCACCTCTCGCTCTGATGTCATCTTCGGCCGTTGCGTGCTCCTTGGCGGTGGTAAGCATAGATCCGAGATCTTTGTGCTCTTTTGAACCAACCATGAACGGTATGAGGCCGTGTTTTAGTCCATTGATGAAAGCATGCATTTCTTGTACATCACTTACTCCAGAGCAGCTTTTTTTCATTACTGTCCATCTTGATATAAAGTCGACATACGACTCGTCTTCAAACTGGACGCAGCGATTTAGCTGGTTGGTGCTCTTAGGGCGTTTGTACGTACCCCAAAAGTGCTGAGCGAATACTCTGGCCATATCATCCCAGCTATCCACTGTTCTTGACGGAAGCCCGTTAATCCAATCTCTGACTCCATCCAGCAACATTATGGGGAGAAATTTCACTGCTTCCAGGTTATCCCTTTGTTGATCTGAACGGCAGTATAGTAATCTGAGAGCCAAGTATCCGGGTTTGTACTTCCGGTGTACTTTTGGTAAGTTGGACCAACTTTGGCAAAGGCAGAATGTAGGATTATTCTTTGGATCCTGTCAGTGAAACACTTAGGTCTAAAGTATAGATCATCTCTTTACGCCTTATCGACGTGAGCGGAATATCTATCGGCTGAATGGACACAAGGGGATCTGCTCCTTACTGGCCCATTGTTGCGCAAATGCGCTCTTCCGGGATTATCCCTATTTCATCTGTTATCGTGTCCTATGGAATGAGGCGGAGTTCTACTCCTTGGACTTTCTTTATTCCTAGGAGGAGTACTGGATCTCTCACGTCTCAAAGGCGGCCTCATTTTTCCGTCTTTCCGGTTTTGTTCCTCCCGATCTTTATGATCACGGGGTATATTTCCGCCTCTCGGCATATGGGATCCCGTTGTGGACGCTTCATCCCTATTGTCCGGGGTTTTATTGCCCTTCTTAGGGTCTCCCTTCTTGTCCTTAGAATCGCCTGAATCTCCAGGTTCTCCAGGTCCAGGTGCTCCAGCGGCGCAAGTGGCAGTTTTGCATAGGGCCGCGTCGTCATGCAACTTACCTGATCTTGCCTGACCTCGCTGTTGCTGTTGCAATGCTTTACCCAGGAAAGCATACACTCCCTGCAGCTTTTCGTCTTTGGAATACAGATCATCATTAAGGATGGCGAACGCGGCTTCCGCGTTTTCGGCTACGGTCTTGTAGATGCGTTCGCCCTTAGCGTTTACGCCGTCCACCTGTCGTTGCCAGGAAGGGTTTTTGCAACCGTTCTTTTGCTGGCAGTACATCCGGCCTTGCGATTCCGGGTAATCTCGTGGGTTTTATCCATGACATATTCCGTCTTTCGAATTCTTCAATTTCCTCATGCTTTGCTTTAACAATAGCTTGGGCTTTGAGAAGATTTTCTTGCGATCGGAATAGTTGTTGCCACTGCCGCATAATGGCTTGCCTTCTGGCTTCCAGCACTTTCGGTGGCCCGTATGGTCCAACCGGAGTTTTGATCAAATTGATCTCGTCCTGTTCCGACAATTCAGGAACAGGGATTTCTTTCCATTTCTTCTCCACAGGTGTGACTCTGCTTGCTCCTCCTGCTTCCAGGTTTTGGTTAGCATTATCTGCCAACCTTTTCTTTTGGAGTTTGTACTGGAGTTTCTTGGCAGTCTTCTTTTTCTTCTTGGAAGAGGGAGGCTTTTTGACAGGTTCTTCTTCCATCAATTCCTTGACATCATGATAGATGGGACTGGTTTCGCCATCCTCTCTTTCCTCATCTGGTGGAGGTGTTCTAGGGTCTTCCTCTCCTTCGGCGTCCGAGTTTTTAGTCGGTTTTGCCATAAGTACTTCATGGAAGCCCCCTGCATGGATTTAACCTTTCTTTCGAAAGCGTCTTCATCTTCATCTTCTGAATCTATTTCTTCAGATCCAGGTTCCGACTCCAATCTTGCCTCTATGGCAGCTAGTACGGAGTCGGCTTCCGAGTTCGCCGTTTCATTGGCGGGTGTCGGATCTTCCACTTGTTCTGTGGGATTGTTGTTTTCTGCCTCTTCCATGAAATTACTTACTTCCGTGTTTTCAGCGACCTCGGACTGCACCATGCCAATGAAGTGAGATCTGATTGCAGGCCTCTCCGAAGAGGCAGCAAATTCAGGGTTTTGGCGATCTGAGCAAAATCCGGTATCATAGTTTTCTTCAACTAGGTATAGGGAGGGTGGGATATATTCGCTTCCACCACAGAATCCCATTGCTTCTGCAGTTAATCCGATAAAGATGTTTGCAGATCCAATCAGTAAAACGCAGGCACTTACCAGATGATTCCGTGCTGGCATGTACGATCCGTTGTCGAGGAAGCGCCCGACATCGTTGTCGAATTCCAAGCTTCCGACAGTTATGGTACTGCCGATTCCGCTGAGTATCCCCGATCGAAACATAACGCCCGACGTCGCTGGCCCTACGATGGGCGCCAACTGTCGGGACATCGTAGTAGGATTTATCACAAGGACATCAGGGATATAAATGAGAAAATAGGATGATATCGGTAACAAGTTCTATATGTGTTATGATCAAAGAAGTTTGATCAGACAAGATCACATAGTCTTAACTAGTGATATCATTGGAATCGTGAAGTTAAGGGAATAAGTGAAATGAGTAACTTATATGTCGAGACATCGTAGTAGAGTTCATAGACGGGGGTGCCATGAGTCTACGGGTAGAGACGTGGGGGGACGTGGTAGTACGACAACTAGGAACACCAATTTTACCCAGGTTCGGTACGGCGCAACTAGGCGACGTTCTACTCCTGCAATCTCACTAAATCAGGGCTGAAGCCTGAAGTATACAAAGTACAATGTGAGTTGGGTTTACCTAACTCGGCGAGGATCAACTTCTCGGCGAGTTGGCTTCTAGCTAATTGTCTCTGTTTTTCTCTCCCGTCCGCCTTTATATAAATAGCCGGGTTAGGGCTTACAGAAAGAAAAACCTAGAAGACCACGGAAAGTATATAACTTGGAAAGGGATGAATCTGTCTTCTACTCCAAGCCGCACCACTTTTGGGCCGTGGTCCGGGTTCTTCTAGAATCCGGCTTGTGCGCGTCAGCTTACTGGGCCGCCTAATGGACTGTGGTCCATTACCAAAAGGCCACCCTGGTAATCCGGCTCTTTAGGATAATGCCGGATATACCCCTAATCAGTATATATCCGACATTATAAGATTCCCTCGTTCTTCATGAACACACATGATCCATCATGGGCGTCCGCGGTCCCGTTGTTGGCCGGTGTTGGTTATTGTTCGGTAAGTTTCGGAACATGTTGTGTGTTATCGATCCTTTACGGGTCACATCTTAAGTCGTTCCAACCTTTAATTGAGAGTATTAAGATCTTGTTATTGGTTTTATGAATGTTCAATGTCAATACGGTCTCATAGAAACAAGTCCGGTGTCAATCGGAGAGGTTTCGGGGAAGTTACTATAAGGGAGAACTTATGCCGGTGTTAGGCAGAATTTATATGAGAGATAACGGAGGACATGATATATCCCGGGATGTTAGATATATTTTTTCTAATATCATTAGATAATATCAATAATTTCATCTATTGGGTTCATAGGGTTCCGGAAGATTTTCAAGCAAAAATCGGGAAGGGGGAGTGCCGGAGGGGGGCAGTTTTACCCTTAGGCCGCACCAATAGGTGGGGCTGACAGGTGGGACCCAGGGCCTCCAATCATGGCACTAGGAATATTCTAGTGTTTTTCCTATTTTATTTGAAGGGAAAAATAAAAGAAAAGGGAAACGGAAAAATGGTGAAAGGAGGTGGAGTTGGACTCTCATATGGAAGTCCAATCCGAGTTGGGCTAGGAGGAGGGTGAGGCTACCTCCTTTGGTGCGGCCAAGACCCCTCCTAACACAACAAGGACTCCTCCTCCCCTTTGGAAAGTTTACCCTTCCCTCCAACTATAAAAGGACCCTAAAGGCTTGAGCTAAACCCTAATTTTGTGAGAAATTGCCTCTCTCTCTAGTAGAATTAGAGAGTCTAATTAGAGCCCCTCTAATTGAATTAAACCTTCTTCTAGTTGGGTTTTGAGGTGTCCTCTCCCGATTAGAGCTAACTGTAATTTCTAGTTCTCTCTCATGTGTTGAGAAACTTATAGATTCATATAGCTCTAATCACAGTCGATTAGTGCTACCAATTAGCAACGACGAAAGGTTGTCTCTCTTCGGCGGTGCTGAGTCCTGGACGGCGGAGTGCTGACGGGTTGACATAAGAGGGATTACACGTGTGATCTTTGACGACGGAAGCTTAGAGACATCTTTGCAACTAGGCCTATTTGTGAGGATCTACGATTGTTCAGAACTCTTCTATGACTACTCGTTGCCCAATGAGTTGTGGTCCTGATCCTTACATGAATGGGTATGTCTCGTTATCAACATAGTGATCTTGGCGGACTACATAGAGCAAAATTTTAAATTCTGCAGCGTAGACTAGCAGTTGGTACTCTTGCCGATATTGGTTGACTATTTTAATGGTTGCGTGTGTGCACATAGCCCCGGCATTGCGGGTCAAAATTAAAATTATGGGAGATCGTTGGTATTTATATGTCTATGGTTTGATATCTTTTCCATTCTTTTACGGTCGACTCCAGAAAAATATAGAAGAAAGAGTTTGAAGGTGTCGAAAATTTATTTGCTTCTTTTAGGCTTTATTTTGTAATCGGTGTAGTCAGCTCATATATCTCTACCATGTAAATATATAATATTGATTGTCAAAATAAAAAAGAGCTTAGCAATTATTTATAGACATTTCAAACGAAAAATATGGTTAGGGGTGAACTATTTCATATTTTTTAAGCGAAAGTAGACACGTACATATCTAGATGTGTCCATATATTTTAGTAAAAAGATTATGTTAGGGCCACCTAACAATAGCGATCGTAGGTCGCTCCAAGCGAGCGAGCTCACTGGGTAGACTAGGTATGGGTCTTCTGCGTGTATAGGGTCCAAATAAGACTAGTTTCGTTATCTAGTCCAGTTTTTGTATTAAGAATCGATTTCAATAGTCTTTCCGTTATTTCGTCCAATATTGCATATGTTGTCGAGACATCGTAGTAGTTTTCATAGACGGGGGTGCCATGAGACTACGGTAGAGACGTGGGGTAACGGGATAGCGTAGTAACACTACACACGGGATTTTACCCAGGTTCGGTACGTCGCGACAGTACGGCGTACCTACTCCTGCACTTCTCACTAATTGGGACTAAAGCCCGTTTATCAGGGTTACAATGTGAGGGTGTAGATCTAGCTTCTCGGCGAGGATGAGCTTCTCGGCGAGTTGCGTAGAGCTTGAACTTGTGTCTAACTTAACTTGTTTAATCTATCTCCCGTCCGGCTTTATATAATAGCCGGATTAGGGCTTACAGAATAGGAAACCTAGAAGACTACGTTAACTTGTAACTTGGAAAGCAAGGAATCCGTCTTCTCCTCCAAGCCAGATCACGTGGGCCGTGATCCGGGTTCTTCTAGAATCCGGCTTCTGCGCGTCGGACTACTGGGCCGCCCAATGGACCTAAGCCCATTACCATGTAGGCCACCCTGGTAGTCCGGCTCTTTGTCTACCATCTTATATACCCCTATTCAGTATATATCCGACAGTAGCCCCCAGGATGGATCAAAACTCTGATTCTCCGTCTTTCGTCAAACACATTTTGTCCGGGAAATCTTGATTCAGCAGTCTTGATTCTTTCTACTTTCCTTTTGAAGGAGATGGTAACATAAAACTCGGAACCATGAAAATCCGGTTTTTATTCTCGCGATCCTTCGCGGAAAAGGAACTTCTAACGTCAGCGCTTTAATCATGCTGACGCAGGCGACGCTTGGTTTCACGCGGGAAACCCTGCAACGTATCTCTGACAGATTCTCACGGGAAACGAGGAGATAGCCAGCATTCCCCTGTCGTTATATTTCCCGTAGTTTCCGGCGAGCGACACGCGTCGAGCATCCAACGGTCGAAAGAGCCGTTGGCACGTATCTAAACGGGTTTCTGGCTATAAATAGCCATCATCGTCCTCATCGGAAACTTTCCTCACTCCCTCACTGCCCACACCATTGACGCGCACGCGAGCTCGAGAGCAAGTCCTTGTCCCAGGCGCACTTAGCATCCAAACGCACCGAAACGCGCCACCAAAAGATGGCCTCCTCGCCGTCGTCACCGACCCGCGCCGCCATCGACGAGCTCGTCAGCGATCTGGATCCGCAGCCGGGATCGCAGAAGCACGCCGGCGGCGAGCCGGAAAAGACTACGGCTTCCGCGGCGGGCAAAGAAAACACTTCCGCCGCCGCGGACATTGCGACATCAAGCGCCGCGACAACCCCACCGTTTGCACCCGAAACGGTGGAGGAAAAGATCGAGCTCCTCGGCGACGAGCTCGCCGCCGCAGAGGCTGCCGCCGCCGCCACCGCCGGAGCGGACGAGGAAGCTGAATCTGCAGGCAACTGGATTGCCTGCAGTATTCCTCCGGCTCTCCTTCCAAACTTGGAGAAGGAGGGCCTGGTACTTAAGAAGAAATGGCGGCTTCCAGAGGAAGAGACTGAGCCAACGCCGCAGAACGGCGAAAGGGTACTTCTCACTTCCCACCTCTTGCGAGGTATGGGGCTTCCGCCTTCTTCTTTCTTCCTCCAAGTTCTTTCTCATTATAGCATCCAGCCCCACAATCTTCCCCCCAATTCCATTCTATACATGGCCGGCTTTCAGGCCTTGTTTGAAGGCTACTTAGGGCTAGAACCTAGGTTAGACTTCTGGATGTACTGCTTTGGAGTTAAGCGGAACTCTTCGGAGGGCGCACTCCCAACTTGCGGGACCATATCCTTCACTCTTCGGAGATTCCGAGAGGATTGGTTCCCCAAGATCAAAACTTCAGAATCCGTCAAATTTTGGACGGGTTCTTTCTTCTATCATCCCGACGTGCCTTTTCCTAAAAAGGCCGTCGGGGTTCCACCTTTTGTGAATTCTGCCGCCGTTCCCCAGGACAACTGGGGAACAGGAGCCGTCCAAGTTCTGCCGCCAGATCTGTTAAGGATCAAGAGGCGCATCGCCAAGCTCACCTCCATGGATCCGCCTCTAACCGGCATGGACACGGTTCTATGCTGGCTGATTAGGCGGATCCAGCCACTAGCCAACCACAGCGGCCGTCTCCTGTGCGAATACACGGGAGTCAAGGATCCAATGCGGACATCCGCCAAAGATTGGCCCGCAAAGGAACTTAGGCGGCGCATCAATCAGTTGGTCGCATCGCGCGACCAATACACAGAGAGTCGGCCAATGTACACGGCCGAAAATCCGGTTCCCAAGGTAATTTTTTAGTCATTTGGGTACAGCTACAATTCTCGGATAATCTACCTTCTAATTCTGATTGGTTCTTCCGACAGCTTGCGGATCTTCCAGACTCGGAGTTAGCCTCCGAGGCCGAGCTGGATGCGCTGCGCACCGCCGCTACAGGTGGACGCAAGCGCAAGAAAATAACTTCCTCGGAAGAAATTATCGATCTTGACGGAATCCCCGTCGCCACTTCCAGGTTATTTTCTTCTGGATTTTTCTTTTATGGGAACTTTTTTCATCCATCTCCGGTGTTTTAACCTTTTCCGGGTTTTTATGTTTTTAGCCTGCCACCTTCCACCCTGAAGCCGAAGAAGCTGAAGAAACACAAGGTTTCTTCCAGCCGAGGCAGCCAACCTTCTCCCGCCGTCGCCCCGGACACGCCAAGCGCAATGGCGGAAGAGCCTACTGCAACCCCCACCACCAAGCCCCCAGAGCCCAGCCAGCCCATTGTGTCCGACACGGACACGAGGGAAAGGGCGGCTCCAGAGGTGGGAAAATTACCTCGGACTTTCGACGAGGGAATTCCCACCTTTGACAAGGATTTCAAAGCTATCAATGACGGCTTGGACGCAGCCGGGAATCTCTTCGCGGAATACGCGAAAGAGTTCAAAGAAAACTTGGCAGGTTTGCAGCGCATGAGCCAGGTATATAACTCTAGCCCCCAAGCATTAATTAAAATGCGTGCTTTTTGCTTTGATGCTTTTTGTACTCATTCTTCCCCTTGCTATGTTTCAGCAAACCTCCGAAGCCATCAACAGGGAAGTTTTCAATAAGCTTACCATCAAGAACAAAGAAGTTAGAAGTCTTCTCTCTATTCTTGAAGAAAGGGAAGCAGAGCTGGAGTCAGCTAAACTCGCACTGTCGGAAACACAAGGTAAACATTTTCCTTCTGAAATTTCCGATTCAATTATTTGCCTAAGTTATTTCCGAGAAGCTGGCTAACTCGGATTTTTCCCTTGCTTTTCAGCTGCATTAGCTCAGGCTAAACAAGCAGCAGAAGATTCTGGCAATGCCGAAATTCTCCGCAAGGAGAATGTTGAGCTTCACAAGAACCTTGTGAAAGCACAACAAGACTTGGAAGCCAGTAATCTGGCCCTTGGAGTTTCTAATTCCAAGGCTTCCGAGCAGGCAGAGAAGGACAAATCCACCATTCAGGATTTGACTGACGCTCTGAACCTTCGCCTGGAAGAAGTTTCCGAGATCGATAAGCTCATCGGTAAATCTCTTACTCATTTGTCATCTTTCCACGTTTTGCTTGCTCTGTTTTTCCGTCTAACCTTTTTAGGTGTTTTATTGGAAAAAACAGGCGATATCCCAGATGGCACTCGGATTGCAGGCATCCGAGCTTTCGGGGAGACATGGAATTTGATCAAGGTTGCTGCAACGCAGCTGGTAGACAAGTTTCTTCCCGAAAAATCTGGGGAATGCTCGGAGATTGAAAAACTTCCGGGTGCCATCGTGGAGGTGGCGGAGGCCAAAGAAACCCTTCTTCGCTCCGCTGCACGGGGTGGTGCGCGCATGGCTCTTGGCCTCATGCGCATGCACTACCCCACTGCCAAATCCTGGCGTGTGGCGTCCGGTGTCCCTCAAGGATACACGGATATTCAGCGAAACACCATCTTTGGTGAAGTCAAAGGCCACGCCACCCAGATTGCCTCCATAGTGAATATCGCCGTCAATTATCCAGAAGAGGAGATCCCTCCAATCCCCGAAGATGAAAGCAGCGAGGAGGAATCAGATTCTTGAAGGGTTACCTGGAACCTGGATAGAAAAAGTAAACAATAGGAGCATTACTGTTCTTTTAATGTAATACAAAATGTAATGCTTCTTTTGTATGAATGAAACTTCCGTCTTTTGCAGTTTAAATTATGAAATTCTTTGCAAGTTTTTTGGATTTTATCATTCCTTTATCTTCTAAGTTCTCTGGTGTATATGCTTTAACTGTCCTTAGTGTTTGAAATGGCTCAAATAGCAATATGAATCTTCATGCCGAGTAACTGGGGACGAACCAAGCAGTTTTGAAACTCGGAAACATGGACCATGCTAAAGGCATTTTTACTAACTAGTTCCAGTAACCCAACACACACACTATCAGATAAGACTTAGAGAAATCAAGGAAAGTTTTAAGTGAAACTTGGGCACACAGGCAATTCAAGTTTCCCTTAGCCGTTAACAGGCTGAAAAATCATTCAGTTTTGTAACGCCGAGTACGCAAGCACAATTCGGGTTAACGTTGAGCAATTTGTAAGATCATTGGGAAATAGATGAGGCGGAAACACCTTGCACTTATAAAGAATATGGATGACAGCATTCCGACAACTTTATTTCATGATCTCAAAAGATGTTTACATAGAATTGAACTAAGTATGGAAAGGTACATAACTTTCTAGACGTTCCCAGGATTCCGCAATCCACTTGACTTTGTCGAATTTTTTCAGCATCTTGTAGAGTGGTAAGGTTTTAGCCCCCAGCCAACTGATAAATCTGCTGACGGCTGCGGCGGAACCCGTCAATCTTTGGACATCTTTTACACATGTAGGTTTTGAGATGTTCAAGGTTGCCTTGATCTTTTCCGGGTTAACTTCTATTCCACTGTGGGAAACAATGAAACCCAGAAGTTTTCTTGAGGGAACCCCGAATACGCACTTAGATGGATTCAACTTCATCTTGTAAGTGCGTAAGTTTTCGAAAGTTTCTCGCAAATCCTCAAGGAGTGTATCTTTTTCCTTGGTTACGACGGCAATATCGTCCACGTAAACATGAACGTTTCTGCCAATTTGACTATGCAAATAGCGTTGCATGCAACGCTGGTAGGTTGCACCTGCGTTCTTCAGGCCAAAAGGCATGGTTATGTAATAGTACGTCCCATACGGGGTTATAAAAGAAGTCTTGATTTGATCTTCCTTTTTCATGCGTATTTGGTGGTACCCGGAGTATGCATCCAAAAAGCATAAAAGCTCGGAGCCTGCAGTGGCATCTATTATTGATCGATTCGCGGTAACGCGAACCTATCTTTCGGACACACAACTTGTTCAATCCTGTGTAATCTATACACATTCTAAGAGCAGTGATGTCTTTCTTCGGTACTAGGACCGGATTTGCGGACCAATCAGTATGGATTACTTCCTTGATGAAATCCGCTGCTAAAAGCCGGATAATTTCCTTGCCAATAGCCTTCCGTCTTCTTCCGTCAAAACGACGGAGACCTTGTTTAATGGGTTTTGATCCGGGAATAACCTTGAGTTGGTGCTCAGCAAGTTCCCTGGGTACGCCTGGCATGTCAGCTGGACACCAGGCAAAAATATCCCAGTTCTCACGGAGGAACTTGATGAGCTCGCCTTCCTATTTGTCGGTCATTCCAGTCCCTACGACGACAAATTTTGTCGGATCTTTGGGATCTAGGATTACCTGTCTTGTATTCTCGGACGCCTTGAAACTATCTGTTGGCTTCCGAGTTTCTTTTCCTGCCGGCATTTCTTTCGGCGATACCTCCTTGGCTAATTCCTTCAGTTCCTCCTTTGCTATAACTCTCTGAGCGCAAAGGGCGTTTTCTTTTTCCAACTCATTTGCCAGCTTGAAATCACCGGCTATGGTGATTACTCCTCCTTTGGGTCCTGGCATTTTCAGCTTGTTGTAGATATAACAGGATCTTGCCATGAATTTGGCGAAAGCTGGACGTCCGAGTATTGCGTGATACACGCTTTCGAACGGCACTACTTCGAAGGATACTTTTTCCTGCCGGAAGTGATCTTTATCTCCGAAGGTGACATCTAGGGAAATTTCTCCTAGGGATCGTGCTTGCCTGCCAGGAACAATGCCATGGAAGCGTATATTGCTGTAGTTGAGCTGGGACTCGGAGATCTTCAAGTGCTTCAGTGTATCCAGGTACATTATATTAATGCTGGATCCTCCATCCATCAGCACTCTTCTTAGCCTAGTGTTTTGAACAATAGGGCTGACAACAAGAGCTTGTGTGCCGGGTTCAGGGATATTTCCGGGATGATCAGACTGATCCCAGATTATCGGTGTGTTGGAGTACTTCAAGAATTTCGGGGTTGCCGGAACAACCGCGTTTATTTCTCGAAGTGTTCTTTTGGCCACCTTTGCTGACGGGGTTGCTAAGAAAGTTAACATTGCTTCTCCGTCAACTCTTGGAAATTTGGGTTCGCCCTTTCGCTGTTGTTCTTGAATTTTGTCATCAGTGTCCGATTCACTGTCTTCTTTTTCAGCTTCTGGCTTTTGTTTGGCAGGTTTCCTTTTGGAACCCTTCCCTTTATTTCCGGATCCTGCATTGCCTTTCATATGCTTGTTTAGCCGGCATTGCGCGTTTGTGTGGGTTGGTTTCCCAAATTGCGAGTGGTGGACGCAGGGTTCCGACTTAATTCTCTCCCATTCTTCGGGAGTGTAATTGATTGGATCTGGACTGCGGCCTTTCCACTTATTCACCTTTTCTCCTCCAAAGGCTATGTTGACCTCCTTGGGCTTTGTCGTTGACTCTGGAGTTCCTTTTTTGTCAGAACGAGGGGTTTTCTTGGCGAGTATTAGTGACTCAATATTGCCTCCTCTTGCTCTGATATCATCTTCGGCTGCAGCATGCTCATTAGCGGTTGTAAGCATAGATCCGAGATCTTTGTGCTGTTTAGAACCAACCATGAACGGTACGAGTCCGGGTTTTAGGCCATTGACGAAAGCATGCATTGCTTGTACGTCAGTTAATCCAGAGCAACTATTCTTCATTGCAGTCCATCTGGAGATGAAATCCACGTATGGTTCGTCCTCAAATTGGGTGCAACGGTTCAGCTGGTTGATGCTATTTGGGCGTTTGTATGTTCCCCGAAAATGCTGAGTGAATACTCTAGCCATATCATCCCAGCTGTCGACAGTTCTTGATGGTAAACCATTAATCCAATCTCTGGCTCCGTCTAGCAACATTAGGGGAAGAAACTTGACAGCTTCCAGGTCTGTCCCATTGTTGATTTGGACGGCTGTATAATAATCTGAGAGCCAGGTATCCGGGTTTGTACTGCCGGTATATTTTTGGTAGGTTGGACCAACTTGGCGAAGCCAGAATGCAGGGTTATCCTTCGGATCCTGTCAGTAAAACACTTAGGACCAAAGTATAGATCATCCTTTTTTGCTCTATCAATGTGTGCAGAATATCTCCCGGCTGAATGGACAGAAGGGGATCTGCTCCTTTCTTTTCCATTGTTGCGCGGACGCGCTTTTCCGAGGTTATCTCTATCCCTTCTGTGTTCATGTCCTTTAGGCGGAGTTCTGCTTCTATGCCTTTCCTTATCCTTAGGAGGTGTCCGGGATCTTTCACGTCTGTGAGGTATATCATATCTTCCAGCTTTTTCAGCTGGGTTTCTCGGAGGTGGCATTATTTTGCCGTCATTCCGGTGCTTGTCTTCCCGATCGTGTGGTTTATATCCATCTTTCGGGAGATGAGGTCCGATTCTAGACGTTGCGTCCCGGTTGTCTGGGTTTTTCCTGTCTTTTCTCGGATCCTCTTTTTTATCCGAATCTCCGGGTTCTTCCGGTCCAGGTGCTCCAGTAGCGCAAGTAGCTGTTTTGCAGAGAGCGGAATTATCATGCAGCCTCCCTGACCGTTCTTGGCCTCGCTGTTGCTGCTGTAATGCTTTTCCTAGGAAAGCATACACCCCTTGGAGTTTTTCCCCGTTGGAGTACAGGTCGTTGTTTAGGATGGCGAACGCTGCTTCCGCGTTTTCCGCTGCGGTTTTGTATATTGGTTCGCCCTTGGCATCCTTGCCGTTTAACTGCTTTTGCCAAGATGGGTTATAGAACCTTTCTTTTGGCGGCAGTTCTTCCGGTTTTGCGATTCCGGGTAACCTAGTAGGTTTTAACGCGGATCTATGCTTTCTCTCGTACTCCTCTATTTCTTCCTTCATGACTTTGATGTCATTATGGGTTTGTTGGAGATGTTGCCGAGATCTAAGCAGATGTTGTTGTTGCCGTTGGAAAGCTTGTCTCCTGGCTTCCAGCATCTCAGGGGGTTCATCTGGTCCCACTGGTGTTTGTAATAGCTCTTGCTCTTCCTGTTCCGTCATTGGCGGAGCAGTGATTTCCTTAGATTTCTTTTCCGCTGGCTTTGTGCCGCTAATGTCTCCTACTTCCAGGTTTTCATCAGCGAGATCGACTGATTTTTTCTTCCGGAGTTTGTATTGGAGTTTTTTAGAAGCACGGTGCTTTTTCTTGGAAGAGGGAGGTTTTTTGACAGGCTCATCTTCTGTCATCTCCTTAACATTGGGGAATATCGGAGACGTTTCTCCGTCTTCTCTCTCTTCCACTGGCGGAGGGGTTTTAGGGCTTTCCTGGTTGTCGGCACCCGTTGTATCAGCTGGTTTTGCCATTAGCACTTCATGGAATCCCTCTTGGAAGGACTTAACCTTTCTTACGAAGGCATCCTCGTCTTCGTCTTCGGAGTCAAAGTTATCCGATCCGGTTTCCGACTCCAACCTCGCCTCAATGGCGGCAAGCACGGACTCTGCTTCCGAGTTCATCGTCTTGTTGACGGATGTCGGATCTTCCGCCTCTGTGACGGGTGTTTCTTCTTCCGTCTCTATGACGGGTAGGTTGTTATCTGCCTCTTGCACGGGATTTCCGTCATCCGTGTTTTCAGCGATTTCGGATTGCACCATGCCGATAAAGTGTGTATCACTTTTTTGTCGGCGATCTGAGCAGAATCCGGCATCATAGTCGTCTTCGACTGGGTATAGGGCGGGTGGGATAAATTTGCTTCCACCGCAAAACCCCATTGCCTCTGCAGTTAGTCCGATAAAGATGTTAGCAGATCCGATCGGTAACACGCAGGCACTTACCAGGTGGTTTTGCGCCGGTATGTAGGATCCGTTGTCGAGGAAGCGCCTGACATCGTCGTCGAACTCCAGGCTTCCGACAGTGATCGATCTTCCAATTCCGCAGAGTATCCCAGATCGGAATTTCACGCCTGACGTCGTTTGCCCCACGGTGGGCGCCAACTGTCGAGACATCGTAGTAGTTTTCATAGACGGGGGTGCCATGAGACTACGGTAGAGACGTGGGGTAACGGGATAGCGTAGTAACACAGAACACGGGATTTTACCCAGGTTCGGTACGTCGCGACAGTACGGCGTACCTACTCCTGCACTTCTCACTAATTGGGACTAAAGCCCGTTTATCAGGGTTACAATGTGAGGGTGTAGATCTAGCTTCTCGGCGAGGATGAGCTTCTCGGCGAGTTGCGTAGAGCTTGAATTTGTGTCTAACTTAACTTGTTTAATCTATCTCCCGTCCGGCTTTATATAATAGCCGGATTAGGGCTTACAGAATAGGAAACCTAGAAGACTACGTTAACTTGTAACTTGGAAAGCAAGGAATCCGTCTTCTCCTCCAAGCCAGATCACGTGGGCCGTGATCCGGGTTCTTCTAGAATCCGGCTTCTGCGCGTCGGACTACTGAGCCGCCCAATGGACCTAAGCCCATTACCATGTAGGCCACCCTTGTAGTCCGGCTCTTTGTCTACCATCTTCTATACCCCTATTCAGTATATATCCGACATATGTCTTTCAAATTTGTAACAAATTCAGACGATTTTTGTTGAGCAAGCACACACTACATTTTTTTCTAAGTGATTTCTATGGATTCTAGATTTTTTTGGGAGATATTTGGGAATGGTGTTTTTATGTGACCTTTGTTGCTATCGTCGGTATTTTTTGTTGAAATAGATGATAATTTTTGTTGCAAATGAATCTGCGGCAAAATATTTGATGCGTACCCTATTTTTAAATTTCTGCAAATCCATAATTTTAGTTGTAATAGTTTTGTGTTTTTTGTTGAAATAATTGATGATTTTTGTTGCAAAGAAATTTTCAAGAACAACTAACCACTTTTTCAATTTCTACAAATACATGTTTTGTTGTAATAGGTTGTTATTTTTGTTGAAATTCCTGATTTTTTTTAGCAAAGTAATTTGAAGCAAAAAAATTGTTTAACCATGATTTTTGTTAATTTATTTTTCTCGAATTTTTTTTGTTGTAGTACTACATTTTTTGTATATGGTACGAGAATTTTTGTTGCGATAATCTTAATTTTTGTTGTAATACATGGTGCAAATAACCCGGTGGTATTTTTTTTGTAAATATCGAGAACGTTGGGTCAACACGATATACCCCTTCGTTTAAGTGGGGCTGTTATGTAACATTTTTTTAAATAGAGGGACTAAAATGCAAAAATATGTTATGCTATTTTCTGACCATAGGATGTCGATCGGACGGACGGTAGAGGGGACCTCAACTAGCCCTTTTTAGGACAACCTACGCTAGCGATGCCCCATATTTTAGCTAGGGGGGGGCCTGTCGTCAACTTCGCCTAGGGCCTCACAAAATATAGAGCTGGGCCTGAAGGACACCACGCGTCCATGTATGCTTCCTCTCCTGTTCAAACAGAGAGAGAAATAAGAGGAGGGGGAGAGAGCACATACAAGACGAGATGGGGGATTGGATCGATTTCTTGTTTCGTCCGCCTCTGTTGTCCTACATGCGTCGCCATAGTCATGCTAGGTCCCTGATCTAGCCGCCAATGACTAGGTTGTAACGACCAGAATAACATTAAGTTTGTGTCGCCAACGACTAGGTTGTAACAACTATAAGAACATTAAGTTTGTGTCAAGTCCATTCGGCATGGGTATCCTCTTGACTAAAATGATTCAAATTTGAAATTTCGCCCTAAGGTGACCAATCTTTTTTTTATTTTTCTCAACTGCCTGGCTATGAACAACGACTTTGGTTGAGGGCTTATGCCATCTTGAGTTGGTTATGTTCCTTGATCGGAGGAAAGTGGCGTCACCCTGAAAGGCGAGCCCGGATCCATAAAATAGAAACAAGTTCTCCTGAAAACAATGAGCAGATCTTATCAGCGGGAGAGAGAGAAAACGAGACGAGACATGAAGGGATGGAGATATGGAGGGAGGAAGATAGATCTTGCATGTGGGTCCTATGCCCCTGGTTATTATTATTACTCTCCGTTCACTTTTATAAGACACACTATTTATCATTTTAATTTCCCAAAAAAGGCTTATCGCCCCGCTTTATAAATAAACAATCACCGATCCGAGTTCATACAACAGAGTCAACAGCATAAAGAAAAGACAGAGACAGTAACGCTTGGGCATCAGCACAAGTAAGCCCAAAGATCCAAAGCTCGAGAAGAAAAGAAGAAAAGGAAGAAAAGGAGAGGAGGGTGCGTAGAAGGGCGTCAAGACGCAAAGACCCCTCCAACCGCGGGGCTCAGCTCGAAGAGGGGGTGGAGATCCGTCGCGCAGCCGCCACCAAACGAACGATAATGTCATCCAGCTGAGCCCAGTCCCGCTGTCTACATAGCGGGTGCCACTGCTGCAAAAAAGCAAGACATTTGAACATCGAATCAGTCGCGCATCGTAGAAAGATCCGCTCGATCACCATCTTATTCCTAATCGTCCAGAGAGTCTAAATCATCCCGGCAAAAATGACCCAGAAGAGGCGGCACCCCCTCCCGGTCCTCCTCGCCTGGAGTTCCAAGAATTCGCCAAGGTCCGAGGCCCGCCAGTCGGGGTCCAACCCTTCATATATGAAATTCCATAGGAACCGGGTTGTGGGGCATGTGAACATAATGTGAGTCTCCGTCTCTGGAATCCACAAAGTGGACACTTTCCATCACCCGGCCCTTGACGCTTCCGCACTTCCACCCCCGAGGCAAAGCGGTCGCGCAGCAGTTGCCACACAAAAATCTTAATCTTCAGTGGTAACGGGGCCTTCCAAAGTTCAGCCGACCACGTTTGCCCCTGTCCCAAAAAGAGGCTACGGTATGCCGACTTAACCGAGAAAGACCTAGACGGCGTTAGCCGCCACGAGACACTGTCCGGAGCTCCGTCTAAGGAGGCCGGTAACCTAGCCCGCAGCTCATTCCAAGCGGCTGCTTCGGCCACACCAAATTTCCTCCAGAACGAGATGTTCCAAACTCCATTCAGTGCGGCGGCCGCAACCAGAAGCATTGAATCCAAGCAGATGGCATAGAGTTGAAGAGGCCGCTCCTCCAACCACGCATCTACCCAGAATAAGGTGGATCTGCCATTTCCCACAATGAACCGCGCGCCCTTTCTAATCTCATACTTGATGAATTGGATGAATCTCCAAAATTGGGATCCCTCCCGGTGATCGCAAGACAGCAGAGGGCAGCCTCTAAGATATTTCGCTTTAATGAGTTGAAGCCACAACCCTCCATCGTCCTGCAAGATACGCCATACCCATCGTAGCATTAGCGTGGTGTTCATCTTCTGGGAGGCCAGAATCCCTATGCCCCCAAAGTCCTTGTCGCGCAAACATGGACCCACTTGACCATGTGGTACTTTTGCTGGACATTGGACGCCGACCAGAAAAAGCGCGAGAGCTCTTTGTCAAAGGCCTTATGGGCCCCTTCAGGCAACAGGTAGATGCTCATCATATACATGGGCAGGCTGGATAGACAAGAATCAATAAGCACAGACTTGCTCCCTTTGGAGGAGAACCTACCGCGCCATGGTTTAGCCTTATCCCTAACCCTTCCCACTAGAGGCTCGAGGTCCCTCATCAGGACCCTCGTGACCCCCAGATATTCAACCGGGAAGCTGGCCAGCTTGCAGTTGAAGTTGTCCGTAATCCATTGCTGCTCATCCAGGGAAACCCTAGAACCACGACCTCACTTTTGTCAAAGTTTATCTTGAGGCTCGACATAGCCTCAAAGCAGAGGAGGAGGAATTTGAGATTGCAGATGTCCATCTCTGAGCCCTCCACCATAATCATCGTATCATCCGTATATTGAAGGTGGGTCACCCCTCCTCCTGGGATCAGGTGTCCGACCACACCTGAAATGTGGCCGACCTCTTTGGCCAAGTCTTACATAGTAGCCAGGGATTCTACTGCCAGGTTGAACAAAATAGGGGATATAGGATCCCCCAGTCTCACCCCACACGAAGATCTAAAGTAAGATCCTATCTCCCCATTAATATTTATTGCCGTGTTTCCGCTCGAAACGACCTGCATAATCCAGCAGATGACACGGTTATCAAAATTCCTGCGTTCGAGGACTTGGCGTAGGAACGCCCGGTCCATACGATCATATGCTTTTTGAAAATCCAGCTTCAGGAACACGCCCTTCATGTGGCGCACCTTAACTTCATGCACGATCTCATGAAGCGCCAGAATCCCATCATGGATGTATCGTCCCTTGGTAAAGGCGAATTGTTGGGGATGAGTCAACCGTTGTACCACCGGGGAGAATCACACAAACTTTGGCAAAGATTTATCACTGTGATCGGCCGAAACTGGCGAATATCAGAAGCACCAGTCAACTCAGGGATCAGAGTAATCACGTCAAAATGCAGGCGCGTCATAACCAATGTCCCAATGTAAAACTCTTGGAACATCGGCATAATCACCGCCTGAAGGGACCCCCAAATTTTTTGGAAGAAGGAGATCGGTAGGCCATCAGGGCCCGGGGCCGAGGTGGCCTTCATGTCCATAATGGCCCGTTTGACCTCCTCCGGGAGGAATGGGAGTGTGAGATCCGCATTCTCATTATCTGAGACTAATGTGTCCACGCGCCAAAGCGTCTGCGACAATGCCGCCCCTGAGCGGGGTGCTGCCGAGAATAGCTCCTTGTAAAAGGATTATATGTGGGCGGATAACTCATGAGACTCCTCAAGGAGGTGGCCATCCACCCACAGACACAGGATAGAGCACTTTCGACGCTTCCAGTTGGCAATGGCATGGAAATACGCCGTGTTGGCGTCTCCCAGCAACAGCCATTTCTTACGGCTCCGCTGTCGCTAGAAGATCTCTTCACCCCTATAAATCCCCATAAGAGACGCCTCCGGAGAGTACATCTGCAGCCACTCATTGGTAGAAAGCCCCACCGAATACGAAGCAGAGTCCAGCGTCTGGATGTGCGCCAAAAGGGATGCCTTGTGTCTACGGATGTCTGCACCCACGTTCTTCCCCACCCTTTCATAAATTGACGTATCATCTTGGCACAGTGGCTGATCGAGCCAAAAGTCCTCAAAGTGGATTAGGCCTCGGTGTGCCTCCCCCCCCCCCCCTCCCGCGGACGAGAATGTTTGCTTATTAAAGTAAAATAAGTGAATCTATGTATAAAATGAGCCTAAATTCTCTCATTTTAGAATGTTTAAGAATGTATATGGACAAAATGAAATGGCTTATAAAAGTGAACGGAGGGGAGTATTTTCTTTGCTGCAATTTTCTCTCTAAGACTGCTCACAATAGGAGTAACATAGGTGGTAACATAAGTGTTATGTAGGCAAAAAAAATGATGTGGCACTCATTTAATGATGAGAGAGGTGCTAGTGGTATCATAGGTAGATATCGTAACATAACACATTTCAAGACAAGATGTGTCTACAGCCTAATAAATATACTAGTATATGATACTATAAATATGTTACTAACCATTGTGCGAATAGTAACGTAGACTAGTATTATGCATACGATACTAGTGTATGATACTCCCCATCATTGTGACTAGTCTAATCTGCGCTGCTGAGTGGCAAGTGGCAACATCCTCATATCCATTCCATCCCGTAACCGTAAGTACTCCTGCGTCGACTTGAACGGCGGCGCTGCATCGGCGCTCTCGCGGTTCCCAGGCGAAGCAGTTGAGCTGCGGGGAGACGCACTCCACGGTTCCGCACCTGTCCTCTCCCTCCCCTCAAGCCCTAAGCCGTCGAGTTCAACACTTGTGCAGCGCCGCCCAACTCGGAGCCTTCTCTTCGGTACGCCACCTCCAACTCTTCTCTTCTATCGTCCTCCTCTCCGCCCGGATTTTTACCTCTTTTCTGTCTTGTAAATCAACCCAGCTAAGCAACAGCCCATTTTTCTCTCAAAGCCCTATCACTGAATATCTTATAGCTCGTTGACTATTGGCGTAGTTTCTCATAGGTTAAATATGCATTTTTTTTTTCTGAAAATCACTGTCTCAAAAACATTGGGTTGATTCTGCTACCTGAATTTAAACCTTAGGACGTTGAGTCTCGTGCTCGTCTCTAGTACACGGAATTTTTTTTTTTTTAACGAGGCAAAAGCTTAGCCTTTTATATGGACTAGCAAAAATGCCGGTGCGTTGCAACCGGGTGCAAAATATACTTCCTGTATGTAAGGTGTATATATAAGTTTCTGACACGTATATTAAGACGTGGGAATTGAGCACATGGTGGATTCATTTGAGTCCCTATCAGCCTTAAATTAGAAACAATACACGTGAAAAAAAAACCTAACTGGAAACAATTCCTCTCCGGAGGGTTAAATGTGTCCAAAAATCGCAATAAACCTTGTATTTTGGAATTTTGCTAAAAAACTATACACCTTACATTAAACAATGAAGCGAGTATTAAATATCCTTAGATTGAAGTAGAAATGAATTTTGTTGTACGGTGGTATAAATTTCTAAGCATGCTGGGTCTCACCTAAATTATATTCCAACTACATGTTTCACTATAGAATAATCCTCTCAATTTTAGACAAAAATATTTGCTCCTAAAATTGTTAAAGTATTTTTTTTAAAAGACTTCCATGAAGACTTCTCGACATTCTATATGCTCACAAAACCGTCTCAAGCAAAACCGATACTTTTGTGTCATGTGTAAAAAAATAGAATTTGATGCTAAAAAGGCTTATCATGGAACATATTTTTTACGTTGCCGGATGTAATATTGGTTTTCCAGAAAATTTGGCATGCGCCCATGGAATATCGAGGGGTATGCAGCAAAAATTTGTTCGGAATTATTTAACGTTTCAAAATAATGTTTCCAATGGAAGGATCATATATTCATATATGCAAAAAGAATTTGCCAAAGCAAACCATTTACTATCCGATCTATTTGTTTGTATCATGGATATCCATTAGTATAAAAACATTTGCAATATTTTAATTACATTACATGGAAAAACACTAAAATAATCTTGCTAAATCACCCAAAACAAATTGCTGACAGGGAAACTCCTTGCTCTTCTGCGCAAGTTTCACATAAGGAAAATCCATCCATCGAACAGTTGAGGATGCTTGATTTCTACCTCGCCACATATTTTATCCTCGTACCACATAAATTGTTTCACAAATATTGATTAGCAGAGAACAAAAAAGATGGGCTTTGTGAAAAGTTCGGCCTGCCGCAAGCAACAAAATTAGCTAGGAAAAAAATTACGACCATGTCTGCACTTCCGGAACGGGATTTTGTACTTCCATGTTTCAGATATTCTGAGCTCTGGCAGCGCGCTCATTTTTCCAGGACCACTCATCTCACTCATGGGAGGCCAGCGCCCAGCGGGATGTCAGCCATCGCCTGGCCGCCTTCCAAAGCCCGCATCTATTCCCCCTTGTGCGACCGCCCCAACTCAATGGGCAGTGAGGGGAATAGAGGAGCTGCCGCTCCTTATGGCGTCAGAGCCAGGGAGGCTCGACAATGCTCAAATGGTGTCCATGGCAGTGGCATGTCTGCTGGATTTTACGGCAGGGCTGTATAGGAACATCAGAGGAGCATGGCCAGCGAGGCCGGTGTGGACATGCATAGCTTGTTTTGGCGTTGCCCGGTCAGCAGAGCATGGCCGAAGATGTAGGATTGTCTGGCGGCGTCATCCCTTGGCTTCTATGATGACAGCTGGAAGTGCAACGGGCCGACGTTGTCGGGGAGCATGCAGGGTCCGCGGCGGGGTGGCATCATGCTCCCTCGGATGCGCTGATTTCGCCGGGACTTCGTCTCGTCCGTGTACGTGATTTTCGGTAATCAGGGCCGGGACGTTAATACGAATCCTCACATATATATATGGCAGATAACTTGCCGTACGAGAACGGCACCTTGACTGGATTTAGGAAAGGAAACCGAGCTAACCTGGCCTAGGATTGATCAGACGATGTACAATACCAAACCAAAGGAAGGCTCGCACGGATTAGAAAAACGAATCGGTATGATTTATCAATGGCATTTTAGGTATGATTTATCAATGGCATTGAGGGTAGTTTCAATGACCTACCAAACTAAACCAAACCAAGGAAGCCTTAACGCCTTTATTATTAGGTATAGATATATAGGAGAAGCAAACCTGATACTGCTGAGGACAGGAAAAAGATCACTGCTAGAATTTGTATTTTGTTAATGCGATTACAGGTTTCTTCTGCTATATCCTGAAATCTGACCGCATCCACTGTTTTTGTTTTATTGCTTACAGGCTGTAACCCACCCAATAGGTTGTGAATTGGCCACACCCACAATGGCTCTACCGCTTCTCCGGGGGATTGGAATGCCAACCTTATTTAGAACAAATGGCATGTTCTGTACCACTCAACATCCTCCGCTAGCCCACTTCACAACTAGGGCGGAGTGTGTGCAGACTACCGAGGCCAAAGCTGTGCCCAGGTCAGTTCAACAGGCTACCAAGGAGGCGGTGCCGGAGCAAAATGCACAAGGTTTCGAAGCAGTTATTGGCATCGAGACCCATGTCCAGCTCTCCACCATCACAAAGGCGTTCTGCTCCTGCCCATACAACTACGGCTCCCAGCCGAACAGCACCGTTTGCCCCACCTGCATGGGCCACCCTGGGACGTTGCCGGTCCTGAATGCGGATGTTGTTGAATGCGCGGTCAAGCTGGGCCTCGCTCTAAACTGTGATATCGCCATGACATCTAAGTTTGACCGCAAACAGTACTTCTACCCTGACCTGCCCAAGGGGTACCAGATTTCGCAGTTCGACATTCCGATTGCCCAGAAGGGTTATGTTGATTTGGATATTCCAGTTGAGTTTGGTGGTGGTCACAGACGATTTGGGATCACGAGGGTTCATATGGAAGAAGATGCTGGCAAGCTGCTTCACTCTGAATCCGGGAGTTACTCTCAGGTTTTTCTTGTTTTCCCTCCTAGCTAATTACTAGCTCTGTTCCATAAAGTTTTTGGGTCCCTTCAAGTTCCCATGCATAATATGCCTCTGGAATCATGTTGACATTCACCACTGTGGAACAGTACATTTCTAAACCAATGCCTTCATAAATACTGAATATGAGCAGTCATGGAATTTAATAAAGGCGAATTCTATGTAACATCTTACTGTAAACTCAGAAGATTGAGTAATACAAGGGATTGGGTTTCTTGTACATTTGTTGCTAGAGGGGGGATTGAGTAACACTTATCTATAGGTAGGTTTAGCCCTTCCTGTCATTCAGAATGTAAGTGCCACTCTCATATCCAACTGAAATTCAATTGTGACACACCTTCACGATGCAAGTTCAGCTGAACTACACTTAATGTCAGATCAGCGTGTTTATCTCTATGGCTCTGATCAAAAGTTAAAGGACTTCTCAAATTTGATACAAGAAGATGAGGTTGGGGCAATCTGCAGTAAGGTGTCAATGCATGTGTGCTATGTGAAAGTACTTCAAAACCATGTGGTTGTGTACTTACACCACATCTCCAATCTTGACACAAAATCAGAGATGGAGTAAGAAATAAAATAGAGCAAATTCAGAATCAAACAATCATGTATTGGTTCAGTTGCAATACTAACTACAAATGTAAACTGGTTAATCAGTGGTTGCTATTCTGGTTGGTTAGGTTGATTTAAATAGAGCCGGTGTTCCTTTGCTCGAGATAGTCTCAGAGCCAGATATGAGGACAGGAACAGAGGCTGCTGAGTATGGTGCTGAGATACAAAGGGTTGTTAGATACCTGGGAGTGGGCAATGGCAACATGCAGGAAGGTTCCCTTCGATGTGATGTGAATGTATCTGTTCGGCCAATTGGACAATCAGAATTTGGTACAAAGGTAATGACCAAAACTTTTGAATTTTCCCAACTGTTAGTTATGTCCATGTCGAGAACATTTGAATGAATATTATGAATTTATGATCTGATGATTCATCAATACAACCTTATGCCAGGAGCAGATATTAGACCATTGAGGCCTAGAGTTAGTTCTTACAAATTTATTTTCTTGTATTTTTTAGTACTGCATATAACATTGGCATTGTATGTTTTACATATTAAAGTTATTTGGTTAGCCATTCGGCTTGGTTGTTGTTGTATTCAATGATTGCTTGCAAAATTTTCAAACTTGTAGAGGTTTGCACGAAAATCCTTCATCTATGCTTGTTAATTGTGTTTGTGAAAACTGTAGAATTTTGTGTATATTCGAGTTATCTTTTTCCTTCAAAATTTCATGTCTTAAGAAAACTTACCAGTCATGGACTTCAACAGATTATGGTTTTTAGACCATTTGTACTGACCATGGAATGTTAGCAACCATGGACATTACAACGGAACCATTTTCTGAGAGCAAGCAGTTCCTTACATCATAAGTTGTTGGTGTCTAATTATATATGATGGCAGTAAATTCCTCATTTGTTTGTTTACTGTTATTTTAGATGACAATGTGGCATCACTTGCTTGTTTTTCTTTCATTCTAATTTCTGACAGGTTGAAATAAAGAATATGAACTCATTTTCCGCAATAAGTAGGGCAATAGATTATGAGATCTCCCGGCAGATTCTTCTTCACAAAGAAAGCCAAGCTGATCAAATTGTACAAGAAACACGTCTTTGGGATGAGTCTTCTCAGGTTGTTATCTCACCTTGTTCGTTAGCTTGTGTTTTCACCTATTGGCCTTTTCCTACAGTTTCTAAATTCATTTCTTTATCTATATTCTCAGAAAACTTTTACAATGCGAAAAAAGGAGGGACTTGCTGACTATAGATATTTTCCTGAGCCTGATCTTCCTGAAGTTATTCTCAGTACTGAGTACATTGATAGAATTCGCAGTTCAATGCCAGAGCTTCCAGAGGGAAAGCGTAGGCGTTATGAGAACATGGGACTCAGCATGCAAGATGTCATTTTCCTTGCTAATGATGATAATGTAATCATCTTCAGCTTTGTTTTCATTTTCCCTTGTTGTGGATGTGTATGTATTACCAAGTATATTTGGAAGGTCCTCTTTACTAAAGGAAGAGGGCCTAATCTTGATTTGGCCAACTGTTTGAAAGATTTTATTTAATCAAGCTTGCTTGAGGTTGAAGGGGAGCCTTGGCGCAACGGTAAAGCTGCTGCCTTGTGACCATGAGGTCATGGGTTCAAATCCTGGAAACAGTCTCTTGCAGCAATGCAGTGAAAGGCTGCGTACTAAAGACCCAAAGTGGTCAGACCCTTCCCCGGACCCTGCGCAAGCGGGAGCTACTACACCGGGCTGCCCTATTTTTAGGCTTGCTTGAGGTTCATATATTTTTATGGGATCACCTGATTTCTATTGTTTTGCATGGAAAAGTTTTTCCAATTTCTTCTCTCATTTTCAGATATAATCCAATTTCTCTGTTGTGTACATCAGCTTTGGTGATCTGATTTATGTATGCTCCTCCTAGGTTGCTCATTTCTTTGATTCTACACTTGAGCATGGCGCTGATGCAAAACTGGCTGCCAACTGGATCATGGGTGACATTGCTGCTTATCTGAAGGATGAAAAGCTCTCTATTGATGAAATCAAATTAACACCTCTGGAGCTTTCTGAAATGATTGCATCCATAAAGAATGGAATTATCAGTGGGAAAATTGCCAAGGAGGTAACATGCTAACCAATTTTCTTTTTGGATGTTACGCCTTTTGGACCTACATTATATTTAAAGCCTCTTGTTTACAAGATTTCTATGTTATATGCAGTCTCTTCATTTTAATTGTGCTACTGCTTCTGCACTTGCTCTTCCGGCCAAAACTTAAATTTTGACAGTTTCTTTTGTACTCCCTCCGCATGTTTTTGTAGGGCATATTTTGATTGACTAAGATCTTTGACCAGTAATTACTCTGCTAAAATGTCATTTATGTGATACAACATCATAATAATAAGTACTGAATACAATTCAATGACAACAATTTTATGCTATATAAGTTACATAATATGGAGTATTTGTTGGTCAAAGCCTTGTTTTAACCAATCAAAATGCCCTACAAAAAGAAACAGAGGGAACGCTATCTTGGTCTGAAGGTTTCCATAGTGGTATTAATATGGTAGAAATAAGTTTTCAAATAGGTTTCCATAGCTCTGAATTTTTCACATGCCTGTCCTGACGTGTTCTGTTATGGACTTGCATTCTTTTCAGGATTTACCACTAGTCTTAGCTTTCTAAACTTGGAATACTTTCTCCCTGATTCCGCCTCTTGCAGATTTTGGTTGAGCTCATTGCCAAAGGTGGAACTGTCAAGTCTGTGATAGAGGAGAAAGATCTGGTTCAGGTAAATGTGGTGACAATGGTCACTATTTGGAACCACGGTAGTTTGAATCTTTAAAAACTTTAATTAGTCTCTGCTTGGGTTTTCTAACTTAATTATTTATTTACTACTGGGAAATGGCAGATAGCAGATCCAGCAGCAATTGAGGCCATGGTAGATCAAGTACTCGCGGACAACCAGAAGCAACTTGAGCAGTATCGCGCTGGGAAAACCAAGTTGCAGGGATTTTTCGCTGGCCAAGTTAGTTGATTTTGAATGTGTAGCTGTGTTATCCTTTGTTTTCCTATGCAGTTGCGAGAGCTGATGATATTTTTAAAATTGGTTCCAGGTGATGAAGGCATCAAAGGGTAAAGCAAGTCCTGTTTTATTGAATAAAATCCTTGCAGAGAAGTTAAAGGGCTGACAGTTGAACCTTTTGATATGCATATGGGTTCATGATCGAGAAAAAAGGAGGGCAACTGTTGAGGGGTGTTCCGGCATATCAAGTGTCCCTTGATGAGTGTAGCATCAAATGAAATCCGATTTTTTTGGCCAAAACATCTCCAGTTCTGGTTTGGTCGTTGTAGTTGTCACTTTGAATTTTGGGATGTGATTATGTGTCCCCCTCTTTTAGAGCACGAATTTTGTGAAAACAATCCCCTTCAAATAATACAAAGATAAATGTCACGTGTTTGAGCTGGTAATAAAAAATGAACAGTGTGCGTTTTGCATTTCTGTTTTACACAGCTGATAATGAGCATGTATATTTTGACGTTTTCTTAACATCCTGGAACTTACCATGTGGCCATTGCATTTTCAGTTTCAAACAGCTGCAAACTCATTTTTCGCTTGGATAAGAGAAGGATAATAATGCAGCCGGTTGTTGGCTCTATACACATGCAATGTCACCTACAGCCATCACAAATATCCATCTAATATAATAGATTGACTATAAGATAGTCTTTATTGTATACCTATAAGATAGTCTTTATTGTATACTTAAGCATTTAATGAGTGCATGCACATGCATTGTATGCAAGACATACAGCACGGTGGGCGCCTGCTCTAGCGCTAGTGGGCAGGCTGCTGTGCGGGCGACACCGCGAGCGCCCGCTCCGTTCTCTCTCATATATTCTCTCCTCCAACTAGGATTTTGCTGACATGGAATGGCTTATATCCTGCTGACTGAGCTCTATTTATACTTGCTCTAATGAACCACTTTATCACTAATATTTCTTTCTTTTAATTGTCTGTTCCTTCATGCATGACTGCGAGCGAGACTGCCATAAAACGTACATTTTGCTACAGTGATTCACAAGATCAGTTAATTACTTGCTTGGCAACGTCTAATCGAGGTGCATTCATGGTATATGACTAGTGCAATTATAACAATATATACTCTGGCTGAAGGTCATCAAAACATAATATAGTAATACAAAATCACTGTTGGTTACAGTTTACACTGCAACAAGACGACACGGTACTACTGCTTGAGCCATCAAATGCGGGGTCAAATTAACCGGACAGAACACACCCTAATCAATTATGTCAACAATGTGTGGCAACTAACAAGCAATTATTGGGAAAAATAGGTAAGTTACAAGGGACAGCTACATAACATCAGCAGCGCATCATAGCTGCGGTCACTACTTGAAACTATATATACATTGTACAACAACCAGGAGAACTGTCCTGTCAGTGCAGCATACCATGAGAGGATGACCTGCCTAATCCTCATTGTCGTAGTCCTCATCCTCATCAACCTGCACCGTCAGATGTCCGAAACTGGATGGTCCAACACCAATGCCTCCAATGGCATCCGGCATAGGCCAATCTGGCTGGTGGTCGGCACTGGCTTCTTCCACCTTTGAAATCAGAGCTGGTATCTCGGCTGATGGGGCCTCTACTGGATGTGCACTTTGGGGAATGCTCTCATTACAACGGTTGGTCTCTGGAACTATCTCATCTCCTGGTAAGGGTTCACTGTGCTCACCAAACATGCTGCTCTCATCCTCGAATTGTACATAACCAATCTCCTTTCTCTTGGTTGGAGGCCGCCCACGGCCTCTTCCTCGACCTCTGCCTCGGCCTCTGGGACTGGTGTTCAAGCTTCTTATTGGCTGCAAAGGCAACAATCATGTTACCGACTTCTCTGCTAAAAAAAATTAACTTTGGTGATATGTGAGGCAAGTGTACCATTTTGCTGGATCGGGGTTCCTCGCTCTCTGGGTCACTTCCATTCGACAATTTTCTGGAAAGCGAATTTCAAACATTAATCAGGTACTTGTTGTCACATGATTCATGAGAAGCTTTGACTATGCCAAGTGAAAATCACCTTCTTCTGGGTAATCCTCTTTCATCTCCACAAGAGTCAGCACCACCAAGGTCTGGCACCTTGTTCGCAATCTCTTTTAGGAAGTCAAAAGAGCTGTACCTCTTCACACATTGCTTTCTGAGTATCTCATAGGAAATATATAAACCCTTAGTCACTAAAGGCACAAAGTTGAAACACCCAGCATAAACTGGTTAACTTGTATAACTAAATTACAATTTGAAAAGGACCAAAAGAAGAAAAAACTTGCATTCGCATATTAAAAGCAGTGGAATAGCTAAATTACGGATGGATGTTGTAAATTCTGATGTTGGTCAAACACATGTTCTGCATAAGAGCAGGCTCATGCCAGTTTTCAATTGGTTACCAAAATGAACCAGTCTGAGTATCTCATGTCAGGCATAAGAGCAATCTCAGTTTCCAACTAGTTACCAAAGTGAACCAGTCTGAAACTGACGTGCTGACACGTCTTGAGCCTCGACGATCTTTAAATGTTTCTCTTATGCACTTCGGTTTCCGATATTCTGGTTTCTCTTTGGAGCCTTCCAGAGGAGCAATAATTGCTAGTATTTGTGTTTTGGTGGTTAGGGTCAGCAGAACTAGACTCATTCAGTTTGTTACCAGGCTAGCTGTCATTTTGCAGTGTCCGAGAGCTGTCAAAACCGAACAAGGTGCACTGTGACTGCAGTAGTGAAAGCGCCTGGCAAAGTTGTCTGAGGGGAAATGGAGGGGCTGGCTCAGACGTCGTGATTCAAGATGAAACTTGAGACAGATGCTGGTTTGCTATCTGACTCAAGTGGCGAATTTCTCTTAGCTACTTCTTTTAATTCATGTAAAGTTTTGATGATTTCCTGCCCCGTGTTGAGTAATGGAACCATCTAAAAATGAAAATCCCTGCTTTAGATTTTTTGCATTCAGGTTTCAAATATATACTACTATTTAGAAGACAAGACTGCAGCAGAAAACAATGGACAAAAACAAAAGTTCAGTATAATCAGAGCAACTTCTCAACACAGATTAAATTGGTTGTAGTCCGTTTTCCTATTATGCCCCCTTGATGTCAATATTGGCTTCTTAGCTACATCCTTGCACAGAGACATGTAAATGGCTCGTATATATACCTTTATATATTAAAAAACCGCACTGGTAGGGCCTCCGCCACAGTTTTTGTAAAAGATGGTTACTGGAAGAGCTAGTTTTTATATTAATAGCATTCCCTTTAATATGAAGGAATTTACAAACTGAATCAATACTGTTCACAACCTTTGGTCTTTATCAAACATCTTTTGTTGAAAAGAACAAGGATGACCCATAATGAATGGCATGATACTTGCGCTAGTTATTCAAGATAATCAATCCAGGAAATTTTCTCCAACAACATAATTGTAGTGCACTGAATCACATAGACAATATATTCATGGCACTCACAAACAGACTACCTTTGAAAAGCTCAAAGGCGTCAATAAGAGTAATGCAGATTCAAACACTGTCCATAGTATGAGAAAGTCTTTGACCAGTAAAATATGCTTTATTACAAAGATATAATTATTTTAGGAGTGATTATATGCCAACCAACAGGCAAAAGATAGATACAGTACCATTATTAGACACTTATTAGAAAAAATGCCTTCAACTGCATCCCTTTTTTAGCACAAGAAAATAAATGCTCCTAAATAACTTTTTTTTTTTGGTAAACATCTCCAAAAGAACTTGGCGGCTAATATGTTGAAGGCGCCTGTCAACCTAGATGTAGAACTAGAAATTTATAAGGTAAATCAGTGAGAAATATCACATGGCATGACCTAACAAAAAATGGGCAATAGATGTAAAAAAAGGGACATAATGTTTTGACAAGAACATAGAACTACAGATGTTAATAGTCATCCATATAGAGGGATGTCATTTCAAAAGGTTAACCATTTAAGCTCCAAAAGTCCAAGCAAGGCACGGGGTCATAATGGTATTAAAGAGCGAGGCAGTATAGACTCACAGGTGGAAGGAATTCAATGTTTTTGCACCACTTTGAAGAGTAATTTGGTATGAGCGGTCAATCAAATCTTGCAGAAACAATTCAAGGGCTCTCGCTGCATGTAAACAAGAGACTCAGGATGTCAGATACTCAATTCTATGCTTCATCGTGGTACTAACAGGCATTATATGCACACAGTGAAAACAATAATTCCGAAATATCTTTGAAAAGCAACAGAAGAAATGGGCCAAACGCACATGTTTTAATGAATGCTTTGTTTGTATCATTGGCATAGCAGAATGAAATTGTGAAACAACAGTTGTAACTTCAAATATAAGTAGAACTTATGCAGAATGCAGAACAGCAATCCCAATATCAACATATAACATCAATACAAAATGCATGAAGATTATTGCAGAACTTACAAACTAAAACAGGCACAGCCAGCGCAATCTTGCCAACGTCCTCATCTGCCTGCATTATCTTTTTGATCCGTGCCTATCATAACAAACATAAATAAAATCAGTGACCAGACATATTTCACAACTGAGCAACAGGTCAAATATATAGTCCGGTAGCTTACAACATAACACAGAGCGAAAGAGCCACACTAACCAACACAAGATAATCCTAAGAGTTTGTTTGATTCATAGGATTGCATCCTATAGGAAATATTCCTATAGGAATTCTGTAGTGCAAATCCTATAGGAAACTAACATGAGGTCCAACCTCATGAAAAAATTCCTTTACACAATCAAAGAGAATGACACTTCCCATAGGATTCAAGCTGGCATGGCATCCCAATCCTATAGGATTCCCATTCCTATATTTTTCCTATCCTATGAATCAAAGGAGCCCTAAGCAAATTGAACAAAGGAAACGCAGGTTTCAGTAAAAAAAAACTTCCGGTCATCATTACACAGTATCATATTAGTCTGGTCGAGAAGTTAAACACAATTCAAGTTACAAAAGGTATTGCTGAAATGACCATTCTGCGTAAGGAACTCCTACAAGGCAAAGCATACATTCCTCGTGTAATTGCAAAGGAAAACGTTTTCGGTACAAGGCGGGCGATCGTGCGTTCGCATCCTCCGCCTCGTCCGAGCGACGCGTGTCCGTGTGGGCCTACCACTCCATCCCTATCCTCTCGCTTCCTTCCCTCGTCTCTGCAAACGGAAAAAGATCCCCAAATTAGTCTGCCCCGACTCGAACACCCCGGCCGGCAGTTGAAGAAGCAGCCTCCGCGCTGCACCCCACAGGCTCTCTCTCCCTCATGGATTGGAGCTACTCCGACCGGCACTCCAGCTCCGCCGCTCTCCGGTCTCCGGCGTTCTCCAGCGTACTCCCTTCGCTCTAGCTGCGCCGTTCTCCGGTCTCCGGCGTGCTCGGGGCGCTCCTGAAGAAGCGCGGCGACGGGCGGCGCTCCTGGGTGCGCGTAGACGCAGCGACGGGCGCGTCCGAGGCGGTGGAGGTCGCCAAACCGGCGCTCATGCGGCGGCTCGACCTGCCCGCGCGCGACCTCCGCCTCCTCAACCCGCTCTTCGTCTACCCGTCCCCATCCTCGGCCGCGAGCGGCGAGCGGGCCGTCGTCTGCAACCTCGAGCGGATACGGTGCATCATTACAACCGACGAGGCGCTCGTCCTGCGCGACCCCATGGAGAGAGCCGCTGTAGCGAGCTGCGCCGTGCTCCATCCTCAACATTGTCAACGCTCACCATGGATGGCGAAATTTTTTGCTACGGACTCATTTTTTTTTTTTTGCTATTTTTTGTCAAATTTTTTGCTACTAGAACTCCGGCGATGTCAAAATTTTGCTATAATAGAATAATTATTTTGCTACAATTATTCTTTTTTTTTGCTATAATAGTACAAATTATTTGCTATGAGTTTGTCCGGGGTAGTTCTCCGGTGAGAGTCTCCCGGCGATGTCTCCGACGAAATTAATTTTGCTACAGTAGCACGGTTTTTGTTTTGCTATAGTACTCCGGCGTGGTCTGACATTTTTCTTTAATTTTTACACGAATCGTTTTTTGCTACATAGGAGCAAAAACGGTTTTTTTTTGCTACACAGAACAAATACAGTTTTTTTGGGGCAAAAAGTGACACGTGTCCTCACGGGGATGCGGGGGATAGAAAATTTTCATCCCCCGGGGGGACGCTCAGCATTATCCAATTGCAAACCTTGAATGATGTCAAGCAGCTGGTGGCAATAAAACACTGAAAGGTTTTGAACGTCCCGAAATCATGGTCATGATTTATAGGTTTCACGTGTCGAATTATACAGCTTAAGTACCCCGACAGCGCCGCCAGGCGTGTCTCAGCCTTTTTTCCATCATTTGCCAACATGAGCAGGAATGTCCAGGAAATCTTGCACATGCTACCAGGAGCTTGGATAGCAGCAGTGTATTAAATGACAAATCTAGCTCGTGAGTACACGGAGCAACAGAGTGTAACCTACAGCGTAGGAACATCAATCACACTAGGCCGCTTCTTCGACGCCAACTTGCGCTTGCCAGTCCACTCCAGTAAATTTTCAACCAAACCAAAAGCAAACCCAATATAGTACCGAGTCCACCTCACCTTCCCTCTCACTCCATCCACCAGGACAGACGAATTGAAGAAGGAAAAGAAATCAACTCGCTAGCGAGACAAACAAAAAAACGGCTCGATTCAACGCGCACGCGTGCGGAGAATAACAGCCGGTTCGGCCTCCGCAACGGCGACGCCTCGGCGCCGAAACAAACCCCAAGAAGAAAAAACAAGGCGCGAGTCAACGGCGAGATCCACGGAGGGAGAACCGAGATCCACCAAGTGCTCGGCCAGATCGGGTCACGGGCGCAGCAGATCAGAGATGGAGCGTGGAGGGAGAGAGGGAGAGAGAGCACGAACCGCGGGGAATCGGGTGCCCAGCTTCTTCCTCATCTTCGTCGCCCTTCCTCCTCCGACGACGCGTCGGGCTCGATGCCGGCTATCGTAGTCTACCCTTTCTTTTCCGTGTTTCTTTATTCTGGACGATTGGATTTCTTTTTCTTTGTTGTGTTCCACCACCGCCACCAACTTGCACCACCACGGGGTTCCCCTATGTAGGGCTTATAGCACTACGCGTTATGGGTCCCATGTCCATTTACTTTTTTTTTTTCCTTTTTCTTGAAAATTGTTCAAATACGAAATTTGTTCAAATTGAAAATTTGTTCAAATTCGAAAATTGTTCAAATTGAAAATTTGAACAATTTCGAAATTTGTTTAAATTCGAAATTTGTTCACATTCGAAAGTTGTTCAAATTCGAAATTTGTTCACATTCAAAATTTGTTCAAAATTCAAATTCTTGTTTGAACATATTTCAAAACGAAAAAATCCCGAATAGAAAGGAAAAGAAAAAAGAAAACAGAAAAGAAAAAAAGTAAAACAGAAATAAGAAAACAGAAAATGGCAAAAGAAAAAATGGAAAAATCTAAAGCTAAACGCGAACTATACACAAGCCGCCGCTTGGCCTGGTGGCTTCGCCCCGTCTTGCGCAAGGGGAGGGCGCGGGTTCGAACCCCCTCCCCCGCACATCTGCACATATATTTTCGCGAATTAATCAGTTTAATGGGCCGGTCCGTTTAGGAAATTTACACGGGCGTGCGTTAATACGTAGTGCAACGGGCGCTATATAGTGTTTCCGCCACCACGGCACGCCGCGAGGAGTCGAGGCGCTCGTTCTTTTTTCCTTTTAGCATCTCCAGCCGTTCGGCCCAATAGGACGCGAAAATCTCGCTTTTTCGGCCGCCGCGGCGCGAAACGGCGCAAAACAGAAAACTGGGGGCGCGTTTCCCATCCGTGAAACCCAGGCCGCTCCCAAGCTGGCGATTCGGGCATATTTGGACATGTAAAAATTGAATAAATAGAGTTTTGCCACACAAATAAATAGTTCAACAATTTAAACAGATAAAACAAATTACACTACGCATTGTCATCGTCCTCAACATTGTCATTCCCCTTTCGCCCCCATAAATGTTGCACCAGGTCATTCTGTAGAGCTTGGTGTGTTCCAGCGTGTCGAATCTCCTGCCGCGTGGCGAGGAAGGATGTCGGCACCTAGTGATCAACATTTGCAATAGGACCATGTCGATAGTATGGTGTGTTTGCCTCACTTTCAGGCACCGGGTCATCTCGCTCACTCTCAATGATCATGTTGTGCAAGATCACACAACACTGCATCACCTCCCACATGTTGGACTTCGACCAAGTCATAGCTGGGTACCGGACAACAGCGAATCGAGATTGCAGCGCGCCAAATGCCCGCTCAACATCCTTCCTGCAAGCCTCCTGGCACTTGGAAAACCAAGCTTTTGTGCTTCCTGGCACAGTGTTGGAGATGCTCTTCACAAATGTTGCCCACTTCGGGTAGATGACATCTGCAAGATAATACCTCTTTGTATACTGGTGTCCATTGATCTCATAGTTCACAGGGGGCCATGGCCTTCGACAAGTTCGGCAAAGACATTCGAGCACTGCAATACATTGATGTCGTTGTGACTTCCAGGCATACCAAATAATGAATGCCAAATCCATAGATCGTACGAAGCCACGGCCTCGAGAACCACCGAGCATTCTCCTCCCTTTCCCTTGTACATCCCCTGCCAATCAAATGGACAGTTCTTCCATGCCCAATGCATACAGTCGATACTACCAAGCATCCCAGGAAAGCCTCTTGCTTCATTATCTGCGAGGAGACGAGCAGTGTCTTGCGCATTGGGTGATCGCAAGTATGTTGGGCCAAAAACTGCAACCACTGCCCGACAGAACTTGTTCAAGCACTCAAGGGCCGTGAACTCGCTCATGCGCAGGTAGTCATCTTGTGCATCTGCGGGAGCACCTTATGCAAGCAACCTCATGGCCATCGTGCACTTCTGAATAGAGGTAAAGCCTACCGTGCCGGTGCAGTCCTTCTTCAATTTGAAGTAGGTGTCGAACTCCCGGATGGCATGCATGATCTTGAGGAAGAGCTTGCGGTTCATCCTGAAGCGACGCCTGAACACCTTCTCGTCGTTGGTGGGATCCTCGGCGAAGTAGTCGGAGTAGAGGATGCAGTACCCCTCGTACCGCTACCTCGGCTTGCTCTTGCGGCGACCGGGCCTCGATCCAGCACGCCGCGGCTGGGCGGCCTGGGCCTGCAAGCCGGCCATGCAGCTCAGGATCAGCAGGTGTTCCTCGTCGTCGATGGCGTCCTGATCTTCCTCGTCGAATAGCTCGGCGAGCATCTCCTCGGCATCGGAGTCCATGGGCCGGGCAGAACGTCGAACACCTCGCGGGGTGGACGCGTTTCACCGAACACAACCTCCCTCGTGGCAGAGGGGCGAATAAACGGCGCCGGCGGCATGGCGGAGCTAGACGGCGGAGGTTCCTTGTGGATGGGCTAGTTGCTCGTGTGTGCTGGTGGCCGACGGCGTGGCGACGGCGAGTCGAGCGAGAGGAAAAGGCGAGTCGGGATGGGAAAGTTGGGGAAATGGCGTTGCCTCGCCGACAATGCTGGCCCACGCGCGCTTTTCCTTCCGCCGCCCCCAAGCCAAACCCAATGGGCTGGGTTTTGCCTGGGTGCGCTGGCGCTAATTTCTGCCGAAACGGCGCGATTTGGGGATCTGGGGGGCGGCTGGTAGAAAAACGGCGCTTTTCGAACAAATCGGCGCTATTTCGCGTCCTGGGGGACGGCTGGAGATGCCCTAAGGGTGTGTTTGGCGAATTTTCGACAAAAAGACCACTTCACAAAGTGAAAATGCAAAAAGGACCACCTCTGAGAGGATTTGGCAAAACTACCGTGGCGGCAGGTGCGACACGTGGCACATGCCGCCACGGAGGGAGGCGGCAGGGCCTACCACCACGGTCACAGGCGGCAGGTTGCGGGAGCACGATGACGTGGAAGCATGCCGCCTAGGCTAGAGGCGGCATGTTCTGTTTCTATGTGTGAATCGATCGGCCGGCCCAGGCCAGCATTGGAATCAACCTGCTCGCGTTGATGAAATTAATATCCTACAAGCCAAAGCCAATCGATTGCACTCATTCCAAATTTCCAACACTAAGCAGAGACCGACGATGCATTCCCTGGCGATGCATGTGTGCATGCATTCTTTCGGTTGTTCGCATGTAGCGGAACGAGTGCCGCCTCTAGCCCAGGCGGCATGCCTCCACTTCATCGTGCCCCAACGTGTCGCCTGTGACCGTGGTGGCAGGGCGTGCCGCCTTCGACCGTGGCAGCATGTGCCACGTGTCGCCTGGCTGACCTGTCGCCACGGTAGTTTTGCCAAATCCTCTCGGAGGTGGTCCTTTTTGCATTTGCACTTTGCGAAGTGGTCCTTTTTGTCAAAAAATCGTGTTTGGCAGACTGCGTGAGTCCAAAAATTCTCACCCGACCCACTTTTCTTTTGGTAGACTGATTTAGCCACCAGGTCCATGCCGAGCACATACGGAAAAGCCTCCTCAGCCTGGTCGGGTTGTGTGAAGCTCAAATCGAGCTTCACATGCGAGCCTAGCCAAGGTCATCCCGAAAACTTGTCCGCGCTCGACCCCAAAAAAATCCCGCCCAGACGCCCCCGGCCCGCTAGGGCATGACCTCACCGTCGGTCCCCAGATTTTCCCCTTTTCCTCACCTCCTCTCTCCGCTCGACCCAAGCCGCAACTGCCGAAAATTCTGCCCGCCCCCTCCCATCGTCTTTCTCCGCGGCAGACGCCGACATCTCCCAGCCTCTCTCTGATGTACGTCCGCTCGTAGGCTATCCCTTTGGCCCGCTCAAAGATCATCTTCCGTTTTGATAATTAAATGACAACATACCTATTGGACTAATGTTTGTTTGATACATGAAAATGCCCAGGTTCATCAGGTATACAAATTTGGTTGCAATGAAAAGAGCTAGAAGAGACAAAGTTGAGAAGGCAAATTTACATGCAGCGGAGGCTCCGGTGAAACCACCGGAACCTCCGCCCAGCCTCCGGTGCGGGTCCGCCCAAAACACCCTCTGGTGCATACAAGCGGAGGCCAGAGCGGAGCCTCCGGTGATACCACCGGAGCCTCCGCCATCTCCACTAGCCCTCTAAGGAGGTGGCCTCCGGTGCGCTTCTGGTGGAGGATCCGCCAAAATGGTGCTCTGTTTGATAAGAGCAGATCCTCCAGCGGAACCTCCGGTGCGCCTCCGGTGGGCGGAGGCTCCGGTGAATCCACCGGAGGTTCCGCCCTCTCAACTGGCACGCTGGGGGGTTGGTCTTCGGTGCGCTTCCGGTGGTGGCTCCGCCAAAACAGGGCTCTATTGGATAAGGGCGGAGGCCCCACCAGAACCTCCGGTGCAACTCCGGTGGGCGGACCCTCCGCCAAACCCACCGGACCCCTCTGTCCCTTTAGCCCAAGCAAAGAACAGATCTGGGCTGCGCGCATGCGCACAGAAGAAGATCACCGGAGCCTCCGGTGCAACTGGAACTGCTCAACGACCACTTGTGGGAAGGGGTATAAATACCACTTCCCCTTCCTCATAAATGCTAAGCTTTTTCCCACTCTCTCTCCTAGCCATTAATGAAAGCTTCACCCACCTAGATCTCCCTCTCTGTCCACCCACTCACTCTCATACTTTGTGGAGAGCTAGAGGAGACCTAGATCCACACTTCCACCAAAGGAATTTCAAATCCATCCACCACAACCTAGTAGATCTAGAATCCTACTTGAGGCCTAGAAACCTTAGTAGATCTTGTGCTTGTAGCTTCCACCTTGTTGCAAGAAGCTTCAGATTGCTTGAGAGCCTCCATCCATCTTGTGGTGTGACCTCGAGCTCGTGTAAAGGTTTGGTCAACGTCTTCAAGTCGACCTCATAGTGGAAACGAGAATCTCCCTCACCGGAGAAGCTCAAGGAGAATAAGGTGTGCACAACCGTGCTATTGAGGAGTGCCTAGGTGGCTCCCCACCTCTCCAACGTAGACGTACTTCTCATTGAGAAGTAAGTACGGGAATCATATCCTTGTCTCCTTGTTTACACGTGTGGTTTATCTTGCTACCTTTCGTTTTACTTCCGTTCTGTATATTATCTTGTCCACATAGGTTGCTCACCTAGATGCACATCTAGAGAACCTTATCTTATCTTGCTTAGCCCCACTAAAAGGAAAAGAAAAGAAAAATTGGTAGTCAACCTATTCACCCCCCCTCTAGTTGACCATAGTGCACTTTCAATTGGTATCAGAGCCTCGGCTCTTGCTAAGGGCTTAACCGCCCAAGAGTATAATGGTCAATGAAAATGCCCCCGAAAGTTCTAATGCGGAAATCGCCAAAATGGCCGACACTATATCTAACCTACAAGAAACGGTTGGAACCATCCAAACCTAATTGTCCAAGGTTAGCTCTAGTGTTAGTTCGGAGGTTTCTAGCATAAAGAAAATGATGGAGGCCTTGATGGGGAAAACCAAGGAGTCCGAGGAACCACCTCTCACCGCCAATGATGTTAGCTCGGATGAAGAGTCGCTTCTGGACATCACCGAAATGGAAGCTAACATTGCTTTAGCTAAGGTGAAAGCCAAAGCAAAAGCCGATAAAAAGGCAAAGAGCGGTGGGAGCTCCGAAGGCTCAATCGGCTAATGGTTCGGGGTCTCACTCTAAAGTTCGACCACCTCCCAATTATGATTCTATCCATACCATTGCCACAATGCCACACATGGTTAATGTTGGAGTTCCTCCCATGCTTAACACTAATGAATTTTCATCTTGGAAGCTTGATATGGAGTATCATATTTTAGGATCTTGCACCGCTTTGTGGAGAAGCATTCTCCATGGATTCCACCCTCATGATCCAAGCAACTTGACTCCAAGAGAAGATGTGGAATTTCAAATCAAAAAGACCGCTTTTGTCACTATCCAAAAGGCTCTCCCAAGAGAATATCTTGAACACATCCGCGGTATCAAGACCGCCAAGGAGGCTTGGGATAAACTTGACACCTTGTTCCAAGGCAATGCTAGCATCCAATCCTCCAAGTATGGTGTTGCTCTTGGCAAGTCCGAGAACTTCGTTATGCTTGAAGACGAAAGTCCCGAGGAGATATATAGAAGAGTTGTCACCCTTGGCAATCAATTAAGGGACTTTGGAAAAGAGGAAATCTCCGATGAGTGGATCAAGAGGAAGTTCGTCAAGGCAATAACTCCATTCGAGAAGAACCTCGCCACAAGCATTCGAACAAGATCCGACTACAACTCCCTCAACTCCATTGGTGTTCTTAGTGAGTTCATAGCCATATCCCTATCTCACAAGAGCGCGGATGATGATCTTGCTCGCTCAAGAGGAGTTGGAAAGTCTCCAAACCTCGCCTTAAAGTCTAAGGCAATTGCTAAGATAGAATAAGTGGATGAGGATGATGATGATGAGGAGGACTATGAAGACACATACAAATGTGCTCATAAGTGCATCGCTCTTGCCATGCACGGGTATTGGAAGAGATGGGAGACTCACAAGGCCGGTGCCCCTGGACCTTCAAGAAACAAGATCTTTAGGAAGAAGGGGGAACGGCCAAGGACATGCTTCAATTGTGGAAGTGCGAACCATTTCGTCAAATAGTGTCCTTTTTAGCCAAGAGAAGAAAATGAAGGGAAGCTTGTTCGCAAGGACAAGAACAAAGCTCCACAAAACAAGAATCTCGCAAGGAGAGTCCCAAGGGCTCTATATGTTCAAGAAGGCCCCACATTGGAAACTTACTTCTCCAGAGATGAAGGAGAAGATGAAGTCGTAGGTGTTGCCCATGTCGCCATAGTTATGACTTCCTCTTCATCGGTCTCTCTATTTGAATCCCCCGATGAGAAGGCATCGATCCGACCTACATGTCTCATGGCAAAAGCCACCACGGTAATATCTTCCACCTACAAGTCTATTACCACTAGTTCCCCCTCACTATTGTATTGTGTTGAAAACATTGTTGATGATGAGGAGGCTAAGAATCCAGGCTCTTGGTTATGTAGTCTTGAAGGTGAAACTAAAGAAAAGGTAAAGGCCCTCTTAAGGCAACTTGATGATGCTAACTCCCTCATAGATGAGAAGGAGGAAATCATCATGACCTTGGAAAGCCATAGTGGTAGCCATGCCAATCATGACGATGAGCTTGTCAAAGCTCTTGAGAAAGAGAGATCCATGAGAGCCTCTCTCGAAGAGAGACTATCTAGTCTACAAGAGACTTATGCTATTAGTGTTTCCAAGCTTAGGAAAGATAATGAAAAATCCCTTGCTTTACTTAAGATATTTGAAGAAGAAGAGTTGAAGCTAGGAATAGATCATGAGAAACTTGTTGAGAATCATGAAAAACTAGAAAAGGAGTTCACGTCTCTTAAAGAAATTCATGACAAACTCACAAAGTCTCGAAATAAGCTTCTAGCTCAACAATCTAGTAAGCAAGTTGCATCTTCATCTAATAGCATTGTTATCATGCCTACCTCTTGCATTACGACTAACATTGTAGGAAAAGAGAAAATTCTCAATGATGCCATAAGCTCTCAAGGAGTCAAGAAAGGGAAAGAAGGACTTGGCTTTGTTTCCAAGTCAAAGAAGAAATCCAAGAATGTCACTTCTCCCTCTCAAAATGTTGTCTTTGTAAAAGAGGGAGAGGTGACCAAGGAGATGGAGACCAACGCCATTGTGGGTGGTGATACCTCTAGGGGGAGCATCACTCACAATGACTTCGCCGGAAAATATAACCCATCTTATGTTCTTATGAAATCTAGAGATGGACATGTTTATGCTAAATACGTTGGTACTTCTTATGGTGATGATTATCATTGGACTATTTGGGTTCCTAAGACCCTTGTTACTAACAAAAGAGGACCCATCGAAGGATGGGTACCTAAATCAAGAAATTGATCTCTTGTAGGGAAGTGTTTCCGGGTCAGGTAGATGGACAATGGATAGTGGTGCATCCCAACATATGACCGGAAGCTATGACGCAATGAGTAATATTGAACCTCCATTGCCTCATCCCAATTGCGCTACTATTGGTGACAAGTCCGAGCTTAAGGTATTGGGACGAGGCAAGGTGGCTATCTCAAATGATTTATCAATTGAGAATGTTCTCCTTGTTGAGTCCCTTGGCTATAACTTGATGTCCGTTCTTCAACTTGCAAATTGTGGCTTTACCTCTTTCTTTAATAATGAGAATGTGATTGTCACTTGGGAAACAACTCTTAAAGTAGCCTTTGTTGGGTTTGTCGAGAACGACATGTATGTAGTGGACTTCTCTAAAGGAGACTCGTGTGCCGCGACATGCCTAATGGCTAAAGTTGATGTGGGGTGGCTTTGGCATCGCCGGTTAGCTCACACCAATATGAGAATGTTGCATGAACTTCAAAGTGGCAATCATGTTCTAGGACTAACCAAGGCTAAGTTTGCTAAAGATCGTGTGTGTAGCTCTTGTGCCTTTGGGAAGCAACATGGAGAACTTCACCCAACCAAGACTACTATCTCCACCACAAGAATTCTCGAGCTCATTCACTTAGATCTCTTTGGTCCACTATCTTATGATAGTCTCGGAGGAAAGAAGTATTGCTTGGTGATTGTGGATGATTATTCAAGATATTGTTGGGTGTATTTCTTCAAGAGGAAAAGTGAAACTCAAAAGAGAGTCATCGAGTTCATCACTCTAGTGGAGCGCCAACACAATGCTACCATATTGGCCATCCGGAGTGATAATGGCTCGGAGTTCAAGAACTACACCGTTGAGGGTTTTCTTAGTGAAGAAGGCATTGCTCATCAATATTCCACTCATTATACCCCTCAACAAAATGGTGTTGCGTAGAGAAAGAACCGGACTTTGATGGATGTGGCTAGGACCATGATTGCGGATTTCTCTTCTCCCTATAACTTTTGGGCCGAAGCCGTCTCCACCGCATGTCATGCTACCAATCGGTTATATCTTCGCAAGATATTGAACAAGAATCCCTATGAGATTCTCACAAGCAAGAAACCGGATGTATCTTACTTCAAGGTCTTCGGTTGCAAGTGCTTCATTCGCAAGAAAGGTAAACGGTTGTCAAAATTTGAGACCAAATCTTATGAGGGTATCTTTGTTGGCTATGCCACAAATGCTCACGCCTATAGAGTCTACAACAAGTCCACCGGACAAGTTGAAGAAGCTATAGACGTGGTGTTTGATGAGGATAACGGCTCCCAAGGGGGGCGTATAGATCATGGTGTTGTAGGAGATGCAATTCCTCCCATCGTCATAAGAAGAATGGGGATTGGTGAAATAATCCCCATTGAGGGTTACCGGATGACGGAGGGAGAAGGACTATGACCCACTCAAGTGGAGCCATTGACTACACCCATTGATGATCAAGATACTCAACAAGATGCACCAAGCCCTCAAGCTAATGATCAAGGTCAAACAAGCAATCAAGGCCAAGCGACTCATCTTAATCAGGATCAAGGTTCCATCATTGTTGAGAGTGCTCAACCTAGTGGTGATCCGTCACCCATTATTGATCAAGGACAAAATGAAGATGGACATGTCTCCGATGAAGAAGGTGATTCTCAATCTATGTCCAAGGAATATTTGGAGGAGATGCTAGCACGAAGAGCAAAGATAAGGCTAGAGAATCTTGAACAAGCGGGTCACACGGAGGACAAGATTCTTGGGCAAGTTCGTGGAAGAGTTGTCACTAGGAGGCAATTGGTGGATTTTAGCAAGGCTCATGCTTTTGTCTCTTTCATTGAACCCAAGAAGGTCTATGAATCACTCGAAGATCAAGATTGGCTTGAAGCCATGCATGATGAACTCAATAACTTCGAGCGCAACAAAGTGTGGAAACTAGTGCCAAGACCCAAGGATTGCAAAAATGTTATTGGCACCAAATGGGTGTTCAAGAACGAGCAAGACAAAGATGGTATTTTCATTCGCAACAAGGCAAGATTGGTGGCTCAAGGTTTTTCCCAAGTCGAAGGTATTGACTTCGGTGAAACCTTTGCCCCTGTAGCTTGTCTTGAATCCATTTGCATCTTACTTGTTTATGCATCTCATCATAATTTCAAGTTACAACAAATGGATGTTAAGAGTGCTTTCCTCAATGGTCCCATTAATGAGTTAGTATATGTCAAGCAACGTCCGGGTTTCGAGGATCCCAACCACCCCGATCATGTCTATAATCGATAAGGCGCTCTATGGACTTAAACAAGCTCCACGTGCGTGGTATGAGCACCTTAAAGAGTTTCTAGTGGATCGTGGGTTTAATGTTGGTTTAATCGATCCCACCCTCTTTACCAAGACGGTTGGAGGTGACTTGTTCATATGCCAACTCTATGTGGATGACATCATTTTTTTGGTCTACTAACACCTTGTTCAATGAGGAGTTTTGCAAGCTTATGACCGATAGGTTTGAGATGTCTATGATGGGAGAGTTGGAGTTCTTCCTTGGCTTTGAAGTGAATCAATATCATGAAGGAACCTTCATCAAACAAGCCAAATACACTCAAGACATGCTCAAGAGATTTAATATGCATGATGCCAAGCCTATGAAGACTCCCATGTCCACGACCACCGACTTGAAACCCGACCCCAACGGCAAAGAGGTAGATCAAAAGGTATACCGCTCCATGATTGGCTCTTTGCTCTACCTTTGTGCATCTAGACCGGATATCATGTATAGCGTAGGTAAATGTGCAAGGTTTCAAGCCTCCCCGAGGCAAAGTCATTTGGAAGCGGTAAAACGAATCTTTCGATATCTAGTTGGGTTCAAGCTTTCAGCTCATTGGATATTCGGATGCGGATTATGCGGGAGAGAAGACGGATAGGAAGTCCACATCCGGGGGTTGCCAATTCCTTGGCTGCTCCTTAGTATGTTGGTCTTCCAAGAAGAAGAATTGCATTGCTCTCTCCACCACCGCGGCCGAATATATCTCCGCGGCAAGTTGTTGTGCCCAATTACTTTGGATGAGGCAAACCTTGAAGGACTATGATATTCACTTTGAGAAGGTGCCTCTTCTTTGTGATAATGAGTGCTATCAAGATCGCCTACAACCCCGTTCTTCACTCCAAGACGAAGCACATTGAGATCCGTCATCACTTCATTCGGGGTCATGTTGAGAAAGGTGATATTGATCTCTCATATGTTCCCACCAAGGATCAACTTGCCGATATCTTCACGAAGGCCCTTGATGAACCAAGATTTCGAGCTTTGAGGAATGAACTAAATGTCATAGATTCTTCCAACTTCACTTGAAACCTTGCATATGTACCTTCATTATGCATGCTATTAGGTGTGTATGTAGGCATGGATATAGGGGGAGCGTTACTCAACTCATAAGTACACACTCCTCTTATTATGCGAAAATCAATTCATTATTGCATATCTAGTCAATTTGTGACTTACTGTGCTTAATTGTGAGTAGTATTTTTGGACCCAAGATATATCTTCGCGGTGCCAAAGTATACACTCAAACATGGTGGATTCGGCCACCGACCTTTGGTATTTTTGGCTCTTTCACGCGTATCATACTTCCCCCTTGACAACTCGTGCGGGTTCGGTTCTCTATCCTTTTTGCATCTTGCAAACCCCCTCGAGTAATGTCTCTCGTACATCAGTGACTAATTTCCAACCCAAGCTTCCTCTACCCAAGACTTTATTCCATTCTAAATGCTCTTGTTTTCATGATTTCGGCGTGCGTCAACTTGGTCTGGCGGAGGCTCCGGTGAAACCACCGGAGGCTCCGTTGCCCATGTCCACCGGATCCCCACCGGAGGTTCCGCTGGCGCAAATTGCTCAGTGGACCGTAGTTTGGTGCACTGAGTGGACATGGGGCGGAGGCTCCGGTGAAACCACCGGAGGCTCCGCTGCCCATGTCCACCGGATCCCCACTGGAGGTTCCGTTGGCGCAAATTGCTCAGCGGACCGTAGTTTGGTGCACTGTGTGGACAAGGGGCGGAGGCTCCGGTGAAACCACCGGAGGCTCCGCCCGAGGCGTTTTTGCGGGATAAGATCTAGGGAGAGCGGGGGTCAACTAAGATCTAATCTTATTTCCCCCACTCGCCCTCCGTCTTCTCCCTCACAACCGCCGCCGCCCCCAAGCTCTCCGCCGCCGGAATTGGGTGCTCCACCGCCGGGAGCCCTCCTCCTTGCCTTGGACCACCCCGGGGTCTTCTTCCTCCTTCCTCTCCACCATGGATGGTGCGGGTATGTGCTCTCTCTCTCTCATCTAGTTGATGGATGGGGATGCATATGAGTTCCATGTTCTTAACCTCTAGATGTGTGGATTTGGAGTTTTGGGAGTAGGAGATCACAAGTACAAACCCTAGCAACCTAGATAGTGAGTATTAGGATTGAATCGTTACGGTTTTTAGGGTGGATGTCGTATGCCCTAACCCTAGTTATTCAACCCTAATACCATCTATATATTTGTTCCTTGGATTTGTATGTATTTTAGAAACTTGAGCATTACCTTTTCTGCATGCTTTCCTTGCTATTTCTTTCTTAGATGCATCCGGCTCCAAAGGCAAGTGCCCTCGTCAAAAGAGCGTGGCTCGTCGCAAGGCTCCTAGGGTCGATGAAATTGAGGAAACCCTTGACCCATCTCAGCCCAAGCGCAAGAGGTTCCCGGCTCCCGAGAAGAGATTACCATAGAGGGAGAAGTCTTCTTCACAGTCTGAGGCGGCGTTCGTGAAAGATCGCCGCGAGAATCCATATTTCATTGACCGCGACCGCTTGATGCCACAGTTCCGGGGTAAGGATGCTCGTTTCCACACTAAATTTCAGAGCCAAATCTACAATGAGATCTTGATGAGGAAGCCCAAGGAAAATGTTGCTCCTCAACATGCTATTAACTTTGGGCATTTGGAGAGTAATCCCAAATATTTTGGGGAGGCACTTGAGCTTGTTGAGACTTTTGGACTTGCTCCCAACATGAGTGTCCAACAAGACTATGATGAAGATCTTGTTTGTCAGTTCTTGGCCACAGTTCATCTCGCCAATGAGACCGAGCGTAATCTTATTTGGATGACCCAGGGAAGGCAGCTAACAATCAAGTGGTCTGAAGCTGGAACTATTCTGGGAGGATACCCGGATTTTGGACCATTTGCAGGTGGTGAGGAGTTCGACAATGGTTGGTTCCATATTCATGTCATCAACACACCATCTCTCTCCAAGGATAAATTCACCCCTTTGTATCACTAGAAGAAATTTGCAGTTGGGTTCATCAAGGGTCTCTACCCCATGTATGATATCATGATCCGTATCTATCGCGAGACCATCAACCCAAAGGCGGGGAATGTTGATGAGATCCAAGGCTTCCTCAAGAATCTGATGCTTTGCACTCATGAGAAGCGGCTTGCCGGTTCAACTCAGAAGCTTGATGTGTTAGACTATGTATGGAATGATCTTTGGCACATGGTTATCAACCGCAAGAATGCTTGCTTTGGGCCCTTCATTATGAAGATCATCTTGCATGTGTGGGAGGACAAGTTCTCGAATGAGCCATTTGACAATGATAATTGGATTCCTCACATGGAGAAGAAACTTCTCATCAAGGACCACACCGAGCCCCCTATGCATCCTACCCCAGCTCCTCGCAAGAACAAGGACAAACCTCGTGTCATCATTGATGAGGAAGAAGAAGAAGAGGCCGGTCCCTCTCGCCCTCCTCCTTCTGACAATGCCTTCAAGTGGATGGCTAGGGCACTCAAAAAGGTGTTCAAATTGAACAAAAAGATTGAGAAGCGTCAACGGGAAGCCCACTATGACAAGGAGCTCAAGCACCGCAATGCAGCCCAGGCAGCTCGTCAGCTTCGTCGTGATGGTGGCGAATCCGTGGATTCCCCGGTTCTTCCTAGCATCACCAACTGGGACAAGTGGCAAGCCAAAGACTCCTAGGGTAACTTGATTGAGTGGTCTGAAGAAGAAGGAGAAGAAGCCACCAGTTCTCGTCGCCGTGCCCCCTCTCCGAGCATGGACATCTCCTCCGAGTGATCTTCGGGGCGTTAGCATCGATTTCTCCCTATTTTTGTATCTTGATGCCAAAGGGGGAGAGACATCTATTAGGAGCGGGTATTTGCATGGTTCTCCCTCAAGCATGCCTTCGATTTGCATCTTTCTCTTGCTTGAGGGAGTTTGGTTTTTCATTTGGAAACTTCGGTTGTTTAAATTCTTAAGTGTTGTGAACCTCGTATTATGCTTTGTGAGATTATGAACTTATTATATTATGTGTTGTGTGCTCACTATTACTCATATGTTCATATAACCATTGCGTCTAAATTCTCTCAACATGAAAGGAGCATACCTTTAGGGGGAGCTCCGTTCATGTTGTGTATTTAATTATGCAAATAGGGATGTTGTCATCAATTACCAAAAAGGGGGAGAATGAAAGATCATGTGGGGACCCCAGACTAGCAGTCCGAGACCTCCAGTATGCATACATTCACGATCCCATGATCAGTTAGTCGTGAACAACATACTTGAGTTGGCATTGCCGATTACAACATCCACTACACGAATACACGGCTTACACAACTGGTCACACGACACAGTTGAAAAAGATCTGCCACGCAGGGCAGAAACACATACTCGAAACAGCGGAAGTCTACAAAACACACTCGTGGTAAACCCAAGTCACGCCTTGACTACCTACAGGCTACTGACTCGGAGACGTTCCTAGTTCGCACAGCCGTCAGCGACACCATCTTCTTCAGGTTCTCCGGGTTTCTGCTCAAAGTCTGGCTAAGACAATAGCCAGGGATGAAACCAATGTGAGTACGTTTGAATGTACTCCACAAGACACCCCAAGTGAAAGCTAAACATGCAAGTATGCATATATATAGGTGGTAGGAAGGCTTTAATTAGGGTTCAACTAGCTATGATGAATTTAAGACTCATCATAGTTGCACAAGTTTTATTTTTCTTTGTTGAAGAAGATATTTCATTTCTCTTGTAGATATAGCATGTCCACAAGGTTTTGATAAAGCATTCTAAATAGAGAAAACATTTCTCTTTGCAAAACTTCTTGGAAAAACACATCTTTAAGATTATTATTTATCCGGTACCTCAAAGGTACAATCATTCCCTTTCAACGTACCTCCCAGGTACAATTCCAAAACACTTTCTAGCTTTTTGAAAACATTGACACAATGCTAGCTACATGGCCATTCAACTGTCCATATCCGAGGACACGGCTATTCTGAATAGTTTTACTCTGCAGAGGTGTACACAATCCACAAGATCCAGTACATCCGCCGTGAACAACCACGGACTGTCCGAGACAGTATGCAAACATCGGATAACTGGTCCTAACCATCCACTATGTCAGTGCTAGTAAATGACTACCTCTTCAACTGGGTTTGTTTCTCCCCGGCACCGAGTGAGTCAGCCGTATCGATCCGGTTTCCCCTGACAACACACCGCCATGGCAGGAGACCCAATTGCTGCAACCGGTAGTGAACTTAATCCCTCACTGTGAATGTCCCGTTTCTCCCTCCCGGCGACAATTCGGTTCGGGGGACTCTAACCCCTATAGCACTTTGAGGTAGACACGGACTAACACTGACAAGCAATTAGCTAGACCCCGTTCCGATATTGGGGTAATGTGGCAGCACGGCTTGGTTTTCCGGCGAAGACTAGGTTATGTGTCATTTTTGGAAAACAAGTCGAAAACATTTCCTTCTTCACAAACCTCCCTCAGACAAGGTCCCACCTTTCCTCGGGGTTTTTCCAAGCTTTTGCTTTCCAAAAACATCAAGTTAAAATGTCCACTAGGGGACTTAAGTTGATTAAGTGATGATACTAAAATATCTAAAGGGCTTGGTAACACCAAGATTATATAGTGGATATAACATATTAGATACATAAAAGAAATAGTGGTATAATCCACTTAAAAGAATAGTTTTTCAATCAAACTTTTGTAAAAATTCAGAAGTAAAACATGCATGATAGATAATGATAAGTAAAACAACAGCAAGCATTTAGAATGGCTTGCCTTGGCACTGGTCTTGGTCTTGCTCTTGAAATAAACAAGATTTGCAACCTCTCCGGGAAGTAATACCGTCTTCGTTATCTAACGTCATAAACACAAAAAGGAAAACACCCAATCAGAACCAAACAAAGGCAAGCACTTGATAAAAAGTAAACATACAGCAAGCATTTCATCAAACAAGTACACTCACAAACAAAATTACTAGGGTGCACACCGGCAGGCAAAACATGGACAGACAACACACATGAATAACAGTAGAATTGATGTTATGGATCCTCAACCAAAATGGCATGAGTCCAGTGGGTGTGCCACTCTCATAACATGCCCAAATAAGGTCAAATAACTCTCTGGTCATTCATGAGGATGAACAAAATAACAAGGAAACAAGCTAGGAACACATACACATGCATATGAAAATATTATCAAGCACTACTACAAGCCCATAGTAACACATGCTTTTCTAAACATGGATAAATAATATAACCAGTAGATAATCAACCTAATAACAGAGACAAAACAATACCAAACATATCATGGCATCACTCAATACATGAAAATAATCATGGGGCAAAAGACTACTAAAACTAGAGTTGCAAAAAGGGCCATTTAGACATGCATACATGCATAACAATAAGAGATCATCAAACATGATTTATTCTAACATGATGGATCTGTAAGATGGCATCCAAATAACAGAGAAAACAACACCTAGACATGCTAATAATAAAAAATAACAATCTAATAAATGCCTCAAAAATTAAGCATGCAAATAGCAACTATGGCAGAAAATCATCTAAAACCATCATAGCATGACAATTTGATCTTGAGCTCTCTCAATCATGCAATCAAGTGTAATATCCTAGAATAACAGTAGCTATGCTATGGAAAAAAAATACTAAATCATTTATTCAATTCATCATACCAATATGAAGAATAACATAATTTTAACCTATTTTTACTAGGAAAACAACATGTTGGGATTTAAACTATAACAAGCATGGCTTTCACACACAAACCCTATCATACTAGTGAAACACTCAAGACACATTTCAAACATGTATAAATAACCTACACATGCTAGGAATAAATTTTATAACCAGAACATGATAACACAACAATTTATCAAGTCATATTAATAATAGACAGAAATGGACTATTTACTAAATAATGCACCAAGACTATTATGTAACCCCTAAAATCATGAAAACTTAGTATTAGGTGCTCCTAGTCACTCACAAACCAACACAATTGGATTCACTTCAAAAATCATCACCAATAAAATTAAATAATTCACAGAAGTGCTCTCTGGACTAAAACTAACATGCATGTCATTTTCACACCACAACTCAAGTCAACACAAGGTCAAGTTCCTCAGATAGATATTATCAAGGGCTACTCAGAACAGTTTAGTTTGCATGATTTGGATACTTAAAACTCAAGTTATGATTAAAAAGGTGAAACAGAGTGCTTCTGCCATTTATTTTATTTCTCCTAAAATATTGCACAAAATGCAGATCTACAAGTTGTATATGGTTGAGAATTTTTAGATCTACATCTGTGATTTTTGGTGTGACAAGTTTTATCGTTTAGCATTTTTATTTTGATTAAAACCAAACTGCTAGTAATAGTCCTGCAGGAAAATAAAAACAACAACCTGCAGAAAACATAAAGGGCTGGATCTGCTGCGGAAAGTTGGACAGAGGCCGGTGAAATCGAGTTGGGCCGGCCCACGGGCAATTCTCCCGCGCGGAGAAATATTAAACACCCTACGGTGGCCCATGGCGGGACCCATCCGTCAGTTGCTTATCCGATCCGGGTAGCCGGCGGCCGTAGGATCTGAGATGGACGGCCGAGAGCAGGCCGCGCCAACCCACGCCGGCGGCGACGTTAAAACACGGCGGTGTCCGCCCTGTCCGCCATAGATCGAGCGCGAGCTCGCTGCCGAGAGAAGGAGAGGATCCCGGGACGCGCGACCAAGATGGGAAGACTCGGGACGACGACGCGCGTCCATGCCTCCTACTGTCGCTTGACGGAAGCGACCGGAGTATGGCACACGGTGAGTGCGGCGGCGGCAGAGCAAGGCCGTGGATGGCGGCGACCCTGCAAGGAACGGGAAGCCAAAACAAGTTGTCTTCAGATCTATAGCGAGAAAAAGTAACCAACAGGAGGAGACAGGAAGAGCAAGGGTGGACTGCACCGGTGGTTCGAGTTCGGGTGGCCGGCGGAGGGGCGATACTCGATTCGGTCGATTGGGATGGTGAAGCAGAGGTATTTAGGGATGGAGGTGCGATTGAGGAGGAGTGGAGGTAATGCGGCATGCTTGAGGTCGAGGAGGTGGCTCGGGGTGTTCGGCCTACAGAGCACGGCGAACGGCGCCCACGGCGACCACAGGCGTGCTTGCTCGAGCTCGATGAGGCGGTGAGAGCATGTCAGGGAGGGTAACAGAGGTGAGGATGTCCTCCAGGCGAGAGGGGTTGGAAGGAGGAGGTTCGAGGTGAGCGGGAGCCGAGTGCCAATGCCGACACCCGCAGGTGTTCGACAGGGGCCAGAGGAAGAAGGAGAGCGAGTTAGGGAAAATGAGGGGCACGGGTGAGCTTGTGGAGGTCCCGTGAGTGGTGTAGACAAGGAGAGATGCTGAGGAGCGATGCCCACGCGTTGGAACACGAGCGACGTGTCGTGTGTGTCCTGGACGCCATGGAAAGATCACGGGCAAGGAAGAAGAAGACAACCAGAGGGGGAGGGGGTATGCCAGGGAGTGTACACGATGCATAAAGAGTCTTGTGGTGCAAGGGAAGCCCCTGGTTTGGACAGAGAAGGTGGGGGTGAGAAGGAGGGGTGATCACCAATCCTTGTCCATTTGTGGTTGGCTGAGTTAGAGAGAGAGAGAGAGGTGGTGGATCAGCCAGACCATGTCTAGGAGGTTGGGGAGGATGCTTTCTACACCTCAGAACAAGAGAGAGGTAGCTAGAGTGCAATAATTGATCAAAACATGTATGAACTCAATAGTGACCAGAGTAACCAGAGGTAGTGACCAGAGTAACCAGAGGTGGTTTTTGCTTGTTTTCACCAAAATTTTGAATGGAACAGATATTAAATATCATGTCCATTAGATAGATGGTTACAAATTGAGTCTAGGGATGGTGGTCTCAAGTTTTTCTGAAAACATTTCTTTCACAAAATTTTGGGAATTCAAAAAGGGCAGAAACTGTTTTTAAATGTTTTCTCCAAAATTTTCAAAATAACTTGCAAATGTTTTTGTATAAGTAAGTCCCACATGACCATAGGCATGTTGGGTAATTTTTCCAAGATTTTAGCAAATACTTTTCTTCACAAAATATTTTAAAGTCCATTTCTGGCCTTTTGGAAAATGGAAAATAATAAATAGTAAAATGATTTTAAAACAAATATTTTTGAGTTGGGATGATAGAGTACATAATATAGGTATCAAAAGTGATTTTTAATAATCAACTCTTTTGAAAATATTAGAGACCACAAGTGGAAAAAGGGTGAAAACAAGAGTTTATTTAGTAGGTTAAAAACCATGAGAGAAGAATAATTAAATGGCCATTGGAAAATAAATGGACCATATGGAGATGATTTATAGGTCATGGAGATGACAAGGTTAGGTTCATAGGGCATGAAAACAATAAGGAGTGATTTGGAGTAACATGGAAAAAGTGCTTCATGATAAAGGTGATATGATCATTATTTTTGGGGATGCCTTCAATAGGACTTTGATAGATGATACCAAAGGGTTTCAATATAGAAGATAACACCATGGATAGATGGCATAGATGTTAAACATGATATACATGAGGGTACATTGATGAATAGAACAACATTTGATATAAAGGCATGTCACCAAAGTTGGAAGTTTTTAAGAAAACATAGAATGAGATGGACATATGATGGAATATGATATTTATGTTTGATCTTGCTATTACTAGGTTTTATTTACTTAGAACAACACACATTAATCAACAAACAGAAATAAACGCTTCCAAGAAACACAAGATAAGGTCACACAACAAGCAGATAAAATAACAAGACACAAGATCACTCAAACAACTAAGTTCTTCAAATTAGTTTTCCAGGTGTTTCTCTCAAGTGTTAATTTTAGGTAGTGATCAAGACATACCATGACAAGAGGATTTTATAAAGAGGTTCATCTCAAAAGTTGTTATTTCCAAAAGAATATATTTGAGGTAATGCACAGGAGTAACATAGTCCCCTCTTAGTGTTTTTGCAAAAGAAGGAAATGAGAAGGAGTTTTTGAAATACTTGCAAAAACATCTTGGTTGAAAACAGGTTGGGGATGATTAGCTCCAAAATACTTTTCATATAGTTTTGGAAATTATCTTTTTTTTTTTCTCAGAACCATGACTTTGGGTTTCTTCTAAAATCAAAACATTTTCAAAAAGGTTTTTGCCAAAAGAGTGTGATGGATGAAGATGATAAGCTTTCTTGTCATGACTTGATCACAAGGGTTGTGTTTTTAAGAAAGTTATGATCATAGGTTTTAATGTTAGTTGTTAACAAACTCAAACAAAAACACAATCAACAAGCAATTAGAAAATAAACACAAGCATTAGCCAAACATGTTAAAAAGTTTTTGTTGGCCCTGATTTTTGGGTTATTGAAATCAAGTTTTTCCTGTCTTCCAAAAATTGGGCTGTCACAGCTCTTCCCCCCTTAAAATGAATCTCGTCCCCGAGATTCGTAAGTGGGTAATTTAGAGTGTAACTAAAAACAAGAGTCTCGGGCTTCTTCAATTTTTGTAAATGAAGATCCTTTGACGAGGTGGTCTTCTGACAAATCGAGGTGTTGATGTGGTCAGGATGTTGCTTGTCGAGGAGATGGATATCTTCATTTGACACTTCATGTCCTTGATGTTGGTGGAACGACACAAGCTAAGGAAGGGTCTTGATTTTTGCTGCTGTGTAGACCATATGTCTTTGTCTTGATCGAGTCTTCTTTAGGAGCATCGAAGATAGTTACCATGGCAACCATATGGCCTCACATGGTGTCAGGTCCGTAGACTTGACTCTCTCCGATTACTGCTATGAATTCTGTTAGAAACTCCTATATGCTTCTTTGCTTCTTGAGTGGTCAACCGCGTTGAAGTGCGGATGCTTCCCCCCTTTGATTGGTCTTCGTAGGTTGTCGGGAATTATCTTCGTCTTTGTCTCACTTTTGCTTGGTGGCGATGGCAGGTCGTGGAAGACTTCATTGTGTCTTGATCTTCACGGAGCTTTGCAGGCGTCTTCATAGGTGATTTAGGATCACATAGATAGCTTTCCCTCGGGAAAACTAGCTAGTGCCTTTAGCAAACCTTCGGTTAGATGTTAGTCTAACAATTAGATAGTTATGTTAGTAGTGTTAGACGGGTAAAATTTCTATTAGAGTTGCGAGAGACAACTTGATGCATCTCGGGCTTGAAGTAGAGAGGGTTCCACACCTTGCACTTCTCGGGAGGGATGGGGGATAAAACTTTTTAAAAGGGTTTTTGCTAAGTCAGACTTTTAAACAGATACCAAAATTGTAACTTAGGCCGACATGGCAAAAAGAGTTTTTGCAACCAACCAGGAATGAAGCAAGAGGTAAAAGTGTGGTGACTTGGTTTTTGCCGAAAAGGCATGCTTGTGAGACACTCAAGCAAACAAATTCAAAAGCACACACAACAAGGGAGCAAGCAAAAACATCACGCAAAAGTAAACCATACAAACAACGCACAAGCAAAGAACAAACAAGGTACCTTTAGTACCAGCCAACGTCTATTACCGCTGAAGATCGGGTAGCTCAAGTAAAATAACTGAGCGAAACCTATCGGTTCCTATGGGGCTGGGTCGACCAGGGGTTGTAGAAGTCTTCATGTTGCTAACACCGTTGTTGATCTTGATACATGGCAGAGTCTTCGGTATTTGCATAGAAATCACCATGATTTGGGGTCTTCGGAAGGAAGCTTCTTTATCTTCGGGTTGCTAACTACTAAGGTTTTCTCGGGACATCACCAAGTATGTAATTTTTTAATAGAAAGATAACAGAAGAAATCTTATTGGTAGACTTTTAAATGAAAACCAGGGTTTTATAAACTCATGTTTATTTATTTACAAAAAAACATTTAACCATGAAAACAAAAGACAAAAATGTATGTTTACTATTTTCTCTGTTTTTCTTCAAAACTTCAGTTTTATAAACCAGGCAATAATTTTTTTTTGAAAATATGAGAAAAATGGAAACCATGCTTAGGGTTCCTTAGATAAAACATTTTAGGCAGTAATATAGTTTTTACCAAAATAGTTTTGTTTCCTATCTGACGTCCATGCTAAACTAAGGTCTCCTAAAGTCAGGACGGCTCTGATACCAACTCTGTGGGTACCCCAGACTAGCAGTCCGAGACCTCCAGTATGCATACATTCACGATCCCATGATCAGTTAGTCGTGAACAACATACTCGAGTTGGCATTGCAGAGTACAACATCCACTACACGAATACACGGCTTACACAACTGGTCACACGACACAGTTGAAAAAGATCTGCCACGCAGGGCAGAAACACATACTCGAAACAGCGGAAGTCTACAAAACACACTCGTGGTAAACCCAAGTCACGCCTTGACTACCTACAGGCTACTGACTCGGAGACGTTCCTAGTTCGCACAGCCGTCAGCGACACCATCTTCTTCAGGTTCTCCGGGTTTCTGCTCAAAGTCTGGCTAAGACAATAGCCAGGGACGAAACCAATGTGAGTATGTTTGAATGTACTCCACAAGACACCCCAAGTGAAAGCTAAACATGCAAGTATGCATATATATAGGTGGTAGGAAGGCTTTAATTAGGGTTCAACTAGCTATGATGAATTTAAGACTCATCATAGTAGCACAAGTTTTATTTTTCTTTGTTGAAGAAGATACTTCAAAAGATATTTCATTTCTCTTGTAGATATAGCATGTCCACAAGGTTTTGATAAAGCATTCTAAATAGAGAAAACATTTCTCTTTGCAAAACTTCTTGGAAAAACACATCTTTAAGATCATTATTTATCCGGTACCTCAAAGGTACAATCATTCCCTTTCAACGTACCTCCCAAGTACAATTCCAAAACACTTTCTAGCTTTTTGAAAACATTGACACAATGCTAGCTACATGGTCATTCAACTGTCCATATCCGAGGACGCGGCTATTCTGAATAGTTTTACTCTGCAGAGGTGTACACAATCCACAAGATCCAGTACATCCGCCGTGAACAACCACGGACTGTCCGAGACAGTATGCAAACATCGGATAACTGGTCCTAACCATCCATTATGTCAGTGCTAGTAAATGACTACCTCTTCAACTGGGTTTGTTTCTCCCCGGTACCGAGTGAGTCAGCCGTATCGATCCGGTTTCCCCTGACAACACACCGCCATGGCAGGAGACCCAATTGCTTCAACCGTTAGTGAACTTAATCCCACACTGTGAATGTCCCGTTTCTCCCTCCCGACGACAATTCGGTTCGGGGGACTCTAACCCCTATAGCACTTTGAGGTAGACACGGACTAACACCGACAAGCAATTAGCTAGACCCCGTTCCCATATTGGGGTAATGTGGCAGCACGGCTTGGTTTTCCGGCGAAGACTAGGTTATGTGTCATTTTTGAAAACAAGTCGAAAACATTTCCTTCTTCACAAACCTCCCTCGGACAAGGTCCCACCTTTCCTCGGGTTTTTTCCAAGCTTTTGCTTTCCAAAAACATCAAGTTAAAATGTCCACTAGGGGACTTAAGTTGATTAAGTGATGATACTAAAATATCTAAAGGTCTTGGTAACACCAAGATTATATAGTGGATATAACATATTAGATACATAAAAGAAATAGTGGTATAATCCACTTAAAAAGAATAGTTTTTGAATCAAACTTTTGTAAAAATTCATAAGTAAAACATGCATGATAGATAATGATAAGTAAAACAACAGCAAGCATTTAGAATGGCTTGCCTTGGCACTGGTATTGGTCTTGCTCTTGAAATAAACAAGATTTGCAATAAAAACCTCTCCGGGAAATAATACCGTCTTCGTTATCTAACGTCGTAAACACAAAAAGGAAAACACCCAATCATAACCAAACAAAGGCAAGCACTTGATAAAAAGTAAACATACAGCAATCATTTCATCAAACAAGTACACTCACAAACAAAATTACTAGGGTGCACACCGGCAGGTAAAACATGCACAGACAACACACATGAATAACACTAGAATTGATGTTATGGATCCTCAACCAAAATGGCATGAGTCCAGTGGGTGTGCCACTCTCATAACATGCCCAAATAAGGTCAAATGACTCTCTGGTCATTCATGAGGATGAACAAAATAACAAGGAAACAACCTAGGAACACATACACATGCATAGGAAAATATTATCAAGCACTACTACAAGCCCATAGTAACACATGCTTTTCTAAACATGGATAAATAATATAACCAGTAGCTAATCAACCTAATAACAGAGACAAAACAATACCAAACATATCATGGCATCACTCAATACATGAAAATAATCATGGGGCAAAAGACTACTAAAACTAGAGATGCAAAAAGGGCCATTTAGACATGCATACATGCATAACAATAAGAGATCATCAAACATGATTTATTCTAACATGATGGATCTGTAAGATGGCATCCAAATAACAGAGAAAACAACACCTAGACATGCTAATAATAAAAAATAACAATCTAATCAATGCCTCAAAAATTAAGCATGCAAATAGCAACTATGGCAGAAAATCATCTAAAACTATCATAGCATGATAATTTGATCTTGAGCTCACTCAATCATGCAAGCAAGTGTAATATGCTAGAATAACAGTAGCTATTCTATGGAAAAAAAATACTAAATCATTTATTCAATTCATCATACCAGTATGAAGAATAACATAATTTTAACCTATTTTTACTAGGAAAACAACATGTTGGGATTTAAACTATAACAAGCATGGCTTTCACACACAAACCCTATCATACTAGTGAAACACTCAAGACACATTTAAAACATGTATAAATAACCTACACATGCTAGGAATAAATTTTATAACCAGAACATGATAACACAACAATTTATCAAGTCATATTAATAATAGACAGAAAAGGACTATTTACTAAATAATGCACCAAGACTATTATGTAACCCCTAAAATCATGAAAACTTAGTATTAGGTGCTCCTAGTCACTAACAAACCAACACAATTGGATTCACTTCAAAAATCATCACCAATAAAATTAAATAATTCACAGAAGTGCTCTCTGGACTAAAACTAACATGCATGTCATTTTCACACCACAACTCAAGTGAACACAAGGTCAAGTTCCTCAAATAGATATTATCAAGGGCTACTCAAAACAGTTTAGTTTGCATGATTTGGATACTTAAAACTCAAGTTATGATTAAAAAGGTGAAACAGAGTGCTTCTGCCATTTATTTCATTTCTCCTAAAATATTGCACAAAATGCAGATCTACAAGTTGTATATGGTTAAGAATTTGTAGATCTACGTCTGTGATTTTTGGTGTGACAAGTTTTATCGTTTAGCATTTTTATTTTGATTAAAACCAAACTGCTAGTAATAGTCCTGCAGGAAAAAAAAAAAAACAACCTGCAGAAAACATAAAGGGCCGGATCTGCTGCGGAAAGTTGGACAGAGGCCGGTGAAATCGAGTTGGGCCGGCCCACGGGCAATTCTCCCACGCGGAGAAAGATTAAACACCCGGCGCTGGCCCATGGCGGGACCCATCCGTCAGTTGCTTATCCGATCGGGGTAGCCGGCGGCCGTAGGATCTGAGATGGACGGCCGAGAGCAGGCCGCGCCAACCCACGCCGGCGGCGACGTTAAAACACGGCGGTGTCCGCCCTGTCCACCACAGATCGAGCGCGGGCTCGCTGCCGAGAGAAGGAGAGAATCCCAGGACGTGCGACCAAGACGGGAAGACTCGGGACGACGACGCGCGTCCATGCCTCCTACTGTCGCTTGACGGAAGCGACCGGAGTATGGCACACGGTGAGTGCGGCGGCGACAGAGCAAGGCCGTGGATGGCGGCGACCCTGCAAGGAACGGGAAGCCAAAACAAGTTGTCTTCAGATCTATAGCGAGAAAAAGGAACCAACAGGAGGAGACAGGAAGAGCAAGGGTGGACTGCACCGGTGGTTCGACGTCGGGTGGCCGGCGGAGGGGCGATGCTCGATTCGGTCGATTGGGATGGTGAAGCAGAGGTATTTAGGGATGGAGGTGCGACTGAGGAGGAGTGGAGGTAATGCGGCATGCTTGAGGTCGAGAGGTGGCTCGGGGTGTTCGGGCTACAGAGCACGGCGAACGGCGCCCACGGCGACCACAGGCGTGCTTGCTCGAGCTCGATGAGGCGGTGAGAGCATGTCAGGGAGGGTAACAGAGGTGAGGATGTCCTCCAGGCGAGAGGGGTTGGAAGGAGGAGGTTCGAGGTGAGCGGGAGCCGAGTGCCAATGCCGACACCCGCAGGTGTTCGACAGGGGCCAGAGGAAGAAGGAGAGCGAGTTAGGGAAAATGAGGGGCACGGGTGAGCTTGTGGAGGTCCCGTGAGTGGTGTAGACAAGGAGAGATGCTGAGGAGCGATGCCCACGCGTTGGAACACGAGCGACGTGTCTTGTGTGTCCTGGACGCCATGGACACCTCATGGGCAAGGAAGAAGAAGACAACCAGAGGGGGAGGGGGTATGCCAAGGAGTGTACACGATGCATAAAGAGGCTTGTGGTGCAAGGGAAGCCCCTGGTTTGGACAGAGAAGGTGGGGGTGAGAAGGAGGGGTGATCACCAATCCTTGTCCATTTGTGGTTGGCTGAGTTAGAGAGAGAGAGAGAGGTGGTGGATCAGCCAGACCATGTCTAGGAGGTTGGGGAGCATGCTTTCTACACCTCAGAACAAGAGAGAGGTAGCTAGAGTGCAATAATTGATCAAAACATGTATGAACTCAATAGTGACCAGAGTAACCAGAGGTGGTTTTTGCTTGTTTTCACAAATTTTTTGAATGGAACAGATATTAAATATCATGTCCATTAGATAGATGGTGAAAAATTGAGTCTAGGGATGGTAGTCTCAAGTTTTTCTGAAAACATTTCTTTCACAAAATTTTGGGAATTCAAAAAGGGCAGAAACTGTTTTTAAATGTTTTCTCCAAAATTTTCAAAAGAACTTACAAATGTTTTTGTATAAGTAAGTCCCACATGACCATAGGCATGTTGGGTAATTTTTCCAAGATTTTAGCAAATACTTTTCTTCACAAAATATTTTAAAGTCCATTTCTGTCCTTTTGGAAAATGGAAAATAATAAATAGTAAAATGATTTTAAAACAAATATTTTTTGAGTTGGCATGATAGAGTACATAATATAGGTATCAAAAGTAATTTTTAATAATCAACTAGTTTGAAAATATTAGAGACCACAAGTGGAAAAAGGGTGAAAACAGGAGTTTATTTAGTAGGTTAAAAACCATGAGAGAAGAATAATTAAATGGCCATTAGAAAATAAATGGACCATATAGAGATGATGTATAGGTCATGGAGATGACAAGGGTAGGTTCATAGGGCATGAAAACAATAAGGAGTGATTTGGAGTAACATGGAAAAAGTGCTTCATGATAAAGGTGATATGATCATTATTTTTGGGGATGCCTTCAATAGGACTTTGATAGATGATACCAAAGGGTTTCAATATCGAAGATAACACCATGGATAGATGGCATAGATTTTAAACATGATATACATGAGGGTACATTGATGAATAGAACAACATTTGATATAAAGGCATGTCTCCAAAGTTGGAAGTTTTTAAGAAAACATAGAATGAGATGGACATATGATGGAATATGATATTGATGTTTGATCTTGCTATTACTAGGTTTTATTTACTTAGAACAACACACATTAATCAACAAACAGAAATAAATGCTTCCAAGCAACACAAGATAAGGTCACACAACAAGCAGATAAAATAACAAGACACAAGATCACTCAAACAACTAAGTTCTTCAAATTAGTTTTCCAGGTGTTTCTCTCAAGTGTTAATTTTAGGTAGTGATCAAGACATACCATGACAAGAGGATTTTATAAAGAGGTTCAGCTCAAAAGTTGTTATTTCCAAAAGAATATATTTGAGGTAAAACACAGGAGTAACATAGTCCCCTCTTAGTGTTTTTGCAAAAGAAGGAAATGAGAAGGAGTTTTTTAAATACTTGCAAAAACATCTTGGTTGAAAACAGGTTGGGGATGATTAGCTCCAAAATACTTTTCATATAGTTTTGGAAATTATCTTTTTTTTCCTCAGAACCATGCCTTTGGGTTTCTTCTAAAATCAAAACATTTTCAAAAAGGTTTTTGCCAAAAGAGTGTGATGGATGAAGATGATAAGCTTTCTTGTCATGACTTGATCACAAGGGTTGTGTTTTTAAGAAAGTTATGATCATAGGTTTTAATGTTAATTGTTAACAAACTCAAACAAAAACACAATCAACAAGCAAATAGAAAAGAAACACAAGCATTAGCCAAACATGTTAAAAAGTTTTTGTTGGCCCTGATTTTTGGGTTATTGAAATCAACTTTTTCCTGTCTTCTAAAAATTGGGCTGTCACAGATCATCTTCCGTTTTGATAATTAAATGACAACATACCTATTGGACTAATGTTTGTTTGATACATGAAAATGCCCAGGTTCATCAGGTATACAAATTCTATGGGCTACAAATTTGGCTGGAATGAAAAGAGCTAGAAGAGAGAAAGCTGAGAAGGCAAATTTACATGCAACGGAGGCTCCGGTGAAACCACCGGAACCTCCGCCCAGCCTCCGGTGCGGGGTCCGCCCAAACCACCCTCTGGTGCATACAAGCGGAGGCCAGAGCGGAGCCTCCGGTGTACCTCTGGTGGGCGGAGCCTCCGGTGATACCACCGGAGCTTCCGCCATCTCCACTGGCCCACTAAGGAGTTGGCCTCCGGTGCGCTTCCGGTGGAGGATCCGCCAAAATGGTGCTCTGTTGGATAAGAGCGGATCCTCCAGCGAAACCTCCGGTGCGCTTCCGGTGGGCGGAGGCTCCGGTGAATCCACCGGAGGTTCCGTCCTCTCAACTGGCACGCTGGGGGGGTTGGCCTCCGGTGCGCTTTCGGTGGTGGCTCCGCCAAAACAGGGCTCTGTTGGATAAGGGCGGAGGCCCCATTGGAACCTCCGGTGCAGCTTCGGTGGGCGGAGCCTCCGCCAAATCCACCGGACCCTCCGCCCCTTTAGCCCAAGCAAAGAACAGATCTGGGCTGCGCGCCTGCGCACAGAAGAAGACCACCGGAGCCTCTGGTGAAACCACCGGAGCCTCCGGTGCAACTGGAACTGCTCAACAGCCACTTGTGGGAAGGGGTATAAATACCACTTCCCCTTCCTCATAAATGTTAAGATTTTTCCCACTCTCTCTCCTAGCCATTAATGAAAGCTTAACCCACCTAGATCTCCCTCTCCGTCCACCCACTCACTCCCATACTTTATGGAGAGCTAGAGGAGACCTAGATCCACACTTCCACGAAAGGAATTTCAAATCCATCAACCACAACCTAGTAGATCTAGAATCCTACTTGATGCCTAGAAACCTTAGTAAATCTTGTGCTTGTAGCTTCCACCTTGTTGCAAGAAGCTTCGGATTACGTGAGAGCCTCCATCCATCTTGTGGAGTGACCTCGAGCTCGTGTAAAGGTTTGGTCAACGCCTTCAAGTCGACCTCATAGTGGAAACGAGAATCTCCCTCACCTGAGAAGCTCAAGGAGAATAAGGTGTGCACAACCGTGCTATTGAGGAGTGCCTAGGTGGCTCCCCACCTCTCCAACGTAGACGTACTTCTCATTGAGAAGGAAGTACGGGAATCATATCCTTGTCTCCTTGTTTACACTTGTGGTTTATCTTGCTACCTTTCGTTTTACTTCCATTGCGTATATTATCTTGTCCACATAGGTTGCTCACCTAGATGCACATCTACAGAACCTTATCTTATCCTGCTTAGCTCCACTAAAAGGAAAATAAAAGAAAAAATGGTAGTCAACCTATTCACCCCCCTCTAGTTGACCATAGTGCACTTTCACCCGCCCTTTTGCCCGCTCGTACGATTCCCCCGTTGTAGACGGCGCCGCCTCCAGGTTCAGTCGACCTCGACGCCGCTCCGTTTTCACCCGCCCATTCGTCGCCCCCGACGCCATCCGTTTTACCCGCCCCCAACGCCGACCCACCGCGACAACATCTTGGACCCGATCTTCAACGACATCTTCGTCTCCTACCTCCGGCAGATCTGCAGCGCACCGGCCGCCTCCGCCCTTCTCTTCATCTCTTGTCCGCCGGTCAGGACCGTCACAGGCAGGACCACTGCCTCCTGCACAGCAGCACCCCGACGAGGTAGTATCCGTTTTCTACCTCCCTGTATTTTTTTTTGTATTTTTTTTTGCTGTGAGTTTGTAGTAGGCATATGCATGAGGCTGTAGTAGGCAGTAGGCTGTGAGTTTGTAATGGCAGATGGATGTTTTGCAGCACAAGTGCCCTATATCCCTTTTTTTTGTTTTGCAGCACCAGTGCCCCATGTGCCATTTGTTGTTGTTGTGGGAAGTAGCCATTATTTGTTGTTGTGGACAGTAGGTGTTTTTACCTCATGAAATTGTACCAATTGTGAATATTTGTTGTGGACAGATGGATGATTTGGCCAAAAAACGGCGACAACTAATTGTGAAAGCAGCTGGCCTTGCGGCTGTATTGGGTGCTTACATGGTGTTTATCTCAAGAAGAGCTAGGAAACATCCAATGATAACAATAGGTCGTAGGATTGATATGGATGTAGCTAGGGAATCAAATTTGAGATACATATATCATTCTAGCGACACAAATTTCCTAAACCAGTTAAGAATGAAAAGAGCTCCCTTCTTCCATTTGTGTACTTTGTTTAGAGAGAGAGAGAATTATTATTGGATAGCATTCATACTTCTATCGAGGAACAAGTAGCCATGTTTCTCCTAGTAGTTGGCCACAACACAAAGTTTATGGCTTTACAACCTATTTTTAGGAGATCTATTGAACTAATTAGTAGGTATTTTAAGGCGGTATTGTATGCTGTTGGAGATTTACAAAATGAGATGATCCGGCCTCCCTCCACTCAAACCCATCTTAAAATTCTGGAAAACAACCGCTTCAATCCCTGCTTCAAGGTAAAACGTCTTTGAAGGTAATATGCCCGAGAGGCAATAATAAAGTGGTTATTATCTTATTCCTTGTTTATGATAAATGTTTATTTCTCATGCTAGAATTGTATTAACCGGAAACGTTGATACATGTGTGTTTAATAAACAAACAATGATTCCTAGTAAAACCTCTCTTTTAACTAGCTCGTTGATTAATAGATGGTCAAGGTTTCCTGATCATGAACATTGGATGTTGTTAATAACGAGGTCATGTCATTAGAAGAATGATGTGATGAACACATACCCAATATCAAGATAACAATACGATCAAGTCATTTAGTTTATATTGTTATATCTTGCGTATGAAGTAACTTATTCCTTAAACCATGAGATCATGTCAATCAGTGATACCGGAAGGGTGTTTTGATGTCATCAAACGTCACACCGTAACAGGGTGACTATAAAGGTGCCGTTAGGTATTCGGATAGTATTAGTTTAGGCTCATGGATCAAGAGTGGGATTTGTCCATCCAAAATGACGGAGAGATATACTCTGGGCCCTCTCGGTGATATCACATCGAAACCGCTTGCAAGCACGTGATATGATCACAAGGATGTTATATCACGGGAACGAGAAAAGAGTACTTGTTGGTAACGAGATTGAACAAGGTATGGTTGATACCATCTAATCTCGGACAAGTAAAATATCGCGAGACAAAGGGAGTAGTTCACGACGTTGTTGGTTCACACGATCACGAGAGTCATCGTTGAATAAATAGGAGTCATCACGGATTTCCAGATCCCGCTGCTGATTATTGATCGGAGAGGAGTCTCAATCATGTCTATCTTATTCGCGAACCATAGGGTGACACACTTAAGGTTCGATGACGCGTTTGAGAGGATACGGAATATCGAAGAATATTTTGGGCAGCACCGAAATTGTTTCGGGGAAAATTGAAATAGTTCAAGGGGTTTTTCATTGAATGGTTGTTAATAGAATTAACAAATGATTCGAGGTTCTATATGCAAATGTTTGTTAATGGAATTAACAAATATAAATAAAGAAATAAAAATGTTTTATTTGTGTATTAAAAGAAAACCTTTAGATTTTCCAAGTGGAAAATAATGGGAGCATGAGTGGGTGTGAGTGGAGCTTCCACTCACATGAAGAGGGAAGAGGTGGGGGCACCACCATGGCTGGCCGCACACCACCCTTGGGCTGCCTCCCTCTCCCTATAAAAGGAGGGTGAGGGCTCCTCTTCATACACACACTTGCCCACTAGCTTTTCCCTCCACCCACTGCTCCATTCCATGGTCTCCGGCTTGGCGAAGCCCTGACCGTGGGATTCTTCTTCACCACCACGCCGTCGTGCTGCTGGAGTTCTGAGGGATCCTCTACTTTCGCGCCCCGCTGGATCGAGGGAACGAAGGTCGTCATCAACCGTACGTGGGACCGATCACGGAGGCACCGCCGGATGCGGTGCACATCTTCTCGCTATCGGGATCAGTGTGAGTACGACTACGCCAACAACGAGATTTGATCTCGTAACGCTTTGTGTCTTCGAGGGTATGTGTTCTCCTTAACCCTCTCTTTGCCCGTTGCACTTCGTCTCCTAGATTCGATCTTGGCCTTTCGGGTGTCTCTCGCGTAGGAATTTTTTTATTTTCTATGCAACGTCCCCTTCAGTGGTATCAGAGCCGGATCTATGCGTAGATGTTTTTGTACGGGTAGAACACATAGGTGTATGTGGGCGTTGATGATCATGTTATTACCTCCTTGATTATTTTATGATCTTAGTGGCATAGTGGTATGAAGCGGCCCGGACTAACCTTACATGTCCGCGTACATGAGACTTGTTCCACAACTGACATGCAACTTGTATTGCATAAGTGGCTTGCGGGTGTCTGTTTCTCCTACTATAGTTAAGATCTAATATACGAAGGGTTGTTAAAAATGTGTATATCAACGTTGTGGTTGATGTTCGTAGGTATGAACGGTTCTATCGTCGAAAGCCCTAAGCCACGTAAAATATGCAAAAATAAATTAGAAGCGTCTAACTAGTTTTTGCTGGGCATGTGAATTGATATGGTCAATGTTACAAATTTGATTATGAGATGATCTATTTTGTAAATTGTTGATATACAGGAAGGTATCCATTTGATTGTCTTATTATTGATGGACAATCAATATTGGGGTGCCAAGGTACCTGGTACCACGCCGGTGGAATGATGGAGATCATACCATGATGCACATCATGGAGATCAAGTGCAAGGAAGACCATATCATATCACGTTATCCTTACATGTGATGTCTGTGATGTTAATCCTTTTATGCATCTTGTTTTGCTTAGATAGCGACGGTAGCATTATAAGATGATCCCTCTAACTTAATATCAAGATAATAATGTGTTCTTCCTTAAGTATGCACCGTTAAGAAAGTTCGTCGTTTCGAGACACCACGTGATGATCGGGTGTGACAGACTCAACGTTCGCATACAACGGGTGTTTTCAAGCCTAGCATGTACAAACATGGCCTTGAAACACACGCAATACTACGGTTCTACTTGGCGATCCTAGCATGTATAGACATGGCCTCGGAACACGTAACCGAAAGGTAAAGCATGAGTCATATGGATGATATGATGAACATGTCGATGTTCGCCTTTGAAGCTACATCATCTCACGTGATGATCGGTTTTGGTGTAGTGAATTTGGTTCGTGTAATCACTAAAGACGACTAAGAGGGATGTTGTTTTTGAGTAGGAGTTCATGGTTTAATTTTGAATTAACTTGAACTTATTTATCATGAACAACCAATCAAAGTGAATTTGCACAAATTATAGTATTCATTGGCATCCACATAACTACCTTACACTTAGATTGTTGATTGAGATATAACTGTTATGATCTGGTAAAAATCATTTAAGGTTGGTACCGTATTAGTGAAATTTAAAATTGAGTCCTATTGTAGATTTTTGGTATTTCCTACCTAGCTCCATATGGTTAATGATTGATTGATCTAAAGAGCAACCAATTCCTACTTAGAATATAGAGTCATGGTTGCTTCCATATTACTTTATCTTCAAAAGAATGTTTTGTTGATCGAGGTGATTTTGGAACTGAAAAGAGTTGTTTTTAGAAACAATCAAGTGAAAGATTGTAACATCCCAAGTATGAAAAACAACCATTAGAATGTTTGCTCCTTGTTAATTTATGTTTTGCATCATGTCATCATAAGCATTGCTTTTGTTTTCATCTGTTTTTTCATTTGAATTTCAAACCAAATTTCAAATTCTTGTTTCATACTTGTTCTGTTACAATTTTCAAATGAAACTTTCAAATCAAACCAATTATTTGTTTCCAATAAATTTGAAAGTTCAAACTATTAACTTTCTTCTTTTCAATAATTCAATTAATACCAAATTCACCCAAAATCATTTGAATTTTCAAACAGCAACAAAATTTAAAATTTTGTAAAACAAAAAGTTGCACAACTGGGCTTTTGTAAATAACAACCTATAAAAATGATCACCAAATTTTAAAACTCCAAAAACCCTTCTTTTTCTCTCCTTTTCTTCCCTTTTCTTTTTCTGCAAAAAAAAAACAGAATCAGAAAACAGAAAAACAAAAAAAAGAGAGAAGGGGGCAGGCCAGCCAAGTGGGCTGAGCCCACCAGCCCCCAGGCCCAGCCCACCTTTCTCCCCATCCCCTACCTCTGTACGGCGCGACATCGGAGATGTCCACGTCGAACAGGCAGGAGATGGGACGGCCAGCAGCGCGCCTTCCGCCTCCTTAAAACCTCGCCTGAGGGCTCCTCCTTGCTGCCCTATTTCTCCTCCTCCCTCCTCCATCACCGCGCCGCCGTTTTTCTTCCTCCTCCCTCCTCTGCTTCTCCCTGCTCTGAACCACCGCACACCACCGCGGCAAACCCCGGCGATCGCCGCCGCTATGGACCCCCTCCGCACAGCCTGAGCTCGGGAATCGAATCCTCGAGGCTCCACCGTCACCCTCGTTTCCAGGAGCAGGCCAGGGAGCAGCTGCATCATCGCCGTCGTCCACCTCTCCGGCGACTGTCACCTCACCGAGCACGTCCACCTCCTCCTTCCTCTTCCCCGGTGAGCACCATCTTCCCTTCCCTCTCTGCTCCCTCGCATCACCTGCGCGCACACCCCTTGCACCTCCCTGTACTGGCCACAAGCAGCAGCAGCAGCACAGCGTCGCTGCCGGTGACCACCGTGCTCTCCGTCAGGTTCAGCAACTGAACTAGTTTCAGTTTCGTCAGATAAATCTCGAGGCTTTGCCTCAAAACCGCGCGCGCCTCTCTACTGTCAAGATACAGCAGCACACCCCAGTGGCACACGCACTGCGCACACGCACACGAGGGCGAGTGTTCGAATCCCCCCTCGCGGGATTAAATCCCAACTTTTTTGCAACGCGCGCTGACAGGTGGGGCTCCCCTGTCAGCGACCCTGCAGCCACGCGCTCGCACACGCGCGCCACGCCGCGCCAGCTGGGCGCTGGCCCACAGGCCAGTGACCCAGGGCTGTTCTGCCCCGCGTAGAGAAAGGTTCGAGGGGCCTTTCTGTAAGTTTCTTTTGCATCCAAGCCCCTGGAACATTTCTGTAACTGTTTAAATCATAGAATAGCCCCTGCATTTAAAATTCAAATAACTTTTGCATTTCAAATCCAAATAAAATAAATAAAATATGTTTTCCATACCAAATTTAATTCTCTACATGTTTAAACCATTTGTATACAGTTTTGAACATTTCAAATGTTTTCAAAAATTCAAATTCAAACCTACTATTTCAAATTTGGTCAAATTCATAACTAATTCAAATTTAATTCAAATGGCACATATAAAATATGTTTTCTATGCAAAATTGAACAAGCTTTCCAAATATAAACTTTGTTTCCTGTTTTGAATAATTAAAACTGGTTAAATAATTCAAACCTCGTTTAAATTATTTAAAATTGCTAAAAACATAACTTGGTCAAACTAAATTCTTTTTGAACATATAAAATATGTTTTCAAACCAGAAAAGTATAATCTTTCCAAATATGAATTTTATTTAATGTTTTGAACAAATAAAAAATTCAAATAATTTCATACTTGAATTAAATTCATTTAAATCTTGTTTAAACTTGTTTAATTCATAATTAATTCATTTTAATTCCTTTGTCAACAAATGAAACATGTATTCCACCAAAAATTTTGTGTTCTTTCCAAATATGAATTTTGTTATCTGTTTTGAACAATTAAAATGGGTGAAAACAACAAATGCTTGTGTAACTCATTTAAGAAGCCAAATTTCATAACTTAATAAATAAAATTCCAAACTTGGTAAACAACATTTCAAATTGAAGCTATTGTTGTTTTCTTATTGTTTTCCTCATCCATGCATCATTCTAATCAACTTTCACATGATGGTTAGTCATAGATCATTTAATTCAACCTTAATTAACGGGCTTTTCCATATGCAATCCCAATTGCATATGGGCCCATTTAATTATGTTACCCTGTCAACTAGCTTATCTTTGATGCATCAATTAAATTGTCATGCATCATCCCATGATTGTGCATTATGCCATGTTATTGATTGTTTGTCTCTCTGTGTTGTTTGTTTGCTTCTTCTCGAATAGACGACGACGTTGAGACAGACGAGGTTTACGACACTACTGCAGAGGAGTTAGCCTAGTACCAGGATACTGAGTTTGCAGGCAAGTATTCACTCACATGAACCATTCTGTCCTTCCCACACTGGATATCGATACTTTCCGTTGTCTATTCTGCTAGCCTTAAGATTCGTTGCTTGTGTTCCGATCCTATCACATGTTATCCTGTAACCCTGATATAGCCTATTCTCCACACCTATACCCCTGTTGCTTGTTGCCTGTGTCTTACTAGCATGCTTAGGGTTGTTTATGCTCGAGTCTGATGTCAGTTACTTCTGTTATCCTATTTATTATGTTCTGGGGGCTCGGTGTTAAACAACAACCTGTTAATGTTTGAGGTAATGCTAATTTGATGATAAGTCACCGGCAGGAGTCCGGGTATGGTTTTGAGGCCTGCTAGTGTCGAACTCAGGAAAAGTTCTTGTCCTCTAGATCCATGATGAGCGCGCTAACCGCATGTGGGAAGCGTGTATGGGCGCCCCCCTCAATTTGATTCGATTCGCATCTCGTCCAAATCGCCTCATTTAGTTCGGGTTTTCCATTTGCCGCATGCATATGCAGGTGCGAACCCGAGGCCAGGGTGGTAACTTTTGTAGTCGGCATTTAGGGAGACACGTTCTTAGAGTGCTATGAGGGTCCCCTTTTCTTCGTGGGGCTTGATTAGCCGTGCGCTCATTTGCACGGGGTTCTTTGGGCTTGATGCGAAGAAGAGTTGGGTTGTGTTGAGTGTCTCGCTTGGTGGGTTTGATCCCCGTCTGGCGGGATATTCTTACGTGTACGGCCAAATTGGTGCATCCCTGCAGGGTTAAATCTTCTCGAGAAGCCGTGTTGTCCGCAGTTATGGATGACTTGGTGATAGGGCTGGCTAACAAGGATTAGACAACTTACACCTAATTTAATACTAATGTTGACTAGTAATAGCCTTATTGACACAATAACTGGAACCTTCACTAATCTAACTGTGTGAGTTATCCTCGGATTGCTTCTTTGGATAAGGGGCGAGATCCAGGATGGGTTTGTTTGAGGATAGTGGTAGTTGGTTCCGATACGCTATCCTATCCCCTTCTTTTAGCCGGATGTTGTAGCGTGTCTCTATAGTTGGTTAGAGCAGCCCGCTGCCGCATCTTTTGTATCACCTATCTTCCGTTGAACCCAAAGCATCTGTACTTGGTGTTGCCGGGTACACTTTGGTATCTTGTGCGTCTTGCTTGCCAGTACTCGTCTCTACTGACCCCTTTGGGGCTGCGTGTTCTGCAGGCTACGTTTCCAAGGATCCCCATGGTGGCTAGTACGTGGAGTATGACGAGGCTGCTGACGAGTAGATAGCGGACCCGGGCAGGATCCGAGACATCGTGGATGGGCTCCGTCTTTTCGTTTCCGGCCTCTTAGGCCTATTTGGATCTTGTCTGTACTCAGACACTTTGGATGCTTCCGCTGTGATGTAATGATGACTTGTTGGGACATGTGTACTCTGGATGATTGTATTTGCTATCTCTGCTCTAGTGAGAGCCATTTGCCACTTATTTCTATTTCTTTGTGTCTTAGGGATTTGTTGTGATATCACTTGTTCAAATGCCGTTGACGTACCATGTGTGTATGTTATGAAGTACGTCAGTGGAAGTAGTCGGATTTCTATGGGATGGTTTACGCAGACGATGAATAGTAGAGAATGGTTGTCACACGTTTACGTGTTGGCCTACTCATATTGAGATGCGGGTGCCGGTATGCCCCATAAGCCATTTATCTACTGTTTAGCGGGCTGTGAGTATCCTCTAGAAGTCCGGGTGCGACAAATGGTATCAGAGCCTGTCTGCCTGTAGGATCCCTTTTACTGGTCGCAGTTGAGTCTAGAAACTATTTTGTAGCTATATAGGAAAAATGAAACGTGAGAGTAGGAATTCTGTTCTTTTATTTCTTTCCCCACCCACCCTCCCTTTTCTGGTAAGGAAGTGCAACGTTGTTTTCTCTTCTCATCTAAACTTTCAAGTTAGGATTTCACATATTCTGGTTTCTCTAGGATGGTTATATCTACTAGACCATAGGAATGGAGGTGGTTGTGCCATGATTTATCATGTTTCCTACTCACGATTGAGGACGGAGGCACATAAGCCCCGGAAGCAGATCCTCTATTCCTTAAGCAGTAGATATTGATCCTCTAGAAGCCCGGATGGGGTTTTTCGTAGTACCTCAGGAGTGTTTGGTCTCGTGTTTCCCTAATGTTGCTTCGATATCCTGTCCTTCTCAACATCCTTTTCGTCCGTTGAAACCTTGTTGTTGTTTGCCACTTCAGTTCTTCTACAGGCGTCTAATCAAAGCTTCCCCGATCATCTGCAGATGGATCTCAGGTTCTACCCGCAGGTGGTTCGTATGACTCGTTGCGAGAGCACTGCCGGTTATCCGGAGATGCTGAGAGACATGGTCACTTTTCTGGGGTTCCGTTGGGCACCAGAGTACCAGGTCTACGAGCAGCAGCGAGAGTTTGACCAGACCTACTACCAGGCTATCGTCTACATTCTGTCAGATGATGGCATGAGCGTAGTCCACCGCTACGGGGCAGTAGGTTCCACAGTGGATATGGCTGTGCAGCAGGCAGCTTATGTGAGCCTCACCGTCCTTCGTGCTGACTACTGGGGATTTGACGATTCTATCTATCGCCACATCCCCCGTGGTTACATCACTTTGGAGGGAGCTCACTTCACTCTCTACGACAACTTGGATGTCTACGAGCATGATAACTCCAGGCTGCACACCACCGCTCAGTTTGTGAGGCACAGTGACGCAGTTGCCCGCACACTATCTCAGGAGTTGGCTTCAGTCAGAGAGCAGCTTTACCTTGCTTTGACTCGTCTGGCGACGTACACCATAGACTTTGTTGGAGACGAGCGCTTTGCACGTTTCGATCAGCCAGTGGGGCGTCGTCTGCCAGATGCTGGAGGTTACGAGCCGATCAGAGGTCCACTCCTCAACCTTGGTGCTGGTTACACTGGGATTCCCCGCTTTGGAGCACAGGGAGTCGACGCTATGTACTTCACCACACCTAGAGTCGGTCTCAGACCACGTCAGATCTACGTGGATCGTCGCTCCACCTACTTTCGTGGGCGTCCTCCTCACCGTACCTCTCGCCGTACTCCTAGCCGCCGTCCTGCGTGATGAGCATGGGAGTACCGATGTATCCATTCTTAGCTATGTTTAGTTATCCTTTGGCATTCGAACCATTTATGGTATGTTGGATATTCTGATGTAATTGAACATGTGATGATGTACCTGTTGGTTATCTATTCATGCGTCGGAATAATCCCTCTTTCGGTTGCCAAGTCTATCCTTGTCTATTGTTGTGCTAAAATGCATTTCCATTCAGGATGCCGCCAACAAGGAACAACACGCCTGAGCCACCGCCAATTGCGGAGCTGTTGACTCAGATGACCCAAGTCATGACGCAGATGGCCCAGTTTCAGGCTAATCAGCACATCAACCAGACAGCTCCACGAGTCAGCATCAAGGAGTTTCTCAGTCTGGGCCCAAGAGCTTTCGTGGCCACACGCGAGCCTCTGGACGCTGATGACTGGATCCGTGAGATAGCTAAGGCTCTGGAGATTGCTCACGTAGCTGAAGAAGACAAGGTCAAGTATGCCTCCTATCTGCTGAAGGGTCAGGCAGCTACTTGGTGGGAGAACTTCCAGGCCATGAGAACTGGGATACCAATCACGTGGGATTGTTTCAAGGAAGCCTTCCTGAAGCACCACATTCCAGATGGTCTCATGGAAAGGATGCGTGAAGAGTTTTGCTCACTCAAGCAGGGCAAGTTGGACGTCATCGGGTATCAGAGTGAGTTAAATCGCCTCGCTCGGTACGCTGGAGATGAGGTGTCCACTGAAGCTAAGAAGATGGCAAGGTTCCGTAGAGGTTTTAACCCGGAACTCAAGTATGCCCTCACCAATATCAAGGCCAACAGCTTCGAGGATCTCGTAAACACCACGCTCAATGAAGAAAATGGGCGCAAGGCATTCGAGGAGTCTCGCAAGCACTCGCGTGAGGGTGGTTCCTCCTCCAACATGACCACCCCTCCGCAGAAGCTCCGCATCTGGGTACCAAATGGTGCTGTCACTCGGGCTCCATACGCCCAAACTTCTCCAGGCTTCGCTCACCGCCCACCCAACCCTGCTCAGATGCATGATCAAAGGGCTTCGATGGGGCAGCCAAGGCCAGGGCCTCCTCGTGTCGTCACTTGCTACAAGTGCAAGCAGACGGGGCACTACGCCGACAAGTGCACGCAGAGGCAGCTACCTCCACCACCACCTCGTCCTAACACAAACCAGGCAATGGTGCGCGCTTTCCCGCCTAAGGCTTTCAACTCCAACAACAGGCCTGTCGGGAGGACCGCAAGGGTGAATCATGTCAAGATCGACAAAGCTGAGGAAGCTCCTGACGTCGTTCTCGGTATATTACCCGTAAACTCTTTTCCAGCTAAAGTGTTGTTTGATACCGGAGCATCACATTCTTTTGTGTCAAAAACCTTTGCCACAACAAACAACCTAATTGTGGTTCCACTAAGTAATTAGATCACTGTTCACTCCCCGGGATCTCAAATGTTGACTTCCAAGATAAGTAAGGACAATCAAATCCTAATTGGAGGTCACATATTCCTTGCTTCTCTCATGTTGCTGGGAAGTTCTGACATAATGTCATTCTTGGTATGGATTGGCTGAAGACCAATAAAGCAAAAATTGACTGTGCTCAAAAGTCAATAACTCTGTCCCACCCTTCTGGCCAGATAATCTATTCTCCAAATGAATCAAGTTCCTTTCAGCTGTGCAACCTCGATGCAAAACCTCTACCTTCACTTGAAAATGTTCCGGTGGTTTGCGACTTCCCTGACGTCTTTCCAGAAGAGTTGCCAGGGATGCCTCCGGACAGAGCTGTTGAGTTCGTGATCGAACTTGAACCAGGTACTGCTCCAATCTCTAAGCATCCTTACAAGATAGGAACTCCCGAGCTGAAGTTGTTAAAGGAACAAATTGATATGTACATGGAAAAAGGTTACATTCAACCTAGTTCCTCGGCTTGGGGTTGCCCAACTCTATTCGTTGCGAAGAAGGATCACACAAAGAGACTCGTTGTTGACTATCGTCCTCTTAACGAGAAAAACATCAAAAACAAGTATCCAATTCCTCGTATCGATGATCTTTTTGATCAACTTGCTGGAGCCTAAATATTCTCCAAGTTGGACTTGAGAATGGGTTACCATCAAATAAAGATCAGAAAAGAGGATATTCCAAAGACAGCCTTCACCACTCGCTACGGTCTATATGAATTCACCGTCATGTCCTTTGGTCTCACCAATGCACCGGCGACTTTCTCTCGACTCATGAATTTTGTCTTCCATGAATACCTCGACAAGTTCGTTGTGGTATACCTTGATGACATTCTTGTCTACTCAAAATCCGAGGAAGAGCATGAAGAACATCTTCGTCTCACTCTCATGAAGCTTCGCGAGCATCGTCTTTATGCCAAGTTCTCCAAGTGTGAGTTCTGGATTTCAGAAGTTGCTTACCTTGGTCATGTCATCTCTGCCAAGGGCATAGCCATTGATCCAGAAAAGGTTAAAGCAATTGTTGATTGGAAACCTCCAAAGACGGTGAAGCAAGTAAGAAGTTTTCTTGGCTTGGCTAGCTATTGCCGTCGTTTCGTCCAAAACTTCTCCAAGATTGCCAAACCTCTCACTGACCTCACAAAGAAGGACAAGAAGTTCGTTTGGTCTCCACAATGTGATGAGAGCTTCAATCTCCTGAAGACTAAACTCACTTCTACACCAGTTCTGGTTGGCCCAGATCCTACCAAACCTTTCCAAATATTCTGTGATGCTTCTCTCCAAGGTCTAGGTGCAGTTCTTATGCAAGAACGTCAAGTTGTGGCTTATGCTTCACGTCAGTTGAACACACATGAGCTCAATTATCCCACTCATGACCTTGAACTTGCAGCAGTTGTGTTTGCCCTCAAGAAATGGAGACAATACTTGTTGGGTAATCGCACTGAAATCTTTTCCGATCATAAGAGCCTGAAGTACATCTTCACTCAACCAGATCTAAACCTCAGACAAAGGAGATGGATTGAAAAGATCAAAGACTTTGATCTTACCATTTCTTACACTCCAGGCAAGGCTAATGTTATGGCCGATGCTCTCAGTCGCAAGTCGTATTGCAATAATCTCATGATCATGGAAAGCCAACCCCCTCTGCATGAAGAATTCCAGAAGCTGAACCTTGGTCTTGTTCCTCAAGGCTATCTTGCAAACCTGAAAGCCAGTCCAACTCTCGAGGACAAGATTCGTTCTGAACAACTTCGTGATGCTGAAATCAAGAAGATGGTAGAACACATCAAAGGAGGCAATGATAAATTTAAGTCCTTCTCAATTGATGACAAGGGAACTGTGTTCTTCGAAGGACGCATTGCAGTTCCTCAAGTTCAAAGTCTCAAAGATGTCATTCTCAAGGAGGCTCATGAAACTCCTCTCTCCATACACCCTGGAAGTACAAAGATGTATCAGGATCTCAAGACACTGTATTGGTGGCCTAGCATGAAACGTGAAAGTGCTCAATACGTTTCTGAATGCGACGTTTGTCAACGTGTCAAGGCAGTTCATCAGAAAACAGCCGGTCTTCTCCAACCTCTGAAAATCCCTGAGTGGAAGTGGGTCATGATCGAAATGGACTTCGTCACTGGTTTCCCAAAGTCCAAGAAGGGCAACGATGCAATCTTCGTTGTCATTGATCGACTCACTAAAGTCGCTCACTTCTTTCCTGTCAAAGAAACAATCTCAGCTAGTCAGTTAGCAGAGCTCTACACAGCAAAGATTGTTCCTCTTCATGGCGTTCCTTTGGAAATAAGCTCAGACCGTGGAAGCATATTCACTTCTCATTTCTGGAAAAAGCTTTCAAGAAGCCTTGGGCACCAAATTGCTGTTCAGCACAGCCTATCACCCTCAGTCTCAAGGGCAAGTCGAAAGAGTCAATCAAATTCTCGAGGATATGCTTAGAGCATGTGGTATCTCTTTTGGCATGAAATGGGAGGAATGCCTTCCATATGCTGAATTCTCCTACAACAACAGCTTCCAGGCAAGCCTAGGCATGGCACCATTTGAGGCTCTCTATGGCCGCAGATGTAGGAGTCCAATCAATTGGTCTGGAGCTGGTGAACGTTCACTCTTAGGCCCTGACATTGTTAACGAGGCCGAAGAGAAAGTTCGCATCATTCGTGACAATCTCAAGATTGCTCAGTCTCGTCAGAAAAGCTACTATGACAGCAAGCACAGGGACATGGTCTATGCAGCTGGAGACAAAGCATATCTCCGTGTAACTCCCCTCAGAGGCACTCATCGTTTTGGTGTCAAAGGAAAGCTTGCACCAAGATATATTGGTCCTTTCAACAATCTCTCAAGGCGTGCAGAAAATGCCTATCGTCTTGAACTTCCAGAAAAGCTATCCAAGGTGCACGATGTGTTTCACGTGTCACAGCTCAAGAGGTGCTTCAAGATCCAGGTCGTGCAGTTGATCATGATTCCATTGATCTACAAGAAGACCTCTCTTATGAAGAGCATCCTGTTCGCATTCTCGATGAGACCGAGCGCAAAACTCGCAACAAGAGCACCAAGTTCTTAAAAGTGCAGTGGTCTCATCATTCCGATAAAGAGGCAACGTGGGAGACCGAAGAGGATCTTCGCAAGAAGTATCCGGACCTTTTCTCTTCTCAGTAGGAATCTCGGGGCGCGATTCCTTCAAGGGGGGGCGTTTTGTAACATCCCAAGTATGAAAAACAACCATTAGAATGTTTGCTCCTTGTTAATTTATGTTTTGCATCATGTCATCATAAGCATTGCTTTTGTTTTCATCTGTTTTTCCATTTGAATTTCAAACCAAATTTCAAATTCTTTTTTCATACTTGCTCTGTTACAATTTTCAAATGAAACTTTCAAATCAAACCAATTATTTGTTTCCAATAAATTTGAAAGTTCAAACTATTAACTTGCTTATTTTCAATAATTCAATTAATACCAAATTCACCCAAAATCATTTGAATTTTCAAACAGCAAAAAAGATTTAAAATTTTGTAAAACAAAAAGTTGCACAACTGGGCTTTTGTAAATAACAACCTATAAAAATGATCACCAAATTTTAAAACTCCAAAAACCCTTCTTTTTCTCTCCTTTTCTTCCCTTTTCTTTTTCTGCAAAAAAAAAACAGAATCAGAAAACAGAAAAACAAAAAAAAGAGAGAAGGGGGCAGGCCAGCCAAGTGGGCTGAGCCCACCAGCCCCCAGGCCCAGCCCACCTTTCTCCCCATCCCCTACCTCTGTACGGCGCGACATCGGAGATGTCCACGTCGAACATGCAGGAGATGGGACGGCCAGCAGCGCGCCTTCCGCCTCCTTAAAACCTCGCCTGAGGGCTCCTCCTTGCTGCCCTATTTCTCCTCCTCCCTCCTCCATCACCGCGCCGCCGTTTTTCTTCCTCCTCCCTCCTCTGCTTCTCCCTGCTCTGAACCACCGCACACCACCGCGGCAAACCCCGGCGATCGCCGCCGCTATGGACCCCCTCCGCACAGCCTGAGCTCGGGAATCGAATCCCCGAGGCTCCACCGTCACCCTCGTTTCCAGGAGCAGGCCAGGGAGCAGCTGCATATCGTCGTCGTCCACCTCTCCGGCGACTGTCACCTCACCGAGCACGTCCACCTCCTCCTTCCTCTTCCCCGGTGAGCACCCTCTTCCCTTCCCTCTCTGCTCCCTCGCATCACCTGCGCGCACACCCCTTGCACCTCCCTGTACTGGCCACAAGCAGCAGCAGCAGCACAGCGTCGCCGCCGGCGACCACCGTGCTCTCCGTCAGGTTCAGCAACTGAACTAGTTTCAGTTTCGTCAGATAAATCTCGAGGCTTTGCCTCAAAACCGCGCGCGCCTCTCTACTGTCAAGATACAGCAGCACACCCCAGTGGCACACGCACTGCGCACACGCACACGAGGGAGAGGGTTCGAATCCCCCCTCGCGGGATTAAATCCCAACTTTTTTGCAACGCGCGCTGACAGGTGGGGCTCCCCTGTCAGCGACCCTGCAGCCACGCGCTCGCACACGCGCGCCACGCAGCGCCAGCTGGGCGCTGGCCCACAGGCCAGTGACCCAGGGCTGTTCTGCCCCGCGTAGAGAAAGGTTCCAGGGGCCTTTCTGTAAGTTTCTTTTGCATCCAAGCCCCTGGAACATTTCTGTAACTGTTTAAATCACAGAATAGCCCCTGCATTTAAAATTCAAATAACTTTTGCATTTCAAATCCAAATAAAATATGTTTTCCATACCAAATTTAATTCTCTACATGTTTAAACCATTTGTATACAGTTTTGAACATTTCAAATGTTTTCAAAAATTCAAATTCAAACCTACTATTTCAAATTTGGTCAAATTCATAACTAATTCAAATTTAATTCAAATGGCACATATAAAATATATTTTCCATGCAAAATTGAACAAGCTTTCCAAATATAAACTTTGTTTCCTGTTCTGAATAATTAAAATTGGTTAAATAATTCAAACCTTGTTTAAATTATTTAAAATTGCTAAAAACATAACTTGGTCAAACTAAATTCTTTTTGAACATATAAAATATGTTTTCAAACCAGAAAAGTATAATATTTCCAAATATGAATTTTATTTAATGTTTTGAACAAATAAAAAATTCAAATAATTTCATAGTTGAATTAAATTCATTTAAATCTTGTTTAAACTTGTTTAATTCATAATTAATTCATTTTAATTACTTTGTCAACAAATGAAATATGTATTCCACCAAAAATTTTGTGTTCTTTCCAAATATGAATTTTGTTATCTGTTTTGAACAATTAAAATGGGTGAAAACAACAGATGCTTGTGTAACTCATTTAAGAAGCCAAATTTCATAACTTAATAAATAAAATTCCAAACTTGGTAAACAACATTTCAAATTGAAGCTATTGTTGTTTTCTTATTGTTTTCCTCATCCATGCATCATTCTAATCAACTTTCACATGATGGTTAGTCATAGATCATTTAATTCAACCTTAATTCATGGGCTTTTCCATATGCAATCCCAATTGCATATGGGCCCATTTAATTATGTTACCCTGTCAACTAGCTTATCTTTGATGCATCAGTTAAATTGTCATGCATCATCCCATGATTGTGCATTATGCCATGTTATTGATTGTTTGTCTCTCTGCGTTGTTTGTTTGCTTCTTCTCGAATAGACGACGACGTTGAGACAGACGAGGTTTACGACACTACTGCAGAGGAGTTAGCCTAGTACCAGGATACTGAGTTTGCAGGCAAGTATTCACTCACATGAACCATTGTGTCCTTCCCACACTGGATATCGATACTTTCCGTTGTCTATTCTGCTAGCCTTAAGATTCGTTGCTTGTGTTCCGATCCTATCACATGTTATCCTGTAACCCTGATATAGCCTATTCTCCACACCTATACCCCTGTTGCTTGTTGCCTGTGTCTTACTAGCATGCTTAGGGTTGTTTATGCTCGAGTCTGATGTTAGTTACTTCTGTTATCCTATTTATTATGTTCTGGGGGCTCGGTGTTAAACAACAACCTGTTAATGTTTGAGGTAATGCTAATTTGATGATAAGGCACCGGCAGGAGGCCGGGTATGGTTTTGAGGCCTGCTAGTGTCAAACTCAGGAAAAGTTCTTGTCCTCTAGATCCATGATGAGCGCGCTAACCGCATGTGGGAAGCGTGTATGGGCGCCCCCCTCAATTTGATTCGATTCGCATCTCGTCCAAATCGCCTCATTTAGTTCGGGTTTTCCATTTCCCGCATGCATATGCAGGTGTGAACCCGAGGCCAGGGTGGTAACTTTTGTAGTCGGCATTTAGGGAGACACGTTCTTAGAGTGCTATGAGGGTCGCCTTTTCTTCGTGGGGCTTGATTAGCCGTGCGCTCATTTGAACGGGGTTCTTTGGGCTTGATGCGAAGAAGAGTTGGGTTGTGTTGAGTGTCTCGCTTGGTGGGTTTGATCCCGTCTGGCGGGATATTCTTACTTGTACGGCCAAATTGGTGCATCCCTGCAGGGTTAAATCTTCTCGAGAAGCCGTGTTGTCCGCGCTTATGGATGACTTGGTGATAGGGCTGGCTAACAAGGATTAGACAACTTACACCTAATTTAATACTAATGTTGACTAGTAATAGCCTTATTGACACAATAACTGGAACCTTCACTAATCCAACTGTGTGAGTTATCCTCGGATTGCTTCTTTGGATAAGGGGCGAGATCCAGGATGGGTTTGTTTGAGGATAGTGGTAGTTGGTTCCGATACGCTATCTTATCCCCTTCTTTTAGCCGGATGTTGTAGCGTGTCTCTGTAGTTGGTTAGAGCAGCCCGCTGCCGCATCTTTTGTATCACCTATCTTCCGTTGAACCCAAAGCATCTCTACTTGGTGTTGCCGGGTACACTTTGGTATCTTGTGCGTCTTGCTTGCCAGTACTCGTCTGTACTGACCCCTTTGGGGCTGCGTGTTCTGCAGACTACGTTTCCGAGGATCCCCATGGTGGCTACTACGTGGAGTATGACGAGGCTGCTGACGAGTAGATAGCGGACCCGGGCAGGATCCGAGACATCGTGGATGGGCTCCGTCTTTTCGTTTCTGGCCTCTTAGGCCTATTTGGATCTTGTCTGTACTCAGACACTTTGGATGCTTCCGCTGTGATGTAATGATGACTTGTTGGGACATGTGTCCTCTAGATGATTGTATTTGCTATCTCTGCTCTAGTGAGAGCCATTTGCCCCTTATTTCTATTTCTTTGTGTCTTAGGGATTTGTTGTGATATCACTTGTTCAAATGCCGTTGACGTACCATGTGTGTATGTTATGAAGTACGTCAGTGGAAGTAGTCGGATTTCTATGGGATGGTTTACGCAGACGATGAATAGTAGAGAATGGTTGTCACACGTTTACGTGTTGGCCTACTCATATTGAGATGCGGGTAGCGGTATGCCCCGTAAGCCATTTATCTACTGTTTAGCGGGCTGTGAGTATCCTCTAGAAGTCCGGGTGCGACAAAGATATATTGATATATAGAAACTTATTTGTGGCAACATGACTGAATATAATTTAGCGTGACAATGTTTGCTTATATTATCTGAATATATGCAATGATTGAAGACGCTAGGTGTCGCACCCGGACTTCTAGAGGATACTCGCAGTTCCGTTGAACAGTAGTTGATTGGATTACGGGGCTTACCGGCACCCGCATCTCTTATGAGTAGGCCAACACACGTATGTGTGACAACCAACCCCTACTGTTCATCGTCTACGTAAACCATCCCATAGAAATCAGGATACTACCATTGATGTACTTCATACCATACACACATGGTACGTCAACGACGTTTAACAGAATGATAGCACAACATATCTCTAAGACACAAAAGAGGGAAATAAGTTGCAAATGGCTCTCACTAGAGCAGAGAATAGCAAATACAATCATCCAGAGGACACATGTCCCAACAATTCATCATTACATCACAGCGGAAGCATTCAACAGGTCTGAGTACAGACCAAACCAAATAGGCCTAAGAGGCCGGAAACGAAAGGACGGAGCCCATCCACGAAGTCTCGGATCCTGCCCGGGTCCGCTATCTACTCGTCAACAGCCTCGTCGTACTCCACATAGTAGCCACCATGGGGATCCTCGGAAATGTAGTCTGCGGAAACCACAGCCCCAAAGGGGTCAGTACATAAACGTACTGGCAAGCAAGACTCACAGTTCACCAAAGTGTAACCCGTCAACACCAAGCACAGATGCTTTGGGTTCAACGGAAGGAAGGGTGATATAAAAGATGCTGCAGCGGCTGCTCTAACCAACTACAGAGACTTGCTACAACTTCCGGCTAACAGAAAGAAGATAAGATAGCGTATCATAACCAACTACAACTAACTCCAAACAAACCCATCCTGGATCTCGCCCCTTATCCAAAGAAGCGATCCGAGGATAACTCACACAGTTGGATTAATGATGGTTCAGGTTATTGTGTCAATAAACCTATTACTAGTCAAGTTATTATAGTTAGGTGTAAGTTGTCTGAGTACTTGTTAGCCAGTACTTTCACCAAGTCGTCACATAACCGCGGACAACACAACTTCTCGAGAAGATTCATCCCTGCAGGGTGTGCTCCAGTACCCGTACACCCTCAAGCCACCAACTAAAACTCAGGTTGGCTTGACACGACTCGAACCATCTCTACAGCCTGTCCTAGGAGCCACGGAGCTATAAGGTCCCAGCCACGCAGCCAAATACTCAGCGCAAGTGTGCAAAACTCCCGCAGGACGCAACACCCCGGCAATACAGGCCTCGCCCTATATGTGTGCGTCATCATCATCATCAGTAACCATGGGAGCGACCCATTTATGCGTATGAGCCAAATGGAACACCCGAACTAAGTGTGGCTCTTCGGACAAACTGCGGATCAGATCAAAGCCGAGGGGGGTTCCATACCACCACCCGGATGCGGTGAGCACGCTCATCATGGATTAGTAGACAAGACCCTTTTCCTAATTTGGGTCGACACTAGCAGGACTCAAAACCACGCCGGGCCTCCTGCCGGTGCCTTATCAGCAAATTAGTATTACCCAAGCATTAACAGGTTGATTGTTTAACATCGAGCCCCAGAACATAATAAAATATGATAACAGAAAGTAACTGACAGCAGACTCGAGCAATAACAACCCTAAGCATGCTAGTAAGACACGGGCAACAAGTAACGGGGTTATAGGTGTGGAGGTGAGGCAGTATCAGGGTTAAGGGATTCATGTGATAGGTTCGGAGAACAAGCAACGATACATAGGGCTAGCAGAAAAGACAACGGAAAGTATCGGTATCCAATGTTGAAAGGAACACGATGGTTCATGTGAGTGAATACTTGCCTGCAAACTCAGTAGCCTGGTACTGAGCTAAAATCCTCAGAAGGGGTGTCGTAAGGATCGTCGGTCTCAACGTCGTCGTCTATTCGAGAAGAAGCAAACAAACAACGCAGAGAACAAACAATCAATAACATGGCATAGTGCACAATCATGGGATGATGCATGGCCATTTAATTGATGCATCAAAAATAAACTAGTTGACATGGTAACACAATTTAAATGGACCCACATGCAAGTTGAGTTGCACATGAAAAGCCCATGCATTTAGGTTGAAGTAATTGTTTTACAACTAATCAACATGTGAAAGTGGATTAGCATGATGCATGGATGATGAAAACAGAAAAATAACAACAATAGAAACAAGTTGAAATAAGGTTTAACAAATTTGGAATTTTATTCATTAAGTTATGGAATTTTGGTTCCTTAAAGGGGTTACACAAGCATTTGTTGTTTTCACCCAATTTAATTGTCAAAACAGATAACAAAGTTCATATTTGAATAGAACACACAATTTTAGGTGGAATACATGTTTCAATTATTGAAAAAGGAAATAGAATGAATTACTTATGAATTAAACAAGTTAAACAAGATTTAAATAAATTTAATTCAATTATTAATATTAATTGAATTTTTATTTGTTCAAAACATTAAACAAAATTCATATTTGAAAAGATCATGTTTTTCTGGTTTGAAAACATATTTTACATGTTAAAAAATAATTTAATTTGAGCAAGTTATGAATTTGGCAATTTTAAATGAATTAAACAAGGTTTAAATTATTTAGGCAATTTTAATTATTCAAATCATGAAACAAAATTTATATTTGGTTAGGTGGTTTAAAATGGCATGGAAAACATATTTTATTTGTGTTATTTGAATTAAGTATGATTTAGTTATGGATTTTATCAAATTTCAAATGAATTGTTTGAATTTGAAATTTGGGTGCATTTGAATTATTCAAAACAGGAAACAAATGTTATAAATAGGTAGATAATTAAATTTGGTGCAATGTATATATTTTATTTTTATTATTTGGGTTTGTGAAATAAAAGTTATTAGGGTTTTAATTCTAGGGACTATTCTGTAATTTAAACTGGACTGATAAGGAAAAATAAAAAGACAGAAAAGATAAAGGCACCGAGCAGTGACCCATAATGGGCCACTGCCAGTGGGGCCAGGCCTGCGTGGCGCCCAGGTGGAGTGGCTAGGGCGTGATGTGGCCTAACGGGTCAATGACGCGCGGGCCCCAGCGGGTGCGCGTGGAAGGAAAAAAATTGGGGAGGCAATTGCCTCCCGCGGGGGTCGATCCCGCGACCTCTCGCTTGGGCGCACGGGGCTGTTGCCAGTGCGGCTTTGGATCGTTTTGTGAAAGATAACGAGCAGGTTTGGGTATAAGGTGCAGTTAGGAGGGATTTTAACTGAAATTTGAAACAGAACAGGTGCAGGTTGCAGCGAGGGCGACAGGGACGACCGGCGATTGCTGCGGTGGTTCGCCGCGGCCCGCTGCCGTGCGGTGAGCTGCCGTGCGGTTGCGGCCGCGTGCTCGCGCGAGAGCAGAGAGGAGGAGGGAATCGAGGCGATGAGGGCTCACCTCGATGAGGAACGGAGGGAGTCAGTCGTCTGCAGTTCGGTGGCGACGGCAGCGAACTCGCGGACGGCGGCGGAGCTCCGGGGGGTCTCCGGGGAAACGGAGGGAACGTAGCGGGAGAGGGGAACGTGGCGGTTCCGTTCCCGGCCTAAGCACGGCCGGGCGGGCACCGTGGCGGCGGCTATCGCCGGAGGAAGGCGGCGGTGATGAAGGTTTTGGTGGAGGTTCAGACAGAGAAGAGGGCGAGCAGGGTGAGAGGAAGAGAGGAAGGAGAGCGGCGCTCGGGGGAGAAGGAGGAAGGTGAGGGATTAGGGTTCAGAGGGGGCTCGAGCTAGGTCTTAAGGGCGAGGGGTGGAGCTGTGATCACCGTCCCCTGCCTCTGATGCCGACGTGGGCAGCGTCATCTGCCTGCCGTACAAGGTAGAAGACGACCGAGGGGGTACCAGGCCAGGGGCACTTGGGCTGGCCCAATTGGGCTGCATGCCCTATTCCCCCTCTCCTTCTTTTTATCTTTTTCTGCTTATTAATTTTTTTTTGCAGATTTGGGAAAAGAGAGAAAAACAAATGGTTTTAGGGTTTAGCAAATGTTTAGGATAACTTTTTATTGTTTTGTTTTTGTAACAACACCTAAAACAAACTTTTGTTTTCCAGATAAATTTAATTGACGTTATTGTTTGGAAATTAAATGATTTGAGCAATTTTGGTATCAAAAGAAATAAATGAACCTAAGCCAAAAATTAAAGTTTTGATTCCAATTTTTGGTGGAACAAAATATTTGTTTGTTTTGTAGTTTTTATTTCAAACATGTAACATAAAAAGTATGAACAACAATTGAATTTTTGTTTGGAATTCAAATAGAAATCAGATGGAAACAATTGAAATCAAATGCAAAACAAATGCAACAAAAGCAATGACTGTGATGACATGATGCAAAGCAATAACAAAACAAGAAACAAACATCTAGGGGGATATTTTCATACTTGGGATGTTACAAAACACCCCCCTTGAAGGAATCGCGCCCCGAGATTCCTACTGAGAAGAGAATAGGTCCGGATACTTCTTGCGAAGATCCTCTTCGGTCTCCCATGTTGCCTCTTTATCGGAATGATGGGACCACTGCACCTTCAAGAACTTGGTGCTCTTGTTGCGAGTCTTACGCTCGGTCTCATCGAGAATACGAACAGGGTGCTCCTCATAAGATAGATCATCTTGCAGTTCAATGGAATCATGATCAACTGCACGATCTGGATCTTTGAAACACCTCTTGAGCTGTGACACGTGAAACACATCGTGCACCTTGGATAGCTTTTCTGGAAGTTCAAGACGATAAGCATTTTCCGTACGCCTTGAGAGAATGTTGAAAGGACCAATGTATCTTGGTGCAAGTTTTCCTTTAACACCAAAACGATGAGTGCCTCTGAGGGGAGTTACACGGAGATATGCTTTGTCACCAGGTGCATAAATCATATCCCTGTGCTTGCTGTCATAGTAGCTTTTCTGACGAGACTGAGCAATCTTGAGGTTGTCACGAATGATGCGAACTTTCTCCTCGGCTTCCTTAACAATGTCAGGGCCTAAGAGTGAACGTTCACCAGCTCCAGACCAATTGATTGGACTCCTGCATCTGCGGCCATAGAGAGCTTCAAACGGTGCCATGCCTAGGCTTGCCTGGAAGCTGTTGTTGTAGGAGAATTCAGCATATGGAAGGCATTCCTCCCATTTCATGCCAAAGGATAGACCACATGCTCTGAGCATATCCTCGAGAATCTGATTGACTCTTTCGACTTGCCCTTGAGACTGAGGGTGATAAGCTGTGCTGAACAGAAGTTTGGTGCCCAATGCTTCTTGAAAGCTTTTCCAGAAATGAGAAGTGAATATGCTTCCACGGTCTGAGCTTATTTCCAATGGAACACCATGAAGAGGAACAATCTTTGTTGTGTAGAGTTCTGCTAACTGGCTAGCTGAGATTGTCTCTTTGACAGCAAAGAAGTGAGCTACCTTAGTGAGACGATCAATGCCAACGAAGATTGCATCGTTGCCCTTCTTGGACTTTGGAAAACCAGTGACGAAGTCCATTTCAATCATGTCCCACTTCCACTCAGGGATTTTGAGAGGTTGGAGAAGACCGGCTGTTTTCTGATGAACTGCCTTAACACGTTGACAAACATCGCATTCAGAAACGTATTGAGCAATTTCACGTTTCATGCCAGACCACCAATACAGTGTTTTGAGATCCTGGTACATCTTTGTACTTCCAGGGTGTATGGAAAGAGGAGTTTCATGAGCCTCCTTGAGAATGACATCTTTGAGACTTTGAATTTGAGGAACTGCAATGCGTCCTTCGAAGAACACGGTTCCCTTGTCATCAATTGAGAAGCACTGATACTTCACATTGCCTGCTTTGATGTTATTTGCGATCTTCTTGATCTCAGCATCACGAAGTTGTTCAGAATGAATCTTGTCCTCGAGAGTTGGACTGGCTGTCAAGTTCGCAAGATAGCCTTGAGGAACAAGACCAAGGTTCAGCTTCTGGAATTCTTCATGAAGAGGAGGTTGGCTTTCCATGATCATGAGATTATTGCAATACGACTTGCGACTGAGAGCATCAGCCATAACATTAGCCTTGCCTGGAGTGTAAGAAATGGTAAGATCGAAGTCTTTGATCTTTTCAATCCATCTCCTTTGCCTAAGTTTTAGATCTGGTTGAGTGAAGATGTATTTCAGACTCTTATGATCGGAAAAGATTTCAGTGCGATTACCCAACAAGTATTGCCTCCATTTCTTGAGGGCAAACACAACTGATGCAAGTTCTAGGTCATGTGTGGGATAATTGAGCTCATGGGCGTTCAACTGACGTGAAGCATAAGCCACAACTTTTCGTTCTTGCATAATAACTGCACCTAGACCTTGTTGAGAAGCATCACAGAATATCTGGAAAGGTTTGGTAGTATCTGGGCCAACCAGAACTGGTGTAGAAGTGAGTTTAGTCTTCAGGAGATTGAAACTTTCATCACATTGTGGAGACCAAACGAACTTCTTGTCCTTCTTTGTGAGATCAGTGAGAGGTTTGGCAATCTTGGAAAAGTTTTGGACGAAACGACGGCAATAGCTAGCCAAGCCAAGAAAACTTCTAACTTGCTTCACCGTCTTAGGAGGTTTCCAATCAACAATTGCCTTAACCTTTTCTGGATCAATGGCTATGCCTTTGGCAGAGATGACATGACCAAGGTAAGCAACTTCTGGAATCCAGAACTCACATTTGGAGAACTTGGCATACAGACGATGCTCGCGAAGCTTCATGAGAGTGAGACGAAGATGTTCTCCATGCTCTTCCTCGGATTTTGAATAGACAAGAATATCATCAAGATATACCACAACGAACTTGTCGAGGTATTCATGGAAGACAGAATTCATGAGTCTAGAGAATGTCGCCGGTGCATTGGTGAGACCAAAGGACATGACGGTGTATTCATATAGACCGTACCGAGTGGTGAAAGCCGTTTTTGGAATATCTTCCTTTCTGATCTTTATTTGATGGTAACCCATTCTCAAGTCCAGCTTGGAGAATATTGAGGCTCCAGCAAGTTGATCAAAAAGATCATCGATACGAGGAATTGGATACTTGTTTTTGATGGTTTTCTCGTTAAGAGGACGATAGTCAACAACGAGTCTCTTTGTTTGATCCTTCTTTGCAACAAACAGAGTTGGGCAACCCCAAGCCGAGGAACTAGGTTGAATGTAACCTTTCTCCATGTACATATCGATTTGCTCCTTCAATAACTCCAGTTCAGGAGGAGCTATCTTGTATGGATGCTTAGAGATTGGAGCAGTACCTGGTTCAAGTTCGATCACGAACTCAACTGCTCTGTCAGGAGGCATTCCTGGCAATTCTTCTGGAAGGACATCGGGGAATTCACAAACCACCGGAATAGTTTCAATAGATGGTAGAGGATTTGCATTGAGAGTGTAGAGTTGAACAACTGGATTTTCAGCATGGAAGTAGACTATCTGGCCAGAAGGGTGTGTGATTTTGACAGACTTAGCAGGACAATCAATGACTGCTTTGTTGGCTACCAGCCAATCCATCCCAAGAATGACATCAATATCTGAAGAGTGGAGAGCTATCAGAGATGCCTGGAATGGAAGGTTTCCAATTGTGATCTCGATGTTCTGGCTAACTTTATTGCTTTGCCAGCTAGATCCCGGTGATTTCACTAGGAGAGGGATAGACAACTGTTCGAAGTTGATTTTACTGTTGTTTGCAAAGCATTGAGAGATGAAAGAGTGTGAAGCACCAGAATCGAACAAGACTTTAGCACGAAACGAGTTCACAAGAAGTGTGCCCATTACAACTTCTGGAGATTCTTCTGCTCCCTGGGCCTTGACATGGTTCACCCTCACAGTTCTCAAGACTGACTTGTTCCTGTTGCGGGGCCTAGGCGAAGAAGTGTGTACCACCACATGATTGACCTTAGAGATAGGTAGTGATGGTAGCTTGTTCTGCGGGCACTTGTAGGAGTAGTGTCCTGGTAGACCGCACTTGAAGCATGTAACAGAACGAGGAGCTGTTGGACTTGGCTGAGAAGGAGCACCTCCTAAAGATACCACTGGGGTGGGAGGAAGGGCAAGAAATCCTGCCGGGCTTGGCAAGCAGATGGGCGGTGTTGGAGTGGTATATGGAACCCAAACTCTTCGTTTTTGTGGAGGCATGATAGCTTTTGAGAGATTAGCCTGTTCACGAGAGTGCTTATGAGATTCCTCAACCAACTTGCGCCCATGCTCCTCATTTAGAGCGATGTTGATTAGGTCCTCAAAATTCTTGGCCTTGACGTTGGTGAGAGCATACTTGAGTTCCGGGTTGAGACCCCTGCGGAACTTTGCCATCTTTCTCGCTTCCGTGGAGATTTCATCTCCGGCGTAGGGAGCCAGACGATTGAACTCTCTTTGGTATTCGAGAACGTCCAAACTGCCTTGTGTGAAAGAATAGAATTCCTCACGCATTTTCTCCATGAGCCCATCGGGAATGTGATGGCGCACGAAGGCTTGCTTGAAATCCTCCCATGTGATTGCCACACTAGGACCTCTCATTTCTTGGAAATTTTCCCACCAAGACATGGATTGTCCACGGAGAAGGTAGGTCACGTAAGGAACACGGTCCTCGTCAGCCACATGAGCTACCATAAGAGTACGGTTCATTTCACGGAGCCAGTCATCAGCATCCAATGGCTCGGAGGAGGTATCAAACGTGCGCGGATTGATCTCAAGGAACTCCCGAATAGACACCCGGGTGTTGCCATTACTCCCAAGGTCTTGGTTCTGCTGCATCTGCTTTATAACTTGTGTCATCTGAGACAACACTTTCCCCATCTCAGGTGGCAGTGTGGGTTCTTCGTCACCACTTTCCATCCTGAAGAGGATACCAAGATTAACACACTAACCGGATAACAAAATCCAATATAAGTGCTTAAAAGGATTACTTCAGACGGTAAGTCGACAGCATAGAACAAGGATGGAGGTTAACAACGGATCAACAGATTAGTTGTTACAACGGAAGAGAAGATTTGTGAAGGACGATATCGAAGCAACAACTGGGAAACAGGAGACCACAACACCTGAGGTACTACGGAAAACCCATCCGGGCTTCTAAAGGATCAATATCTACTGCTTAAGGAATAGAGGATCTGCTTCCGGGGCTTATGTGCCTCCGTTCTCAATCATGAGTAGGCGACATGATAAATCATGTCACAACCACCTCCATTCCTATGGTCTAGTAGATATAACCATCCTAGAGAAACCAGGATACGTGAAAACCTAACTTGAAAGTTTAGATGAGAAAGAGAAAAAAACGTTGCACTTCCTTACCAGAAAAGGGAGGGTGGGTGGGGAAAGAAATAAAATGGCAGAATTCCTACTCTCACGTTTCATTTTTCCTATATAGTTACAAAATAGTTTCTAGACTCAACTGCGACCAGTAAAAGGGATCCTACAGGCAGACAGGCTCTGATACCATTTGTCGCACCCGGACTTCTAGAGGATACTCGCAGTTCCGTTGAACAGTAGTTGATTGGATTACGGGGCTTACCGGCACCCGCATCTCTTACGAGTAGGCCAACACACGTATGTGTGACAACCAACCCCTACTGTTCATCGTCTACGTAAACCATCCCATAGAAATCAGGATACTACCATTGACGTACTTCATACCATACACACATGGTACGTCAACGACGTTTAACAGAATGATAGCACAACATATCTCTAAGACACAAAAGAGGGAAATAAGTTGCAAATGGCTCTCACTAGAGCAGAGAATAGCAAATACAATCATCCAGAGGACACATGTCCCAACAATTCATCATTACATCACAGCGGAAGCATTCAACAGGTCTGAGTACAGACCAAACCAAATAGGCCTAAGAGGCCGGAAACGAAAGGACGGAGCCCATCCACGAAGTCTTGGATCCTGCCCGGGTCCGCTATCTACTCGTCAACAGCCTCGTCGTACTCCACGTAGTAGCCACCATGGGGATCCTCGGAAATGTAGTCTGCGGAAACCACAGCCCCAAAGGGGTCAGTACACAAACTTACTGGCAAGCAAGACTCACAGTTCACCAAAGTGTAACCCGTCAACACCAAGCACAGATGCTTTTGGTTCAACGGAAGGAAGGGTGATATAAAAGATGCTGCAGCGGGCTGCTCTAACCAACTACAGAGACTTGCTACAACTTCCGGCTAACAGAAAGAAGATAAGATAGCGTATCGTAACCAACTACAACTAACTCCAAACAAACCCATCCTGAATCTCGCCCCTTATCCAAAGAAGCGATCCGAGGATAACTCACACAGTTGGATTAATGATGGTTGAGGTTATTGTGTCAATAAACCTATTACTAGTCAAGTTATTATAGTTAGATGTAAGTTGTCTGAGTACTTGTTAGCCAGTACTTTCACCAAGTCATCACATAACCGCGGACAACACGGCTTCTCGAGAAGATTCATCCCTGCAGGGTGTGCTCCAGTACCCGTACACCCTCAAGCCACCAACTAAAACTCAGGTTGGCTTGACACGACTCGAACCATCTCTACAGCCTGTCCTAGGAGCCACGGAGCTATAAGGTCCCAGCCACGCAGCCGAATACTCATCGCAAGTGTGCAAAACTCCCGCAGGACGCAACACCCCGGCAATACAGGCCTCGCCCTATATGTGTGCGTCATCATCATCATCAGTAACCATGGGAGCGACCCATTTATGCGTATGAGCCAAATGGAACACCCGAACTAAGTGTGGCTCATCGGACAAACTGCGGATCAGATCAAAGCCGAGGGGGGTTCCATACCACCACCCGTATGCGGTGAGCACGCTCATCATGGATCAGTAGACAAGACCCTTTTCCTAATTAGGGTCGACACTAGCAGGCCTCAAAACCACGCCGGGCCTCCTGCCGGTGCCTTATCAGCAATTAGTATTACCCAAGCATTAACAGGTTGATTGTTTAACATCGAGCCCCAGAACATAATAAAATATGATAACAGAAAGTAACTGACAGCAGACTCGGGCAATAACAACCCTAAGCATGCTAGTAAGACACGGGCAACAAGTAACGGGGTTATAGGTGTGGAGGTGAGGCAGTATCAGGGTTAAGGGATTCATGTGATAGGTTCGGAGAACAAGCAACGATACATAGGGCTAGCAGAAAAGACAACGGAAAGTATCGGTATCCAATGTTGAAAGGAACACGATGGTTCATGTGAGTGAATACTTGCCTGCAAACTCAGTAGCCTGGTACTGAGCTAAAATCCTCAGAAGGGGTGTCGTAAGGATCGTCGGTCTCAACGTCGTCGTCTATTCGAGAAGAAGCAAACAAACAACGCAGAGAACAAACAATCAATAACATGGCATAGTGCACAATCATGGGATGATGCATGGCCATTTAATTGATGCATCAAAAATAAACTAGTTGACATGGTAACACAATTTAAATGGACCCACATGCAAGTTGAGTTGCACATGAAAAGCCCATGCATTTAGGTTGAAGTAATTGTTTTACAACTAATCAACAGGTGAAAGTGGATTAGCATGATGCATGGATGATGAAAACAGAAAAATAACAACAATAGAAACAAGTTGAAATAAGGTTTAACAAATTTGGAATTTTATTCATTAAGTTATGAAATTTTGGTTCCTTAAAGGGGTTACACAAGCATTTGTTGTTTTCACCCAATTTAATTGTCAAAACAGATAACAAAGTTCATATTTGAATAGAACACACAATTTTAGGTGGAATACATGTTTCAATTATTGAAAAAGGAAATAGAATGAATTCTTATGAATTAAATAAGTTAAACAAGATTTAAATGAATTTAATTCAATTATTAATATTAATCGAATTTTTATTTGTTCAAAACATTAAACAAAATTCATATTTGAAAAGATTATGTTTTTCTGGTTTGAAAACATATTTTACATGTTCAAAAATAATTTAATTTGAGCAAGTTATGAATTTGGCAATTTTAAATGAATTAAACAAGGTTTAAATTATTTAGGCAATTTTAATTATTCAAATCATGAAAAAAAAATTATATTTGGTTAGGTGGTTTAAAATGGCATGGAAAACATATTTTATTTGTGTTATTTGAATTAAGTATGATTTAGTTATGGATTTTATCAAATTTCAAATGAATTGTTTGAATTTGAAATTTGGGTGCATTTGAATTATTCAAAACAGGAAACAAATGTTATAAATAGGTAGATAATTAAATTTGGTGCAGTGTACATATTTTATTTTTATTATTTGGGTTTGTGAAATAAAAGTTATTAGGGTTTTAATTCTAGGGACTATTCTGTAATTTAAACTGGACTGATAAGGAAAAATAAAAAGACAGAAAAGATAAAGGCACCGAGCAGTGACCCAGAATGGGCCACTGCCAGTGGGGCCAGGCCTGCGTGGCGCCCAGGTGGAGTGGCTAGGGGGTGATGTGGCCTAACGGGTCAATGACGCGCGGGCCCCCGCGGGTGCGCGTGGAAGGAAAAAAATTGGGGAGGCAATTGCCTCCCGCGGGGGTCGATCCCGCGACCTCTCGCTTGGGCACACGGGGCTGTTGCCAGTGCAGCTTTGGATCGTTTTGTGAAAGATAACGAGCAGGTTTGGGTATAAGGTGCAGTTAGGAGGGATTTTAACTGAACTCGAAACAGAACAGGTGCAGGTTGCAGCGAGGGCGGACAGGGACGGCCGGCGATCGCTGCGGTGGTTCGCCGCAGCCCGCTGCCGTGCGGTTGCGGCCGCGTGCTCGCGCGAGAGCAGAGAGGAGGAGGGAATCGAGGCGATGAGGGCTCACCTCGATGAGGAACGGAGGGAGTCGGTCGTCTGCAGTTCGGTGGCGACGGCGGCGAACTCGCGGACGGCGGCGGAGCTCCGGGGGGTCTCGGGGGAAACGGAGGGAACATAGCGGGAGAGGGGAACGTGGCGGTTCCGTTCCCGGCCTAAGCACGGCCGGGCGGGCACCGTGGCGGCGGCTATCGCCGGAGGAAGGCGGCGGTGATGAAGGTTTCGGTGGAGGTTCAGACAGAGAAGAGGGCGAGCAGGGTGAGAGGAAGAGAGGAAGGAGAGCGGCGCTCGGGGGAGAAGGAGGAAGGTGAGGGATTAGGGTTCAGAGGGGGCTCGAGCTAGGTCTTAAGGGCGAGGGGTGGAGCTGTGATCACCGTCCCCTGCCTCTGATGCCGACGTGGGCAGCGTCATCTGCCTGCCGTACAAGGTAGAAGACGACCGAGGGGGTACCAGGCCAGGGGCACTTGGGCTGGCCCAATTGGGCTGCATGCCCTATTCCCCTCTCCTTCTTTTTATCTTTTTCTGCTTATTAATTTTTTTTGGCAGATTTGGGAAAAGAGAGAAAAACAAATGGTTTTAGGGTTTAGCAAATGTTTAGGATAACTTTTTATTGTTTTGTTTTTGTAACAGCACCTAAAACAAACTTTTGTTTTCCAGATAAATTTAATTGATGTTATTGTTTGGAAATTAAATGATTTGAGCAATTTTGGTATCAAAATAAATAAATGAACCTAAGCCAAAAATTAAAGTTTTGATTCCAATTTTTGGTGGAACAAAATATTTGTTTGTTTTGTAGTTTTTATTTGAAACATGTAACATAACAAGTATGAACAGCAATTGAATTTTTGTTTGGAATTCAAATAGAAATCAGATGGAAACAATTGAAATCAAATGCAAAACAAATGCAACAAAAGCAATGACTATGATGACATGATGCAAAGCAATAACAAAACAAGAAACAAACATCTAGGGGGAGATTTTCATACTTGGGATGTTACACTAGGCGTTTGAATATTCCAAGAAGTTGGGCGCTAAAAAAATTATCCTCTAAATTCCTTCCTTCTAGCTATAGTAGCTTAATCATAAAATTGTTATGATGGGATGGATTAGAAGTATGTGTAAAGTCGTTTACCTTACTTGGAGATTGCTAAGAGTGGAATCTAGAAGAATACTATTAATATGGTGATATTAGTAGAACAATCAAACTCAAAGTATGACTCAATGGGTGATAGTATATGACTAACACGCCAAGGAAAATATGCTAGTACGACTAGCATTGTTTGATGTTGAATGATTCTTCTATAAAGGAAAGGGAATATTGAAAATAGAATTACAAAAAGATATATGGCTGAAAAAGAAGATAACTGGAAAAGTCCAGCTCAGGAGTATATGCTTGATATACAAGTTATAGATGTATTACTAGTTAACAAAGTATTTTTGGGTATTTTGATACCACATTGGTTGGTATGAGTTTTCATACAAAGCAACGCAATGCAAGAAATACAAGGGCCTAAAAGGAACTAGTAATAAATGTGGAATCGATTATGACAAGAACATAAACAAAGTGTTATTGTGTTCATTGTCGTATCGAACCAAACATTCAAGATTTATTTTAAGAACTTAATAAGTTGTTATTTTGTTCTGGTCATTTGTGAGAACAAATGAGATTGTTCAAACTATGACCATATTCCATAATTGATAGATATGTTAATATAAATCATGTTGGTAAAGTAAACATCTATAAGACTAAATGCTAAACATTGCAAGACGTAAAAGAGTTTCACTTAAATTGTGACACCACCATTTTAGTTCATATCGGAAAGGAAAACATGAAGGAACTCCATATTGATGGACTTCCGGAGTCACTTTATTTTGAATAAATTGAAGCTTGTGAGACCTCTTCCAAAAGATGACTAGAAATCCGTTCTTAGGCCAAAGTAGAATGGACGACTAATTTAGTGGAGATTATACATATTGATGTATATAGTCCATTATGTGTAGTCATGTATGGTGGATTAATTTTTCCTTCATAAAATTATGTCGATGATTTGAGCAGATATATGAGTATATCTATTTAAAGAGAACGGAGTTTGACTTTTGAATTGGTTCAAATAGTTGTAAATATGAAGTAAAAATCAATGTAACAAGATAATCAAGTATTTATGATTGGATCATAAAGGATAAAGTTTGAGTTACAAGTTTAGCAAAACATCTGAGAAGTTGCAGAATTGTTCTACAACTTATACTTCTCGAATACCCCACATTAGTTTGGAGCATTCAAAAGACAAAATCAAACCTTGTTTGACATGGTAAGATAAATAAAAATGCCATTATAATTTTGTAGTTTACAACCGTTTTTCCACTAAAAGAGCACCATCATGATCCGTTGAAATTGACAACATATAAGATATGGTTTGGGTAGTGACCCGAATTGTCATTTTCTTAAGTTTTTGGTATGCATAGCATGTGTAAAATGTTTACAACCAAAATGGGATACATATATGTTTATAAGGCTATCCCAACGAATCTATTGGGTATTTCTCCTATCACCGACCAAAGACAAATGTTGTTTGTCAGAAAGGGTTGATTTCTCGAGAAAGTAGTTCTTGCGAAATAAGTGAGTGGGAGGAAAGTACAAACTCAACGAGATTAGAGAACCTTCGTTATCATGTCAAGAGTAGCGCAGCACTGGAAGTTGTTCCGGGGTTTGCTATTTTGACAAAGTAGAAGACACTACATGTGTTGTAGATACTTCGGATGAGTTTGCGTACTGAACCAAAAAAGTCCTAAAACTTTGTACTTAGACCAACTTATGGTTTAAGAGTAAAGTGTTGTTTTGACAACAAAAGGACTTGGACCTTATAAAGGAAGCAAATGATGGGCCCTGACTTCGTAAAATTGACTATGAGTCATTATTTCCGCCATAGTATCCTTTTATGAATATCAAGTATCTGACTTGGTAGTCCTTTCGATATGCTTGATGCCTAACGATAGCAAAAGGGTCTATATAGCGACAAATACATGGATTTTTACATCCATTGAAAGTTGTACTTATCGAAAAGTTGTTTTCGATGAAGTTCAAAGAGTTGACTACTACAAGATTTTGATCTTCCGTAGTGATGCTTAGTCTTTGCGGATAGTTCTAGCAAAGTTACATATTATGATATGGATGTTGAATAACAAAACCAACTCTCCTCTCGAGGAATTTTGATCAAGGATGTGTACTTGACACAGTTTGAGAGTTTTGTAAAATTCAAAAGGTTGCTAGAAAGGTATGCAAACTTCAATGGTTGAAGTGAGCATAACGAAGTAGGAATCTTTACCTTAATGAAGTTATCAAAAGAGTTTGATTCCATCATGAACGATAAAGATGCTTGTAAAGTTACAAGAAATTAAGTGGGAGCGCTATGACATATTTCCAATACATTATGTAGATGACATATGGTTGATTGGAAAATATGTATTTTAAATTAACACGGTTAAGGTTTTCTTATTGATGAAAGGCTTAGAAGATATTGGGCATCGATATCTATAAAAGATGGATTGAAGCGCCTGATATGATTAAAGCCAAATTACATAGATGAAATATTGAAGTAAGTCAATATCGAAATGACAAGAAGGAGTTCTTGTCACATGGAAAATAATTGAGCAAGATTCAAGTGTTTTGACACATGATGAACATCATTGAAATTGAGATTTCTATGTCATGTTTCCATGCTATGTACACAACCAGATAAGTCCTATGCTATAAAATGTTATTGCAGGATAATTCATATGTTGATTAGACAACAGTGGGAGAGATCCTTGTGTCATTTTAGAAATGCTAAGGATATGTTTTCCTATGTATTAATGATAAAATATCAGTTGTAATATGTTACACTAATAGTCTTGTTATTTATTCAAGTAATTTTATCTCAATTAAAATATGTGATGAAGGGTAGCACAATAGGCTGGAAGAAAATTCCATGCTGGATTTGAAAGAGTTTCAAAATTAAAATATTGTGCCAGATACTACAACAAAGGCTAAAGTATATCGTTGTGTTGACAACTGATAGTAAGCGTATTTTGTGTCAAGGAGTTCTTTATTGAACTTGGTGAATTTCCAAGAATGCTGACACTATGAAGCTACATTTTCACAATGTTAGTAACATTAGTTTAAGCTGAGGAATTAAGGTATCACCGGAACTTGGTGAATTTCCAAGAATGCTAACACTATGAAGCTATATTTTCACAATGTTACTGACATCAGTTTAAGCTAAGGAATTAAGGTTTCATCGATTTACCATATATATACAAAGCCATCTCATTAGAGAATGAGTGATGCGTGTAGACGCAAAGAACATGTAAATACAATAGGACCTGAACCGTTCAGATTTTTTTGATGATTTTTACCACATGCGAAGCATGGTGATAAAACTGGAACGACATATGTGTTAAGTGCTTGCAGACTAGATTATTGACTCTAGTGCAAGTGGGAGACTGAAGGGAATATGCCCGAGAGGAAATAATAAAGTGGTTATTATCTTATTCCTTGTTTATGATAAATTTTTATTTCTCATGCTAGAATTGTATTAACCGGAAACATTCATACATGTGTGTTTAATAAACAAACAATGATTCCTAGTAAAGCCTCTCTTTTAACTAGCTCGTTGATTAATAGATGGTCAAGGTTTCCTGATCATGAACATTGTATGTTGTTAATAACGAGGTCATGTCATTAGAAGAATGATGTGATGAACACATACCCAATATCAAGATAACAATACGATCAAGTCATTTAGTTTATATTGTTATATCTTGCGTACGAATTAACTTATTCCTTAGACCATGAGATCATGTCAATCACTGATACCGGAAGGGTGCTTTGATGTCATCAAACGTCACACCATAACAGGGTGACTATAAAGGTGTCGTTAGGTATTCGGAAAGTATTAGTTTAGGCTCATGGATCAAGAGTGGGATTTGTCCATTCAAAATGACGGAGATATATACTCAGGGCCCTCTCGGTGATATCAAATCGAAACCGCTTGCAAGAACGTGATATGATCACAAGGATGTTATATCACAGGAACGAGAAAAGAGTACTTATCGGTAACGAGATTGAACAAGGTATGGTTGATAGCAATGATCGAATCTCGGACAAGTAAAATATCGCGAGACAAAGGGAATAGTTCACGACGTTGTTGGTTCACACGATCATGAGAGTCATCGTTGAATAAATAGGAGTCATCACGGATTTCCAGATCCCGCTGTTGATTATTGATCGGAGAGGAGTCTCAATCATGTCTATCTTATTCGCGAACCATAGGGTGACACACTTAAGGTTCGATGACGCGTTTGAGAGGATACGGAATATCGATGAATATTTTGGGCAGCACCGAAATTGTTTCGGGGAAAATTGAAATAGTTCAAGGGGTTTTTCGTTGAATGGTTGTTAATAGAATTAACAAATGATTCGAGGTTCTATATGCAAATGTTTGTTAATGGAATTAACAAATATAAATAAAGAAATAAAAATGTTTTATTTATGTATTAAAAGAAAACCTTTGGATTTTCCAAGCGGAAAATAATGGGAGCATGAGTGGGTGTGAGTGGAGCTTCCACTCACATGAAGAGGGAAGAGGTGGGGGCACCACCATGGCTGGCCGCACCCAACCCTTGGGCTGCCTCCCTCTCCCTATAAAAGGAGGGTGAGGGCTCCTCTTCATACACACACTTGCCCACTAGCTTTTCCCTCCACCCGCTGCTCCATTCCATGGTCTCCGGCTTGGCGAAGCCCTGACCGTGTGATTCTTCTTCACCACCACACCGTCGTGCTGCTGGAGTTCCGAGGGATCCTCTACTTCCGCGCCCCACTGGATCGAGGGAACTAAGGTCGTCATCAACCGTACGTGTGACCGATCACGGAGGCACCGCCGGATGCGGTTCACATCTTCTCGCTATCGGGATCGGTGTGAGTACGACTATGCCAACAACGAGATTTGATCTCGTAACGCTTTGTGTCTTCGAGAGTATGTGTTATCCTTAACCCTCTCTTTGTCCGTTGCACTTCGTCTCCTAGATTAGATCTTGGCCTTTCGGGTGTCTCTCGCGTAAGAATTTTTTTATTTTCTATGCAACGACCCCTCCAGTCTTTTTATTTCAAAACCCTATATACTGATGTTTTAATAAAACCTATGAATAATAAAACTTTTGTTCATAGTTAGGATTGTGTTGGAGCGATTGATGGGACACATGTGCTTGATAGAGTCCCAAGAAGTATCTCGGTCGCCTTTAGGGGTAGAAAAGATGGCACTGCCCAAAATGTCATGGTTGCGGTAGACTTTGATTTAAAGTTTACCTATATTCTTGCTGGCTGGGAGGGGTCAGCCCATGATGCCCTCATAATTGCGGATTCTCTGGAGAGGGATGATGGTTTGTCACTCCCTCTAGGAAAATTCTATCTTGTTGATGCTGGGTATGCCGTGAGACCTGGTTTCCTTCCACCATTCCGTAGAACAAGATATCACTTGAAAGAGTATGGTAATGGGAGTCATCCTGAAAACTACAAAGAGTTTTTCAACTTAAGACACTCGTCGTTGAGGATATCAATTGAAAGGGCTTTTGCTGCGTACAAGAGCCGTGGAAGTTCGTTTACAATAAGTCATTTCATCCTTACAAGACTCAAGTAAAAGTAGTGATTGCTTGTTCTATTCTCCATAATTGGATACTACAGTTTGGTAAAGATGAATATTTTCCTCCGGAGGAGACATGGGAGTCGGAACCCATTGATGAGGAGCACAATGATGTTGCTTATGATAATGCTACTTGGAAGGCAAAGAGAACTGAATTTGCACAACAGATGTGGGCGAATAGGGGGTTAGCGCAGATTTGATGTACCATGGTGTTACTTGATGTAATAATTGCATTATATGCATTGCAACTTGATTTATTGCTAAAACTTGTTATTTGCGCTGTTTAAACTTGTTATTTTTGTGCTGGAATATCTTATTTGCGTGCTGGAATATCATATTTTGGTGCCAAAACTTGTTATTTGTGTGCTGGAATACCATATATGTTGTTGTAATGTCATAGTTAGGTGCTGGAATGTCATATTTAGGTGCTGGAATATCACATATGTTGCTGGAATGTCATATTTAGGTGCTGGAATATCATATATGTTGCTGGAATGTCATATTTTAGGTGCTAGAATATCATATATGTTGCTGGAATGTCATATTTTAGGTGCTGGAATATCATATATGTTGCTGGAATATCATATTTAGGTGTTGGAATATCATATATGTTGTTGTAATATCATATTTAGGTGCTGGAATATCATATATGTTGCTGAAACTTGTTATTTTGTTGTTATAATGTCGTAGTCTTGCTGAAATTCATTCATTTTGGTGTTTGATTTAGATGGATGATCATGTGGAGGAAGTTGTGGATGTTGGTGCTAAAGCCAAGAAGACCGGGAAGGTAGAATTGGATCCCTCCCATGTCAGCATGATGTGATATCTTGCAGACATAGCAGCGAAGGGTGTCAAAATTGACAAAGGATTCAAAGAGATCCATATTAACCAAGCTGCAAAAGTCTTGACCCAACTCGTTGGTTACGAGGTGACTACCACCCAAGTGAGAAATCATCTCTGCAAGTGGAAGATTATGTATCAAAGAATAGAAAAACTGAGAGTTTTGAGTGGAGCACTTTGGGATGATGATCAAAAGATGATAGTTCTAGAAGAGCAACATTATTTAGGCCATACTCGGTATATATTCACTGCTAAAAATTGCTCGAATCTCTATCTTTATGGTAACCACATCAATTCTATTATTATACTCACCACCTTAGAGAGAATGTAACCACATCTAGCTAAGATACAGTCTACCAAAAAAAGTCTCAGCTCAGCCTGGCTAAACATACACATGCCACCAAACAACATCTCAGCTCAGCATAGCTTATCATATACAGGCTACCAAACAAATGGTAAAATCTTATCTCAGCATGGCTAGGGTCAGCTTGTATGAGGTGAGATGGGTTTGGCAGGATGACACTGGCTACCAAACACATCCTAATTGTCTATCGAGTGTCAACTGATTACAAATGGACAATTTCTATTTTTCTGTCCATCCGATCGTGTGTCGCGATTCACGCTGGGAGCCGTTTGTTTGTCTGTAGACGGCCATTCCCTGTCCATTTTACTACCGGGGCACTTTTTTTTTTATGTTGTCCGGTTTTTTCAGCTCTCTTTTTTTAAGTCCCTTGTGTCTCTTTTCTTCCTCCATTTCCCGAAAATTTTGAGCTCGATTCACGGAGAGGGGGGAAGGCGGAGAGGTTGACGGTGGACGGAAGCTGGTGGTCGGATCGGGTGGGTGTACGAGCGCATTCTCTCTGGCGAGGATGGAGGCGACGAAGATATAGGGTCGCCGGTCATCGGCCGCGGGATCTCTACGCGGTACACCTTTGGGACAGTTCACGGGTCCTTTATCCACACCTTGAACTCCATGCACCACATGTCCAAGGTCGGCAACATCTCCACAACCTCGCCGCTGAGGTTGTTGATGAGCAGGTTCACCGCCTCCGGCTCTCTGGCGTGGAAAGGGGGTCCATCGAAGCTTAGCGTGCATAGATAGCCAAGCTCGGACAGTGTGCCACCATAGGCTTGATGCCAAAGAGAGAAAATGATGGCCGCACCTGAAAGTTTTTGAGGTGTGGAAGACGCGTTCACAGTCGTCGGCTGACTAGAACCATATGAATAAATCGTCGGGCGGCACGCACACGTTGATGAGAACTTGGATCCACAGAATGGAGCATTGTGTGCCAAGCTCGGCCACGACGTCGCACGACGATACTGGAGGCCGTGACCCTAGCACTCGACTGACGAGAGAGCGTCCACAGAGTTGTTGTTCCATGGACGCCATTGCTTGGTTGGTAGACATGACGCACCGCCAAATGGCAGTCGCATAGCCGGGTCGCCTCTCGTCCACGGGTCCTCCGGGAAGTGTTTGAATCCATCCATGTCGGCGATGAGGATCATATAATCTCTGGTAAGGTGAAAAATCCAGATTTGTGTCGAATGGAAACCACATGAACGGGGTGAGGAATAAATAGGCAAATGGCAGCGCACCGGCTAGCCCAACGGCTATTTCTGGCCATTACTCTCGATAGTTTGAAGTTTCGTGTGGACTGTCCAACTTTAAAATGCTACGGTCGAAATGTTCATATGTAGAACAAACATAGAATGTTCGGAAACGACACAGTTAACTGAAGTTGCAGTGCACAAACCGAGATAGTTTCTTCAGAGATTACGCGTAACACCATAAATTTATAGCAAAAGGTAAGACTAAGAGGCGCGGTTTTTCATTACTAGTGGGAGGAGCTTATAAAAGACCCAAAATACACGATCCAAGAACAACTTTCTGGTGACACCCCAAACACACACACACACACACACACTAAACCTGGAATTTAAACTAAACCCACATTGATAGTTGGAAATGGCGCGCTAGTAGGCGCCATCTGTAGCTCCTCGTTTGCCAGCCCGTACGCCAGTTTCCACGCGCCTCCCGCCGGCTCCCCGCGCCTACGCATGCCATGCCGCCGACTTCGACGCCCCGTGCTGCGCTCGTGTCGGCCCGTGGTACAGAGTATGGATGAAGTGGCCCCTCGAGAAGGAGTCATCATAGTTGGTGAAGATGTTGGCGCGAGTGAAGACGATGATCTCGCTGCTGCATTGGAAGTCGTGATTGTACAGAATGCAGGAGTTCACCGGGTTAGCGAAGCGCACGACCATTGCTAAGCTTCTCGGGTACACCTCCAACTCGAACCGAGGGGTAGCCAGGGTGCGGTGGTAGTTGAAGCTGTTGCGAAGGAACAAGTCGGCCATGTAATATGGGAGCCTGCGACGGGAGAAGGCCCAGACATAGAGGCGGTCATCTTCGTCCACTCCGGGGGGTAGAGAAACTCCCCGACGGTGCATGGGAGGACGAACATGGCCATTGCGATGGGGAGAACCGCTGCTGTTGCTGGTGTGCTTTCGTGCTTGGAAGAGGAGATGGTGGTGTTGCTACTTGGACGAGAAGCCGATCGTTTTGGGGGGAGATAAATAGGGAAGGGGGTCGATTTGGGAGATGTAGAGAATCAATTGCGATCTTTACTTTGACGAGACGGGGCACTGACGCTCTGCGGCGAGGCGTGATAATGGCACAGCCCCGATTTTCCATGACTCTATGGGAGTAGGCACTGCGAGGCTTTGGTGGTGTAGCCACAAATTCCCAGACTGTTTGCGCGTCCGCCACGTGGGCCTCGTCAAAAGAATCCTAGAAGATTGCAGGATTTACCGGTAAGGAATAACATGACGCCGAAGCGGATTTGGGATGTGCCATTTACATGAGTCGTCTGAGTCAGCTAGTCCGGTCTTGTTCGGTTTTGTGTACTTTGGAAGGTCCACTAAAACTTGGCATCGGTCATTTTTGTAACACATTGGAATAATTTAATAAAATGTAAAACGTATTAAAATTCAATTTCCTTTGGAATTATTTTATAATATGGGTATATAAGCTGAAATAAATTTGTACAAACCAATATGGTAATTTGAAATGGCATGTGGCCGATCTGTCTTGAAGTCCACAGACTTAGGGTCGAAACCTTACACTGTAGAGTAACGAAACCGAGTTTCGTATTTTATTTTTTTAGATCGTATCATGCACATACCTTTGTTTATCGTTAAGACTGACTAGTTTTAACTAAAAACAAGGATCTCTCTTGTTTTTTAACTCCTACAATTTTCTGTCGGTGATTAATACATAAAATTGAAAGCAAAATGTCGAACTTGTCCGAATTCAATTTCTTTTTGAATGGTGTCATAATATGAGTATACAAGCTGAAATTAAATTTTAAAGTCAATAAGATAATTTCAATTGATTGGTCATTCACGAAGTGGGGTCATTTTGTGGTAAAGTCTCATGACATATATAGGAAGTTAATAAGGTAATTTCAATTGATTGGTCATTCACGAATTGGGGTCATTTTGCGGTAAAGTCTCAGAACATATATAGGGTCTTACATACGTACCATTGTTCTTAAAAAAACTTAAGAATTCTAAAAATCCAATTTTCTTTGGAA